>OX352244.1:9124220-10324220 GCA_947086465.1 Eupithecia exiguata
ACAACAAAATAGGGCATTATACAATACCTCATATTTGCACTCCAAATAAAATTGTTAAACAGGGCAGGGAAAGACTAATACAGATAATATTGCATGTACAATGCCTTATCGCTTTGAGTGATCTCGGCAAGGCAACCTTTCTACACCAGACTTTAGGGTATTCAAGTATTTATTTTGCAACCATAACAAAAAAGTACGGCGAGCGAAGCGAGCCGCAATTTTTTTTATATGTCTGTGCGTATGAGTTTCCGGTATCACCCCTTACGATTCGGTTTTAAAGTACCATCTGTGCGCCCCGAGGGGTGCCGAGATGGCACCCCTTGGAGCGCGGTACCCGGGGCGGACCGCCCCCCCCCCCTTACGCCGCTAGTGCAGCTAAGCTGTTTAAGCGTTCTTCGCTTATAGTGGAACGTAAATAATTCTACAACCTTTTCAATACAGAAAACGAACGGTCTGCATTGCAATTCGTCACTGCGGTTCAAAGAAAAATACATTATGGGAAAGCTTCTTTTAAGTCCTTATTTTTTATCAAGAAGCTAAGTTGCCTAACCTAACGAATATAAATGTATAATAATTCTTGAATGCAAATGTTATTTAGATACCTTCTTGTTGGTAGGTATAGTATTGTAGAGTTCTTATAGTATTTATTTTATTGAATTGAGCTTTACAATAAAAGGCGCCCCGAGAAAGCCGCCCCTCATAGCCTGCCGCCCCGGGCCATGGCCCCCTTGGCCCTAGGGTAAATACGCCCCTGGTCCAAAGGACTCGGGCTCTGTTTAGCAGTTCTGTTTCTCTTTTTGCGCTGTACTATCTGTGTAACTTTGGTAACTATGCTGGTTTACCTACATAGGTGTTAGTTAATTATTTTTTTACATAAGTAAGTTAAGTAACTAATGGTCATGATTCTGTTGGCACAAACCTTACTCTTAACTAGTGTTAAAATGTTGCGGTCCCCTATTTTTCGATAGAAAAATTTTTACGGGAACAATTTTATGCTAGTTTAGAAACTTTAGGTTTGGTGCCAATAGAATCACTACCATTAACAGGATATTTACCAAATATGTACGTAAACACAAAATAGGTGCCATAACAGGGTTTCAGTGTTGTAGGTGACAAATATTTCCTAAGTTTCCAAGTTCGTTCAAAATTTCAAGTATCACTTGCGGAAATGAAGATTAGACAGGTGTGGCTTATGATAACGATACCCTTGTCTGAATAATTTGAAATTTTCCCTTTGCGCAGGCCCAATCATAGGTTAATAGATGTTTACGTTGAACCTCTAACTCACCAATGAGAGGTTTTCGTTTTACATTTTTAAAAAGAAAAAAATTAGTTCCATGTATCTCGATAGATGGCAGGGCTTCAACTGGCTTCAACAAGGCACTATGGTATGTTAATGTCACATGAAAGAAAACGTCAAAATGATAATCGGTCGATCGCTTAAAAGAACAAGGTACTAGAGGTAGTGCATATACCCATCTCATTCACACCAGAGAGAGATAAAAATATGCTTGTAGCACGTAGATGGAGAATTTACCTTTTTTATTTTGTGGTATATACTCTAAGTTGTAGCATGAGAAGAAATCAGATAGAATGAATGTTTCTCTGTCACAACCATCGTGCCAGTTTTTTCATTGTTTATGTCTAAACAATGAAAAAACTGGCAAACAAACTTGATTTTTCAAATGCTGCAAATAAACAAAGAAATGTCACTATGAAAGTGACAAGACAGTGAAGCAAACCCTTGAATTTTTATGGATCATTCGTTCTTGCCCTCGGCTTTGCTTGAGCAGGAAATTTTCTTGAAGAAAGCTATAGGTATTTATTTTACTAAATCCATTCATCTCACAAGGCTCAATCTCACACGCTAGTTAAGCGTCCAGAGCTTTACACGCTGCGCTGCTGGTGGTCTTTTCTGAGAGTCATAATAATACTAGGCTCACGCACCACCCTTCACTATGCTTGTACCTAACAACAAAGCAAAGCAACATTTGGTTGTGCCTTTCGGAGAGTAAATAAAACAAACAAATAAGTGCATTTTTTTTAATAGATAAGTACTTTTAAAAGAAGGTTTATTCATAGGTACATTATAGGTATTAGTTTTCACTGCCTAAATTACTAATACCTTAGTCCTACAAAGGCATTATTTATTTGACATCAGAAATAAATATAAACAAATACATTTCTTATTTTTTATTTCTTCGTTGCCTATAATTACAGCTGAATATCAATTATTGTCCTTTTCCCGTTGGAGTATTCAAGCCTGTTGTTAAGCGTTCCAAGAAAGCTTATTTCGATGACTTGACCTCGGTATCCACCCTTGTTTTTATTACTGTATGGCCTGCAACAAAATAGCAAATATTTTACATGCAGATCACAGGAAGCTATAATGCCTGAGTGATACAAGTCATTTTTCAGATGCAGTAGGTGTGCTTGGTTAACCACTAATTTGAGAAGCTCTAAAACGTTAAATCAAATCCTGACATTATGTTAATGTGCAGTGGCTTACAGCAGCGCAAACACAAAGTACTTTTTATCCCACTAATATTATAATGGTGAAGGTTTGGATTGATGGATGGATGTACGTTACTCTCTACTCATATGAATAGATCTGTATGAAATTTGGCATAGCGATAGATTATAGTCCGGAATAACACATAGGCTGCTTTTTATCCTTTTACTTTTTTTAAATAAAGACACTAATAACTAAATAGACTTCTCATTGAAATGAGGTAGATACTTAACTCAATTCTTACCTTTGTTAGAGCAGATAATTCATTTCAGCGAAAAAACGAATGGACGATTCTTCATATAGCAGAATACGTGAAATTGTCAATACTTTGTTAAAATTGGTTTTGCGACCTTTTTTTGGGCGAAGAAATTCTTCCTGTAGATTTGTGTTCTTTTATAACCACTTCTTTGCGATATTCCCAAGAGCTCGGCTGTTTTGTTGACACACGCTACCAATATTCACCTTTAAGCCAATTCTTGTACGTCTGCTTGTACACATTCATTACCATCAGTTTTTCATAGGCTCAGAGTCAGGCTCTTTATCATATCAGCACAAACACAACCAGTTATTAACAATAACTCGAACACAGCAAGATAACTTTATCGGGTAGAATATAACTTCACCAACAGCAAAAACCGGCGGCGCGGCGGCGGCGCAGCCAGAGAAAGAACATTCGATTCCAGAACTGACGAAGGACGGGAAACCACTAAAAACTTGAAGAAAAGCCACAGTCAAAATTAAAAAACTCCAAACCGAACTTAAATTTTGTCCGAAATATATGATTAAAAGATGTTTCGTAAAATATAATAAAGGTTTACCAACAATATACCTACCTACATATTTTTTCATTCACTTAGGTATTAAAAACTGAAATAGGTCCTTTTCTGATATGCAAGTTACTTATCTACTTACAGGTAAACCCGACATTTTTAGGTATAACCTTCACAGATCTATTCGATTCTTTTTTCAAAACTTTATAAAAACAACAAATCATTCACGACTTGAGACGAAACTCGAGTGCCGCCGCGCCGGCTCGGGTTACTGACCTTGCGCAGCTGTTTGGGACGACATGTTGTACTAAGATGGCGGAGATTTTTTGTGATTGTGTGACTCGTTATTCAGTAATAATACATCTCATCTCATTCTCGTCATCGTCATTCAAAAATACATCTGATTAAAAGAGTTCTTCATTTGAACAAAATAAAGCTCAAAACCAAAATATTTTTAATTGGGACTTATGTCCCCGTTTTTTACGATTTTTACGTACCATAACCGACGGGGACGGGACTTAATTATGTCCCCGTCATCGGTTTGATGTTAGAAGGTGAACCGATCACAAAATCTGCCAGTTAAAAAAATGCGTAAATGGCAACACTCAGAAAAAGTTTGTTTTCCCTTCATTTGACATAGACATACCCTAATCGCCAGTTGACACACTGCCATCTATCGAGATATTTAGAACTAGCTTTTTTTTTTTTAATACGAAACGAAAACCCCTCATTGTAGTCACAATAGTGAAGTACGCAAAACCAATGTTTTGCGTACTTCACTATTGTGGTAGGTAGGTAAGTCGATTATAGGTACCTATAGCATTCAATCTATTGTCTAGTGCTGTAGACACGCGAACCGAAGGCCAAATGGAAAATTTAGAAATAACTCGTGGCTTATTGCGCTTTACCTAACTGATAGATATAAGACACTAATATGGTTATTTATGATAGGTAATAAATAGAGCTATTTTAAATTTATCTACCTTTGGTGATTGTAGTGTGTGTGAGACCTTAGTAACTAACTGAAATTAGTTTTGCCTTGTTCTAATGATAAGCGTCACAGTTACAAACTGGTAATTTTAGGAGGTAATTTTACAAAATGATTATAAATTAAATTCATTTATTGATTCAGATAACACGATCCATAGAATTGTACATACAATAAAGGTACATATACAGGGTTATTGGTAAATTAGTAACAATACGTGAACTGCAGGTTCTGCCCATCATCATAAACACGTTTGTGAAGACGCCAGGTCTTAATTCTTAAACTTGGTATTGGTAAATAAAAGGTACCCCCCGCAATTCAATAATCGTTTGTTAGAGATTTTATTTGAAACTCAACTTAAAAACAGCTCTGCTTTGAATTAACAGGAGGTATGAGAGTGAAAGATCGGTCTTAAGTAACTCGTTGTGTTCCAGACAAAGATATTTTTTCATTTAGACCTGTATTATGAAAGCTTGCTCAGTCATCGACCTCTGCTTGAGTAACGATTTTGTACGGCATAAACGTCACTCAAGCATAGATCTATGACTGAGCAAGCTTTCATAATATGGACCTTAGTGTCAGAGGTGATTTAATTTTTTTTTAACAATTTGGACCTGGCGTCTTTACAAACGTGTTTGTGATGATGGACAGGACCTGCAGCAGTTCACGTATTATTACTAATTTACCAATAACCCTGTATACACAGAATTAATTTAACAATAAGGGTACTTAATACTAATTAAATTAAAAAAAAAACTGAGAGGACTATTCTTGCGTAGCCTGATATTGTACAGATAGATCGGTTAGAACGGAGGACGGTGTTTGCTGATGTCACCATACCACATGATGTTAACCTCGTTAGAGCTGAGAAAGATAAAGTTAGCAAATATCTTGACATAGCTAACGAGATTGTTAGCATGTGGGAGGTTAATTCAGCGACCTGATAGTTGTAATAGCGAAGAGCCTCGATCAACATCTGAAGAGACTCTCGCTATGAAGTTGGATCAAAGGCCAGATCCAAAAGGACCTCCTGGACTCAGCACGTATCCTCAAGAAGTTTCTTTCTTTGCCGTCCTAGTCACCTCTGCGCAGCCGGTTATCCACCGTTTTGATATTTTTTTACTGTAGAATAGTTTTATACCATACGTTTCATTGTATCTTCTATGGTAAAATATGTACTTATTTTATATTAATATTTACCCTCTTTTTTAAGTTTAACTTGACAAATATTAACCCCTCAAGGTAAAAGAACATTCGTTCATACAGGTGAACATCTAACCTCCACGAGATTTGAAATAAATGAAGTGTATAATATTAATAATTCTGGACAATCTACACAGCATTATCTAGCCCCAAGCTAAGCAGAGCTTGTGTTAAGAGTACTAGAGACCATTACATGATTTACTGATGAAATATCAGTAAATTTAGAACCTACCAATAACCAATGTTTTTATAGCGTAGCGCGTGTAATGTCGCAATTTAACACGCTACCGTTACTTATTACGTCGTAACTCGACGTCATAACATTTTTTTATTTAAAAAGTAATTTTACGGAGTTGGTCGTGACAATCGATTACGATCACATTACGTACTACGCATGCTATGGTTAATGTGCGTCATAGAATTAAAAACGCACGTGGCGTGTAGGTAATGTTTAATTCCGTCGTTACGTTTAAACTCTACGTGAAATTACGTGGCCCTGTAAAATTACAAATATTACAATAGGCTTTTTGACTACATTGAAAATAACTTACAAATTGTTTTCATTCTAGTCAGTGACAAACGTAACAAAGCGTAATCATGTGATTTTTATTAAAAAATATGCCTATTTTAGGTAAAAAAAACTGGATTAAAATCACACATTTTTTTATATACGTGACCGAATACGCTCTGCGTTTGGTTGCATCGCTGGTGACGTCACAGATTACAGTGCGTGTTGTTCTTCTTATTCGGCGTGGTGTGAGGCGTGACGTCATCGAGTCATGTCACCTGCACCGGAGTCATGAGTTCATGACAGATTATCGTTCTGGTGCGTCATTATTTTATTCACACTTTAAAATTAGTTTTTATAACTAATACGACTGGCCTCAAAGAAATATTAATTACACTTTGCATTCTTTTTATCAGACAGTTACGTTAGAATTATTTCTCAGTAGAAGTCAAGTAGAAGTAAACTTGCTTAATTCCGTTATAACGCAATTAACCAAGCATGTATCACGGATTTAAAGTGATTGTCACTTATTTACCAAAGTAACCAGTGCTCGTTAAAACTGCTCTAGGTCAGGGGATATTTATCCCAAACAAGATTTTTTACCTGAATTATATGATTAAAAGACTGATTAATGTTCCTAATAAAAACATAAGATGTTATTGCAAGTAACTGAGACATTTTATTTCATAACTATGTTTTATCACGAAATTGGATGAGCTTACCCTATGTATAAAATTTGACTTGTCTAAGTGCTTATTTTGTAAGCCTAAAGAAATAAAGTTATTGACTTTTAAATTTTGATCCCTAGACGAAAGTAAAAGTTTTACTTTTATTTATGTACCTACCCACAGATCTTATAAAAATTTGGCTGGGAGGAAAACGGTAATTCGGGGACGGAAGTACCTACTTGAAATGCGTTTGCGATGCCGCGGGCAGACACTAGTAAGAAATAAAGTGG
Organism: Eupithecia exiguata; assembly: GCA_947086465.1. NCBI lineage: Eukaryota > Metazoa > Arthropoda > Insecta > Lepidoptera > Geometridae > Eupithecia > Eupithecia exiguata. The sequence goes on from OX352244.1 coordinate 9,131,160, forward strand.
TATGTACTTGATTTTCTATTCACCCTTTTTTAGGGTTCCGTACCCAAAGCGTAAAGCGGGACCCTATTACTAAGACTCCGTTGTCCGTCTGTCCGTGGTTGATATTGATAACGGCAACAGGTAGGCGCTTGAAATATCCACAGAATATTTAGTTATATTGTTTTATATATTTTAATTTAACTATTTACTTTAAAAATAAATAGTTAAATTAAAATAAAACAAATATTTAAGGGGGGCCCCAAAACAACAAGCGTGATTTTTTTGCCGTTTTACAGATAATGGTACGACAGACAGATGGACGGCCGAGTCTTAGTAATAGGGTCCCGTTTTACCCCCAAAGGGTAAAACGGGACCCTATTACTACGGAATCCTAAAAAAGACACGGCAACAGAGAAAGTTTTGGTTCAGCATGGGCAGTTTGTTTACAAACATTCTACATCAAGTTTGGATAAGGTATAGTAGGTCTTTCTTGACCGAAACTAACAGTCAATTTTCCATTATCATATCATATCATATACATTATCAGATCATAATTCCATGTTCCTATCTTTTTTTTAAACTACACTACACTAAGCCCCTACCTTAAACTGCGTCATCGCTATTAATATACTTAAAGGTAGTAACAACGTCGTTTAATCCAAGAAGGAATTTAAACATTACGTATAATTTAAATCCCCTTACGAAGGTACTTGCATACCTACACCTACCTATGATTATTCTAATCAGTTATTGTTATCAGTTTAATCATGAATTTGTCATCAGCCGTCGTCGACAGGTGCGTAGGTTCGTACAACGAAATTGTCGTTACCAAAATGTGACCCAAACAGAATCTGACTTTAAGGCTGTGGTATGGGTCAAACTAGCGCCGCCACCTATTTTATCTTATTTATTTAACCTATTTTGTCCCACTGCTGGGCAAAGGTCTCCCCCAAATGTTATCTTATTAATACCGTGAAAAGTTTTGCCATAAAATCTAAAATAGATATTGGTGGCCACCTAGGGGATCTTCGATATTCTGCCTAAACCTAAAGCATTAAAAAAAAGCTTATAACAGGTATCACAGACTGTGCGATGAATTTTTAAAATTTTCTTTGTCCAACGTAATAGTAAGATTAAATAGGTGGCGGCGCTAGTTTGACCCATACCACCGCCTTAACCGAACAAGGGACCTAAAGTACCTATCGATCGACCGACCGATCGCGAAAAGTCTAGACCTTTTTTAGGGTTTCGTACCCAAAGGGTAAAAACGGGACCCTATTACTAAGACTTTGCTGTCCGTCTGTCCGTCTGTCCGTCCGTCACCAGGCTGTGTCTCATGAACCGTGATAGTTAGACAGTTGAAATTTTCACAGATGATGTACCTATTTCTGTGGCCGCTCTAACAACAAATCCTAAAAACCAAAAGTGGAAGGTAACAGACAGACAGAGTTATTTCGCTTTTCTAATATACGAATAAGTAACTACTTACTTGTTTATTTATTTGCTTACGCTAGATAAGAACTTGGATAAATACCTACAGTCCTAGTCGGTTTAATAACAAAACAGTACAAGTACATAACAAAGTACACAAACAGAAATCCTTAATTGATAAGAAGACATAACAAATGCATTACTTACCTATATTCTTGAATAAACAATGATAAGGAATATTATTTTCACTCAACAGAAATATCGAATTTAATTTTAGTAATAATTAATACCAATGGACAATTCACACAGGCCGTACCTACTCTAATTTTCCTTCTGCGCAGGCCCAGTCATAGGTTAATAGATGTTTACGTTGAACCTCTAACTCGGCAATTGTAGTCACAATAGTGAAGTACGTAAAACATTGTAGGTAAGTCGATTGTAGGTACATATAGTATTCAATCTATTGTCTAGTGCTGTAGACACGCGAACCGAAGGCCAAATGGAAAATTTAGAAATAACTCGTGGCTTATTGCGCTTTACCTAACTGATAGATAAGACACTAATGTGTTTATTTATGATAGGTAATAAATAGAGCTATTTTAAATTTATCTACCTTTTTTGATTGTAGTGTGTGTGAGACCTTAGTAACTAACTGAAATTGTTTTTGCCTTGTTCTAATGATAAGCGTCACAGTTACAAACTGGTAATTTTAGGAGGTAATTTTACATAATGATTATAAATTAAATTCATTTATTGATTCAGATAACACGATCCATAGAATTGTACAAACAATAAAGGTACATATACAGGGTTATTGGTAAATTAGTAACAATACATACGTGAACTGCAGGTTCTGCCCATCATCATAAACACGTTTGTGAAGACGCCAGGTCTTAATTCTTAAACTTGGTATTGGTAAATAAAAGGTACCCCCCGCAATTCAATAATCGTTTGTTAGAGAGATTTTATTTGAAACTCAACTTAAAAACAGCTCTGCTTTGAATTAACAGGAGGTATGAGAGTGAAAGATCGGTCTTAAGTAACTCGTTGTGTTCCAGACAAAGATATTTTTTCATTTAGTGTCAGAGGTGATTTAATTTTTTTTTAAGAATTTAGACATGGCATCTTTACAAACGTGTTTGTGATGATGGACAGGACCTGCAGTTCACGTATTGTTACTAATTTACCAATAACCCTGTATACACAGAATTAATTTAACAATAAGGGTACTTAATACTAATTAAATTTTAAAAAAACTGAGAGGGCTATTCTTGCGTAGCCTGATATTGTACAGATAGATCGGTTAGAACGGAGGACGGTGTTTGCTGATGTCACCATACCACATGATGTTATCCTCGTTAGAGCTGAGAAAGATAAACTTAACAAATATTTTGACTTAACTAACGAGATTGTTAGCATGTGGGAGGTTAATTCAGCGACCAACCAACGTCCTGATAGTAGTAATAGCGAAGACCCTCGATCAACATCGCAAGAGACTCTCGCTACGAAGTTAGATCAAGGGTCAGATCCAATAAGGACCTCCTGGACTCAGCACGTATCCTCAAGAAGTTTCTTTCTTTGCCGTCCTAGTCACCTTTGCGTGGCCGGTGATCCACCGTTTTGATGTTTTTTATTGTAGAATAGTTTTATACCATATGTTTTATTGTATTTTCCATGGTAAAAAATGAACTTATTTTATAACGAGATTTGAAATAAATGAAGTGTATAATATTAATAATTCTGGACAATCTACACAGCATTATCTAGCCCCAAGCTAAGCAGAGCTTGTGTTAAGAGTACTAGAGACCATTACATGATTTACTGATGAAATATCAGTAAATTTAGAACCTACCAATAACCAATGTTTTTATAGCGTAGCGCGTGTAATGTCGCAATTTAACACGCTACCGTTACTTATTACGTCGTAACTCGACGTCATAACATTTTTTTATTTAAAAAGTAATTTTACGGAGTTGGTCGTGACAATCGATTACGATCACATTACGTACTACGCATGCTATGGTTAATGTGCGTCATAGAATTAAAAACGCACGTGGCGTGTAGGTAATGTTTAATTCCGTCGTTACGTTTAAACTCTACGTGAAATTACGTGGCCCTGTAAAATTACAAATATTACAATAGGCTTTTTGACTACATTGAAAATAACTTACAAATTGTTTTCATTCTAGTCAGTGACAAACGTAACAAAGCGTAATCATGTGATTTTTATTAAAAAATATGCCTATTTTAGGTAAAAAAAACTGGATTAAAATCACACATTTTTTTATATACGTGACCGAATACGCTCTGCGTTTGGTTGCATCGCTGGTGACGTCACAGATTACAGTGCGTGTTGTTCTTCTTATTCGGCGTGGTGTGAGGCGTGACGTCATCGAGTCATGTCACCTGCACCGGAGTCATGAGTTCATGACAGATTATCGTTCTGGTGCGTCATTATTTTATTCACACTTTAAAATTAGTTTTTATAACTAATACGACTGGCCTCAAAGAAATATTAATTACACTTTGCATTCTTTTTATCAGACAGTTACGTTAGAATTATTTCTCAGTAGAAGTCAAGTAGAAGTAAACTTGCTTAATTCCGTTATAACGCAATTAACCAAGCATGTATCACGGATTTAAAGTGATTGTCACTTATTTACCAAAGTAACCAGTGCTCGTTAAAACTGCTCTAGGTCAGGGGATATTTATCCCAAACAAGATTTTTTACCTGAATTATATGATTAAAAGACTGATTAATGTTCCTAATAAAAACATAAGATGTTATTGCAAGTAACTGAGACATTTTATTTCATAACTATGTTTTATCACGAAATTGGATGAGCTTACCCTATGTATAAAATTTGACTTGTCTAAGTGCTTATTTTGTAAGCCTAAAGAAATAAAGTTATTGACTTTTAAATTTTGATCCCTAGACGAAAGTAAAAGTTTTACTTTTATTTATGTACCTACCCACAGATCTTATAAAAATTTGGCTGGGAGGAAAACGGTAATTCGGGGACGGAAGTACCTACTTGAAATGCGTTTGCGATGCCGCGGGCAGACACTAGTAAGAAATAAAGTGGTATGTACTTGATTTTCTATTCACCCTTTTTTAGGGTTCCGTACCCAAAGCGTAAAGCGGGACCCTATTACTAAGACTCCGTTGTCCGTCTGTCCGTGGTTGATATTGATAACGGCAACAGGTAGGCGCTTGAAATATCCACAGAATATTTAGTTATATTGTTTTATATATTTTAATTTAACTATTTACTTTAAAAATAAATAGTTAAATTAAAATAAAACAAATATTTAAGGGGGGCCCCAAAACAACAAGCGTGATTTTTTTGCCGTTTTACAGATAATGGTACGACAGACAGATGGACGGCCGAGTCTTAGTAATAGGGTCCCGTTTTACCCCCAAAGGGTAAAACGGGACCCTATTACTACGGAATCCTAAAAAAGACACGGCAACAGAGAAAGTTTTGGTTCAGCATGGGCAGTTTGTTTACAAACATTCTACATCAAGTTTGGATAAGGTATAGTAGGTCTTTCTTGACCGAAACTAACAGTCAATTTTCCATTATCATATCATATCATATACATTATCAGATCATAATTCCATGTTCCTATCTTTTTTTTAAACTACACTACACTAAGCCCCTACCTTAAACTGCGTCATCGCTATTAATATACTTAAAGGTAGTAACAACGTCGTTTAATCCAAGAAGGAATTTAAACATTACGTATAATTTAAATCCCCTTACGAAGGTACTTGCATACCTACACCTACCTATGATTATTCTAATCAGTTATTGTTATCAGTTTAATCATGAATTTGTCATCAGCCGTCGTCGACAGGTGCGTAGGTTCGTACAACGAAATTGTCGTTACCAAAATGTGACCCAAACAGAATCTGACTTTAAGGCTGTGGTATGGGTCAAACTAGCGCCGCCACCTATTTTATCTTATTTATTTAACCTATTTTGTCCCACTGCTGGGCAAAGGTCTCCCCCAAATGTTATCTTATTAATACCGTGAAAAGTTTTGCCATAAAATCTAAAATAGATATTGGTGGCCACCTAGGGGATCTTCGATATTCTGCCTAAACCTAAAGCATTAAAAAAAAGCTTATAACAGGTATCACAGACTGTGCGATGAATTTTTAAAATTTTCTTTGTCCAACGTAATAGTAAGATTAAATAGGTGGCGGCGCTAGTTTGACCCATACCACCGCCTTAACCGAACAAGGGACCTAAAGTACCTATCGATCGACCGACCGATCGCGAAAAGTCTAGACCTTTTTTAGGGTTTCGTACCCAAAGGGTAAAAACGGGACCCTATTACTAAGACTTTGCTGTCCGTCTGTCCGTCTGTCCGTCCGTCACCAGGCTGTGTCTCATGAACCGTGATAGTTAGACAGTTGAAATTTTCACAGATGATGTACCTATTTCTGTGGCCGCTCTAACAACAAATCCTAAAAACCAAAAGTGGAAGGTAACAGACAGACAGAGTTATTTCGCTTTTCTAATATACGAATAAGTAACTACTTACTTGTTTATTTATTTGCTTACGCTAGATAAGAACTTGGATAAATACCTACAGTCCTAGTCGGTTTAATAACAAAACAGTACAAGTACATAACAAAGTACACAAACAGAAATCCTTAATTGATAAGAAGACATAACAAATGCATTACTTACCTATATTCTTGAATAAACAATGATAAGGAATATTATTTTCACTCAACAGAAATATCGAATTTAATTTTAGTAATAATTAATACCAATGGACAATTCACACAGGCCGTACCTACTCTACCTGTCATCTAGCTAGCCCCTGGCTATAAGCACCTTTACAGTTGATCGTTTCGGGTTGGCGCGAAATTCATTTTTTTGTGGTTTTTAATATATTCTGCGTTTTACTAGGAAAAAAATACTGAAAAGTAATTTGCCGCAAATCATAATACCATTTGCTTCTCTCACATGAAACAAGATCTGTCAAGTGCGAGTGTAACTCGCGCGCCAAGGGTTTCGAGCGTTTGTCAATTAGATAAATATGAACTTTTGGTAGGTACTAATTAGTGACTTGGCTATTTATTTATACCTAAAAATAGAAGAAACATTTCAGATGGATGGATCGCTCTACAAACAGGGGTAGTGGTAAATTGTTCACCTTTTGAAAATATTTGAAAGAGGTACAATTATACATATTATCAACTTTGTAGGTACTTCTTCTCGTAGTATTTATTTCTGTACTGTTTTCTGTGTTTGTGTGGTACAATAAAGTATTGTCTATCTTTATCAAAAACTGTTTTTGAAGCAGTGATCACTGATCAGCATGTTCGGTTTAGGTCAGATTCTGTTTAGGACAGATTCTGGTAACGTCATATTTGTTTTACTTATTTCGCTTGTAAAAATATTTGGCTTCCGAAAAAAATATAAATGAACTGTAATGCTAACGTGTGTGTGTAGGTACTATGATAATAATGTGTAAATTATAGTACCTACTTATATTAATATTACTAAGTTGTTTATGAAATAATTGGCATAATATATCTACCACAGACTACGTTAGTAAATAACTAACTATACTACGAGTACCTACTTAGTTACTAAGTACTCTAGAACAACAATATGCACACGATAAACATGCCAAGAGTGCGAGTCCTTGTGCCCCCTTGACCCGGTCTCCCGCGAACATCAACCAGTAAACAAGTGCTTATCATTGAAATGCGATGTACTGTTATACATTAAGGCCCCCGCGCTCTAGGCAGCCTGGCTCCGGGGGGCGAAATATGTCAGCCACTTAGAGCAGTAAATCCGATTAATGGCTGCCGCCGCAGCCGGGAGTTCGTGGCTGCTTTTTGTCGACACCGTGACGCACACCATAGCGTTACGTGGCGTTGTGTAGAGTATTTTACATAGTTACTTCAGTGGGCTTGCCTCTCTTGAAACAAAAGACCACAACGTTTTTCATACGAATTTATGTCCAGCACCGCATACCTACCGCTGCGTTGTGCGTTGTGATCAAGAAACCATGGCTCTAGGCGACACCTGACCTGCTACAAATGGATCTATAGTCGTCCAAGCCGAGAAACGAATAGAACAAACCTGCCAAAAAAACAATGAAAGAGATATATAAATTCGTATAAATTAATAAATTTATTATCAATGCACAGGTTCGCAACAAGGAAGGTAGGTAGGTACTATATTGGCAGTGACGTCTCCAAGACGCCGAGCGTATCAGAAGTCTCCAAGACGCCGAGCGTATCAGCGACGACGCACGTTGTTGTACGCTGACGACTTCGCTCGCTGGATCTTTTTCAGTAGGATCTGAAAAGAACATGTCATGTGATAGCCGACCGGATAGTGGTCTTTGAGATTTTCATGGATTTTCCAATTTAGGCACAGAAAAACTATAAGTACCTATGTAAGTACTTATAGAGTTTGCTATGTAAAAGATGAAAATTTTGATTCAGGCGGACTATCGCCCCGCCGCCGCCACCGCGCCATCTGTGGCGCGCGCGATAGTCCACCCGCGACGCTGGAGGTTGAGGGTTCGATATCGCCTCGGGACAAATGTTTGTACGATTTGCAGATATTTGTTCAGGGTGTTATGGTCGTTCTTTTTTATTTTCAAATGTCTATCCATCCTAAGGTTTCCTGGAAGAAATCGCTTCTAAGCGATAAGGTCAACCATTGTTATTTTATGTTTAATGTTAAAAATGTTTAATGTTAAATTTAAGTCTATGTTTCTTTTGATTTATTTTGAGGTGTACAATAAAGAGTTTTGTATTGTATTGTATTTTCTATTTATAATAAAAAAAAACTATCTTGTATTGTATATTATGTATATCAGTTATCTAGTACCCATAACACAAACTCTGCTTAGCTTGGGGCCAGATAATGCTGTGTGAATTGTTCAGCATTATTAAATTATTATTATAATACTTCATGAGTCGCCAAGTTCATGATGAATCTCTTGTTGATGAGTCTTCCTGAACAGCAAAACAGAAGGCTGGTCTCTTGCAGGAATGGAAGACTGCCTTCGCGATTCCTACCAGTAGATGTAAAGGACTCACCAAGTTTTCGTGGTCAATTTGCCGCGGCTGTCTTCCTAAACAACGCAGAGAAGACTGGTTCCTTGCAAATTAGTCTGAGTTGCAGGAATGGAAGACTGCCTTCGGGAGTTTCAACAGTAGATTAGAACTCACCAAGTTGTCGTGGTCAATCTGTCTCTGGTGATTCTTCCTCAACACAGCAGCAGACGGCGGGGGGCGCCGAACTGGGGGCTGGTCCTTAGCAGGGATGGAAGACTTTCGAGAGTTCCTCGCGTTGACGATCTTGGAGAGAAGTATGTTGTTGTGGCGCTCTATCTCACGCATGCGCTCGTTGGAAAAGGACATGTTCATACGACGTTTTGACTGTTGGCAGATGGAACTGAAAAAGTTAGACATTTTAAATTGGTCTCATACCGTCTCTATGGACTCGAGGAACTGTAGGGAATCTTGAATGTTTTTTTTTCATTATATTTTTAAAATTGTATCAAATATCAATAGTTTATCATCTTTCAATTGGTACTCAAAGGATGACGTTTCGACGACGTATGTACAATCATATCTATGAGTTGTCTTCGTCTAGAATTTAAGTGAAACTTTTTACTTGTGTCATAATGAGTTAGGTCCAATTTCACCGTTGCTGCCAAAACTAAGTTCAGCTTGGTCGAGTTCAAATTCGTAATACCTATTGTATGAGAAGACAGTCTTCGAACTCGGTTTAGCGCTTGAACTCGTTTAGAGAACTAAGCAGAGTTTATCTTATATTGAACGCGTTCAGTTGCAACGGTAAAATTTGACCTTCGGCCTTGTAGGGCTCTGTAGAGTTTCATCTACGGTGTAGATATAGAACTATGCGAGTAGAACGTGTAAAACTCTATGCTACATAACCCTCTACGACGTAGAACTTGACTACGTATATCTCTACGACGTAGAACTTGACTACGTATATCTCTACGACGTAGAACTTGACTACGTATATCTCTACGATGTAGAATTTGCTATGTATAATCTCTACGACGTAGAACTTTTGCTACGTATATCTCTACGACGTAAACAACAAAACGACATTATTAAAACTAGCACATCTTTTGCTGTGGCTCAAAATGGGTGGTCGCCGGGGATAATGACCTAAACCCTTCATCTCAAATCGAAGAAAACGAGGAACATACAAAAAATACCAACGGTGAACAAAACGGTCAGAAATGACGTATGTTTTACAAACAAGAAATACATTGAAAACCTCGATAGTTAAGTACCTACGCGCTTTGAAGTTCATGAAAAGACGCCACTATTATGTACAGTCAGCTGCGAAAATATGTATACACTGCCATGTTTTCAATTTGACTGAATAGTAAGTGCATGGTAATTTTGATAATTTATTATACGGCATTTTGAGAAGTACGATGAATACTTTGTACGTTAAAAGTGTGCATCGACTTTTATTTGAAAAGTTCTGAGTAAAATAAAAGTGAAAACTTGGGAGTGTATACATATCTGAGCATCTGACTGTACAAGCCTACGAGCCTTCTCAAAAAGCCAAGAAACATGGAAAGTTCTACAAAATCCTGCGGAAAACTCTGGCAAGACTCGAGATGGAGAAGGCATCTATCCAGCAATGGATAAACCCTGCAAAAATGAATAGGTAGCTACGACAGGAGCCGTAATGGCTATGCTACGTAACTCGCTACGATGTAGAACATTGCTACGTTTATCTCTACGACGTAGACATCTACATATGCTACGTACGACTAGCGCATGCTAGTGCTAAATCTACAAAGCTCTACGACGTAGTGGTCTGCTACATAGGGTCTACGCCGTAGATATTATAAATGCTGCGACCACGTTGTTTTTGGTTGTCTACATAAAAACCCACTACCTACAATAATTGGGACTAGTAATGAAAAATACCGCAAAGTACTTACCTAAATTTGTTTATCAAAAAGATTGTTTGTTTGTTTATTAAATCTAGTTAAATAGGTGGGAACAAGATACTCACACGAAGTAGATCTACTACAAAAACTTACGACGCGTAATTAGAATCAGTCCTTTTGCCAACAGATTCTGATTTAGAAGTCCACGGTCCTTTATGGTACAAACAGCCAGGCACGCCGCATTCTACAGACATATCCCTACGAACTAACGTCTCAACTAACCCAAGATCTGTTGTTCCCGACCTCGCAGAAACCGACTGCGCCTTAATACTAGAGACAGAAGACTGACTTTTCGATAACTTTAACGAAGACGGTACAGTTGGAGTATCCTTTGGCCTTTCGTCGCAATCTTCGTCATCCTCAAATTCGTCAGAATAAGCATCATCATCAGCATCTTGTGTTTGGTTATTCTCGGTATCGGAGTCGTGAACGCAGTCTTCAACGCATATGTTGGAGGGTCGTTTCATAGCGTCGACGATGCAACCCATCTCGAGCTCCTTGGAAAGCTCATCTACCTCATTGTTATTGACCTCCTTGGGTTTGAGCGTCTGTTGTGAGTGTTTCGCATTGTTAGAGTCTCCGGAAGACATCGTGTCGATGTAGTCTACGCTCGCTTCGTCTCGGTGTGACATAGTGCAAGCGTGCTAGTGCCCAGGTACTAAAATAATAAAAATAAAGTAATTATCTATACAACGAAATGGACCTCCTTGCAGAGGACCGAAAGGAGTACGGGTCCCTCCTTTGCCCTGCAGTGGGAAACTAATAAATAATTATCTACACAACATAATAAATAATAGCCTACAGAAGTTAAGGGGCAAAACGTCTTGGTGCCTTTGCTATGAAGAAAGTGTTTCGACTCTACTATTGAAGTCTTTCACTGTCTAGCCACAAGCGCGACCTACATCGATGCATCGTGGGTACTGAAATTGCTGTTTTTGCTTAGATTTTTACGAAAACTAACCAATTTACAACGATTTGCAAGTGTCTTTTGTTTACAAATACCCTACCCAAAAAGTACCAACAACAGTTCAATTAGCTGGATATTTAGTGTAGGTAATAAATTAATAACTAGATACCTACTGTTAGAAACTAACACAAAACAAATTACAGCCAACGAAGCACAGAAATATAACAATTACGATAAGATAGGTACTGTAAACACTACTAGGAATTACGAAATAAAACAGAGAGCATAGAAAACATCAGGACACAACGCAAACTTTTGATGTTTGACTTGACGTACAATAATTTGCTTTTCGAATCTTACACACTTCACAGATATCATGAACGGCCAGTTTCTATTATTCTTAGGTAAGGTTTTCTATAATTTAGTAAAGGGTTTAACAAAATAGTAGTACAAAAATATAACTGAATTCATGGACGTAATACTAAATTGATTAGTCAATATTTTGCCTAGCAACCTACCAAAACACCAAACAAATAAACGCGCGTTTTCATTCTTGACTTATTTAGCAGCATTTCCTTCCCGTAGATTGAGGCATTTCCGTTCCGGTTACCGCAGAACCGGAGTACGCACGCTGCCGTTCGTACGAGAATAGTTGGTTGAAAGGTGAATATTTTGACAGTGACATACATAACATTATTTAGTTCATCGTTCCTTTCATTCATTCTTCAAAAGACGAAAATTCATGGACGGGGAAATCCGAGTGTGCGATAAAAAATGGTTTTTACTATATTTTCTCAGTGAATTTTAGTTTAAATGACCAATATTTTCCTTTAAAATGGTTACAATAATAAAAAACCAACTTCTGAAACACCTTTCGCGGTACGTGCCTTTATTTAGCCTAGCAATTTGCCAAAATACATCGCAAACAGCCAAGTATTTAAAGATCTACTTGGTAATTTAATTAATTTGCTGAGTTTACTAGGCTAATTGGACTCTGATTGCCTTGCTCAGTACATAAGAATTGTCCACATTGTACCCTTCTTCTCTGAAGATGAAATAACGAGCTAATACCTATTTTCTTTGTTCCAATATATTGTTACTTTATTAAAATGAATACTATCACTACATTTTATTTTTGGCTTTGGTAGTTACCATAATGACTTTGGTAATTACCATATTAAATATTAACTTACCCTATAGTCATATATAAATGAAAATTCTGTAGGTTCACAAAGAATCTAAACCCAGAACAAATCTCCTTGTCTGCCCTACGAGGGTCCGGTGAGCTCCAAGACCTGACTTTAGACGAGGACCTGCTGACTGATCTTCTTGAGCTACCGGGATGGGTGCGCCTCTCGTCTGCGCGGTGCAACAAAGCCACATTCAGGATACAGTGGACCAAGCTGAAAACTGTGCCTATTGTGCTGGTAAGATGTTTTATTTAAACATGTGTAAACTTAACAAGTTATTTGATAAATGGGTCTATTCATCCATTTTCTCAGGTTTAAAATACACCATCAAGGTATTTCAATAACAATGCAATTGTTAGAGAATTGATAAACTTTAAATGCTTAGAAATTCATACATGTTCCTACAGTGACATTCATTGACACTCTGGCAATGAATGTCACTGTAAGAACATGTACGAATTTCGAAGGTTCCCTGTTAAATAAAATAAAATGCTTTTATTTCAGGTAGCTAAGATCCATAATTTGTGAGAAGAACTAGTTAAGTTTAAAGTTAATTTCTATCAATACAGAAATATTTTCAAACTAGAATCTTTCTGTAAACTGATTAAAGCAAGCTGTTTTATTTAAAATAAAAAAAATTGTATTATTATAAAAACAAAATTAATGTATTAACATGACTTGGGAACCTGTTACGGGGCTACCTATAAATGAATGCCGCTGTATCTAAAATGTCTACAATAATGTTCTCCTACCCAAATAGTCAAACACTGCGCTAAAGCTAGCCTGGTTTAGTCAATATTGATGTTAGATGCCCATGAATGACGTTAAACAAAAGATATTTTATTAAAACTGAACGATAGCTTGTATAAAATTGAGCATTGACCTGAAATAAATGATTGTAAAATGAATAGGTACAATTTATTTATGCCAAGTTTAAGCCTGTGTTCAGTCAAGCTTGATTGGTTATGCAAATGATATTCGGTTTAAGAGTATGTATTAGACACTAAGAGTAGGTATTTGAACTTTTCTGCCTAGTGTAACTAAAAACAACACTTATTTAAGACTAGCTTCTGCCTGCAATTAAGCATGCATTCTTCCGGAATAGCCTATGCGTAGTAGTGGTATGTTAATCCAGGACCAGACCTACATATTATGTTCGTAAAATTTAAACTTTATCTGCTTAGTAGGTTAGGTAACCAACATCTTAACTTTAGCGTTTTTATAAGTGTGATACACTCAGAATTAGCGGTCGCAAGGAATGTATGGATGGATCGGGCTCAAGACCGCTATTTTTGGCGTCGTGTGGGGAGGCCTATGCCCAGCTGTGGATGAGTGTGGGCTAATATGATGACTCAGAATTAATGATCATTATGTAGTATTATCCAGAGTAAACAAGAATTTAACTAACAGCACATTATGTGTCTTTAAGGTTATAAAATAGATAGCAATTGTTAAGGCCCCACCTATTTTATTATATTATTACGTTAAACAAAGCAATCTTCAGAAAAACCATCAGGTATTAAGATGTATTAAAAAAAAGCTTATTATAGGTATCACCCAATGGTTTTTTGGATACTCCTTTGTTCAACGTAATAACAAAATAAAATATATGGCGGCGCGGCGTAGTGTTGGAGTAACGCTTTAAATTGAAAACAAATACTTTTCTATACTTAGCACTCGCCAAGTAGGTACCTACTGTATTAGATCATGATGTTTAGATTTGAAACATGCTCTGCGTGTTTTATCTAATTTTATCTGTGGTATTGAATTCACAGAGGTAAAATACTAACCCCCATATTCATAATGGTCCGCTTACTTAAAACAGCTGCTAAGCAGTGTTATTTTTCACATTGACTTATGTCTATAGAAGATAGAATAAGAAAAACACTAAAATAGCAATTTGCTAAGGTAGCAGAGTTTAACATCACACTATTATTATAAATTCGAAAGTTTGGATGTTGAGATGCTTGGATTCATTACGGATGTAAGCGGGTTAACTACGAACCTTATTTGTGTTGGAAGAACACCAACGTTTCATCCGTTAACGAGGGACTTCTTCAGGGTGAGTGCGGTACTAGGCGCGCGCGTTCCGCGTCCCTCCGAGCGTGCTCGGAGGGACGCGGAATGCGCGTGAAACGTTGGTGTTCTTCCAACACAAATAAGGTTCGTAATTAACCCGCTTATATCCGTAATGAATTCGTCAAACTACGATAGTTTTTATAGTAAAAAAGATAGTATATTCTAAGGTTATTTTCGCGAGAGCTCATAATAAAATATAATCCGGTAAAACAGTGTTTTATTATGAGTAAAAAAGATGCTTCGATGTTTGTTACCTCTTCACGCCTAAACTACCGAACGGATCGGGCTGAAATTTGCATACAGATACGGCCTGGAATAAAACATAATGGGATAAAATCCCATAAATCAGTTAGTAAATAAATTAGTAGATAGAAATAACCTTAAGTAAAGCGTTTCAATAGAAACAACACGTGCAACGCTGCGGGCAGGAACTAGTATAAAATAACTTTGAAAGTAGTTTTGCTTAATAGAGTTAACAAAGATAAAGATATATTTATTTGACTCAACAAGAACTGCACAGACAAACACAAACAAGATAGGTAAAATACAAAATTGAGGAGATGTTACATACATAGATAGATGAGAGATGTATCAGCGAGAAGTGAATTAGTATGTAGGGACAGCAAAGAAAGAAAGAATAAAAAGCTTAGGTATACAGAACAAAAAATAATTATAGGTAAAAAAAAAACAGAATCCAAAACAGAAATAAAACTACAGAAAAATAATACTACTTTTACTATCTAGATGTAGGTATTACTATTCTGTGTTGATAACTCTAAGTAGTTATTAACACAACAGATATAGGATCATGTAGTATATGTATATAAAGTGTTTGAACTCTGCATAATAATCAAGTTGTTATCTCAACAATATACTGATAACAAACTCATAATTTCCTCATATATTTTATATTCTACGCCATTGTGTTAAAAGCCATTTCTCATGCTGAGGCTCATAACTACATAATATGGCACTTGATATTGTAGCTTGATTTGGAATAATTATGTGAAATGTACTTTAATTTAAATATTATAGGTACCATACAAGTACCTTCCCCAAACCTTTCGCTCTTTACGATATAAAAACAACTTACAGAACCAGATTCAAAACTTAAACTTCACTCATCGAGTCCCTGTTTATATGTCAATTAAACTATGTATAGTAAACTAACTGACGTGTAACGAATAAAACCGGCCAAGTGCGTGTCGGACTCGCGCACGAAATGTTCCGTACCATTATCTATGAAAACGGCAAAAAAAAAAACACGTTTGTTGTATGGGAGCCCCCTTAAATATTATTTTTATTCTATTTTTTAGTATTTGTTGTTATAGCGGCAACAGAAATACATCAACTGTGAAAATTTCAACTGTCTTACTATCACGGTTCGTGAGATACAGCCTGGTGACAGACGGGCAGCGGAGTCTTAGTAATAGGGTCCCGTTTTACCCTTTGGGTACGGAACCCTAATAAAACCATTTCTGGTTGTATTTTTTTTTTAAAATAAGTTATAATTAAGTTACCCGTTAGCCAATTCTATGGCTAGATTGTAATTATATTCTTGTTTATTTAACATTAATTTAAAATGTGTATACCTTGAACTTTTCTTGGAACCAATAGACGTGGCACTTAAGTATTCTGTTAGTATGTAAAATAATAACTGTGTTGCATACTAATCAGTCACTGAACAAGTTATTGTTTTGAGTATGACCTTAGTTAGTAGGCAAAGCAAGGTTTAATCCTTAACCTAGGTAGGTAGGTATTGTTTTAAGATAAAAGATATAAGTCGCGACTTCTAACAGGATTGCGTTTGAAAACAGCAGATGAGAGACATCATGATGTACACTTCGATCATCTATGATACAATGTGATATAAGCAAACCTTTTACTTTATTAAATTATTATTTTTAGTAACGCAACAGCATAAAAGGATGGGTAATTTTCAGTCCCAATCTTATATGCCTAATGATATTCGAGTTTGTTTTTATGTAGGTACAGTGCGCGTCACAATTAAGTATCCCCCTATCTCAATGTGTGTGGGTTCAAATCCTGTCAGCGATCGTTGGAGATTGGGTGATCAAAAATACATGTTTTTTTATAATTCTCCATTTTCTTTTCATATTTTTGACGTTTCTAACAAATATTGTATGTTCTGTATCATTAAAATGTAATTTTTGTATAAATTGTTTCATTTTAATTTCATTTTCATTTGGTAACCTTACTTAAAATTCGATAAGTTCTCTAAGTATCAACTTGGCCTTGTGGTAGTAACCGGCAAATTAATGCAAGACGAGATAAGAGTGACAGGGTTCGAATCTTGTGAGCGGTTTTTCGTTTTTTTTTATCAATTGTTATCTTTTTTTCTTTGCAATATGTAAGAATTTTAATTGATATTATTCTTTATGGGCTTTATTGCAAGTTAATGAAAAAAAAAACAAAAATTACAAAAAATAATATTCTATAAATGTCTACAATATTATACAATAACTACTACGCATAAATTAAATCTATGATATTATAACGAAATAATTGTTTTGATAAACCATAATAACAAATAATATCTGTAAACAGTGAAAGGTTTTTTATAATAGATTGTGATAATTTATTCAAAAATAAGTTGTTTACAACGAAAGAACATTGTTAACAATATTTCGATCTCTCGCAAAATATGCACAAAGAAAACCACACGAAATAAAACGAGTGACAATTACTTTGTTCGCTACAAACGACAAAGTCAAACCCTACCCGCATCTATAAAAAAATGTAAGACTTGGCATTAAAAATGGGAACTAATTAGACCGATAGACAAAATTGGACACGTTGTTCCATCAGCTAAATAGCTCAGTTGATCTAATGCCGAGAATTCGAGTCTCCATATAAAGGGTGGGTGGTTCGATCCTTAGCGGCTTGATAAGTTTTTGCTTTGAAAATTAGTCACAAGCGAATAGAAGTTAGAAAATATTTTGTAGACAAGGGGGATACTTAATTCTGACGCGCACTGTACATGTGATGATAATGAAAGATTATTTCAATAGATATTCAATATCTTTCTAAGAATTCGAATGTGTAATAAACATGCAAATTGATGTAGTTCTCCTAGCCAAATTTCGGCTACGACGACCAGTCTCAACGGAGACAGGCCAAACAGGTGCATAGGGCATTATAGTGTATAAGTGTGTGCGCAAACACAGGTGCACCCTCTAATATTTCACTCTCATAGTAGGTTACCCCTACTATGTTACAGTTACCTGGGTAAAATATAATAATATTACATTTACTTCGTCAGTTAGATTATTACAAGATAATTGAAATATATTTTTTCTCGTCTTTAAAAAAAAATAACAAAGAATAAGAAAGCGAGTCAAAGTTTGGGAGCGAGGCTCGTGACGTCACGCCGTTCTAAAAAGTGTCGCACGGTGTGACGTCACGCGGAACTTTAACTGCCTATATCTTCATCATTTTCTGTTTAATTGACAAAATAAAAAACGTGTCCAATATCTTTTGATAATTTTACTTACAAAACTAGCCTATTCAGACAATAGACTATATTGCACCATCAAAACCTATAACTTATTTTTTAATTATTAATTTAGCGAGACAAATTAGATATGCACATTCCAGACTAGCCTATGGCATCTTGGCATAGGGTGGAAGCTGGAAAAAAAGAGCGGAAAATAAAATAAATTAATATTTTTCTTTAACAGAAACTTAATTACAGCTAATGACACAATGGGCGGCCTTATGGCTAATTCATAGAATAGCATCAGTACAACCATAAAACTAGTCTTCTAAAGTTGTATTTTCGTTGCAGAACTTAGACGAGGTGCATATTGCACTGGAGGTATGTGCCGAGCCGCGCCCCATGAAGGATGCATCCGGTGCGATGCCGATACCGGGGAAATACAGCTATATACACAAGGTTTGTACTAAACACACTATATACCAAGTTCCAAATAAACGGTTAAATGAAAAATACATCATGTAAAAACAAGCGAGGTTTTTAGTTCCTTCCTACGTCCTCCCTCTGGCTCCAGCAAGACCCTAGTCATCATCCAAGACCAAAGTGCTTGGGAAGACAAATCTAACGAACCCAAACTGTTACATCGTTTCGTTTAGGAGTTCCTATGACCTTCTGACTCCATCGTCAGATCAGCTCGATGGTACCATAACATTGCATCGTCACCGAACTTTCATAAGTATGCCGAAATGCAGCTCTATAGGTTGAGGAACTGGTCTGAAATTCTGTTGTAAAATTTATCCCACGTACATACTCACAGGAGGGTAAGTTAAATAAAAGTGAGAACAAAAGACTGAGACAAATTTTCAATAAAATCAGCTTAAGAGGAGGCTTATATAGGAGAGGGCAGGTCATTATATCCTTCAAAAACATTAGTGCAAAAGACTCCTAGAGTGCAGAATAAACGGAAAGTAAAGACAGTAAAAAATATTTTTACCATAACTTTTTTGCGTGACCTTTGTCAGATAAACCCTTTGTTGCGTCAAGAGTTGGATTTTAATTTTATTTTTTTCATGGCGTAAATCCCATATTGTTTTCTTATGGTTTTTTACACCAATTCTTGTATATACAATTTAAATTCTTTGCAATTATTTACATCAAGTTATATTTTGTAAAATAAAAAAAAGTATTTTACGATTTCGTCGAAAAATAATGATTAGCATGAAAAAAAATTTAGGTAGTAAAAACCGTTCTACTACTACTCTACCCTTTTTCGCCGTAGCGCAATTTTAAATACACAGATCGGAAGAGCGTAAAAAATTATGTAAGGTGGCAACATAGATAATTGGGGCTAGATAATGCTGTGTGAATTGTCCAGCATTATTTATTATTATTATCAAAAAGTCATTTTGGCCAAAATGGTCTTTACGCCCTTTGTATCGGATGCAGTCGATATAATGTGTTCTTTGTTACAGGTGATAGATGGAATCTCTGTAGCGGTAAATCACGTTCAAATAGACTTCAATTGCGACGCGTTCACCAGCAGTGTTCAGGTATTTTATATATTACAAATAGTTAAATATACCTAAAAGATATCATCTTCAGCCTATATCAGTCCACTGCTGGACATAGGCCTCCCCTAATGAGCGCCATAGCGCTAATGTTTTTTTATGAAACATATACTTGGTACTAAATAAATATTGTATTCAAAAAAGATCTGATATGTTACCACATAACTGTTCTGTGAATATACCATGTATTTCCATTGAAACGGCTCGTGACTCGTTGACGCCAACCATAGCAAATAAAAATAAAACCGGCCAAGTACGAGTCGGACTCGCGCACGAAGAGTTCCGTACCATTATAATAATGCTGGACAGTTCACTATTTTATTGTATTTTTTAGTATTTGTTGCTTCGATCAAAAATAAGGAGTTCGCGGCCTCCCCCGTAGATACCTAGAGCCTTACAAAAATGTCACTCAAAATTGGGTTCGTTTTGTTTTGACGCAGACAGTTTGCGCAGAGCCTGACAAGTTTTTTCCATACGGAACAAGAGATTGGTGGAGTCGAATTCATTTTATTTTATTTTGTAAGTAGGTAGGTACCTACCTGAGAATTATATACCTACCTACTCAGTTTATTTTCTATAAGGATTAATTAACAGAATTCAGGTAAAGATAACGAATCATTTATTGATGAAACTATAAATTGGTGTCTCAACAGTAGGTATTTATACAAAAGGGTCATTTCAGACATACAATAATTTAAACTTACAATACAATTTCAGGCAGGCACTCTAGATTAAAAAGAACTGGTTCCTGTCTGCGGCTTTGCACGAGTTTTTTTTACGGGAAAAAAATAAACGTTTTATAAATTTATACTTCTGGTAGGTAGGTAAGAACCTAGTCTTTCTTTTATTAGAGAGTCTACGCAAATGAAATTTTAGGGCGGGCCAACTAATTATTTTAAAAATCATCAACTAGTAATATTAAACTTATTTTTATGAAAAATATATTAATACATACCTACTATAAATGAAAAAAAAAATTTAGAAGAAATAGCCTCTCCATTTATCAATTTAGAACAAAATTAATATTTTAACATAGGCAAACCAAACAACAATATTTTATGCTGATTTCACAAGTATATGACTCACATCTCAATATAAGGGTAAAAAATATATATAAACTTACTGAAAATAATAAATTCCATCCTTTTTCAGCACTTTGGACGAGTGATTCTTGCATTTTTTGTACCCATGCTTTTTGTCTGAACGCTAAAATGACACTAGTTGAAAAGCTTTCCTAACATGTCAAAATGTCTCTCTTTTGCTACTGAAGGTTGTGGCGTGCGCATTGTGAATCTAAGGGGGGCCGGCAAAGCCGGACATTTTTGATCGATGATTTGTTGTTATAGCGGCAACAGAAATACATCATCTGTGAAAATTTCAACTGTCTAACTATCACGGTTCATGAGATACAGCCTGGTGACAGACGGACAACGAAGTCTTAGTAATAGGGTCCCATTTTTACCCTTTGAGTACGGAAACCTAAAAACTACAATAATATAGTTTTTCATTCACAATGTCCTATTACGATTTACAACCATCACGACCATAAATTCCAGGTTCTATTAGTTGATTCCAGGCTTCTCCGCTTCTTTGAAATATTATTTTAACTCTTTATCTATCAAAGCACTCTAACAAGAGAGTTTATAAAGTCTAAAATGGCGTGTCAGTCGTTTTAAGTTACATTGTATGTTACGTTTCCAGATTTCAAGAGTGACTGTGGAATCCCGAACTCCTGAAGGCCGGAAAGGAGATCTAAGACTGACTAGAATCAAATCACCTGACACCGGACAGCTACTTATTTTTAAAGTATGTATCAAACAATCGTAATGTTGTAATTATGATACAAACAGATTGGAACACATTTTGGCCCCAAATATTGTTAGCTTATCTATGGTATTGATAATTTATATTTTTTTTAATAAGTTTTGGCTGAGAAAGCTGTGACCGAGTGGTGGCAAAGGTCAAGCTTAAGAAGTCGTGGTCGTCCAATAGCGCGTGGGTTGATGATGTCATCAAAGTCACTGGGCACACCTGGATACGAAAGGCACAGGACAGATGAGGCTGGCAAAGATTAAAGGAGGCCTATACCCAGCAGTGGATGACGCTGGGGCTGCTATAATGATGATAAAGTCGTGGTCCTGCTCGTGCCGCGAATAATTCATAAATACAATTTCGTAGCACTGAACCAATTTCGCCCATTTTTTTCTAATACCAAGGCGTAGAATTAGACGTAGCACGACCTATGAAATCTACATAATTTAAGGTTTTTTGTTATAGTGCTTACCCGCTCTTTGGGTATCTCTAAGAAATGAAATAAGTTCCCAAAAATTTTCGGTGTCCCGCCGAAACCGAAAATTTTTGGGAACTTATTTCATTTCTACATAATTTGTATGTAATCTCAACGTCATTTTCCAAATCCATCCTTAAATTGATTCGGAAATAATGTTTTTTTTTGTAGGAATTAGAATGGCAAAGTGCTCGGATAGAGGCGAAAGCGCACGGCACGGCCAATGCCAACTTACCGCCTTTGAGACTTCTCTTAGGGAACACACACTGTCGAATAGTTATCAAGAAACGGCTCTCAGGTATGTACGACGGATTTTGTATCCTCCCCTCTCTCTCTCTCTCATACCCTTTAATGAAATTTAAAATCTAGGAATTTATGAAGATCTAACTTTATCACTTCCTTTCTTTTTTTCATTGTTTATGTTTGTGTGCTTACTAACCCAATATGGATCCTAGATATCCGAAATAAAGAGATTTTATTTATTTATGAATTATTTAACTGTTTAACATTTCTAGTTCTGGATCAAACACAGAAAACCATTTAACCTGCAGTCCCAAACCAAAGTCAAATGACCTGCAGTCGTAAAAATTCGAAAAGCTAACAAAAAATTTCGTGTGATGTTTTGTTCATTTTCGATTCTGTAAACCTAATCACTTGACTTGACTTATTTTCCAGATTGTGCCGTTATCGGATCCAGACTAGCGATATGCCCAGAGCCCGTAGCGTGGGCATTAACAGACGGGCAGCTAAGGGCAGCCCTGGCATGTGCGGCTGCATTGTCGTTGCCGGTGCGTCGAGCCACCGCTGCTGCCACCAGAGCTAAGGCGCTGAGGAAGGTGAGTCATATCTCGAAGTGATAAAGTCTAGAATAGAGACGTTAACAGACGGGCAGCTAAGTGCAGCGCTGGCATGTGCAGCCGCGTCGCCGCTGCCGGTGCGACGATCCACCGCCGCTGCCACCAGAGCTAAGGCGCTGAGGAAGGTGAGTCATATCTCGAAGTGATAAAGTCTAGAATACAGACGTTAACAGACGGGCAGCTAAGTGCAGCCCTGGCATGTGCAGCCGCGTCGCCGCTTCCGGTGCGACGATCCACCTCCGCTGCCACCAGAGCTAAGGCGCTAAAGAATGTGAGTCTTATCTTCCAGTGATAGAGTACAGAGTAAAGCCTGTGGCACGGGCACTTGCAGAAGCGAAAGGTTTAGTCCTTTTGATAGAAACGTATTTGCTTTTAGCGTTCGATTGAAAGATGCTAGAACTAAAGTCTTGAAAGAGACTGCGTCAGCTTAGGAATCTAGTTCAGAGTCTTATCCCTTTGTAATAGAGTCTAAATCTAAAAACCACTGGACTATAGGCATAAATCATAACAAAATTTAAAAAAATCGCAATTTGTAACCTTATTCTTACAGATTGAAGAACCATTAGACCAGATTCAAAGTAGATCACTGGGCAGTGACCGGGACATCTTAGTTCGAATGTTCGCGAAGCATGACGTCAGAGAGACGTCCTACCATCTACTCGCTCCTAGGATAGACTTGCATCTATGTGACGACCCTGGATGTAAGTAGTCGTAGCAGTTTATTACATGGCTTAGTTACCCTAGGATTATTTCGTGTGATTCGCACTTACTGACTCATAGTGTAATTATTACCTAAAAGTCAAAAGTCAATAACTTTCTTTTTTTAGGCTTACAAAATAAGCACTTGGACAAGTCAAATTTTATGCATAAACAGCTTAATAAATAGTAAACATTATCAAATAAAAAACAGTTATTGATTTGTTCGCTTAAATTTTTTGTCCATTAGTGGAAGAAGCGGAAAAAATCTTAAATGATAAAGGCGACCCTTGATGATTGATTTTAGTAAGAGATCGAATAATAAACAAAAAAAAGTTAACCTTTTATAAAGCTTGGTTTTACAAGTTTACATGCCTTAACTACTACTCTCGTTTGGAGCCTGATCAGAGCTTGGTTTCTTTAGTACGTTAGACTCGCATAAGCCCTGATCAGAGTCCACCATAGTCGTAAAACGGATTCCTGATTTGGGTCCAAACGAGTCTAGGCGCTTATTAGGGGAGGCCTATGTCCAGCAGTGGACTAATATAGGCTGATGATGATGATGAGTCTAGGCGTTAATTTTGCTCGAATCTGACCAAATCAAATCTGAAAAAATCTAATTCAGACCTTCAATCTGTATTTTATTTTTCCATTTTCAAGGAATATATTCAAATATATTATATTTTATCCAAATACATTTTCCGCCACAGATTTTAATCTTGAACCACCAATACAGTATATCTCATACGGTTCCTTTCAGTGGGAAGATCTGAAAAGCCAACCCTCAGCAGCGGCGGCGCGCTGCAGCTAACACTAGTCAGCATGCAGGCGGATCTCTTCCCTTACCACAAGGCGGCTGACGACAGGCGGCACTGGAGGGGATATAGGTAAGGGAAAGCTTTGCTCACATGGTATCTTGATAGCATACAAGGGAAGGCTTTGGTTTGCATATTGTAGATTGAACCAATAAACCTGGGCCCTAACTGATTCACCATAACAACGGTACCGTCTCGGAATCAATCTTTGCTCAAAATGACATATTGGCATTTACCTTTCATGAAAGAAACTACGGACGGTAGGACACGTGTCAAAAGTTTAAAGGGCGAAACCATTCTGTCAATCTCCCCGTGCTGCACGCTCTGTGTAGTTTCTTTCGTCTATGGTTGGAAGTACTCTTGTATCCGCATTTGGACTCCATTTTTCTTTCGTCCATGGTCGACGATAACTTTCTGAAGAAGTGTACACAATCTATGGATCTTGAAAGTATGGTGTAGATTTTATACTTCTGAGCGTGAGTGCCCTGCGAGGTATTGCTATGTAATAGGCGATGGTGGTCAAAACTAATCATAAGGTGGGCCATCTTGGCCACGAAATTGATGACACCCGACCCAAGCTAGTCACTGAGTTCATTCCTTTACATAATTAGATAATATATGTGAAAAGGTCTGATCAGACCCGAATCAATAGGCAAATTAATTAATTTGAAAACAATTTGCAACTTATTTTCAATGTAGTCAAATAACTACATTGAAAATAAGTTGCAAATTGTTTTCATGCTAGTCAGTGACAACGTAACAAAGCGTTAGGTAATTTTTCATAATAAAAATCATTTATGAAAAATTATGCCTATTTTAGGCAAATAAACGGGATTAAAATTACACATTTTTTTTATATATATGATCACTTGACCGAAAACGCTCTGAGTTTGGTTGCATCGCTTGTGACGTCACACCAATCACAGATTACGGTGCGTGTTGTTGTTGTTAAACTTCTTAGGTGTGGTGTGAGTGGTGTGACGCCATCGAGTCTTGTCACCGGAGCCATGACAGACTTTATCGTTTTGGCGCGCCATTCGTTTATCCATACTTTTAAATTCGTTTTTATAACTAATACGATTGGCCTTGAAGAAATATTAATTACATTTTGCATTATTTTTATCAGACAATACGTTAGAATTATCTCCCAGTAGTAGCCTGTTCCTGTACATTTCTTTACTGGACGGGACAATTCAAAGAACTATGTAGACAGATAACTTGGAAACCTGGCACACAGATCTCAATATTTTATAGAGGACATTTTTTTTTTCTTAGTGATCCGTGTCTGATGTCAAACCCGTTGTTTCAGAGAAGCCGCGACGCCACACAGTCAGTGGCTGTCTCAATCCCTCAACTCCTTCTGCGGGATCCTTTTAGAAAATCTGGATCCTAGGCCGATGCCAACTAATAATAAGGTAAGACAAAATGACCGTTTTCTTGTTGAAAGACAGAGAGGCTTAAGTGTAACTGTAGTTACTTCTCAGGATCTACGGACCAGCCCTTCTACCAAGCTTTCCCTGGTGGTAGGCTGGTATGAAACCTACCACCAAGAAAGTGCTGTGCTTGTGTCATTTTCCAGCACATGATTTACTTGAATGTAGCATAAACATGAAGGAACTTTTGATCATATTAATTTGTTGTGATTTATTTGCCCTGAGATTTATGCCTGTTGTCTTATTTTGGGATTTCAAAATTAGTTCTTAAACAAATAATAAAAATAAATATAATAATTATGGGGTCCAAAGTCCATACCATTTTGAGTGCCGATCACTGCATCAGGCGCGGTCAGTACTTGTTTTTAGGGTTCCTTTTGCGAATTAGTTATGTAAAATCGTACGGAATCCTCTGTGTGCGAGTCGACACGCACTTGGCCAGTTTTATTTGACGACCTCTGTGGCGCGGTGGATGAAGGCCTGCCGCAGGAGCTTGCGGGTTCGATTCCCGACTCGGGACAAATGTGTGTACGATCTGCGGACATTTGATCTGGTCGTTTTCTATGTATAACAAAAAATATCTATCTATGTATTGTATTATATTATGTATACCTGTTATCTAGTACCCATAACACAAGCTCTGCTTAACTTGGGGCTAGATAATGCTGTGTGAATTTTCCACCATTATTTATATTCTACAACCATATCCTTATCTTTTCAGCTTTACTTGTAAAACCAAACATCATTATTTATGTTTCAGAATAGCGAAAGTGAAAAGCCTTCCTCGCCGCTATCAAATGGCTCTGCGCACAAACCTGCGCCGGCGCATCCCAGTGCTTCCAATCCTCCGTCCAACAATGCTGCTACCTCACAAGGTGAGTTACAACTTCCTAGATAGACTTTTCATACACATATAAGGCTATGGCTACCACTTAGATACACGACCTACAGAGCTGACTTGGAGAAAATTGAGAAAGAGGCCAGGAGGATCCAGCTACACTGGGCAGCGTTTGAGTTCAAATTTTCTCATCATCCATACCGCAATAAACATTGTGGTATGGATGATAAGACTTGATTTGGCGTTAATAAGCATAAACGAAAGTTTTCAATCTGTGCATCCTACCCATCATGACCTACATAGCTTAAACGTAGGCACTCAAGAAGAGCTGGTCCACCAGTTCTAAGGCCCGTATTATAAAAGCTTCCTCAGTTATCAATCGATGCTTGAGTAACGCTTTTCTATGGCATAAACGTCACTCAAGCATAGATCGGTGACTGAGCGAGCTTTCATAATACGGGCCTAAGTCTCTTAGTGAGCTATGGAAGTGCTCGGAGTTTCCCTGAAGGACAGGATTTGGAATTAATATTTCTGACCATCTGATCGATTATCGATATATTTTAAAGAATAAGCTAACTGAAGTGGCCTTCGTCGGCGGGCCATACCTCACGAAGAACCGATAACCGGGGTGGTGGAGAAATCCAAGATTCGAGCCAGCGTTTATTGATGCATATCGTTGTTACAGCGTCGCCGACTAGAACGAAAATACTGCAACAGCTCGGCAAACTCATGACGACTTGCCTTGTTCTTAGGATAGATGACTTCACTGTTTATAAGGTCAGTACATTGGCTTGGGTGCCTTTTGATGCTCTTATGGTGCATCCACACAGCCCTGCAGTATTGCATTGGTTTAATTCACGCCGGGATGACGCCGGCACGTTAAACATTTCAAATTAAGGATGGCTAAAAATTCAATTTTGCTCAACCGTTGCGGAGCGGAAATTACCGGCCGGTCTTACGCCATAACAAACTGAAGATTGGTGACTTATAAATGGACAGTCAACTCTTCAACCATTGATTTTCAAAGCGAGCGAGCATGACCTTCATCAATGATAAACACGATGATGAAAAATATACTATAACAGCATCAAACTACCATAATATCTTTTTATTTTATTTTTTTTTGTTCAGGATAATAAACAATTGTACAATGCAGACTTATTACATAATGTTCTTATTTTAATGTGATCCTAAATGTACAACCAATCGCATTATCGACAGATTACTACAAAAGTTTGACTACATAGTTGGATGTTGTCTAAAAGTATCTTATATATTGTTAATAGTAGTAGTTTAGGTTTTTTTTATATGGTTTATTTTTATATGGTTTATTTTTATATGGTTTATTTTTATATGGTTTATTTTTATATGGTTTATTTTAGAGTTTCAATAATAGTTATTTTTTACATATTTATTATGAAAGATGGAAAAAGGAGATGTTTTGAAATTTAATTATTATTATTTTGAAGTACCCAAAAATTTTAGAACATTTTTCTTATAATTAGGTTCAGATAGTAGGAACAGGTCAATAGCAATGAATTTTTTGTTGTACATATCAAAGATGCGGTGCAGAGGTGAACGTAGGCCAACGTTGGTACGACTGTTGGGCAGATGGAAATATCAAAGTACGAGGCCCATGCGGCCTCTTACTTTGAGGCTACGTGATTTGGAGTGAAATTGTCCATCTTTATTTTTTTTATATTGTTCTTTACAGGTATCGACAGGGTCTAAAACACGGGAGGCGCCGCGGCCTCTAGTCAACGCGGAGAAGGCGACTCTCCCCGGCGACGCGGGCCTACTGCACGCTGAACTCACATTCTTTTACTATCCTGGAGACACCTACTTCCCAGGTACGTCAGAGAATATTCTAGACACATGAAGACCCATTCTAGAGGACGTAGATACCTTCTTACCTTTAGCTCTATCTATTAACACCGCCCCGGTCTACAACTCAGACATACTGAAGAACGCTTAAAACACTTCTTTTACTGTTCCGGAGACGCATACTTCCCTGGTACGTCAGAGAATCTTCTAGAGTCTCGGCGAAAGCAACAATAAAAAAATCATTTATTTCAGACCGACAGTCTAACAATGTCTAAAGGACCTCAATTCGACCTCGATATGAGCCCTGCGGATCTCAATGCTGCTGAGCACGTTTCTCTTTCCCTCTTCCGTTTATCTGAGGCTTAGATGTTTCTCTTTTCTTGTTTCTAGTCCCAGCCCCAAAGCTTTACGTGCAAGTGAGTCCAGTCCGTGTGTCGGTGGACGTGCAAAGCATGGTGTGGCTGGGCGCGTTCCTGCCGCACGTGGCGCGTGCCACGCAGGCCGCACAAGAAGAGGTGGACGCGTCGCCGCCTTACTGCGACGTGCGCTGTGAGGCTATCATGCCCAAGGTAACTGTACTGAGTGTACGTCCGAGCGAGTCCAATCCGTGTGGAGCGTGGTGCGGCTGGGCGTGTTCCTGAACGGAGTTGACCTGCGCCGAACCCCAGTGTCGACGAAACGGTTTGCCCTCGCCGCTGAGCTCCATTAAATACTTGTATAATGGAGTCTCAATCTGTCATCGTTAATCACATTAAGAGTACTTACCCTTAATAACAGAATAACAGCGCCTACTGTTACAATATAACAGTTGGCATTCTGCTGAGCCTGGGCCCATTTGGTACTGCAGCACAAACTGATTACCTACTTATTTTTACACAAATTTTTTTTTTTACATTATTCTTATTGTTTGATGAATTTGATATTTATTTAAAAATTATAAATGTATCTTGTGTTGTAATAGCAAATAAATGATATGTCTATGTCCTTAATGTCATTATCGTTACTTACCCTGAAGCATTAACAATGACATATTGAGGCCATTTGATTTTCATCGTTTTGGCGCTGAGCGTTTCCGTGAACGGCGTGACTATGGAACTATTATTATGGTTTTCATATTGTTTTGGTACGCCTTTACAAATTTCTGTTTTATACCAGAAACGGCCGAGTTTATTGTGCCGCTTTAAATCGGCGGCACAATAAACAACGGTCATTGCGTATAGAATAATCCCTCCTTAAGCGCAGTGATCCTCACTAACAACACATCACTCAAAAACCAGCCACTGAACACTGAAAAAGACGAAAAAAAACAAAGAACTCAATTTTACCTAATACCTATCTACCTGTAACAAAGCCATAGATCGAACGACGCTAAGTTTCTTTTATTGTGTGTCCACGGAAGTCCTATTTGTGTTGGTAGACTGTACAAACTTACTTATTTTCTTTATCTGGAAAGTTGTGTCTTCTAAAGTAAATTTACAAGGCTAAAATGACCATACAAAACGGCGATGAGCGAATCGAATTGGTCCTGGAGAAAAAAAACCTTGTCAAGTTATGAGCCGCTCACTTCGCTACAAAGTCTTCCTAAGACTGTCTTAGTTGTGGTTAACATTTTCTAGATGTGATAGCAACACCTCAGTGTATTGTATTATGTATTTCAGATTGTCCTAGAAGCTGGTCCAGAACACGTGTCCCAGCAAAGAGACAGGCCGAAAGAACTACATATTTGTACCGCGCGCGCCACGCTCACTAATGTTAGAGAGTCACCTAGAGCTAGTAAGTTCAGCCGTTACTTACTTTACCCCTCAGCGTCTTACGCCTGTATTATGAAAGCTTGCTCAGTCCTCGATCTACATACTGTATGCTTGAGTAACGCTTTTCTATGGTATAATCGTTACTCAAGACAAGATCTATGACTGAGCTCGTTTTCATAACGGCCTAAAAGTGGATTAGTCTTATCCGAATACTTAAATGCAAATCAGATTTGAGCAGGTGAGTTTTTGGCAGTTTTCAATAAACATATGCCAAGAAATCTTGATTTGAGACCTGCAGGGTATTCAGTTCCGTTTCCGTTCTTCGACACGTAATCTGACACAGATTCGCGCAAAATTCAAATTTGAGGGGTTTTCAATATTTTCTGCGTTGTTGGTTTGAAACTAGCAGAAAAGTAGTTTACCACAAATCATAGACGATTTTATATGAACCCATGTTTTAATAAAGTGTGTAAACATGTTTCAAATAGAGCTTTTGGTAATATGTTGATTTTAATATGTATTAAGTAGATTTTTAATCTTTTAAATTATTAATTGCTCGCAAAATAACACTAAATCGCATTTTTTTTTAAATGGGTTGATGAAAATGTTAGACGATTTATAGAATACTTCTTGTCCGCTATTTATATTCCTTGTAGAACGCATAAAATATATAAAAAAAACAGCTAAAATAGTTAAATTTCCCGCGAATTTGTGTCAGGCCCGTGTCGAGGACTCTGAAACTGAGTTTTGTGAATAGCCCTGCTGGTCAAATTTGATTTAAGTGTTCGAGTATTCAGAAGTTAGCCTATGAAACAAGATTCTCTGTTCTGAATTGTATCTCGCTAGAAATATCGAGTTGGCGGAGATTACTCATCGTCAATTTAGCGTTACCTATATTGCAGCTCACTGGTCTACGCCCTAGGAATGATAACTCGGTTTGGCAAATGAGCCCTCGGTCGGGATTTTGTGGAAGTAAAGTTAACTATTCATAATCCGTTAAAAACAATTATTTCAAAAAAGCATGCAAGCCGACTTATTTGTAGCGATCACAAATGTCATGTCATTGGTTTTTTTTTTCAGACACAGCAGGTACCCGCGCGGACCTAGCTTCAATAATAGCAGCGCTGCGACGATCAGCGCCATCTAAGAGCCAGTTTCCTTGCTCGTCTGAGGACGTTGACCCTATCAATGAACAGTTCATACTGCACGCTGAGAGTAAGTTTACTGTACTCATATAAACCACCTTATAAAGTAAACTCCCACATTGAAAGTAGAAGGACAGAATGTAAAATAAGTAATTGAATTTTCCAACACACCCACCAAAGCGAAACTGATGTCCAATTGATGTCCTACGCACCTGTCCCACGCAGCGCAAATCATCTTGATTTGATTTATATTTCTCAATTAGGCATTACATGTTAAGACAAAAACACTAGTCCTTTCATGTGACCCAACAAGTTTAGACTTAAAATCATGTAGATTTCATTAAAAATTACAACAAGCACTAACCAGCACTCGTCCATAGATCTAGACGACCTAGACCGCGGCACGGCGATCACTCCCGAGCTTCTTTGGCGCGAGAACAGAGCCATCTGGTGCGCGAGAGTGGAACCTCTGTGGTGCGATTTTGTCGGCGCGAGAGCGACCAATTACAAGCCTGCACCGTTGTTGGATGCAACCCCGCTCACTGCTTGGGTATGTATGAAGTATGGACCACTTAATTGAGCACATAAAGCATTTGCGTAGTTGCTTTAGGATGATGTTCTTCGAAAGATCGGGCAATTAGCTGTTTAATCGGTTAAGTTTGACGTAAAATGTATAAAAACTTCTGTTAATTAACATCGGATGGTCTGATAATCTTTTTGAAGAACGCCACCCTTACTACACAACTACACTACATATTAAACGTATACGCCAGTCGCACATCACTTTGAAACACTATTTAAGGGATGATTTATATTACACCGGGCCGTGTCCGGGCCGGGCCGAGGCCGGGGCGGGCCGAGGCCGGGGCGGGTCGCAAAAGTTAGTAGACGGGCCCGGACGGGACACGGATCATGCACTGCTTAATATAAACTGCTTCATTCAAAATGTATGTAACGTTTCAAATTCGTACCCCGCCCGGTCCATGTACACGGCCCGCTCCCGGGCACGGCCCGGTTTAATATAAATCATCCCTTAGGAGGCTAGATTTACATGCATAGAGCAGTTGGTTATGATTTACTAAATTACTTTTTTGTTGGGTTTATTCCTTGTACAACGCAAAATACATTTAAAACCGCAACGATCGAACGCCCTTAAGCTTTGTATTTCTTTCAGCTATGTTTCGAAGAAGGTTTCTCCCGGATCTTCGTGCTGGCCCGCACCTGTGGGTTAGCTGGCCTGCAGCTGAACCACTACCAGATGCTGTTCCTTCTGAGGCAGGTGGAACGGCTCTCAGAGATGCTAGCGTGGATCGCGCACGACGCGGCGAGGCAACCTGATGCTGAGGATGGGTCAGTGGCTTTACCATATGAATAGTTAGTTATATAGACTCTATGTGGCGTCCCTCAAGACTCTGTCTTTGGTCCGTTTATGTTAATTACATACAAGAAGTTCGTAACGCTACAAAGCTAGAGCGCGGCGTGTCAGCCTGGTACTGAGAACGGGTCAGTGGCTTTACCGTACAAGCCAGCTATAGATTCTATGTGGTGCCCCTTGAGGCACTGTCTGTGGTCCGTTTTTGTTCATTCTGCACATGAAGTTAGTGATGCTAGCTTCTCTCTGCTACCCGTGGCTTTGGTCACTGGCCAAATGTGATCGCCACATTGATGCCACTCAGCTACTTAATGTGACGTCAGTGGTGGGTGAGGAAAGACTTATCTTGATGGTCTTCCAGGTCTATAGTATGCGGCGTGGTGGTCCCAGCAGTGGAACTGACCCTGGTGCTGCCCACCGCTATTCCCGGACAGGAGTCGTCTAGGGATCTGGACAGCGTACCGCTTGACTCATCCAGTTTGCAAGATATGAAATTAGGTACCTATGTTATTTGTTTTACACAAAAGATTTCAACTTTAGACCAGACAGAAATCAAAACTTAAAACTCAGTGCTTTATTTCCTTTAGGCCTAGGCCACGACATCGGGCGATGCGTCTTGCGGCGCGTCTGGGGTCGTTATGTCACTTTTCCGTAAGTCGCACCGCGGCGACTCATGGACACACTCAAACAACTTCTTTGATTTGTTCTCGCCGCGTACGCAGACGCAAGACGCGCGGGCGGGCATGTTGTGACCTGGGGGGTTAAACCTTACAGGAGTCTTGGACACGTCACAAAACTCAGTAAATATAGGGATTAGGGATAAGTAGTATAGAGGGAGTGACATAGACCCAGTGCGGTGTTCGTCAAGGCTCTGTGCGATTTATCTTATTTTGCACATCTAACGGATCAAACATCCACAACAACTGTTATATCAATAAAATGTTTATTTAGGTTCAGAAGCCACAATGGCTCCCAGTCTCCTGGACCGTGACAGCGGCGTGCTAGCTACGTCAGTGGAGGCCTACGCGCCACCGCCTATACCTATCGAGTACCATCAGCCACCCAGCCCTGTTATCGGCAGCTTTGGAGGTTTGCTCTAGCTTTTTTAACCCCTAGCTGAAACAGCAGGATATCATAAGAGTTACACATATATTATGTAGTTTCATTGCTTTTCTCCGTGTATATCTGTATCATCGTGGCTTTCAAGCGGGTTAACGTTTTGTATCGTTGATTTAGGTTTCTTAGGTCCGGTGAGATGCTGAATTCGAAAGTGTTCTTCTTAGCTATGTTTCCTGTCTATTCAGATTGGCAACCATACCCTTCAAACCGAAACACAGCACCGGTACTTGGCGCAGAAATTGACATGTTTTATATTCTTCTAGTTTCTTCTAGTCTTCCTATAAAATCTCCTCTATTTCTCCTGACTCATAACAAATTTTGTTTACCAGCTAGCTTAGGGTGCGCACCACGACAAAATTTGTCGACGGTTTTGTCTCGCTCTTTTTGGTGCGAATATGAAACAAATGAATGACAAAACGGACGACAAATAGGCGTCGCGGTGCGTATTACTAGCCCGACAAGATTCACAGAGGCCAAACCTAGCAAACATGATATAAGTTTATGTGAGGATTCGTAATAAACAAATAATAATATTCACAGGTTTCTCATCAATGCGCCGCGGCTTCAACTCGTTAGTGACGTCAATAGACAGCGCGCTGACGCGAGACGACGCGAGAAGCGATGCTGCGTCAACCGCCAGTTCTGACTCGGAGAGATACGTTGTGGTGGGACTAGCGGCGGAGTCGCCGGATGACGCTGATGTCGCCTTCAGGTAATATGCGACTAGCTAACGTCACTGTGTTAGCTCTACTTAGTAAGGTTAACGTATTCACTGCCAGGCCTCTGTAGTGCGGCCCGCAGAGGCGCGCCGCTGGAGGTGGTTGAACATGTCCGTGTGCGTTGGCAACGAAAGTTTTAAAAGGCGAACACCCCATGATAAAAAACTCGAATTACATAAAATTCAACATTTTTCGGTTACTTGAATGTGAAACACGATTGAGAAAAAAATACGATAAAAAAACATGAAAGTGCACTGTTTTGCACATAACTTCGAGTCGAGATCTCAGGAACCCTGCGGTCTGTTGAAATCACTTATGCTTTGATTCGTAGTTTATTATCTACCTATAGATTCTCATGGTTTTTTTTCGAATTTAAGCTTTTTCGATAAATAACGAAAAAAAAAGGTTTTAACGTAACCCAACCCAATTCACGTCAATTACAACATACGTCCATGCCTTAAAAAATGTGTGGGTTCGATGGAACGAAACTACTGGAGAGTGCGAAACGGGCATTACTTACAGGACTTACAAAACTGTGGTGAAACCTTTCATTTCTTAAAATAATTAGCAAATATCGAGAACAACGACAAAAAACACTTCAGAATTTTTCGTGTGACATCAACAGTTCTATAAATTCCAGGTTTGTCCTATGTTTGGTATTACAATGCTGGGTTAAATTTAGGTTTATAATGAATTAATTATTATTTTTTAAATTGTGATTGTGACTCTCCTTTTCAATATAGTTATTAAGTTATGTACTCTATCGCATTAGGGGTGCCTGTAAGGATAGGTGTACAATATTTTAAATAAATAAATAAAAAAAAGTAAAAAAAAAAAGAAGGTCCCGTATGTTCAAAATCCATTCAGGACATATGATCTGGATTAAACCAATCTTTAACAAATCTAAAAGCCCAAGTTTGTTTTCAAGGGCTTTCATGCCGATGCTGGCAGAACATAGCAGTGAATACGCAAGCGCATGGCGAGCCGACCAGTGAGTTTTCTAACCAATAAAAGTTTGCACTTGGCACTTTTTTGTTGTTGTTTTTATGTGGCTCGTGCTAAAATTAGGGTTCATCAAAAATTCATATTATTCGTAAAAAACTTTGGGTATCTATTGAAAATGTTACTGTGTTCGCTAACTCCATTTTCTTTCATTATAGTTTCGGCGCTAACAATATGGTGTGATGTCTTACTTTATGGATTAAAAGCTTCTTAAATAACTTCGTAGTTCGTTCTACTGGTTCCTGATACCTAGCCTATGTACTCATGCAGCTTCTTAATAGTAAAAAAATTTTAGAATCGCACCAATCGACCGAAAGTTCTGTAGATCATATAATACAAATCCATTTAACATGTTTTAGAATTTAACGTTCAAGTTAGATTCAAATTTCTTGCTTTTTTGGTGCGTACGACTGCGTGTAGGCTCTTTAGCTGTCAGTCGATAAAACCATTTGCTGGCTTTTATTTTTTGCTGGCTACACCAATGTCTGACTCGTGTACTAAAACGCAGTTTTTTTATCGTTTATTTAAACACCTTTAATCACACTATTATTAAAAATGCTAAGTTTGGATGTTTGTTACCACTTTACGCAGAAAATACTGAACGGATCGGGTTGAAATTTGCATAGATGTAGTTCTAGGCCTGTCATAAAATATAAGCTTTTTTTATCCCGTGCGAAGCAGCGGGTGAAAGCTAGTAATACTATACAGGGTACAGTGGGTCATTGTCAATCCTAGCTGCACAGCTAAACCGGCTTATTATTATAATGATGCCGGATTTCATGACGAGATGACCTTATCGCGAATACAAAGAAAACAGCCAGCAACATAATATCTTTCTTTTCCGTGACGCAGAGAATTCGAGCACGGCCGGGGAAGAGACTCCTGCGCAGTGGAAGTGGCTGCGGAAGTCGTGGAACGGTCGTCTTCTCCTAGCGACCACTCTGTCACCAGCTCTTGTAGGAGACGGGATGTGGTGAGTTATATTTTGTTCAACTGGCTTCTTTGAAGCCTGTGGCACAAGACAAAACTGACAGAAGACAAAAATTATTTGCCTCTGTCAGTTTTTTCTCCTGTCTATTCAGGTAGAATACATTATAAATCTACCTGTGGGTCAGTATTAGCTTGTTTTAAGAAGTTTCATAGCCTTTTCTTATATGTTTTAATAATAAAAATGGGTAAGGCTCAGCACCCGTTTTAGTTTGTTTGTGTTTGTTTGTCAATTAAGACACCAAGAAACATGCTTACAACTAGTTACATAGAAAATCCCCCTATCTTTTTTTATTTGAATTTTATTATTTATTTTTAATGTGAATATACATATATATCTAAATATTCTGTGAATATTTCAGGCGTCTACCTGTTGCCGTTATCAATATCGAGCAAAAACGAGCAAAAAAAAAAAACACGGTTTTGTATGGTAGCCCCTTTAAATATTTCTTTTTTCTGTTTTTTAGTATTTCTTGTTATAGCGGCAACAGAAATTGTTGAAATTTTCACATCATCTGTGATAATTTTAACTGTCTAACTATCACGGTTCATGAGAAACAGGCTGGTGACAGACGGACAGCGGAGTCTTAGTAATAGTTAGCTTAGTTTTACCCTTCGGGTACGGAAAATTAAATATATAGTAAAAATCCAAACAAACGATGAAAACTAAAAATCTATTTGTCCCCAGATATCCACCTCAACATGGCGACTCAACAACATCCACGTGGTCCACCAAAGCTTCGGCGGCAAGTCGTGTCTCCGCCTCGCTGCGGACGATCTGAAGAACGACGAGTGCACTGCTATACCGTGGGACGAGTTCCAGGTGTGTATTGCTGCATCTTCTCGTGTTCACATGAGACACAAAGCACCATGCCACTCAACGCACGACGCCATCTATCCGAAATAGAGACAAATCATTTGTTCGATGTTGGTTTAACTAAATCGAAAAGATACATTCTCTAAATTCAAATCATGTAAGCCCTGATCGTCCTGTGATACACTATGAAACTTGGTACAGCGCCTCTATTGTGCGGACATGGAATTACAAAAATTCCATACAAAATTTAAAAATAAAAATTGTATTCCTTTCTCTGAGCAAGACAATTTCCGCACGATACGTTTGACAGTTTCTGTCATTCTCCTGTCGAATTGGTCCAACGTCAAAACCATAGACGCTTGAGATTCGCATAGAGTAGAATTAGGCGCATTGCAGAGTATGTAAGGTTTTAACTCCGAAATATGTATATATACCTATTACATACGAGTATTGTTTAAACTACTTCGAAATAAACCTTAGGATAAAGGCCTTAATTACAAAGATATACTAGAAAATTTGCGATTTTCGTAGTTGCTTGTCCGCACGATAGAGGCGCTGTACCAAAACCTTTGGAAAAATTAGACGTCACGATAACGTCTCGATTACTATCGTCAAATAGACTCAGGGCTCAGATCACTTTGGTCTTCCAACATCATTCCAAA
The DNA here is from genome assembly GCA_947086465.1 of Eupithecia exiguata. Classification (NCBI taxonomy): domain Eukaryota; kingdom Metazoa; phylum Arthropoda; class Insecta; order Lepidoptera; family Geometridae; genus Eupithecia; species Eupithecia exiguata. Next base: position 9,169,086 of record OX352244.1, read on the forward strand.
CCATAGAAGTAAGTCTCAAAAGCACACATACATTGTAGGACCCACATTCTCTTTACCAGTTTTTGCTCACATATATTTTACAACTTCTTTATCTATTGTACCTAACCATTTATTTTGACAGCATGAACACTATGATAATTATAAAAGTACTTATTGATACAGGTTTGAATAACAGTTAAATGAGTAAGCAATCCCAATATTGATATAATTAAGAAAACTTTAGCATTACCTCTAATTTATTGGACGAAAATTGCCAATGTATGGATGAGGGAGCCAAAATGGCCAAATGAATTTATTTTTACGTAAAACCAGCGTCATCTAAGAACTTTTTGCACAACTTTTTTAGTTATTTACCGTGTCTTTGTGATGACACTTATTGGGACATTGACAAAAGTTATTGTAAATGTATAAAAAACATTAATAATCTTAATAAAATACCTGAAAGTAGTGCTGAAGTTTTCTATAATATGCCCGATCAGTTTGCATGACCACCGATCATCACATGCCATCGTATCTCGTACCCCGTAAGGTCTAAATTGCTGTAATAAAATTTAACTACAGAGTTATTATTACTGGACAGAGGGCAAGCTTTAAAAATGTACTCTCTAGACAAATTTATAGCCAAAATACATTACAAGTGCTGGCCTTTCTTTCTGGACCTGGAAAAAATATATTTTAGATTCTCATGCAACGCAATAAAGTTCATTTCAGCTTGTGCCTCTCCGTCAGAACTCTCAATGTCAAACGGCATCTTCTTGTGTCGAAATATAGAACATCTCTTTCTACACTATGCAAACTGAGCGAGACGTCAGACCCAGAAAGATAGAAAGTGCGCTTGCATTGTAAACAGACTATTAGATCCGGACTAAGTTACTTGGATTCTTTAAAAAATATTTTTTTAACAATGCTTTGGTATACAAAATACAAAACTTAAAGTTCCTTCTATAACCTATGTAACAAGTTTAAAAACAATCCAAAATTACCATTTTTTTTCTTTTTTATTTTTGTTTTACTATCGGTTGATATAATGATTAATTACGATATAACCTTTCCCCCTGTCCAGCACTCTGCAATCGAACTGATCGCATCCTTTTATTCTCTAACTATATACGTGTCTATGTGTTTTTTCTCTATGCAAATCATCGCCCGCTCGGCTATCGTCCAAAAGAAACGGCTCAAGGTATTACGGACGTAGTTTTACGTCCCTGTCTTACGTAGTGGTCATGTTTGCCGATTAGAATGTAGAGGTTGTTTAGCCAAGGGGGTTTGTGTGTGAGTGAATGAGATGAAAGATGTTTCTGTCGTGACCCTGTCTTGTTATTGTGTCGTCTATTTGTCGATCATTCATTGTGTGGTACCTCTGTGCGACTGACCCTCTCAAAAACTGTTATTTGGGCAAAAATTGCATGAAATCGTCTTCTAACCTAAAAATACAGTTTGACAGGCTTTAATGTCCCAACCGTGGCGCTACAAGCGATAGGGAGACAGTTGGGCCGATAAGGTCCAAGCGTCAGAGAGACACATACGGTGACGGTTGGTAATAATCCAGTCTACCTATACATAATGAGAGGTTTTCTAACATTTCTTGTCAGTTTGTATTATTAGGCTTAAAATAACATCACAGGGTTATAGAAATCCGTACATTGCATCGACCAATTCAATCAAAATTATACAAAAAGACAAAACGACTAGAAACATCTTAGCTAACGCTTCATTGCTACCTTTCTGTGTTTACATAATCTGCCATTTTAGCTGCACTCACGCCATCTGAGGTTTCTACAGGTAAACTTTACTGGGTAAATAATAACCTAGTTCGCTTGCAATTTACAAAACCAAGTAGGTTTCTGAAGACTTTCCTTCATATCCGGTGAATATCAGAAATATGGGTTTATTTTATAAGACAAAATTATGTATACTTTTACTTTTATAAAGACGCATCACTGTATATCCACAGACTATACTGTCAACTTGCCTGTAATCTTTGTATTCTAAAAAAATCCGCTTATTAATATCCTCGTCTTGCATGAAAACTGTGGTGCATGCCTCCATCGTCATTCATCTCATGTCATTACACTGTGACGTCACATGTATGAATGATATGTGAATAGGAACACTACTCAACTAGATACAAACATTCTGAATAGGTATCATAACACACGGTGCTTAGATTCTTAGATTTATTGGAGCCTTAGCTCCTGTATTTTTTTTCTTTAATCTTCTGTTGAAAAATCCACCCGGCTACGCCAGATTGTATATACCATTTTAGAAGTCGACAGGACGATTTACACAAGCCTAACTTTTTGACTTCATTTTAAAATAAATACATAGTTTATTTTGTCAAAAAAAGGGTGATCCAAAACCACGCGTGACAACAATATAAAATGAAAATAATATTTTACAATATTATTTACTCATGTACTTTGAATGAAGCGTGTTCTGATACCTCTTCACCACAAACGTTACATACAACCCGACAAAATGAACTCGACAACCGAGTGGAACATATCTTCCACCAACCGAATGTCGACTTAATTTTGCCGGGTAAATGCTCCCTCACTTATCAGGATAGCTAAAGTCCCATTCCTCCATAGAACAAGTTTTCGATGCGAGCTCGCGCGTGGACCGAACCAGAGGTCGATGAATTCGATGAGCTTACTACCAGAGAGGCGTCGAATGTCACCGCTAGGCTGACACGGACGGAGCTAGCAAGGCAGCTGGATGAGACGGTAAATTGATCGTTGTTTAATACACTCTAGGACTTGATTTTGTTTAATCGACGAGTTGGGATGGAACGGACAGACTAGACCAAACAGTAAACTGGACCTAAGGAGCCTAATGGGTGCAAATTCCAAGCCGGCACCACACGGCATACATTACATAGATAGATCCCATTAGGTTCCTTAGGTCCAGTTTACTGTTTGGTATAGTCTGTCCATTACGTCTAATTCCCGGTAAGGTTAATCCCCTATGGGTCTAATTACCGTTCGGTCTAATAACCGTTTAGTCCAATTCCCGGATTGTCAAATCCTTGTTTTTATTATACATAGAAAACACGAACAATAAATATCTGCAGTTGTTACAAACACAAACATGGTTCGTGTTTAACCCGCTCACATCAACAATGAATTCTGCGCCATTTTTCAGGGTAAACCAACGGGCCTAGCTCCGTTCGAGGAGCTGCTAGAAGCCCGGATCCGCGACCTGAGTCTATCCCTCAACATGAGCACAGCTTTAGCGTTGGCAGAGTTGGTGGAAGATGAGGTGGTGGTGCCCCCTATGCCTTTGGAGGTAAGTTCCTAGCACAGGGGGATAATGCACAATACACTGCTATGCGAGATGTCCGTGCAGATCTCAGTTCCCCACACTTAGAATAGGCTATTTGACTATATTGAAATTAAGTTGCAAATTGTTTTCATCCTAGTTAGTCACAACGTAGCAAAGCGTAATCAGGGGTTTTTTCCCCTATTTTAAGTAAAAAACAGGATTAAAATTACTTAAAACGAAAATAACCTTAGAATATATTAAAATTACTTACACATTATTTTATACTTAAATGTTCACGTGACCGAAAACGCTCTGCGTTTGGTTGCATCGCTGGTGACGTCACACCAATCACAAATTACAGTGCTTTTTAGGTGTGATGTGACGTCATCGAGTCGTGTCACCGGAGCCATGACAGAGATTATCGTTTTTGCGCGCCATTATTTTATCCAAACTTTAAAATTAGGTTTTATAACAAATACGACTGGCCTTGAAGAAATATTAATTACATTTTGCATTCTTTTTATCAGACAATAGAGAGAGAGAGAGACAAGTTTTGCTTTCGGAAAGTTCGGCTAGCAATCATCACTGAAATACACAAAATACAACCGTAATGCACTCTGTGTAAAAAAAATTAGTAAAGTATGACAGGGTAGTGATTCTGTTGGCACAAAACCTACACTAAACTTGTTGCTGTCCCCTTTTTTCGATCGTAAAAAAAGAGACTGAAACAATTTTAGGTTAGTTAGTTAAGTTTTTGGTGCCAACGGAATCACTACCAGTACAAAATTGTTGTACCATTAGGATATGAATAATCAGAATAATAATAATCAGAATAATCAATTTATTGGTAATAATATTACATGTCAGACAAAAAAATTATTATTATCGCTAAAAGTATAATAAATAAGTAATATCATTTTTTAATCTTATTATGATTTCATTACAAAATAAAATTCAAATATTATTCTATCTTTTATATATACTCGTCCACACTGTAAAACGCCCTCTCGACGAGCCAAGATTTAAGGCGACGCTTAAATGATGACAGACTAGGAGCAGTGACTATCCGATCTGGCAAGTTGTTGTACAACGCGGGTCCCTGTACGTGTGTGAGGCTGTCCGACTTAGCCAGTCTGTGAGACACCGCAGATAGCTTGCCAGCTATGACATACCAATTTCATCCAGTCACAATGTCTATCACAAATAACAATCGTAACCTTCCAGGTCCTAATAGAAAACGTGAAGCTCCACCTAATAGAAGACCGTCAATCACACTCCATATCGTCCCCCCCACCTCAGCCTCTTGACGTAGCCCTAACAACGCTCCGAATGACGCGAGACTCCACCGGCGTCCTCCATTTCGGACCACCTGTGGCCGTGCCTGTGACGTCACCGACCACGCCTCAGACGATGCCGGAATTGGATGAAGCGAGAGAGAAGATATCGAGGTTGAGTTTGGAGAACGATGAGTTGAGGAAGCGGCTGGTTACGCTGCAGAGGATAGCGGAGGATAATCGGGAGTTAAGAGCGTGAGTTACCTTTTATACTTCTAAATACAATACAATACAAAATTCTTTATTGTACACCACAAAATAAAGCTTAAAGAAACAGATATAAACATTAAACATAATAGTACAATGGGCGGCCTTATCGCTTAACAGCGATTTCTTCCAGGCAACCTTTGCAAATACATACATTTATGCTTTTACTTACCAATAAAATGTCTGTCTTTAATCTTGTCTGTAACTAGATTGTTTTTGTTCCTAAAAGAGAACATTGGAAATGTCTGTTAGTCTGGTCAAGTGCGGTGGTTGTAGGTATTAATTACATAAAAAATTATATATTAAAAACTAATCTATGTGCGTGTGAGTTGACAAATTTAGCTACAACTTCTGTGCTTTCACGCATAGCACTAATACGAATAGGAAAATGAGACTCATTTATCGCATTTTTTGGTCGACACTTCGTTTGTGGCTACTATCATTCTAAGCCTTTTTTGTGGAAGCCGTCAATGGTTCTCGATTTCGTTTATCGAATATTTTTTGTATTAACTCAGACTAAGGCCTCAGAAGTCGAAACAGGTATGGTGTTTTGTTTTACGGCGAAAAAAGGACTGGTGTTTCTTTCTCGGACACATTTGTCATAAAGAGTTCTAATCTGACTTAACGTTCTATTCGATTGTATGAAATTGATCGTTATTTTTCATCGTAAAAAAATAACTTCGACTATTTGTTTGAACTTTTAAATATTTACAGGAAAGTGGAAGAAGCATCAGTGCTGCGTCAATGCGCTCACAAAGCGCAGCAGGAGGCAGCGAAACTGTTGTCTGACAAGCAAGAGCTGTTGGAAGCGCTACGTATACTGCAGGTATGGAATATTATACGCGATTTATTATTTTACCGCGGCCTTTATTCCAGGTCCAGATCATCGTCTGCAAAGGTACTAGACGATTGATATGTATTCTATTAAGGAATATATATTTTTTAATATACATAGAAAGTACCCAGAACACCCGGAACAAATATTTGCAGATCCTACTAACGTTTGCCCCAAGGCAGGCAGGGAATCGAACCCGTAACCTCCTATGCAGGCAGACCTTCTCCCGTCGCATCACATAGGCCGTCATAATAATGCTAGCACGTTTACACATCGTCATCTAGCCTTATAGTAAGTAGGTTTTAGTTATAAGATACCATATATAAAAAAGTTAAAATTGTTTTATTGACTTTGTAAAGTTTTACAGACAAAATGTAGTCCATAGGCTTCTGAATTATTTAAAGACTGTGTTTCAGGAGATATATACCTGCTCTGTTCTAAAATCCAAAATATTTTGTGTCGAGAAAGACATTTATGAATGAAAACTTCACTTAAACCTCTAGGCACTAATAAAGACGTAGACCGAAAATCTAGGCTTGAAGTCCACACACCAAAGTCGCCGGCCCGCCGACAAGTTCACAAAATACTGTCGGCTGCGTGCAATATTCAAATAGGTACTGAAATGTCGCACCAACCCGCCGGTCTTTCTCACCGACTATTATAGTAGACTTCAAAATTTTTATTAACAACTTTTTTTCCAGGAGCAGCAGGGCTGTCGCGGAAAGAGATAGCGGTCGCGAGGCGGCCCACAGCAGGGCTGCCTCGACTGCACCGCCTGCTGCGGCGACAAGTAGCTGACAACCCTGATCCTACGCCCGGCTCTTGTATTATAACGCTTATTACCAAGCCCGGATTGTACTTACTCCAGTGGCGCAGAAAGCAGGGTTGACGCGGAAAAAGATAGAGATCGTGGGGCGACCTCCAGCAGGGCTGCCACAGGCACTTCCTATGGCGATGAATAGGAGACAACCTTGATCCTGTGTGTGTTGATCCTAGCCCTTGTTAATACAAGGGCTTGTCTATGGGCGTTATAATTAACGCCCATAGACAGGCCCGCTGCAATAGGTAGCTAATAACCTTTATAGGTACTAAACTCACCCATGTATTACAACGCTCTTTAAAACAAGCCCGTATTGTAGAGACCCATCGCCTAATTCGGCGGTAAGTAGCTGACAACCGTGATACTAACCCTTGTATTATATAACGACCATTAATATCAGTCAGTGTTCTTACTCCATTATCATCTATGCCCCTACAGGGGGCTACCGCTGCTGCGCCGACAAGTAGCTGGCAACTCTGACACACTATACTAACCCTTGTATTATAATGACGCTTTTAAAAAACAAGCCCGTAATTTAGTGACTCAACGCCTATTGCGGCGATAAGTAGCGGACAACCCTTATCCTTTGCTAGTAAAGTTCCCTCCATTTACTCTTTTTTGTTCTCCCCATTTATTCTTTTATTGGCAAAGACAACCCTGCTCCTATACACATGTATAAAAATACTATAGTAGTATCCTTTAATAGCCCTTAAATTAATAACACACCTAACAAACTAATATCAAAAATCTTAAACCCACATCTCATTCGCTTTCGGCCGTATTCCATAGCCAAGAACCCTCCATGAAGACACCTTTCAAAAAAAACAAATCAAACTTCAACTTCTTATTTCATGGCTCGCTGTGTTTTATCGGGTCATCCATATAGTAGCCACAATGACAGACATTACCAGAGATAGAATAAAATTAAACTCTTAAAGGTACGGCCGCACTGAAAGGAACTGCGCGGCCAATTGTTATTTGTATGAAATAGAAACGTGTGAGATAGAATTCACTATGCGTCACGCGCGGGCCGCGGCACTGCGCGTCAATTATAACAAATCACCATAAAAGTCGCGCAGTTCCACTGACGCGTAGTGCGTTCTATCTCATACGATTTCATACAAAGAATAACTGGCCGTGCAGTTCCGCTCTGTGCGTGTGCACCTTGACTCTCCGTCTGATTTTTTCAGCGTTTAAATGTTTACTCCATTGAAGCTTAGGTCCAAAGTAACTTTCGATACGATAAAAATCTTTCGTTGATTCGTGTCTTAGTTCAAGATACGTTGATACATCGATATAATTGTGCGGATGTTTTGTAGTAGCCAGATTTTTATCTATATCTGATCTTCGTTGTAGAAACACCTATTTACTCTTGTTTTGAAGAGACCCAGGTTGTAATTGTTTGGGTGAGAGAGGCAAGCATAATAAATTGTAACATGGAGGCTTGAAAATTATTGTATGTGTAGCAAAATGCGCCTTTTTATGAGAGAATCTTATCTAGCTATCTATACATATGTATTCGGTAATTGTTTAGCTATTTAGTATCTTGATACGATACGATACGGTTCAATATTTAAATTTATTCTTGAAATCGACCATAATATTAATCGTTTTACCTAAGTGCCCGTTATAAATAAAAAGATGTAGTTTTTATAATAAAATTACTTATAGGTAAAGTTTTGTGGCAATCAGGTACAGACTTATAAAATTTTATTAGTGTTCCGTTTTGCTCATTTGTTAAGGAACTTCATATAGCATATGGATTGGGAGTACTAAATTTTCTTTTAACAATAAAATTAAATTGATTAACGTTTTTCAAAAAAATAGGGTAAGTACAAACTAATAACTAAACTGCCTGTAGAATTTTTGAAATCCAAAAATGTACTTATATGTATTTGTCTTCCGCTTGCATATCATATTTGAACATTTGCTTTTGATATTAAAAATACTTATAAAAATTGTCCATTTTAGAAATTTTTAGGAGTACCATAAAACTGATTTTTTGTCGTTTAGTCGATTTAGCAGTTCCAACAACAAAATGTATAAACCGTACAGTGTAAAATCCTTTTATAAAAATACTAAACTCTTCTGAAATCGTACTAAATTATACCCTATGGGAACAGATTTAGCTGTTCCAACAACAAAATGTACAGACCGTACAGTGTAAAATCCTTTTATAAAAATACTAAACTCTTCTGAAATCGTACTAAATTATACCCTATGGGAACAGATTTAGCTGTTCCAACAACAAAATGTACAAACCGTACAGTGTAAAATCCTTTTATAAAAATACTAAACTCTTCTGAAATCGTACCAAATTATACCCTATGGGAACAGATTTAGCTGTTCCAACAACAAAATGTACAAACCGTACAGTGTAAAATCCTTTTACAAAAATACTAAACTCTTCTGAAATCGTACTAAATTATACCCTATAGGAACAAATTTAGCTGTTCCAACAACAAAATGTACAAACCGTAAAGTGTAAAATCCTTTTATAAAAATACTGAACTCTTCTGAAATCATACTAAATTATACCCTATAGGAACTATCAAAACACCAAGACTAGAAATTAAGAGCCACGGTCAAATTATGTGGTATATTTAGGAAACTTTTTAATATTATTGTAAACAGTGATTTTAGACTTAGTGGTTATATCTCTTAAATCAGAGTATTGTTATAAACCAATAGATAGAAACTTAATAAAATATCATAAACGCTTTTGATGTACATTACAAAATATAGTTTTTATCCATTGTAAACTTTCTGCCATTGAATTGAAGAGATCCTTGTTCCTTCCGTCGATGGTAGAAGCCGCAAAAAGAAATATTCAGTGACCTTAAAACAAACGAAACACATTTTTTCGTTTTTACATCAGCTATATTTTCAATATTTTCCGCCATGAGCGATCAGCGTCATCAGCGTTTTTATTTGGCGATGGGCCATAGACTGCTATGTGAACGTATTAAATATGAAACGAAGTACTTGCCCCGTATTTTTCTTATGATTCGATAGAGATCGCAAGTCATTAGACAAAACACCAATAGGTACTTTAGGGCCAAGCTAATATTGTAGCGCAAATTTTCAGCTAATGGTGCAAGCGCACTACGCGTCAGCGGAACTGCGCGGCTTATTTGGTGATTTTGTTCTAATTTGACATAAAATGCCGCGGCCGCGCAGTTCCGTTGTCGCGTAGTGCGTTTCCACCGTAAGGGTGTTTTTTGTATTCGGGTCACTGTTATTTCCAAATATCTAGGTTAGTGCCAAAGCGCAGAGTGTACTTTTATTTTATAAAATGACATGTAAATAGAAGTTTAATATTATAAACAAACATTGTTGAAAAATTATTGACCCCGTAAAAACTTACAGATATTTAGCTAAAGCTTTATATCCAATACTTGGAAATATTAATTGATAATTTTCGTATCACCTACTTGAATAAATATAACCTTTAATTCATTGCAGTAAATCGAGTCAAATGTGTTCCTTCTCTTCCAAACGTAAGGTTTTATTGCAGAGTTATACTTTTTAATTTTAAACCAAATCCACATGTTTATGTGGTGGCGAAACGTTATCAAAAAAATAAATATAAAATAATTCTAACTTTTATTATTACTTAATTTTCTCCAATACCGAATACATTTTATTACTAAAGAAAATACAATAATAATTACAACTAATATTTACACTTAAATCTATTTTCTAAAAATCTAAGCCGTCACCAGAAGGCAAAGTGCCCAGAATGCTGGCAGCATTGCCACGTTGAATGACAATGCTAATTCGTTGACCGAAATAAAAGCCAGCATTCCGATCACCTGTGGACTCTATTAGGAGTTTTGCTAGATCTTTGTATATTCCATGTGCCCCAGGACCCCAAGGACCTAGGGTTTCCACCCCAAACGGCTCGAATAGGTAACCTCGGTCGAGATTAGCGTATTTCCGCCGTTTGAGGGACTCCGCTGATGTTGCTGCGGAGCCGGCCCTTACTGATGTCCCTGCAAGATGAGAAGGTGCTAGGGTATCTACACAAGTGGCATCCCAAACTAAAGGCCGACCCATATAAAATAATATGTTATATCAAATATAAAAAATAACTTAACTAAAATATATTTTTGTATTTAGTTAGAGCCTGTGTAACCGACAGCGGGTTGTGATTGCTGGGATCTTTTTTGTTTTGTACAACTTCACCTGGGTAACGTATAATTATAGATATTTTAGACTACAAAAGCTTTTATCCTGGATATCTGTGTAGCTATGACAGAAATATGATAATGTTCATTATTCCCAATGAGTTTGAATTTGGAATGTTGACCAAGGAGACTTGCACTTCGAGATCTAGATAAAATTTTTTTGAATTTGGTAAAACTGTCACCTTGTTTAGCTAACAGGGTTAATATCAAAACACTTGCTTTCGGTTATAGATAGGTACATACATGACGTTTAAAGTGCGCTTTACGGGCATGAACTGTGAAAAACATGTTACCTAATTATTATGTATTATCTTTTGCTGTTTGTAAAACAGGCTGTTAGTATGTATTTTAAATGTGCCAGCTTGTTTAAAAGATATAATAATCAATATGTTTGCTTGTATGAAGCTAAGCTGTGAGCGTATTATTGAGCTTCGTTTACACTAGGTACCTAATGTGCTGATCATGAACATTAGGATCATTCTGATTGTGATTGCCCGTTGCCGTTTTTGGTGGGCAGACAACTATAGGTATCCTTTTATGAGTTAATTATAATGTGCCTCTATGTGTATCTATTGTATTATGTGGAATGGTTTTTTTTTTCTAGAGTTGCCATAGCTACTAAGCTGCTTGCTGTAGTAACTTGTATTATCTGTATTTTCACATGTTAAATAGATATGTATTTTATGTATATTCAATGTGTTTTATATTTTACAATTTAAATCGTTGTGATGTAGTATGTCGTTGTAATATTTTGTTTTGTAATTCCTACTATGGTTAACAAGAATGACTTTTTCCGAAAAACTAATACTTAAACTAACAATGTTTTTTTTTATAAAATCGGTTTAAATAATCATCAAGATGTTATAATACTGTTGTTATATTGTTTAATGGAGGAATTGTTAAATAAATTCAATATTCTTTATAGTTTGTTTGTTTTAATTTGAAATACCCTAACTGCCGTCAATCCTGTGATCTCGATAGCGGTAACGCGGATGAAAAGTCATTATATGAAACAAATCGCTTGGTCCTGAACAGGGGGGCGAGTCTATTTGACGTCAGTAACGAGACGTGATCGTGACGTCTCCATTTTCTATAGGATTTGGTACAGCGCCTCTATCGTGCAGACAGGGAACTACGCATATCTCAGTATAAAACAACGTCTCTTCACGCTGTCTGTCCCTATCTTAGAGGAATAAGGCGTCTCTATGTATGCTTAGTTCTTTTTAACTACGCAACTAATTTTGATGCGGTTTTTTTTTAATGGATAGAGTGATTCAACAGGATGGTTTTGTATGTATAATACATGTACCCGTGCGAAGCCGGGGCGGGTCGCTAGTACCATACAAAAATGAGACGTACAATCACGTCTCATAACGTCAAATAGACTCGCCCTCCAGGCTTGACGTGCTATGTAATTTAATTAGGTAGGTAGGTAATATTTATTGGAGAATGGGGATTGAGTTTTATTTAATGAATGATTCAGCACATTTAATCCGAGAGGTTTGCTGTGGTCGAAAGACCGCAGGAGGAACTTACCTACAAAAATAGCTCGACCATATTTGAATAAAAATGGGTAGGTAGATTACTAGGTAGCTTCTCGAAAGTGGAAGGACAAAAATGTTTTTATAAGTTATAAACACAGCATTAAGGTGCATTATGGAAACAGCAGTATTTGCAAAAAAAAATGGGATCAGTTTGAAGTACCTACTTAAAAGTAAACGCAAGAACAAAAACTTAACAACACCTACACACAAAACAGCATTTTATAATTTGAGTGTTTTCTGCATGGCACCTCGCATAATACAATAAATTACCCAAGACAATAAAATAAATTGATAGTATCCACATATTTAATCAGTCTAAAAAAAACAGAGGATAAAGATATTTCAACATAATATGAATTTAAATAATTATAATTTTCACGTTGTTGGTATGATGGCCCGTATGTTTGATCTATCAGGTCGCGGTAGGTTCCCTCAGCACAGCAACTTTTTCGCGATTACGTCTGAAAAAAATAGGATACTTATTTGTTAAACAGCAACATGCTTGGTTATAGTCAAGGAACCTGGCAACTTGGTCGGTTGGTAGGTACTTGGCACGTACCTCAGGTCCGTCTTAGGCCATGCTGCGGCCTTGGGGCACAAAAGAATAGGCTATTTGACTACATTGAAAAAAAGTGCCAAATTGTTTTCATTCTAGTCAGTGATACTGATAACGATAACGTAACAATGCGTAATCAGGTGATTTTTATTAAAAAATATGCCTACTTTAGGTAAAAAAAAAACAAAATTCAAATAGCGTCTTGTCTCATTTCGAGTCTCATGTATTATTTCGAGATAATATAGCATTGTTTACGAACGTGTTTTAGACTTTTTTATTACTCTAAAATTGAATTCTTTAGGTACATGAAACATTCTAAAATCTACATTAATCTTGAATGGATCTTGAGGTTGAAATAAGAACAATTACTTACACGGAGCATCATTTTGCCCATTCAGCACATTTTGTCCTCCATAGTGACAATCACTGAGTGAAAAGGATGCCTTTGCACGATGCTATGCGGGGTCTAGGTACTGGCTGCGTCTTCTTCATAAATTTTCATGATTTAACAGGACTATGACAAATTGATTGTTCCGTGTACAATTTTCAACGCGTGCGCGCCTTCTGAGGGCATGATAGAGAAGATTTCTGAAAGAGAAAAACGTAATCTTTAGTAATTTGCCTAAATTAAAGTAAAATTAAATGTCAAGTGCGAGTCGGACTCCCGCAACGAAGGTTCCGTAACTAAACATTACATTAATTATACAGGGTTATTGGTAAATTAGTGACAATACGTGAACTGCAGGTTCAGCCCATCATCACAAACACGTTTGTGAAGACGCCAGGTCTTAATTCTTAATTTTGGTATTGGTAATGGGTACCCCCCGCCATTCAATAAAATCGGTCAGGTTTTACTATTCCAAAATTGTATTCTTTACGCTTTCATTATGAAACGTTCAAAAACTTACTTATCTTGAATGGATTTTGAGGTTTAAATGAGAACAATTACTTACACGAAGCATCGACTGGCTTACTCGTGGAAAAAGCTGCCCAGATACCACTGCCTCGTGCTGGCTGCTTAGCACGGCGCTACGCCACTTTCGCATCGATAGGGCAACGCTCTCCCATATTTAATGCGAAGCATCCGGAATCTGTGCATAATTTTTTTATTATTAGGTAAGTACATCTAAATTTTGTTCCCGCTCAACTGCTTAGCGGCTGAACGAATTTGTATGAAACTTGGAAATCTTGGACCTGGAGTAAGTTGGAGGTACCACCACCACCTAGCACAAAGATAAATAAATAATAATAACGCTGGACAATTCACATAGCAAATAAACACACACAGAGAGAAGTCTGACGTAACAAACATTATATATGTATTATGTATTACATCAGACTGTTCTGCTACCCGTGCGAATCCGGGTCGTGTTGCTAGTATGTAGGTAATAATTTGATAGCTATATATTGACCTTACTGGCTGCGTCTTCTTCATACATTTTCATGATACATGACTATGACAAATTGATTGTTCCGTGTCCAATTTTCAACGATTTCTGAAAGAGAAAAACGTATTAGGTATTTCTAGACCCGGAAGCCACAAGCACTTAAGTCAATAATCGAGTATCTTGAAAAGTTTACAGGCCGATGTTTTTAATGTCTGGTATAAAAAAAAACTACTGAGATGGTATTTATTATTATTTTTTATTAGTCACTTAGTAATTAGCTATACACCAAACTAAACTAGTTACTCTATGTTTATTAGTACATAATAAAATCTGACTTAAGTTTGTTTGACCGCTTATAAATAGGTAATGAGACATGACTTACGTGTTTCTAACACGTAAGTCATATCACATAATGATCTCAAATAATAAGTCATACGCCTTACCAACTACAAAACTACAATATAAGTAAGTCATTATACCTACTAAATTTTTTAATAACTGAGCATGTATAAAAATGCGTAAAACATTAATCAACAAAAACAAATCCATAAAAAAATTAATCACTATCTTCAGAGCTTTGCAAATCAGGGTCGACGTTCCTAGCATCTGCAGCGGTTGCTAAATTTTTGTAAAAATGGTGGAAACATTCCGGTACGAGAGGTAATAGCGAAATTATGTCTCGTTTTTCTTCCATACTTATTGGCACTGGGTTGTTTGTTATCGGTGAAACAGTCAAATTTATGGTGCCGGTTCGTGTGCTCCTTCTGAAGTTAATGGCTTTAAAATCTTCATCTCTGGAAAGTGAGTTTTTATATTTTATTACTCCAAAGTCCGCCTCGTAGCACAGCCACTTCACATCATGCCATTTAAAAACATTGTTTGAAGTGTCTTTTTTTCGGGCTACTAGTGGCCCTTTTAGCAAACTCGCAAAGTCCATGAACTCCGCTTGTTGCATTTCGTGCACGGTAAACTTTTTACTGCTCGACCTTACTAACTGCATCCAGTCATGCGGGTGATATACTTGAATAGCAGATTTTTTCTTTTTTTTCTCAATGATGGCATGATCTAAATCCACTTCCATGTGAGTGTGGCCTGGTACCATAAACTTGTGATGAATTTTTTTTAAGGAGGGTTTCAGTGTCATCAGGTATGTAAACATTGCGGCTACGTGGGTATTCTTGTTTTGACCTCCACATGTATCGGAGTACAAAATAACTTCAGAAATGTCCTGAGGCAGTTCTTTGAGGTGGATGAATAAACAAGATGCTATTTGATTAGCACCTCGACCCGAGATTCCCTCATGCCACATGTAATGTGTAGACAATCCCGTTGCATTGTCGTGCACAGTAAGATTAAATGTCCAAAGCTGCCTTTTATAAAAAGCTACGGATGACTCTAAAGCTGGAGTAGGTAGACACTGTTGGAGATCAAAAGAAAGGCACTTAATGGTTTTGTCTATTGATGCAGTCATTTTGTCAGACTTTTTTTCATTATAAGCCATATCAGCTGCAAGCAAATGTGACTCACGTTCCGCCTCAAGGGTTAATTTTGCAGTTTCGTCGTTGGCGACACTTATCTTCATTTTAATGATGTCACAGTGGTGGCAAGTGTCAACTTTTGGCTTTTTAAAACTCAACTTTAATTTATGAAACTCTCTTCGGTAAATTTTGTCACTGACGGGGTTTTCATGAGACGTTTTATATAAAGAATACATGATTGAAATTGTTAAGTGTGATGGTAAATACTTTCGGCTACTTTTTCGTCTTGTGTAGTGGCTCTCGTATAACGGGAAGGAATTAATATGGCTAATCACTTCAAGAATCTTTAGATCTGAATGTTTATTTGCTGGAGTTTTCTTTCCACGTTTATCTGGTTGAATTATTCCACTGGAAGTGCTGCGTTTCTTTAAACCTATCAGTTTAACAAAATTATCCGTTATCGCCAAGGTTTTTAAAAAGCAACCTTGACATACGGATATTTTTTCACTGTTAATGTCTAAATGATACCTGTAGGTACATTGTCTAAATTTTTGCCGTTCAGGATCCTCGACACGATGTCGTTCTGTTTGTTTTTCCTGGATGGTGATTAGAGATGAAACGAAAGCTGCTCTCAAATCATATGACCCAAGATTCCAAAATTCCTTATGAATTACAGCACGTTGTTCATTACTTATCTTTTCTCGGCATTTATTTCGACAATTAGGTAGTTCCTGCATTTTGCGTTCTTCTACATTTTTCCCAGAAGCCGTCACATACGAAAGACCAAGATTGCGCTTCAATTTACTTTCTCGTTTTCTTTTTCGGCTATGTACTGATTGTTGAGGTAGAGATGGTGGCAGTTCTTCATCTTCTGCAGATAGGTTGGGACTTGGTTCAGTGCGTGTAGGGTCAGGCACAGCACAGAGTATGTTGGGTCAGGCACAGAGTCATCACTAGAAAAGTCACTGGGTGTTTCATCAGGAGCTGTATGTGTTTGAGTTCCTGATGTGCTTGGTTCAGGATCAATAAAAACACTTTGATCACTATAAACAGCGGTATCTTCTGTGAGCAGACTAGGGCTGGTTGATGATTTTTGAATTATTGTCACGTGGTCAACGTCAGACTGTTCGTTTTGTGGCTCGACAGAAGTTGTTGGTTTCTGCGTCCCAGATGTACTTGGTTGCACAGTAGTAGTTGTACTATGGTCACCTAAAATAATACAGAGCTATGTTATTCGCATAAAAAATTTGAAAAATAATAATGGTCTCTAAATAAATCAATTAGGTATTTAGTAAATTTATCATTCAAAAATTTTCATAAAATGTTACTCCTATTTTTACATTAGACTAAATAACAAATGCTAAATTAAAATGTAAGTATTTATTAAAAAAAATATGATAATACGTACCAGTAGTTGTATTTTTTGTATTTATAACAAGGTTTAGTATTTTTCTCCCTCTCGATTCCATAGTAACTTATAACATTATCATTAATTGCACAACACAACCACAGCATGGGTCAGAATTATTTATAATGGTGGCTCAAAACAAAATCTTCACGAAGGCACTTCACTTCTTAAAATCCTGGAATTTCTAATGGCCATAATGCATTTTAACAAAAAATAAAGGGTAGGTCGAGGATCTTGTGGGTGAAACAACTTAAGTCAGATAGCTGAAGTCAAAAACAATAATAAAACTATAACGAACAAAAGTACTTAAGTCGACTTAAGTGCTTACGGTCCGGCACTAGAAGTGTTCCAAAAACATAAGTTGTTTGGTGCGTATTACTACCGGCTCGCGAATTGAAGCCCTGTGACTTAGTTGCTTATTGCCGTCGAAGGATTATACAAAAAGCAAAGCCCTGTCAGTTTTTAGCATTTCGAGAAAAAAATGACTTAAGTGCTTATGGACGCCGTGTCTAGATTTCGACTATAAAGTGGTCTTAAATTAAGGTAAAATTATATCTCAAGTGCGAGTCGGACTCCTGCAACGAGGGTTCCGTAACTATATTTTAATTACTAGCGGCTCGCCCCGGCTCCGCACGGGTAAATAGAGGTATTTAAAAAAAAAAAATAGACCGCGATTCGGCAAACGTAGTGTAGGACACCCTCCGACCAGGTGGAATGACGATATGCAAAAGACTGCTGGCCGATTCTGGATGTGGCAAGCTGAAAACAGGGCGCTATGGAACTCATTAAGGGAGGCCTATGTCCAGCAGTGGACTAATATAGGCTAATGATGATATTAGAGACTAGATATTATTATTACTTTTTGTTTTTATATCTAGATAAATCAATTCAAACAAACAAACAAATTTCCTCATTATATGTAGTTATTGTGCCATAATGGTGAAAGAATTTTTTAAATCGGTTTATTAGTTTCAGAGCCTATTCCAGTCAAACAAACAAATCTTTCTTGCATTCTACAGTTCAGGTAACTCTAAGAACTCACCAAAGTCAGCAGTCTGGAAAAAGGGGGAAGTTCAAGCTGAACTCGACTTCTTCCACAACCACAGGGATGTTGGCGTAGGCAAAGACGATCTCAAAACCCACATCCATCCATCGGCTGGTAGCGACTAATAACTCTGTTCGAGAACGCTTTCTGTATTGCCTTGTATTGTGTCTCGCTTTCGTCGTGACAGCTTCCTCGGCGTAGGGCACAGCGAACTTTTTCGCCATAACGTCTCTAAAAAAATCGTAGGTTTGCTTTCAAATTAAAAAATGAAACCGGCCAAGTACGAGTCAGACTCGCGCACGAAGGGTTCCGTACCATTATCTATAAAAACGCCAAAAAAATCACGTTTGTTGTATGGGAGCCCCTGTCGCGACGGCTCGCGAATTTTATTGTACATACTTGTAGATAAAACCTTCTTTTAATATCTTCGAACAAACGCTGTAATGATTTGATTGAAGTCATATATTTATGGTCAAGATGACATTAAATTTTCTTTTCACATTTTAACAGTATAATATTTTTCTGTGTTTTTATCATGATGAATTCCGAAAACCGTTTAGACTACATAATAATAATGCTGGACAGCTTACACAACGTTATCTAGTCCCAAGCTAAGTGGAGCTTGTGTTATGGACACTGACTGCCGCGTAATGGAAATTCATTCATCCTTTAACATCAGCTAAGTACCTAAGCCTAGTTAGATGATATGTTATAGTTGCAGTTGGGGATGCCCAACAGGAACGAGTGATTCAGGTTCGGCTTGAATTCGGTGTGTTGGGCTCCATAGAGATGCTCCTAGAATGGTGCTATGTCTCACGGGGCTGCTCCTAGTATGGAGGTCCTACCTTAAAGCTTCTTAGCTCTGGTAGCGCGTAACAGAACAGTGGTTCCAAGGGAGGCTCTGATGGCTTGGCCTTGGTACTATGCTTCAGAGCTCTGGTAGCGCGTCACGTGGCGGGGTTCCAAGAGAGTGCTCTTGGAACGGTTAACGTTAACCATGAAATTGTAATACTTTTGTAAACTATGAACATATCATAAGGCGGTCTCCAACAAGTGAGATCATGGTACTTTAATTACAGGTGGAACAACCAATTTTAACTTCTGAGGAGTTCATAATAAGCGAAGCAGAGAAATAAATAACGCTGAAAGAAGTCGCTGAAATAAAGATAATTCAATTCTAATTCAAGACTAAATTAAAGGTAAGAAAGTAATGATTTACTTCCACACCAAACAAATCGCTAACGTGCTCTACATAATGTTATTGTATATTGAGTGTATTTCCCCAAGGTATCATTCTGTGTGCAAACATGTTCTTTGCTTGGTAACTACTATAATAGTATAAGAAGTTATGTGGGGTAGCGGTGCGGCGACATGGTGGAGATGCAGGGATCGAGTGTTTCAAGAGATCAAGAATTCTACGGCATTAGTTAAAGCATGTTTGGTGAGAAGTATATCATTTACTTTCTGCCTGATTTATTTAAGTTTCTGTAATGTAGCGACATCTTTCCGTGTGAACTAAAGATAAGCTTCTGGAGCTTATATTATTTAAACGTATATTATTTTCCGTCTAAATTGTAAAACTTTAACGGTAATTTATATCGTAAAATAAAATAATGCGTAAATTGCGTAAATGCGTAAATCCCGAGACTTACGCATTCAAAACAAATAAAATCTCGTACGAATATGCAACGGAACGTCATTTGAAATAAAAAGTTTATTCTGTTTCGAACAAAATCAAAAGTGACCGGAAACAAATTTTTTGGACGAGCAACTTGATGGTCACCTTGCTCTAGTTGTTGGCGGGAGTGTCGCGACGGCTCGCGAATTTTATTGTACATACTTGTAGATAAAACCTTCTTTTAATATCTTCGAACAAACGCTGTAATGATTTGATTGAAGTCATATATTTATGGTCAAGATGACATTAAATTTTCTTTTCACATTTTAACAGTATAATATTTTTCTGTGTTTTTATCATGATGAATTCCGAAAACCGTTTAGACTACATAATAATAATGCTGGACAGCTTACACAACGTTATCTAGTCCCAAGCTAAGTGGAGCTTGTGTTATGGACACTGACTGCCGCGTAATGGAAATTCATTCATCCTTTAACATCAGCTAAGTACCTAAGCCTAGTTAGATGATATGTTATAGTTGCAGTTGGGGATGCCCAACAGGAACGAGTGATTCAGGTTCGGCTTGAATTCGGTGTGTTGGGCTCCATAGAGATGCTCCTAGAATGGTGCTATGTCTCACGGGGCTGCTCCTAGTATGGAGGTCCTACCTTAAAGCTTCTTAGCTCTGGTAGCGCGTAACAGAACAGTGGTTCCAAGGGAGGCTCTGATGGCTTGGCCTTGGTACTATGCTTCAGAGCTCTGGTAGCGCGTCACGTGGCGGGGTTCCAAGAGAGTGCTCTTGGAACGGTTAACGTTAACCATGAAATTGTAATACTTTTGTAAACTATGAACATATCATAAGGCGGTCTCCAACAAGTGAGATCATGGTACTTTAATTACAGGTGGAACAACCAATTTTAACTTCTGAGGAGTTCATAATAAGCGAAGCAGAGAAATAAATAACGCTGAAAGAAGTCGCTGAAATAAAGATAATTCAATTCTAATTCAAGACTAAATTAAAGGTAAGAAAGTAATGATTTACTTCCACACCAAACAAATCGCTAACGTGCTCTACATAATGTTATTGTATATTGAGTGTATTTCCCCAAGGTATCATTCTGTGTGCAAACATGTTCTTTGCTTGGTAACTACTATAATAGTATAAGAAGTTATGTGGGGTAGCGGTGCGGCGACACAATATTTATATTATTCTGTTTTTTAGTATATGGGGTACCCCCCGCCATTCTATAAAATCGGTCAGGTTTTACTATTCCAAAATTGTATTCTTTACGCTTTCATTATGAAACGTTCAAAAACTTACATTTATCTTGAGGTTTAATTGAGAACAATTGCTTACACGAAGCATCGACTGGCTTACTCGTGGAAAAAGCTGCCCAGATACCACTGCCTCGTGCTGGCTGCTTAGCACGTCGCTACGCCACTTTCGCATCGATAGGGCAACGCTCTCCCATATTTAATGCGAAGCATCCGGAATCTGTGCAGAATTTTTTTATTATTAGGTAAGTACATCTAAATTTTGTTCCCGCTCAACTGCTTAGCGGCTGAACGAATTTGTATGAAACTTGGAAATCTTGGACCTGGAGTAAGTTGGAGGTACCACCTAGCACATAGATAAATATATAATAATAACGCTGGACAATTCACATAGCAAATAAACACACACAGAGAGAAGTCTGATGTAACAAACATTATACATATATTATATGTTATGTAGGTATTATGTATTACATCAGACTGTTCTGCTACCCGTGCGAAACCGGGTCGTGTTGCTAGTATGTAGGTAATCATTTGATAGCTATATATTGACCTTACTGGCTGCGTCTTCTTCATACATTTTCATGATACATGACTATGACAAATTGATTGTTCCGTGTCCAATTTTCAACGATTTCTGAAAGAGAAAAACGTATTAGGTATTTCGACTATAAAGTGGTCTTAAATTAAGGTAAAATTATATCTCAAGTGCGAGTCGGACTCCTGCAACGAGGGTTCCGTAACTATATTTTATTTACTAGCGGCTCGCCCCGGCTCCGCACGGGTAAATAGAGGTATTTAACAAAAAAAAATACATAGACCGCGATTCGGCAAACGTAGTGTAGGACACCCACCGACCAAGTGGAATGACGAATTGCAAAAGACTGCTGGATGCGGCCAAGTGCGAGTCAGACTCGCGCACGAAGGGTTCCGTACCATTGTGTTGTTTTTTAGTATTTGTTGTTCTAGCGGCAACAGAAATACATCATCTGTGAAAATTTCAACTGTCTAACTATCACGGTTCATGAGATACAGCCTGGTGACAGACGGACAGCGAAGTCTTAGTAATAGGGTCCTGTTTTACCCTTTGGGTACGGAACCCTAAAAAATCAGTGGAGATATTCAGTAGGTAGCCCCCATTTTCATTCAATGATCAACAGTCTATAAAGTTGTTAATATATGTACACCCAGTTTCGTCCAGATCGGTTGTAAAATACGACCCGTAGAGAAGTATGTACAAACTGACAGAATGGCATTTTGCCAGACTTAAATCAGAGAAGAGGCGCTTCATAGCTTTGCTCGCCGGAGCCATTACTGCCTAGTGCCATACGGTACGGTACCTAAGCAGGTACTAATTATGTACTATTGAAATATACATGTACCTATCAAGGTTAGGTTACATAATGGTTGGTGCAGATCAGTGGCGCACTGTCATAGGTACATTTACAAAACGTTGACCGGGGGGTCAATGTTCAATTCTGCTTTCAATAAACACAAATCAGGGGTGTTTTAACCTATTGAAGGTGTATCAATGCGTTTTGCACAGCGGTTTAGCTTGTGTGTAATAAATGACCGCTGCATTTGAAAATGGGAAAGTACCTACGTAGAATCTCCAGATATTTGGTGAAGGACCGAGAGACCGGCGGCGGGCGGCGCGGCGGCGCGTGGCAACTTTCTGCAACTTTGGAATTCTGGTGCACTGAAGCTGGCTGGGCCCACCTGATATATATTAGACTTCTATTTTAAAAAACCCTAAAGAAAAGAAACAAAGTGGAACAAGTATTTCCAATTACGAATTAGATACAGGCAGCTCAACTGATTGATCCATATTCAATACTAGTCTGCTTAATTTATAAAACCTACCTAAACCTTTGCACGATGCTATGCGGAGTCAGAATCTGGGCAGCAGCGGGCAGACCAGCGGGCACAGTCAGGCAGGTGCCATCCGCGACGCCGGTGTTATTGTAAAATGACGGCAGTAGCGTTGCCGGCTGAGACCGCAGTCAACAGCACGTTACCACCTGGCACATAGATAAATAAATAAATAAATAATTATACAGTTTTCCTTTACTTGTGCTATAAGATCTTGTTTCTCGCCAAATTTCATGATTCTAGGTCAACGGAAAGTACCCTATAGGTTTTTAGACCAATTAGATATTAGATTATGAATTACCCGTGAATCTCCAAATATTGGGTAAATGGCCGAGAGACCACCACCGATGTAACGTCGGAGGTCTGAGACGGCCGTGGGCAATGAAGCTGGCCGGGCATACCTTAAATTAATGATGCATATTATTATATAAAAAAAGCTTTATTGCTGGTGTTTCCAGCATATTTGGTGAAGGACCGAGAGAACGGCGGCGGGCGGTGCGGCGGCGCGTGGCAACTTTCTGCAACTTTGGAATTCTGGTGCACTGAAGCTGGCTGGGCCCACCTGATATATATTAGACTTCTATTTTAAAAAACCCTAAAGAAAAGAAACAAAGTGGAACAAGTATTTCCAATTACGAATTAGATACAGGCAGCTCAACTGATTGATCCATATTCAATACTAGTCTGCTTAAATTATAAAACCTACCTAAATCGACAAATTATGAATTACCTGTGAATCTCCAAATATTGGGTAAATGGCCGAGAAACCACCACCAGTGGTGTAACGTCGGAGGTCTGAGACGTTCGTGGGCAATGAAGCTGGCCGGGCATACCTTAAATTAATGATGCATAATATTATATAAAAAAAGCTTTATTGCTGGAAACATCTTTATTAACAAAGAAAATTACAATCAAATAATAGAATTAAATTAAAACTAGTATTTACAAGGTTTTTATTTATTATAGTACTCTGGGTAATTTCTAAGAAATTAATATATCCCAAAAAATTATATATAAATTATTAATTTCTTAGAAATTACCCAGAGTACTATAATAAATAAAAACCTTAGAATCAAGCAACGGCAAAACCTCTCGTCAAACGAACTAAATGTATATTTGGTCTTTGAGCAGAATTGGATAACTTCATTGTTTCCTCTGTAGGCGGCGCTGACGGCGTAAGTGCCGAAAGAACTCCCAAAGATTTACACCTCGGCGAGATAAGATCACGTAGCTTAGTTGGAAAAAGAGCAACCCTGCGCTGAAGGGGAAGGTGCGGGTTCGAATCCCGTCGAGATCGTAAATTTTTGGGATTTATTAATTTCTTAGTATTTACAATTGAAACAATTGAGCCAACTGCAGACTGTTGCAAACAATCTACAGGTAGCTTAACTGATCCATATCAATACCAGTCGGAAGCGTGCTCAAGACGCTAGGTGCATTGCACCGCTGCGCTGTATAGCAATGCTGATGCGCTGCGCCGGATACTCACCAGCTCTCGGGTCACGCGTCGCTTCGACCAGACGCTCAGATAATTTTTTGATAACCCGGAGAGGTTCGGTACCCCAAGGACCTGGTCTCGACTCCAAGGGGAGCAAATGCGTAGGCTCTGTCGAGACCTGCATATTTGCGCCTCTTGAGATCATTACTAATTAAATTACTACTACGAACTTGGTTCTATAATCAAATCTCCATTTTTGCACTTGCGCCGTTCCAAAAACGCATGCTTTGTCCCGCTCCTATGAACGAAAAATCCTATGCCTATATCCTTTTCACAAAATGGCGTTCACTTTTTTCGTCTTCATTAGTGTTATTTTATTAGTGTTTCCAAAATACTTTTTTAATATGATTGTCTAAGCAGTCGTGTGTTTTGTAGTAGTAGTAGTATTTGAGAAATTACTTGAAGTTTGAGAAAAAAGGAGAATGTCCCACACATCACAATGGAATGACCCTAATACAGATTATGTTGTATCTTTGAGCAATCTGCCACCTTTCTACGCCTGACTATTAAGTATTCAAGTAGGTATTTATTTAGCAATTCCATAAAAAAATAAAAACGTCAAGTGCGAGTTGTACTCGCGCATCAAGGGTTCCGTACAAACTTGTACTGGTAAGTAATCTAACATTATTTTTAGTGAAAAAACAAATATACGGTTTAAAGAATTTTTCCTTTACTTGCTATAGACCTTGCTTTTTGCCAATTTCATGATTCTACATCAGAGAGCAGTACCCTATCGGTTTTGTGTGCATGTGATTCCCTAGGAGAATTTAAAAAAATTGGGCGTAAACGGCTCTTAATTTTAATTGCGTTGACTTAGAAGTTTGATTTATATTGAGGCTCCAAGAGGTTACGAACTTGAGTATAATTATGAAGTGAATTTCAACTCGATACCTCCACGAGTTTCTGAGAAAGAGGGTTAACAGATGGATAGACGGACAACAAAGTGATCCTATAAGGGTGCCTTTTTTACTTTTGAGGTAGGGAACCCTAAAAACAATGGCGAGCGAAGAGAGAGAGAAATTAATATTTCTTGCCTTCTTCATCATCTCAAGATGTCACTCCCGCAGGGAATACATCCAAAAGACTTTGCAGACTCAACGTTCATGAGTCGATGATATCTAAAATCGCTTAGCGTCAGAGATCATAAATATCTTCCTTATTACAGAAGCAAAAATTGATTTGCGAACGCGAAATCTTATGCCCATCATTTTCACAAAATGGCGTCGTAGGTTGGGCACCCCCTTATAACAAAAAACTCTTGTAATTTTGACAGTGTCAAAGAATTAAAAGGTAAAATAACAGGCGCAATAGTAAAATAAGATGATGTCAAAATTTATCTTTACTTCATAAAATCGTTATAATAGATTTTGATAATTAATATTCGTTACAATTCTGTCATTTAAATATATGTATCAGATCG
The DNA here is from genome assembly GCA_947086465.1 of Eupithecia exiguata. Taxonomy (NCBI): domain Eukaryota; kingdom Metazoa; phylum Arthropoda; class Insecta; order Lepidoptera; family Geometridae; genus Eupithecia; species Eupithecia exiguata. The sequence continues at coordinate 9,194,838 of OX352244.1, forward strand.
ACCAGATCTTTTAATGATTTAGATATAATTATTGATTTTACGTCACATAATGGACAGACTACCAGACCACACTTTTTTCGAAAACTGTTTGGAGTTTACTGCACGTCTAATACAGTACCTACGCACTACAAAATCCGACTTGCGTTGGAAAAGATGGGTAAGTTTTCTAACAAATAGTGCCACCATCAGGCCACTATGTGTGATTAGATTAATTAGGTAGGTACCTAGTTAATTTACGAATGTTAAATATTTTTATCTATGTACTCAGACTAAGTTAGTCTATGTATGAATAGGTAATTAAAGCTAAACTGATCACTCACCTGTTATTCATTGTTTTTCCCATTTCTGCCCATGTTATCTGTCTTTGTTTCTTTCTTGCGTTGCGAGAGTAGCTTGATAAACTTGTATTGTAAAGACAAGGTTGCCGTTTGACTGCAGAGAAACGCGGCAAAATCAATAAAACGCGACGCCACGCCAGTCTCGCTTATAAAATTCGTGCGCACACCGGGCGCGCGCATGCGCGCGCAACTAGCTGCTGGCAACTGCCAGTGTTGCCAAGTCAATGCAACCAGAAATAGCCAAATATTTAAAATAGGTGCTAGAATGTTTAAAGTTTTGTACCCTAAAAGCCAAAAGTGGCTAAAAATTGGGTTAAAAACAAACAGGTCCATAACTTTGAAACGTTTTATTAGTCATGTAAATCTTAGGTTAACTCTACATAATTTGATGTTGATGATCTGGTTCTTTAGAAACAAGGAAATAATATTTTTCTTGCTTTCTGATTTGATCTAGCACTTCCATGGGTATTTGAGAAGCACACGTCTGCTTATTTTTTTTAAATAATCTCCTATTCTCACTAAAAAATTCAGTGTATATAAGCTCATTTCTGGCGCAGCGCATCAGCATTGCTATATAGTGGGGCAAAGCAGCTAGCGTCTTGGGCACGCTTCCGACTGGTATTGATATGGATCAGTTGAGCTACTTGTAGATTGTTTGCAACAGTCTGCAGTTAGCTCAATTATTTCAATTGTAAATACTAGTTTTAATTTAATTCTTATTTCTATGCTTTGTCTTTACCACACTCATCATGTAAATAATCTTTCTACCTCGGCATTGGAGTGTAGTAGAAATAGAGGCGTCAACTCCTTTTTATAGTATATTCTAAGGTTATTTTCGCGAGAACTCATAATAAAACACTGTTTTAACCGGATTGATCAACTCATTTTTTTAAATTTTTGACTTGATCCCAAAATTGTACAATATTTAAAAAGGTTTACGTACCGTTATTCTCATTGATACAATGTTGTGAACTATCCTATCTATTTTTACGTTGCAAAATCCTAGTGCTTTGGCTAATTCTGCTATAAAAACGTTTTTTCCTGTAATTTATAATTTTGCAATGTCGTAATAAAACCTAACAAATAGATAAGAGTTGCTAAAATTGTGGCTAAATGTTTAGCCAATAATATTGATATTTTCTCAATCTCAAATGCTGCCAGATACAGCCGAAATATGGCTAATTTGCTAACACTGTCAACTGCCTCACGCAACAAAGGGGATTATTATGATGATGCAAGGAATTTGTAAGCTATTGGTAAAATCTATGTATGTATGGCTTACTCAATCTACGGTTGCAATAGTAAAAAGAGGTGAGATAGGCTTATTAATTTTTGGTTGGAGAGAAAGTGACCAAAATATTATTTCTTCTTTTCTATAGAGTTGTGAAAATATTGTCTAGTCTGCTTTAGGGCGCCGCGCGCAGCTAGTATAATGTCTGTGTACGTAGGTACATAATTTGCTTTGTGGTGGTTTTTGGTACATTCTTTGGAGCATAGAGCTATTATTTTATAGTATATCTCTATGCATTGGAGATATACGTTTGTATGCACAGAACAGAAGTATGGACCTTAGAGTATAGGTATATAGAGACGGCGTATTGTTCTATAGGAACTTTCGGTTATACAAATATGATCTAAATCGATATTGTACTCATAAACTTATAGCTATCTCGTTTTATCTTACCTACAATAACCAATGTAAAAAGAGACATCAATATAATGTGCGAAACCTATTTTTGGCAACATTGAAACGTGACGTCATAGCTTGTCATAGCAAAGCATGATTGAGGCCGGTTCGCCATTTTACTTTCAGGTATGTAAACTGTCAACGGGAGTTGCATTTACAGTAAAAATGCTAAAATTATTTGAGTTCGGGACTTTTTCATGTGAATACTTATATAGTAAGCGAAAGAAAGCTAATAGGAAGATGCCAAACAGCAGTTTGGTAGGTTGCGGCTTAAAAACAAGTGAAAATCGTCCAAACATAACATTACACCGGTACGTATTCTTATTTTGCTAAATTACCAAATAATACAATAAATACCTTATGTGTTGGCTTTCATGGGAATAGTTTACATAAAACTCATACCGAATGTAGCTTATTTTTGTAAGTTTTAAGTGTAATTAAAGAAAACATGAAACTGTTTGTTTGGCGATAGTGTTGTCCTTCAAGGCATTTTTCATAGGTATCGATGTTTTCAAGTGTAAATTGTAGTGTATTAATTTTCAACTGGTTTTTTACGTTCTAGGTTACCCGAAAATTACGGTAAAAGAAAAAGTGGTTGGACTCAATTGGAGTAGAAAATTTGAAGTTTGGTACGAAAGATATTTTCGTTCGTTCTCTTCATTTTGAAGAAACTTGCTTCAATCGAACTTTAAATAACAAGACTGCGAGAGGATGCCGTACCGTCACGAATCTTTTTAGTAAGTATTTTACTTGACCTTACTCCCACAAACTTCTATTGCAAAGTAATGCATATATGCATTAACAAACTTGACTACCTTTATTTTTCTAAAGGGCTTAAATTTTGATATTAATGAATATTAAGTTTTAAGTAAATAAATCTGACCCAAAGTAATATTAAAGCCTACCATACTTCAAATCCCCTCTAAAATGTACATTTCCATAAATCCTCCCTTAACAAATTATTTCCATGCAAAATAAAGTTATTTCGCAAACGAAGAAGTTCTAAAAAAAAACCCGTGCCACATGCACGGGTTTTTTTTTAGAATTTCTTTAAGATTTTAGATTTTTTTTCAAAGTTGAACTACTCAGTACCTTTCTAGAGTCTATAATTGAAGTCTGACAAATAATGTTGCATTATAAATTTATTCTTCATGTTTGTTTCAGCCACTAGTGCCAGCGCGATCCAGTACTTTAATAGAAATAATGTAAATTTGAGATTTATACTGTAAATGAATGAGACTGATTACATTAGGTACTTGTAAAATTGAATATTTAGGTGTAGTATTAGTTGAATTTTTGAATTAGGTAGGTATATTGCAAATGTGTAAATGAATGAGACTGTTGTCTGTTGCATTGCTTCTACAATCGAAAATACAGGTGGCGTCTGTGTTAAATTTTTTATTTATACTGTAAATGAATAAGACGGATTTCATTGCTTGTTTAATTAAAAATGTAGGAGTCTGTGTTAAATTTGTGATATAATATAATAAATGAATGAGACTTGTTGAATTGCTTATAAAATGAGGTGTCTATCTTTTTGTGATTTATATTATAATAATAAATAATACTAGCTGTTCCCCGCGGTTTCATCCTCGTTAAATTCGAATTTCATATAATATCTAGGGGGATATTCCTGTAACTCTACCATGGGAGTTTGTTATTTTACTAAGACAAAAAGTAGCCTATGTTACTCTCCATCCTTTCTTAGTTAGGTTCCGGTTTCTTAGTTAAGCCGTGACTGAATGACAAACAAATACACTTTCGCATTTATAATATAAGCATAGATAGCGTCTACGCTAAAGATACAGATTACACATTGTTATACCCATATTGTTATACAAATATAAATATACTATCTCACAAATCACTGTTGCATACAAACAATATATTTTGCAATTAAGTAGCTTGTTGTTTCATTTCAGTAGGTACCTTTTTTTCTTAAATGAACACAACGTTTATTAACAAAGAAAATTTGAATCAAATAGTATAAACAAATTAGAACTAGTATTTACCTACAATTGAAACAAATGAGCTAACTGCAGACTGTTCAATAAACTGGTTTGGTGAACTTTGATCTTTAATTCTAAGGAGGTCTGGCACGTGTCTAAACGCATGAGTCTTGACTCGGAAAATACATGAAAAAATTACCATTGTTATAATAGCTCATTTTCTTAACTTCTCAGTGGTTGCGTCTCATGAGCGCGGTCGAGCCATAGTTGGGTACGTGCATTCACATACTTTGTATCTCTAATTAAAGCATTCTATGACTATATGATTATAGAATTCTGTTTCATAATCGTGGTGAAAAAAATAAAATCACTACGAAACTGCTAAAATATCGTCACAAAAATACTTGTTTCGATAAAAATATCGAGGTACAAAAGGGCAGCACTACAGAAAGGAGCCATTTTAGTTTCTAGGTAAGTTTAGGTATACACGTTTTTTTCGTAGGTATGCCGTCTCTAGGTATACTCTAAGGTATGGACGAATGAAATCTCAGTGCACGTTTTGACACAATGCTGCCAATATCACAAATCGATTGACACTGACAGATTATACATATTTTTAACATATTTCTATATAGAATGTTGCCCCCTAACAAAAATTACCATAATTAGGGAGCTTTTTTATGCACGTTTCGATCGCGAAATACGTGTGTGCGTCTTTTATTAATTTTGTGCGTTCATGAGTCGTTTTCTTATTCGTCAAAATCCTACTCGTTATCATTGGTACTACTATGTCAGTCCTGTATTTTAACCAAACAAAACAGACGACTTTGTGGCGCGGTGGTGGGAGAAAGTACGGGATCGTACAAACAAATGTTTGTACGATCTGCAGATATTTGTGCGAGTGTTCTGGTCGTTTTCTATGTAATATAAAAAAAACTATCTATGTGGGTAGTTTTATTATGTATGTGTATTAGTTATCTATTAGTTAGTTATCATTATATTAAACTAAATTAAATCTAATTATTAACTAACTAAACAAATTATATCAAAACAAACTAAAACATACAGGTCGACCTCGACCACATTAATAATTCGCATCGGTAAAATTCGTCTGCACAGAAGAGAACATTTAAATCCGATGGAATACGAATGCCAACGCCTTTGAAATAATAGACTCTAGCGCGTTGCGTTAAGCTTTTAAGTCAACAAAAACACGAGGCTCATGCTATCTCGCTCACAAAATCAGAGCTCAAGCTATCTCGCTCATATGATATGTACACGGGAAGATAAAAAGGACGTATTTTCATATTTGTATCCTACTCAAAATACGTCTCGCGAATGTCGAGATCGCGTCGGTTGAACTCTGACGTCATGCTCGTAGCCATCACCCAATAGCAACCACACATGTCTCACAGGCATAGGCAGAGCGTTATGATTGGATAGGATTTTGTCGCAAAACTAAGAAGTTTTGGCAGGTGCGACCAAATCCTATCCTATCCTTGTGCGCCGGTATATCGGTGTAACTTATAAACGTGGTCAAACTGTAGTACCTACCTAAATAATATTACTACCATATCACTTCGTAGTGCGGCCAAAATAATTTGGATAACACAGTTAACATCTTACAATTATATCAACAAGTTCAGATTTTACCATTAACATCCAAATAACAAAGAAATAAAGATCCGCGCCAACTTTTGAGCTTTATAAAGTTCGTTAATTTCTAAAAGAAAACCTTCATCACAATGAATTTTTAGAGGAAAGGTTGGGCTGTCACTGAACAACAAAGAAAGCCGCCACCAATGCCACCGCGCTGCGCCACGCAACGCGTGGTCGTCGCATCATCTAGGTACCATACGTTTAATTTTTAAGACCTACCTAGGTAGATAAATACTTACCTACACTACACATACGCCCATTACTACCTATCGTAACTATTTGCAATGTGATAATGTCTATGAAATTATTTATTAGGAAGTTTACTATCAAAATGCCATCGATGGGCGAGGTACGGTACGGTGCACGAAGTAAGTTCATAGTAGTTACTAAGAACTCACTTCTTATTTGCCGGACACAACAAAGGTTCCACTAATTATTACATCCTAAAAATGTTTACCTCTATTTTTATTTATTTAGGTTCTTCCACGAAATTTAACGAAAGAAGCTACAAAAATATTTTTGCTCAATATTAAAAAAACAGAATAATGATAAGCTAGACGATAAAGCTAAGCTAGACGATTTTTTTAATTGACAGGTAGGTAGTCGGAATCTATCAACGAAAACCACGTGAGGTGAGGAGATTGGTCGAAGGACGTGCAAGCAGGCGGTGTGACTTTCGGAAGCTGGTAACATTTTTAGTAATGGCCGATGTTTCAAGTTGAGTAGCACGCTAACGACGTTTGCCGAATTTTGTATTGAAATCAAATAAAGTTTCTCATACTCGGTAATTCTGTGTGGTATCTGAACTTCGCATTATTGTGTGATTTCTTGAAATTAACTGTGACTAAAGTATTCAGTGTGATCAGGCAAAGAATGTTTGTTGTGCTCCCGTGGTAATAGGATCAGTGGATTTTATTTTTATTGGATTACGGTTAGCTGTTTTTCGTTGTTGTTTTACGAGGTGAGTACTCATTTATTTTACGCTCAACGTAATTCAGCATTTCGGCCAGTACCTACCGGTTGTATGCCACGAAAGCTTTACGCTTGTACGGCGGCGGCGGCGCTGCGTCTCAGATAACGGAAGATTACAAGCAGATTGCGAAGATTCCGATAAGATTTCTGACTGTACTTGACTGACATGTCATTGTAAATTCAAGTAAATGTTGCTGGTAAAAGTATTTGGTGCGTTCATGCTCTATTACCCGTTGCAGAGTTAGGTAAATTGAGAATTCTGGGTGAGAGGCTTTTATTAGTCATATCACTAGTTTCGCTGTACCTACTCCACTTCGTTGCGTTACGCCCCACAAACTCAATAAATAAAACAAATTAAAATGAACACTGCTCATGCTAATTTATACTAAAAGCTAAAATTAATTTGCTAGATTCACCAGCCTGGTTTTGATGTTATTGTATCTACCTGTGCTCAGAACCCCCATAATTGTCTTAAGTGTAAAATACAGCACCAGTTTTTGTTTTAAAAGTCCCCTCATTTCCTTAATCACGGTAAAATTAAATTAAAGCTCCAAATAGCTAGAGGACCTCTGCTATCAAATTTGAATTTAAATGTTTCATTTTAAATGCAAAGCATTTTTTCATCACATCATTGAATAAAATTATAAATAAAATTTTATATTGATAATATTCAATGGCATGACTGCGTAATCCCTTTGCCATGGCCTTGTGTTCTCATTACTATGCAAGGCATCCTTCTGTTATATCTCAAAATATTATTAAAAATGATATTCTAGACTATTATTTTACATTTTATAATATTCTAGTACTTATATTATTTTTAGATATACTGTAAGGATGCCTTGTATATGTATAACACAAGGCCATGGCAAAGGGATTACGTAGTCATGAATATTATCAATATTAATTACTGTATTGTTAGTCATTATGTTCAAGATACATCACATTCCGCTCACTGGTTTAGTCTTTTATATTGCAAATGTTTTGTATCATTATGTCTGATGGTCAATTAAAACCAAAATGAAAAATTAAAGCCTCATGGACTTACTTTTTTAATAAATTCATTGATGGTATAGATTTGACAAAAATTAAACATTATTGGTTTGTATTGCTATAAATTTTATCAGCATTTGTGTAACAACTTAGTGTGTTCAATTGCGGTGAGGTGGCCCTGGAGAGGTTCTCATGATAGTGTCAAAGTTTAAAATATGACCTCACATCACTCATATGTACTTATATTATAATAACATATATCATCTCTGCCCGTCTGTTACCTTTTTACACCAAAACTGATTTTAATAACATTCAACAGGGTATGAGATGGAGAAAGACAAAGGCTAGTTTTTTAAAACATGGGTTTAGGTCTGGGCAAACTAGTTTATTATAAGTTTTCTGACATGATGGTGTTAAAAGGAAGATGATCTATCTCGGTATATTAACAGTATTTTCATATTTAGTACTTAATCATACAATAAAATAAAAATAAATAAATAAAATATTAATATCCTTATGGTTTATTGGTTGCGGGTTTGATTCCCGCCTTGGGACAAATGTTTGTATGATCTGCAGATATTTGTTCCGGGTGTTCTGGCTGTTTTCTATGTATTATAAAAATATATATCGGTATATGGGCGATTCTCTGTAAGCTCGTACAGGTCCCATACAAATGCTGTCCTGGCAATTTTTTTAACATTAGTAAAAAAAAACGTATTCTATTTCGAAGAAAATGAACTATTATTTTAGGTAGATAAGGAGGCCCACTGAATTTGTATGTATTTTGCGAGTAATTAACGATTTTCCAAAAAATCATGACAGGGGACTGTTTGGGGAATCAGGGGACTGTTGTACTTAGAAAAAAGTCATTTTATATCAATCAATCATTCATTACTTTTATGGCATATTTGCGCATCAATAATCAACAAAGTCTCTTTAGAAAAAAATAACAGAAAACATAACTTTCTTTATCAAAAATTAAACATTCATATTAAAAATTAACCTTAAGTGCTAGGAATATTTTGTACTCATTGAGATCAACATAGTCTTATTATTATAATATCAATCAGTAAATGCTTTATGCAGTATTCAATGAAATACTTACTATTATTAATATAATTATTAGAAAATAGTCTTTTCTCCTAAATGTAAGGCTCAAACACGTCTACTTGAGTAGAAAACTGATAAAATATTCTCTTCCCCTTTAGAACCAAGTCAGGACTATCCAACTTTTGGATAACTTGATCAAATGACACGTCTGAAATGTCCTTATCGTCTATTCTAAAAGTCTGCAGGTTTTGGTCACAAATCTTAAGGAAAGTAACACGTAAGTCGTTTTCATCGTCATCAATATCATTTATTACGGCAGCATAACGATATTCTACATGTTTAGCTGGAAATTTCACAAGAACGTAATCTCCAGTATTGTAATATGAATTCCGAATGCCACTCGTTCCTGCTATATCATCATCCAAACCTTGAAGGGTTTTGTTTGGTGCAGGTGTCAATTCAGGTTCTGCAGATTCAAGATCTTCCGGTTCGGACTCTGTAAACACTTCTTCTACTGTCCATCTAGGTTTTAGAGCAAAGTTGATACTGCCAATCTTATAATGCTCACAAGATCTGCTATTGCAAAAGCAGCTGAGACTCTTCATTGTAATTGTTTTACATTTAGTTGGAAGGCCGAGAATGGAGCTGGAATAAATACCGGCGACCTGATGCACATTTAAAGTTCCTTTAAAACCCTTCTGATCGGACGCTTCCTCTTCAACTTTATCAATCATTGCCTGGATGTCTTTACCGTCGATGGCGATACATGTGATGCCAGGGCATCGCTCTTGGATTACTTTAACAAATTGATCAATATTATTGATATCGCCTCCAGAATTAACAACAAAATCAGCTGTTCTTTTGCACGTTGCTCCAATACCATCTGGTGCACCTTTGCCATGGCCACTTTCGGTGTAGTTCCATGTAAAGTTCTCAATATCTGGAATTTCTTCAATGAGTTAATATTCAGTCTTTGTCTTTTGGCTCGGTATACGGTACAATGTTCTTTCCATTTCCTTAAGGCAGCTCTGTGCTCACGAGGTGTCATATTCTTTGCTAACTTACGTAAACCTTTTTCTTTCTTCTTTTGGTACTTCAATTTCTCCTTTTCTCTCATTTCTTCTCTCTTTTGAGGGTCGTTTTTTCTTCTTTGGTAACGTAGTCGCTCTGCTTCTCTCTTTTTCTGTAGTAATTCCTCTCGGGATAACTTTTTCTTTTTAGGAGCCATTTTGTGTGGGTTCGATCAGCCTGTGTAAAATAATTAAAGTTTACTAAGGAAAATAACGCGAAGCAATGATATTTTGATGATTCTTACATAAATAAAAGAGACTAGCAGATAAATTTACACTAACAATACATAAAAACAATAACCAATCGGCATAATACACAGTCCCCTGTTGTGCAGAACAGTCCCCTGCCATGTTTTCAGGCAGAGGACTGTTGCCAGGGGACTGTGTATTTCGGTTAAATTTCCCAATGTTTACAAATCTAATGCAAAATAGTTTTTTAAGAACCTACCGATCAATTTAGACATACATAATGAAACAATAAATTGTACATTGAGATAATTAAAGTAATTAACTTAAATATTATTACTTACCAGAGGACTGTGTGTGGTAGCGGTCCAAACGCGTGTTCACCTCACAAATGACGCTCTGACACTAAACAAAATAGCGTCTCGCCGCCGCATTCGACAAGGTTGCTAACTTCACAATAATAGCGTTTCGTTTCACTCAAAAAAACGTTTGTAAACATTACAGTTTTTATTTATTGGGGCTTTTAATTTTTGGCAGGGGACTGTCTGGAAATTCTAGAGACAAAGTTTACCGGACTTAATTAAATAAATAAAATACGTAATGAGACCTTGTTTTACGAAAATAATTTAATTCGATTATTTTTCTTTACGAAATTAACTGCCAAATGTATGTAGTTTTAATAATTTCTTCTTAAATCTCATTTTTAGGTGTGGAAACAGTGATGGGGACAGCCAGGGGACTGTGTTTTTAGAGCTTCTATCACTTCTAGAAAAAAACTTAAAATAGGTATTGTTCTAAAAACAATGGGCTCGTATAGTTTCTTGGTTAAAGTTTCATTAGGAGTGAATTTTTATTAAAGAATTAAATTATTTTTTGAAAAATTCGGTCGGGACAGCCGAGTTACGAGTTTACAGAGAATCGCCCATATATTGTATTACGACGTATATCAGTTATCTAGTACTCATAACACAAGCTCTGCTTAACTTGGGCTAGATAATGCTGTGTGAATTGTACAACATTATTTATTTAATTAGGTATTTAACTATTTCGTTTGAGGTAGAGCCCCTGGAATTTATCCTAATGGGTCATCCAAATTCTTTTTATCCTGCCAAGGAAGGTGAAACGGGTGGATCAGCTGAATGCATAACTTGCATAACCATAGCTTGCTATAAACATTTTAAGAGGAAAAAGAGTGTTTGCTCTGCTATGCATGTGACCACAAGCTTTACTTGTCAAATTGCAATAGTCAGGAAAGTGTTAAAATACGACATTCAAGTACCCCTCAAATTTTGAACTTATACTAACATAATAGGTAAACAAAGCCCTGATTAGGGCTTAAACAAGTCAACTTGACCTATTTCTTCATGCACAAATTTAGAATGTGTATAGGTACATATTAAGTTAGTGACTGCTGAGTAAAATAATATTGAATTCCAATTCCTCTTAAACTTTAACATACTCCGTCCTACAAAGGCTGGTGTTAACCAAAAGCTAATCGGAGAATTAGCAGCTTCGTGGATTAAATGTGATGTTTATTTAAATATTACCTTTTTGAAGAATGAGGAAACATTGCCATAGTTTTCCAAACGCTGCCAAGTGTTATGTTGAGACAGAGGCCAAGAGGAGGATCCAGCTAGATCCTCCACTTGCCCTCCTCAAAATAGTATCACTCTAACTAATAGGAATAACGGTAAACCAAATTACTCAGCACACCTGAATCTTCATTGAACACCCACTATTTGGACAGTGAACAATACGGGAACGCCCCTACGTAGAACATTGACACTACATAGAGCATTGTTGGTTGTTGAGATCTAAGAACAGCTTACAACTATCGTCAATTTGGTGTTAGTATGTCTCTCGATTCTCTGCCACCATATGTAGCTTACAATTCCTTATCGCGTAGCGTAGCACCTGCAATGAAATAAAAACCTTCCCATGTGCAGGTTTGAAATTGCAGCACCCCAACTGTTCCGCTGTTGTCGTAAGAGGCTACTAAGGGATATCCAACGGGGGTTGGGCAGTGGCGTTCCTGCAGAACAGATCCACCACTGAACAGTGATTCTCAGTCCATGCCTAGCATTGGGATTTCGACACTACCCCCCGTAATGATAAGAGCCATTATAGCTCCTATCAGGGGAGGCCATATTTCATGTTTAGTTTATTGCATGTATAATTTTTGGAAGGTACTTCCATGAATATGTACTATTCAACACTCTTTAAATAGATGTATAGCTAATAATAATTATGTACCCGGTCAGGGTCTGTGTCCAGCCGTGGACTAGCTTAGCTGTAGGTGATGAAATAGCAACTAATTGTACTACCAATTCTCTTTTGCGACGCGGGTTGCGGGTTCGATTCCCGCTTTGCGGCAAATGTCTGTACGATCTTTAAATATTTGTTCCGGAATTTCTGGGTATCTTCTATGTATGATAAAAACTATCTATCTATGTATTGTATTATGTATATTCATTATTCGGTCATCTAGTACCTTTTAACACAAGCGCTACTTAGCTTGGGGCTAGATGATGCTGTGTGAATTGTCCAACATTATTTATTTTTTATTATTATTTATCCAGTATAAGGTAAAGTGGTACAGCAAAAGAAAACTAAATATACATTTTTAAATAAAGACACTTGCCACGAGTCTGTTGATGTATTTTGCCTCCAGAACAAGTTTCATACAATATGTTGTTCATATGACGAATACATGTTGATCCACGGACCGGTTATATTCAGGCTATCGATATATCAATAGCACAAGTTTTTGCCATTAAAAAGTAATTTATCTTGCGTATTTACGTGTAACGGAACGCGAAGTGCCTACACACGGGCCCGTTTAAAAATACTTGCTACCATAACAAACTCAGGTCTACTTTGAAAATCGAATTACGAAGTTGACGGATGACGGATCCGTTCTTTCGATGGACCCTACTATGAAAATAAGTATGACATTTATTTCAATAATCCGAAACTTAAGGTGTCAGTGATGCGTCCGAAGCAACTTGAGCGGTAAGGTTGTTGTTGCTCGTTTCGTGCTGATATTGCAGCCGTCACCCGAAAATTCTTAATTCATGTTTCAAAGTAGGTCTCCAGGTTCAAGATTTCATACGCTACGTAACATAATTGACAGATGATTAAAGAAGTCGACCGATAGTTAATCAGCATTTGACATGGAAATCGGTTCTCGTAGACTTACACGCAAGTGAATTTAGTCTTTATTTCCAAAAGCATATGGATTCGTTGCGCGCCGTCTCAGTTACCTTTCAACGGAGGATCGGTGTCCTAAAAGCTTGATGACCGCAAGATTTTGACATATAAATATACGAAAATGGAGTATGGTGACCAAAAATGGCAAATTCTTATTCTCCGCCTAAACTATAAAAAATAAAACTATTAAAGAGGCATTTGATTAAAGCCTTATATAGCTATACAGGGTGTGTCAAGACCAGTATCGAAAACAAAGGGGGGTGGTGCAGCACCCATAGGTATCACAAGCTGCCCAATGGAATTTATGAAATAAGTATCCTTTGTTCTACTTACGTATATTACTACGTATCTACGTCTACGTATATTATAAAATAGGTGGCGGCGGCGGCGCTAGTTTGGGTCGGGGTACCGCCTTAATTGTTTTGTCACAAGTAGTTTCTAACCGAGAGAGTCGATACAAAACAATTGAGCCGAGCCCCCAAACACCCCAGCGTAATAACCCAACCTTCATTCGATTCGGGACCATCGGACCGCAACCAACATCACAATGGATCTAGAACTCCTCCGAGCATTAACCTGCCTTTCCACCAGAGATGCGAGTGGTCCTTTTAAGCCGGATACTTACCGGCGGCGTTAGAGCTCTTGTTCACAACACGTTTTCTTCACGATACGGCTAGAACGCCGGGCGAGCTTGAACATGGACACGGCACGGCAATAGTACATTTCGCACCGTAACACCGATCAGTCGATGTGTGTATGACGCCACCTTACGTAACACGGTCTCCACGAAAGACTAGATAAATCTGGCCTGATCTGCTCTACCATAGCACATGCTGAGTGGTGACCGAATTATTCAGTGTTTTTTCCTAACTAAAGGTTTATTTACTGTCTTGTTTGCATTATGTTTCCGTTTGCCAAGCGTGGTGATTATCTAATAAAACCCCCCTTGTCTGGGACGTTCAGATGTGGACGTATGTGAGGGCTAGTTAGCTAAACGATTTTTGAAGGTAAATGATTTTTTAAAAATATCGTCCCTATTTGTTGATACCGATTACCGTCATCGTATTGTATTGCACATGAAAAGGCGGCCTTACGGCCCACTGTAAAGTGTTTCCGAATGGAATTCTGGAATTTGCGAGTCACAGATTATCAAATTGCGGTGGCGAGACAAGGCCGTTGCCGGTCGCTGCCTGGCCACGAATTCCTCATTTGAGCAGAACAACTTAAATTGCATTATATCTACAAGCCACAGAATGACTGCTTACACCTCTCTGATTCAGCCTCGTAGGCAAGTTTTTTGACTATTGTGCAATTTTTTTACATCTAGGCTTTATAAATGCATGTCAGCAGTTAGGTACATAATTATGTATAATGTACATAAGTACGTATGTACTCACTGCGCTCTGCGGTATTACCCGCGTTGATAAACATGTATTTCAATTATAAGATCTTCCCACTGGAACACTGCACTTTTCAGGGATCAAAAGTAGCCTTTGTTTTAATCCAAGATATAAGCTATTTTGGTACCAAATTTTAACCAAATCTGTTAAGCCGTTTTAGCGTCAAGGAGCAACAAACTTACAATATTAAACTTTCGACTTATAATATTAGTGTGATTGAATAAAACCCAAAACCAATTGATTTTTTCTTTTAATTTAATTTAACAGTTAAAGGCTCAACCAGTTAGAAGCCATCTGTTTTGCCAGGAAAATTCGTTCTAATAGGGAAACAATACTGTGGAAAAATACCTAATCTTGTTCTCCGAATAACACTCTAAAATGAACCTTTCCGTCATCGTAATAGAGGTTCTCTGCGCGAAGTTTCAATATCCGTGGCGATACCTGCCGTTTCAATATTTTATCTTTTTTAACGTCATCATTATTGAAATGTAGGGCGCGTGATATCGCATTCACAGATGCGAAATGTACTTTTTATGGTTATTGCTAAGCGATAAAACTGTTACAAGGACAACTTTGAAGACATGCTCTTGAGTTTCGGACATCAGCTGAAAACTTAACGTTAAGGTTCGTTTTCTCGTTGCTATGCAGCATTTTTGGTGTTGACCAGGCGTCTAGTAGCTCCCGATTTGTCTTGTATTGTATTAGGATTTTTTATAACACAAAGATGGCAAACAGCCTTGCGGCCCGCCTGATGTATAGTGGTTACCGCAGTAGCCTATCTGGCGCTTGCGACATCAGGGATATTACAAGCGCGTTGCCGACCCTATATAGATTTCTTAGAAGACCGTTTTTGAAGAACCCCATTTGGTAATATTGAGGGAAAAGCTCGGTAGGGACAGACATGATAATAGCAACTAGCGAAACCTGATGAAATTATTATGTTAAAGAGCCGAGCACTTGTCGGTGTAATTTCCTCTACTTTTCTCTCTCCTTTCTCCTTCATCTGACTCATTTAACTAATTCTTGGTCAACCCCTTCCTCGTACTCTTTCTACTTTTCCTTCTATGATGTTATTTATTAAGTTGTCATGTCGTAAGTCATAATAATGTCTAATCTTTCCCCCTCTACGAAAAAATACTAATTCTTTTTCGGTTCTCATATTGTAGTGGCGATAAATCGATAGGCATAATTATTTATTTTATTTAAGTACTTTTATTAATCTGATGTACAAGTTTTTTATTTTTTTGTAAATCGCTGTAAAAATCGCAAGTACCAGTGAACTTAAAAGTCGCCAGAGGTGTGAGCCCTCGTGTCTAAATAAAAGTTTATTGTAAACTTAGTTAGAGCGAGATGTCAATATCTTTGACCCTGATAGGTTTGAAACAAGTAGGTATGTTTGTACTACAAAGAACAGCAATCGTTAGCATAAGCATTAAAATAGCCTTTAAGTACCGACTTTGTAAACCTACCTTTTGTGATTAAATATTTATTATTAAGTATTATAAAAAAAACTATTCCTACAATGACAAAAATACTTTTGCAACATACATCAGAAATTAGAAGTTTTTGTCTATGCTAGCTAATTTTATGAGCAGTGTTTTCTGAAATCAGTAAGTAAGTAATTATAAAAAAAAATAGGTAAGTTCTTTAATTTGAACGATATTTCACAAGAATTAAACTGCGTGTGTGTATCAAGATCTAAGATCAAATCAATTTGCGTCCGAATGCCAAGTTCAAGGTATTTGTCAATGCACCATCATTAATCATGTTGTGTCAACAACTCGCCTTGCACTCTAAAATAACCCATTAATTATTTAAGGATTTGCTAGTCTTGAACCTTAGACAAGAATTATCAACGGTAAAAAACACATATGGTTTGAGTGAGTCATTAGACTCATTAGAAACCAGTTTTCCTATTTGGGATTTTGTTATTACCCTTTTATGTTATCGAATTATGGCGAACTGGGTATCGTAAGGAGTTTTTATAGTTTAAAGATTATGAATAAAACATATTTTAACTGTTATTATACTATTTTAGTAGAAATTACTCATTGTAAATACGAATACGACATCGCTATTTATAATAAAAAGCAATTATAACTTCCTAAATTCAAGTCATACAAAAGTACCAAAATACGAGAGCAATTCCAGTTTAAACGCCGAAAGTTTTCTCATCAACTGATTCTTAAGTTTCTTAAAGTAAATTAATCAAACTCGTAACTAGTTCGACCAGTCGTATCTTAGGGCAGCCCTAGCCTTTGTCTCGGTTCATTTATAACGCGTACCTTCCACGTATTCCTTCACGGTGGTGTATTGATCGATAGGGCTTTCGCTGTGAGTTATTTGAAGTTTTTATCGCTTTGGCATCCTTCAGGACCTTTTGCTTGGTTGAATGAATAGTAAGTAATATTATCATTAGTTAATAAATCATTGTGTTATCATGATCCTTCAAGACCAATGATTGTGATGTTTTAAATCAATGGTATGGCAATCAGCTATTTAATACCCAAAACACAAGTTCTGCTTATTTTTTTGGGGTTAATTAATTAATATCTATCTATGTATTTTGTATTATATTATGTTTAACAGTTATCTAGTACCCATAACACAAGGCTCTGCGTAGTTTGGGGCTAGATAATGGTGTGTGAATTTTCCAGCATTATTATTTATTATTAGTTAATTGATGCTGTATAGTTTGTCCAGTATTAACACATTCACTGCCATGCCTCTGCGTGCGACCCGCAGGGGCGGATTCTGCTGTTGCACCCCACTGCAACAGCAGAAGAAGGAAGTCGTTCATGTGCGTCGGTGGCAAAGAAAGTACTAACAATAATTTTTGGTGTTTCAAGACAGGAAGTGACATATTTACAAGAACTGATGTTCTACGTTACTCCTATATTTATTTGTAAAACCTTCAACCAGGAATGGAAACCTTTCAATAGACTACCGGTAACAGAAACCTTGGTAGAATTAGGCAGTTTCGAAATATCCGCGATTCACTGCAGAACGGCACCAACTAATGAGTGGATACACGCTCCACTGCTTCTGAGGCAAGCACCCTGACTCTACCAGGAAACGTGGATTTCCATGAAGCTGAAATTTAAACAACCGTTAAACTAGTTTTTTTAGCAAACCTGCCAGTCAGAATGTACTTCATCATCATCAGCAGCCTTTATTAGTCCACTGCTGGACATAGGCCTCCCCTACTGAGCGGCATAGCGCCGTCTTTATGCGAATGTAATTATATCCGAATATTTTCACAAGTACAAACTAGGTTTAAAGCTAACCCACTTACATTTATAATTAAATAGTTTTCTGCCTGCGGCTTTGCACGCGTTGTTTATATAATATAGATTTAATTTTTTTTAAAGTTTATTTCTATCTCATGGGTACTGATCTATGGGATAAAAAGTAAAGTCTATGTTTAATTCCCGATCTAGAACTACCGGTATGTAATTTTTCTGCCAGATCTGTTCAGTAGCTTTGACGTGAAGAGGTAACAAACATTCAGAACCTATAAACATCCACACTTTCGCATTTATAATAGCACCATATGTAACTGTACAACACCTATGTTGGCTGTTCCTATGTATACCAGATTATATGCATGAATACCATCTGTATTAGTATGAATTTAAACCTATAAACATCAAATTTTTCGCATTTGTAATAGCACCGTATGTAACGGTGGTACCACACCTATGTTGGCTGTACTGATGGATGAATAGATTATATGCATTAATACCATCTGTATTAGTATGATGTGATATAATATTAAATTAATATACACATATACACTAAACTAATGTGATTTTCAGAAGTATTCGAACTTGCATACTTCAATTGAAGCAGGATATTTTAAGCGAATTACAGAATGGAGACCACACACGCATAACAAAGGTCAAATTACTGTGTTGAAATTGATAACACAATAGAGCTATCAGTCGAGCAAATTCAACAAAAATCTGAAAAACTGTATCCCGGATCCGATTTCGCGTTTCGATAATCATTTCCTCTCATTGGAGGAATGAGTAAATTGGCAAAATTAATTATACATGTTGAAACATGATTTAATGATCTAAATTAGCATACTTAGCTTAGACTTTCACTAGACCACTCGTAATAGGTAATTGGTTAGGTTTCCTACTGACCGTTTGGTTCCACTGGTCATAACTTATTTATTAGATACATTCACAAAGTTATTAGCATTGGTTTCTGCAGCATATAGCTTTGGTGAAACTACTAAAGGTGGTGCACAACACATGCATGTCAGACACCGTCACAAAATCAATATAATTATAAGAGTATTCTCTTATAATTAGAGCGAACCTTACGGGTTGGTTTTCAAACTAGCCCTAGATCTCAGTACTCACGGGATCCCCGTGGTATAAAACTGGAATTACATAAAATTAAAAAAAAACTTTTTTAGGTGCCTTGAACATAAAAACACGGGTAAGAAAAAAAATACGATAAAAAAATCATGAATGTACACTGTTTTACACATAATTTGGTCGACATCTGACGAATCCTGCCGTCTATTGAAATTGCTTGTTTTGATTCGTAGCTTATATTACCAATCATTTGGTTCCTTTAACCAGTTTCTTCATAAGTAGTGTAGTTTTCTTGTAAATAAGCAAAAACTTAATTTTTGCGCTTACGCCGTTCCAAAAACGTATGCTCTATCCCGCTCATATGAACGCGAAATCCTATGCTATAGGCATAGGATTTCTCCTTTCTCACAAAATGGCATATTGCGCCCTCTTAAATAGATATCCATGCCATCCCATAAAATCACAGATTTAAACGACGAAGTTTTTCCCCAAAAAAGATATGCGATCTAGAGAACCCGATCCTTGATGAATACGAAACCCGTATCTTCGCACATATCCGTTGGAAAAGTAGCTTCTAAACTGCCACTCGATTATTAGCACTCCATTCAATCATTAAGCTTTTACGACTACTTTTTGCTTAACCATCGGACAGGTATGACAGACAGCCAATAAATATGCCTAATCAGATAATAATGCCGTTTAAATGATCGACAGTTGATTAAGACGACTGTAATGCTTCTATAAACACCTCTTACAAATAGAAAACCACAGAATTGTCTGTTCGGGATAAGCCAAACGAAAGCTACTCAAATTACCGAAGCCCGTATTTTCGGTTTCGATTTCGCTTTTAAACGTCACAATCACGAACCTCTGTCAATAATGGTACCTATTCTACTTTTTCATGGACATTATTTTCTCTGTAAACCGATATCCTAAGGAGTCGTCAATTTGTTAAAACTAATCCGGTATTTAAATGGATTACGTTTGTCGACTAGGGATGGTTGTTTTTAGGGTCATGTATAAATAAATAATGCTGGACAATCCACACAACATATCCTGCATCATCATCTAGCCCCAAGCTAAGCAGAGCTTGTGTTATGGGTACTAGATGACTGATATTTATAATAAAATACATTACATAAATTTATATTTTTTATTATACATAGAAATACTCTGAAAAATATTTGCTGATCGTACAAACATTAGTCCCAAGGAGGGAATCGAACCCGCAACCTCCTGCGTCGCAGGCGTCCGCCGCGCCACATCGGTCGTCAAAATGTTTGTTATGAGGCAAGCTATAGACGTAACATGTAAAAGAGATAGCCGTGTGGTGCCGGCTTAGAGTTTGCTCCACCCTACTCTCCCCGTGGGTGTCGTAAGAGGCGACTAAGGGACATACACCGGGGGCGGGCAGTAGCGCCTCTTGCAGAATAGATCTGCCACCGAACTGCGATCCCCAACCCGTATACCTGGGGTATACGGGTGATTATGGGCTTAACTCCTCATGAGATAAAAACCAATAAGGCGATTATAAGGGGGAGGCCTGCGTCCAGCAGTGGACCATTATAGACTGTTGAGGTTGATGTAACAGACGCGGCTAGCGAATCGACAAGAGCAAGACACGTTCGGTACATATACCTACAGTCCGGTCTGTCCCATTAAAATACCACAAGCCCACGCGGCCGGTTGCGCTAATCCAAAACACATTTTATCCCATAGATAATGGAGTTTATTTTTGTTCAGCTTAGCCGCAAGGAGCAGGTTACGCGATAGCCGTAACAGGTACGATTTGTATCGAAGGAAGAAAGCAACGGTTTTTAAGGATTATGAAACTTTTGATCTTGTTGGTTCCTTTGAAGATGAAGCTTTTTATACACTTTCTAACAAGTTTAATTCATATAAATTCACTATTTTTGGTATTCTGTAGTCAACAAGCAACACAGCAAATCTTCAATAGAGAAACTCACATTTCTTGTTATTGCATTCTCGCACGGAAGTTTACCTTATTCTGCATTCCTGTGGATAATCGCATTCTATCCATGCGGGACTCGTCTTCAGTCAGGGCCGGGCCCAAGGGCAAGATATCCAGTTTTTAACTGATTTCGTAAAAAGGAGGTTCTGTGTTCAGCTCTATCTCGTCAATTATGGACTGATTTTGAAAATTCACGGTATTATATAGTCTCTGAGGTGGTCCCTCAAAAAAAATCATACCTTAGGAATTTGTATTGATCCCACAAAACTTAAAAACAGTGTAAAATTTTGGGAATCGCAGAGGATAGTTTGATTTTTTCAAAACAATCAAATTAATATACCTAACGACTAGGTGTGTTAATTTTATTTTATTTATTTTGTTTGTTTGCCTGGTTTTTACGACCTCTGTGGCGCAGGAGGTTTCGGGTTCGATTCCCGCTTCGGGACAAATGTTTGGCTGGTATTTGTCCTGGATGTTTTTTGTGTAAAATAAAAAATGTCTACCCATGTAGTGTTGTATTAAGATTACTGTTAGCTTTATTTAGTACCCATAACACAAGCTCTGCTTAGCTTGGGGCTAGATAATGCTGTGTGAACGTCGTTATTAACATGACGAACACTGGTTGAATCCGAATGCCTTTATGTAACAGTGCATCTGGCTGTCAGAAGAAAGCCACTCACCTACATCGCCATATAAAAGTTTTAAAGACAAATGTCAATTAATCAAGCCCCCACTGGCACACCCTGACTGCGTTCATAACTCCTGTGAGGTCTTGAGTGGAATGTACTTGACTATCTCTAGATGTCCTATCTACCTATTTCTCGTATTCTAATAGCTTTAGTACTATGTCTTCGCTACTTAGGTAGTCAAGTTTTAATGTTATGTCTACTGTATTGGTTCTTCAAGCTGTATCGCATTTTCTCTTAGGAAAAGAGAATTTTAATCGAATCAAACAAGACCCTTTGATATTTTACTAAAAATCCTTTTATATTCAAAGGTTATTTTCGCGAGAACTCATAATAAAACACTGTTTTAACAGGATTGATCGCGTATTTTGTTTATAACCTGACGTTTCGGAGGCTTTTCAGCGTCCATGGTCACAGGCAGACTGAGGTGACATTTGTCTTTACAAGTAATTTGAATTTTGCATATCTACCATCAATTATACAACTTTAATTATAACCTTCCGTATGTACGCAGTAATCACTAACAGTGTCTTGATGGGTTGTAGCTATGTATGTTGTGCCTGTGACCACGGAAGCTGAAAAGCCTCCGAAACGTCAGGTTATAAACAAAATATATAATATACGCGATCAATCCGGTTAAAACAGTGTTTTATTAAAAATACTTGTGTTTTGTCATACATATCTCTTTGATTTGAGGGTAAAATTATGGTTCATCAAAGTGTTTTCCGCATTTCCTTGTGACGATAACTTGAAACGTACATCACAGACGTGAATGAATAATTCGCGAGATAAAATCAGAATTTCGAGGAAATGTACGGGATTCTCAAACGCACGATGTTGCCTTTGGGCTACGTTTTGCGTGAATGTAAAGATCTTGTTTCCCTTTTCAACGAGAATGTTTCTTCGATATTTTGTGATAGAAAAGATTTGCTGATAACTGTCAGACTTTGATACACAAATAGCAACGTGTTTTCTGTATCAAAAAAATAGTCGAAGTCGTTGGCAGGTTTTAAAATAAATCAGATGTGTGGCTTGATGACGTGTGTTTAGGTGTGCTTTTTTTAAGAACCAAACAAAGATGTCGAAGACGTCACGAACACTTATCAAACTAGCTCCTAAGCTTTCTTTTCACGCCACACGCAATAAAAAAAAAACCATCGGTCAAATAGTATAATATGTACCTCGCAATTGAAACACTGTTATGAATACTCCGTTCAAAAACCTGCCGCCCTACGTGAGACGACGCCAGCCCCAACAGCTCGGGGCAATTATCCAACAGATTAACTCAAAAGTTTCTTACCCCAACGTCTATCATTAGACGCCATAATTAAGTCCGCGATACTCACTTAAGCCATTAAGTGAATCCTTCTTAATGAATTTAATGTATCAGACAGAATTCCCTTGACGGCACAGATTAGCTTGTCAAGCGTTATTATGATGTCTTGAAATAGTTTGAGAAACAGCAAATACCTAAGTTAATTTATTACGCAATCGCGGTACACTTCACTTAGGGCCGAATTCTGTAAACCAATCGCTTAACTATGACAATGGTACCGTCGCGTCATAGAATAGTCCATAATGAAAGAAACCCTGATAGTGCGTGCGGTGCTTTTTGCACGGCGAGATTGAAAGAATGGTTTCAACCTTGACACTTTTGACACGCGTCTCTTCATCTGTAGTTTTTCGTCAAATGCCAAAATGTGTCTTTCTGAGTAAATGTCATTGTTATGGTGTAGCGATTAATTTAGTGGAATTAGGGGCCAGATCTGGCTCACGTCATTCATTGGTCGGCTAAAAGGATCTCCCCTAAATAGATTAGTTAGGAAACCCTGTATTCCATTGGTCGAATGCCCATTCAATCGACGTTGATTACGTTTTCTCGTAACCGGCTGTTTAGACCCAAATGAAGCTTGAACTGAATTGAATCTGTATTATTTACTAAAGGTCTTGGCTCTGCCGGGATTTCTTCAACTCCTCCTACACTGTTTTGGAGCGAGATCAGGGCTCGGTTTTACGACTGATCAGGCCCAGGCCCTGATCAGGGTCTACCATGTTCGTAAAACCGACCTCTCACCTCCGTTTGGGTCCACGAGTGTAGCGGTTAACAGTTACATTACGTTGTTTCTTGAGTTCAAATTAAAATTCAGTTCTCAAAGAACCCTACTACCATTAAATGTGGCTACGTGTTTAAAATTTGACTTGTCTAAGACCTTATTTTGTAACCCGGAATAAATGAGATTAATTTCTGATATGACGTACGACATCAACAGTCCTGTCATCATGCTTCCTGATCGGAGCACTTTATCATTTTAAGAACCGTCACACACAAATTCACACAGGTCTGATAGAATAAGGTTTTCTAAGCGAGCAGAAAACCTTATTCCCCCTCAAACAGTTCCATAACGTTTTCGGTTATCTGATCATTTCGTAACAAGAGCACCATGTGAAACTTCGCCCCGATGGAACACGTCCAATTTGCAACAATGAACCTCGATGATGGATAGTAAGCACTTCCGCGCAATTACCTTGCGGACGTTCGACTGGTAATGACTGTATGACCCAGTACCTGGAGTCACTGTGTGTTGTGTGTGCGATAGAGACGACAGAGAACGGAATCGTCCGAAAATTCCAAACATAGCCAGCAGCGGCGCTGTGAAAATTGTCAGTCATGTCAAGTTACTTATGACTATAAGTTCCCTAGAAGGAGACATAACGATTCCAGCAAATAACCATCATTATCGTCACGCCCGCAATCATCCACTGCTCTTGGCTTACTCCATTTCTTGCCAGCATCCTTTTAATGCGCATCTCCTAATGCTCTATCTCATGATAGAAAGCACACCTTCTATTTCTATGAAGCGGTAAACGTCAAAGTCTGATGGAACATACGTTCATAAAGCTATGGCAGTGACCTTTAAGAAAAGAACTCTCCTGCACTTCACTTATTATATTAAACATTAAATTCATTCTTTAAAGTCGAACAATTGCATTTCCACAAAGCCAAGCCCTTGAGACAAAACGGGCTAGGTTATTCCTCGATCACTTACTGATTTGATCGGATAACTTCGTTGCTGGCTGCAGCGAGACATTGCCGCAAGGCATGCTAGCCGCATACCTTCGGACAGTCGCTCGTAGCTCGGAGGTATGTTATACATTCCGAAGCAACTATCCTATCATTACGTGAGGCTGAGTTAACTAGTGACACATATACTCGTACTTTGAAGTTAATTGGTAAATGAATTAAGATAAGAGAAAAATAGTCGTGCAGGTGTTCGTCTCTCTGTTATTTCAGTGGCGGCTTTATAACCTTTGGGTCGTTTAAACAGGCATCGATGTAAATTGGCTGCTTATGTTGGTAGTAAACCTAAAACAAGCTGTACGTGTCGAAAGCTCGTCTAGGAATTCTTTTTTCCACCATTTTGTGAAAAGGATAGGCATAGGATTACGGGTTCATAGGAGCGGGACAGAGCAAAACGGCGTAAGCCCAAAAATTAAGATTTTGCTTATTTATCTAAAAAGTAGGACATTTATTTGCAAAAATAAACCGAAGATTCCCTTGGTATTCTTTTATTTATTAATGACAATAAAACATCTTGTAATTGATAGTTTAGGAGGAAAATGGTAATAACTAAAAAACAGATGTTTTGTTAGAATGATAATGCCTGGTATCTAATAGATTAGTATTTTTTTCGAAGCTTTTTCCACAAAGATGACGGAGAAAATGGTTTTAATGTAACCCAAATTCGCCCAATTTACATAAATCGCCGGCTTAAAAGCTTGACACCTTTTGAAGTGGAAATAACCAGCTTTTATTGACCGATAGTTAAATTAAAGGTTGTCGTATCACGGAAAACTTAGTAGCACAATCACATTAAATCAGATGTTAACAGGAAGATCACAAAATCACCTCTAACTCGCAAATTACCCATTATTTCCTTGAACCAAGACCTCAGTTGATGTTCTTTAGTCATCAAGGTCATACAGGTTTTTTCTAGATAATTATACGTAGCTATTGATAAAGCCCCAGATGAGATGCTAGCTAGTGTTGAGATTTTGTTTGCCATTGTTCTTTTGTATAGTTGGTTTCCATTTCATCAGAATGTTATCAAACCATCTTTCTGTTTTGAGTCTCATACATCATACATTATTATGGTCTGTTATAAACATTTATTTTAGCCTTCGATAAAAGTAAAAAAGGAAGATACGGTACGTTCTACCAGCGCTCACTCAAAAACTGTACCGTGTTACAGATGAAATAATGATAAGGTATCGGATTATCAGAAAATTTACAGTTTGGTGTATTCACTTACGCGGGAAAATATGTGATTCATTGGGCTTTGTTTTTTGTTTTGGAGCTATTTGTACACCTGGTGAACGAACACGAGGGCATTGTCGTGGTGTTTTAGTCAAAATCACACAAAATTATACGTAGCAAGCACGCGCAACACAAACGCCACCGCCCGCGCCGCCGCCGCCCGGTCAGACTATGACTGAGGTAAGGTAACATAGTTGAACCTAACTTGAGCCATACACTTTCGAGATGGTAATGCCTCATCTCCCTTTTTTACTTTAATCGAAGATTTTAGCAGTACAAAGTCACATGTATACGTATTGCGATATTTTGGAGATAAATATAGACTTTAGACTCTGAGAGCAAGTTATAGAGTTGATTACGGAATCCCCTGAGATTGGGTAGACTGATTTTAGAACAGGCCGTGTCCGGGGCCGGGCCGAGGCCGGGGCGGGTCGAAATAGTTAGTACGGAGAAGCTAGTAGACAATTAAATCAAGTCTAATAAATCATCCTTTAGCCCTTACATGTTATATACTAGCTTTCGCCCACGAGTAAGCACACGTATTTCCGATCATTCGATATAATTCTCGGTTATGCTATGTTCTAAATGTACACCAAATTTCATCTTGATCTGTTCAGTAGTATTAGTGATAGGAAACAAAATTAAATTCACATTTCACAAACTTTATTATATCTTAAGATTTATGTACTTAAGTGATTCCGTGATATTATGGAATTTTCATGCTGGTTTGTTTGTAGTTTGTAGCTATAAATAATTGAATGAGTCGACAAATGCTGGTCTTTGTTGTCTACCATCGTCAGACTGCCAACCAGACTTACAACCAACCAATACCAACTGAGTAGGTATTTGATCTCATTTCGTTCATGACATGCCTCAATATTGAATCCCTCTGACCCAGGTTGTAACTTCAGTACTTGAACGTACTTGATACCATCGATCCTGTTGTAATCCTACTAATAATAAAAATGTATAGTTTGGATGGATGGATGTTTGTTACTCAATCACGCCAGATCGGCTGAACGGATCTGGATGAAATTTAGCACAGAGATAGATTATAGTCATACTTTTTATCCCGAAATTCCACGGAAACGGGAACTACGCGGGTGAAACCGCGAGGCGCTGCTAGTGAATAAATAAATTCATTTTATAGACTCAAATCCATATCATGTTTAGTAGGCAAAACAACTTATAGGTAGGTTATATAAATAGTTGATATAAATAGGTACAGTCCAAAGAAATACAAAAATACAGTCCATAGACCCTGCAATTCGAACGCTTAATTTTTTTATTAAAAACTTTATAAATAAGTAACTCTGTCTATCTGTCTGTTACCTTTTCACGCTTAAACGGCTGGACGGATCTTTATGAAATTTTGCAGGGAGGTAAATGGTATCCCGCAATCGGACATGGCTAGTTGAAAAGTGCGTGCGAAGCCGCGGACTGCAGCTTATATATTCTTTTCTCAATAAGATATGCTGATCGCATTTATTTTGACGCAGAAAACAATTACATGCGCAAGCTTTTGCGATCATACCAGACATTATTGCGGCTGCTATATTTCTAAAAGCCGCACTTTGAACGTGACCTGAAAATTTATAGCATTTAGGAGGGCGCAATGCGCGCTATTTTGTGAATAGGATTTCAGTATTTCACGTTCATAGGAGCGGGATAGAGCATGCGTTTTAGAAACGGCGCAAGTGCAAAAATGGAGATTTTGCTTATTTACAAGAAAACTACACAACTTATTAAAAAACTATCTGAAGGAACCAAGTAATTAGTAATAACCTACGAATCAAAACATAAGTCATTTCAATAGACCGCTGGGTTCCTAAGATCTCGACTAAATTATGAGCAAATCAGTGCAATTTCATGTTTTTCTCTATCGTATTTTTTTTCATAATCTTGTTTTCACGTTTAGGGAACCAAAGAAAAAATGTAGAATTTTATGTAATTCGAGTTCTTGACCACAGGAATCCCGTGAGTACTGATATCTAGTCCTAGTTTGACAAGCAAACACGATAGGTTCGCCTCTTAAAGTCAGTATCCACCTGCCCACATGTGATTGCTACGCACCACAATGATAAGTTAACAAGTCAATAATAATGAATGTCACACCTCGTACTATAAACTTCTCCATCCACACTAATACTCACACAAATATTTATAATATTTGTAATAAATAATATTTGTAGTAATATGCGAAAGTTCGGATGTTTGTTCCCTCTTCAACTACTAAACGAGCCGAAATTTTACATACAGGTAAGCCTGGAATCAAACAAGTTACTTTTATAGAAATAACGCGGCAGAAACTAGTTTCATCTACTAATAAGTACTAATCTTATACTAATATTATTAAATCTTTTTATTTTTATGTTAACTTATTTAACGACCAGCCTATTACACAACACTAATTATAATTGTAGTCAAGTATATATATTACATTAATTATTCCTAAACGTAATAAGTACGCAATCAAATCATTAATAAATAAAATCAGCCAATTATATGGTAATGTCAAAAAAAAAACATAAAATCAGAGTTCTTCAGCGAATTCCAAACATGTATGCCGGAACGTCATGCGCATTCTCCTGCAAGAACGTCTAAGTCTGGATGTAGAGCGTTGAGAGCGGGCAAGAGATCAAAGAACAGAGACGTCGAACCCTAGTACCCCTCGTAAACTTGATTATTACGAGTAATATCAATATCCTAGTAATATTGCAAAATAAAGTCTAAAACCTGGCCTGTAACACAAATTGTAGGTGTGACAAAAATGCCCACGTTCGCGCGGAACGAAATTCACCTCGAGGAAATTGTCTTTTGAAACTCGATTTTCTTGGAAATTGTGTTTCTTTTTCAAAACGGGTACTTAAAACACTGAAATGCAGAATGTTAAAAAAAATGTATAATAGAAGTAAAGTAGAATTAGACGCACATGAACATGTATCGATTTTTCTAATAATAGACAAAAATTTTTGCGAAGTCAAAAAAAAAAATTACATTATTTTTGTTAAGTAAATATGTGCTTAATTTTATTAATGTTATATTTTGTCTACGGATGGACACAAGGTTCTAATTCGCATTCACTCGTTCACAAATCGAAGGGACTAAATATACCTCTCTAATGCCCATAGAAAGATCAACATAGCCTTGGAGGGCTCGAAACCCTGTCCCCTTATGACCGTGATCTTTTACATCCATAGCAACAGCTGAGCGTTATGTAGTCTGTGGCACGTTAATGCAATTTAAAAGGATTGCGGTCGAGGGGAATTATGCTTGGTTCTAGAATACATGCTATTTTGTTGTAAACAAAGATATATTTTTTTTTTTTTTTAATTAACAATGTAAATACAATCAAATAACAGAAACAGATTTGGACATGTAGGTATTTACAATTGAAACAATTGAGCTAACTGCAGACTGTTGCAAACGTTCTACAGGTAGCTCAACTGATTTAAAAATCAATACCAGTCGGAAGCGTCCTCAAGGCGCTGGCTGCATTGTCTCGCTGTACGGCAATGTTGATGCGCTGCTGTTATAAAAATCAAAAACTGATAACAATATCAGACAGCAAGGTAACCACTAAAACAAAAATTTCACACAGTAGCACAGATGCAGCAAAAACAGTTCCAAACCGGACGACAGACGAATGAATGAAGCGGTCAAATCAATAATTCTTTCGAATTTCTGTGATCCCGATGATATTATCGTAAAATATTTCACCAGTATTTCTTTGGTTTATGCATAACCCCTTTGTTTACAAAAAAAAATCTTTTCTAACCGAATGACCAGCTGCGAGCGCATCATCACTCCACCACATTCTTCAGTTGCCCACCTACTGGCGCCTATTGCGAAACTGCAACGTTGCATTGATATCGGTCGACCATTGGAATTCAATTTATTGACTGCGTGTCTGATCTATGTCAATACGACTGTTGCATATTGCGAGTATGATTCAGGGTAATTGTACCGTGAGGAAATTTGATATCACAGAAATTTAGAAATCAAGCGTTATGATTCTTCAGAAATTAATTAAAAATATCGTTTTTTACACGTTCTTTGTTTGATATCGTTACTGATTTACTCTGTTGCACTGCACTCAACGCTCGCCCTATTTTTAACGTCTAACTTTATCACCCTATTCACTCTAAAACGTGTCGGCAAGTTCCTTTCTTACAATCACCAATTGAAGGGCATCACCATTTTGTGAAAAGGATAAGCATTGGATTTCGCGTTCTTGGGAACGGGACAGAGCAGAGCGGCGTAAGCCCAAAAATCAAGTATTTGCTTTTTATGTTATCATTACTATTGATTAGGACATTTATTTGCAAAAATAAGCGGAAGGTTCGCTTGGTATTCTTTTATTTAATTATTATGGTGATGATGACATAAAAAAAAAACGTTATTGATAGTTTAGAAGAAAAATGGTAAAAACTAAGAAAACAGATGGTCCTACATAAGACTAAGTAAGGATTTCTTACTTATTTTACTATAAAAACTATCGTAGTTTGACGAATTCATTACGGATGTAAGCGGGTTAACACAAATAAGGTTTATAGTTAACCCGCTTACATCCGTGATGATTTCTTACTTAGTCTGAGGGTCCTACACATTTATATTTGTCACTTAAAATTTTAATTTTTTTCATTTTTGAAAAGAAGAGGATATGCCTTGTATAGATTATTATATTTACTATCTATTTTTATAGAAGCTCTTTCGCCCATCGTTTCTAATAATCTCACGACAGCAGAGAGATGAAATCTACTGAAGAGCCCACTCCGCTGCGTTTCCCTTTATCATTAAAACTGGCCATTTTATTCCACAACGGCCTAAATCTCATCATTCCTTTGCAAACTAGACTTTAAAACAGGGCAGTACAGTTCATCTTTCATTGTTTGCTGCTGTAGTGGTAAGATGAGGGTAGTCCAAGGACGTCCATTGTGGAGGCTCGAGGCTGCGGCTTCTAAAGACTAACCAGACGATACGATTTGATTGCTTCTTTAACTGTAGTGTGCTGTGTAAATTGTTTGAACATGCAATGATGTAGATTGCCAATTGAACCGGCTAATCTCTCTTGAACTTTGAAGAGGTGTGTCGAGCGATTGATTGTAGAAAATCGAGATTTCCGCTTTTCACCTCGGTCAATTTGAATATCTGTTCGAATCTATGCAAAATAATATCGAATCTATACATTTGCAGGACAAACAAATCGAATTTAGTGATACCTATTTGAAGACCATTAATGTACGTAGGTACCTATATTCATGCAAATAAATATCATTCATTTATACAAAAAACAAATTGAAAAGGAGTTGAGGTTCTACGCAGAAAATAAAACGAAATTGTAAAGGCGAATCCGCTGGCATAGCTACTTGCTAATAAAATCGTGTCGCGTTAAAAATCTTACGGCGTTTTCCGACGAGGCACGACGCGACACGACAAAATGCGGTGACGACTCCGGGCGTCATACATTTCTATGAACCCGTCATGATGTGCGGTGTCGTTGCGTGAGTAAACGGCTCATAGAAATGTATGACGTCCGGACGTCATACATACGACTCCGGAGTCGTCACCGCATTTTGTCGTGTCGTGTCGTGCCTCGTGGGAAAACGCTCTTACAGACCATGTACTTAGCAGGATGCCACAAGCGATCTGGTTTGTATTGGATGGATTATTACTAGGGGAACTGTAATGGACAGGTCTTACCCGTGGGATAACTGGCCAGATGTTGTCTTGTTCGACCTTGGACTAAACTACATTGTATACAAAATATGTTATTCCGTAGAATATACTTTGATCTACTTGATGTAGTCTTTGACCCTATTTGAATAGATTTATTATTACTATTATTTAAGAAATGAAATAAGTTCCCAAAAAGAGAGAGAGGCACCGGCGCTATAGTCCGTAAGAGGTCCCAAAGAGTTTCGGTTGAACCGATTAAGGGTTTCGTGACTTAGTTGGTTAGAGCACGCCCGTACTTTTTTGGGAACTTATTTCATTTCATAAAGATACCCAAAGTGCGGGTAAGCACTATAACAAAAAATCTTACTATTATTTAGGTTTAGGATTTAATCTACTCGGTTGCGGGAACCGGTGCTATCCAAAATGCACTATTATTATAATGTAATAATAATGAATGTAATAATAATGCTGGACAATTCACACAGCATTATCTAGCCCCAAGCTAAGCAGAGCTTGTGTTATGCGTAAATAGAACTTCGCTAACTGATGTACATAATATAATACAATACATAGATAGATATTTTTTTATTATACATAGAAAATTTCATAATCTATTTATTTTTATTGGTGATGCTGTGTAGATGGTCCAGCATTATTTATTTATGAAAAAAGTGGCCAGAAGAGTTAAATAATAGAGAAAATGGAAAGGCCTCCCATTTTTTATTTTAGTGAGATTCTTCTACGGGCTCGTAATAATCGTAACGTATAATAAAAGTGGAAGTTATTTAAAGAAATGTATGTTACATACATACATTTCTTTTTCACCCTTAAACGACGACGTAATGAAATTTGGCAGAGGAGGTCGACGGAGGATTCACGGGAAATGATATAGGCTACTTTTAATCCGGAAAAGCGCGTGCAAGTCCGCGAATAGAAGCTAGATTTAAATAAATAAGAATACTTACTAACTTACATAGCCTTTGCTCAACACTGATATGATATTTAAATTGAACTAAGTTTTTCCTTGCACACGTCAAAGGATTATAATCTCATTAAATTTTCCGCTACTCGATGTTGAATACTTAAGATACCTACTTCGCCCGGGTGGGCGCGAGATTAAAATTTCTGTGTGGTTTTTATTTTTTTCTGCGTTCCACAAGCAAATGCTAGCGGAATAGTATAATTTGCCGCAAATTGTAAACCATTTTCTATAAAATCATCAAAATCAACTTTGATTCATTTGTATTTTGGAAGCATTTGGGAAAATTTTTGATTTTAAGCATAAAATATCTAATTTTCCCAAATGCTCAAAGAGTACCAGTAAAAAAATTATTGTCTTGCAGCTACCCCGTGTCGAACCACCTTAAAAACTCACTTTAAAGCAAATTTTCACTGAATATTCAAAACACCTGCTGCAAATTCATGTTGTACAAGAACTTTATTAAATTATTCAGGGGCTGTGTCTTACACGGATGTTAATTCGGGATTATTACGTTGTGGCGTAATCGTTTAGCTCTCTTGCATGTTTTATGTGGGAAATTGGTGGTCCCGGGATTTAGGAGATCTTAGAGTTATGTTCTATGGGTATACTTGGTTGGATGTTTGCGTTTGCTGCTTTTACCTTAACATTCGATGTGCTTTTTAGGGTTCCGTACCCAAAGGGTAAAAACGGGACCCTATTACTAAGACTTCGCTGTCCGTCTGTCACCAGGCTGTATCTCATGAACCGTGATAGTTAGACTGTTGAAATTTTCACAGATGATGTATTGCTGCTATAACAACAAATACAAAAAAACGGAATAAAATAAATATTTAAGAGGGCTCCCATACAACAAACGTGTTTTTTTTTTGCCGTTTTTGTAGATTGGTACGGATGGTACGGAACCCTTCGTGCGCGAGTCCGACTCGCACTTGGCTGGTTTTATT
This sequence comes from Eupithecia exiguata, assembly GCA_947086465.1. Lineage (NCBI taxonomy): Eukaryota > Metazoa > Arthropoda > Insecta > Lepidoptera > Geometridae > Eupithecia > Eupithecia exiguata. Next base: position 9,228,261 of record OX352244.1, read on the forward strand.
TATTTAAAATATCTCAAATCCTAACGTTTACTATTAATGACATATGACATGTTTAGAGGTTTGGAGAAAAACTATTACTACATATTTCGTGTCAGATATTTTGTTGACCCGGAGTGTTGGGAGTCTGCAGAAGACCGGGATGTTTGGAAGTGTGCGGGGGAGGCGATTGCCCAGCAGTGGGAAATAGGTTAAAAAAATAGTGTTCCATAGATTGGTAGGTGTTGATTAAGTTGCTTATTAGAGTCGTGTAAAATAGACTAAACGTTCTACGAAAACTTTTTAATAATATCCCAAAAATTTACAATTTTGGCAGGATTCGAACCCGCACTTCACATTTCAGTACAGGTGCGCTCTAACCAACTAAGCAACGAGATCGACACGTGCCTTGTCGAAAATAAACGTATTCATTTTGACTAAACGTATTCATAAAGATCTTATATAAAATGCTGTACAAGATAAGTGCATAGTCAAATTGCATGATATACATTATCTACCTTCTAAATCAACTTGTCTGCCGCACAAACACGCTCCAAGGTCGGTTTTCCCTTGCAATTCTAACAACTGTTTCCTTTGTCGGCAGGATTACGCTCTGCAAAGTGGAAGCTGCATCCATGAGACGCTAATTCCCTAAAGGGGAGAGCGACGGCACGCTGCTCGGTTCACTCACGTGTAAGTCCCTGTTTCGTTTCAATTACCTGTGAAATGTGGAGGAGAAACGGACGAGCTTGTGATTTAATTCATCACTTATGTATTTATTAAAAAGACGCAAATTTTTATCTCAAAGGCCATAGACAAGGAGACGGATTGCCTGAGTTACAAAAAGCATAAGTGCAAACCCATCTCTGTTTTTATCGTAACCTTAATTAAATACAGCCAGCATATAAGCTTTTTGATACCACGTTTATTAAAAACACTTTAGCTGTATTGATGTTTTAAGTAGGTAATAGACTCTTAGATATTCAAACAAATTACTTTAAATTCGCGCGAAAAACATAAGCCATGCTTAAAAATACTAAGTCAAGTTGAAGAAAGTAAGGTTGCACTTACAACGGCTAAGCTAGACTGTAGAAATACGTGTGTAGAGGGTAAAGATTCGTGATACACTGATTTACAGCGCGTCACGAACACAAACTGGAAAACACTATAAAAAATCCTAAATAATTCACTGCGTGTTTTCCTAATTTGGTGACGTAAATCTGAAGACGGCTTCTTACTTGTCGAATTGGGTGGATTTGTAACCTATTCACGCCAAACCCGGTGATCGGATCGAAATTTTGCATAGGTACATGTTCTACCTGGTAAAACAAATTAGTTTCAATTTAAAACATACACACAATAAATAAAATAAATAATCATGGACAATTCACACAGTCCTACCCGTCATGACCTACGGATGACCGATGGATGTGGCAAGCTGAAGACAGGGCGCTATGGCGCTCATTAGGGGAGGCCTATGTCCAGCTGTGGACTAATACAGGCTGATGATGATGATGAATTCACACAGCATTATTAATTAGCCACAAATTAAGCATAGCTTGTGATATGGTTACTAGATAACTGATATAAGTACATAATACAATGCAATACACACATAGATATTTTTTACTATAGGTACATAAAAATCATACATGGCTCTTAACAATTGTCTCTTAACAATTTATTTTGTCCAAATTACAACATATAATATGGGCTTTTTATTAGTTTTTATCCGAAAAATACGCAGTGGACAGAACAAATATGCAAAACCGCAACGAAATCCAATCTTTTTATACCTAAGCGAGAAGACAGAAGAGCATCGTGACTTTGAACTTGACCCTGACATTCCGAATGTTGAAGTCGCATTATGTTACAAATATGGTTATTGTCTAATTCTGTATTCAGAATGCATGACACACGTAACTGGCGATAATCACCGTTAATGTGCCTTATTCTTTTCTAGCCTGACTTTGCTAAAGTTTATTTAGAATTCTATTCAAGTTCTACTTCAGCTTTCCCTTGCTTGCAAGCTTGTATTTATAAGTTTTCATAATAAATACAATCAAAACAGGTAATATGGAAAAAGCTATCGGGAAAGTTTAAAGCGAAATGAGTCCCTAAAACCCACGTTTTGACTGTACGGAAAATCAAGTTTTTTAATTTTTTTTGATTTGCTTTAAAAGTTTAGGATTAATGTTAGTAAGTTATGGGCTTACGGTAGTAGAAACACGACCGACTCAACTTGATTCGATACAAGAAACGCAAAATTTCCTCTAAATCTTCATTTTTGGTAAGTTACTTCACTTTCATTTGCTAAAATATGTTTGATAACTATATTGAACATATTTCAATGAAATTTCGTCTACGTGTTCTCTAATAAATACTTGGACGGTTATGGTTTTATTTAATTGCGAAATAGTATTATTTTAGAGTACCTACTACCAATTTATAAATGAAAACCAGAGAAATTGCGCGCGCGCCGGCCATTCCTCTCTTGCATTCCTTTCTTGCCTTCTCCGCGCGTCCTTGTCTCGAAAAAGCGAGCCCATTTCGTTTTAAATCGTAGAACAATTCAATAGCGGTTATTCCCGGCATTCTCCAGTTCTCTGACCTACGGCAATTGGCACGGCACCTCAACTCAATCATCATAATTCCGACTCTAAATACAAATCAACTGAGTTAAATTTAGCTTCCAACGCAAATAGAACGAACATTAAAGTAATATCTCGAATCGTCGTGTGTCCGCCTCAAATCGCCATCGCGACGTGCTAATCAAATTACTCGGCCATATCCATTATACAAATGACAAAACGGGTAGGCTGCCGTTTTGTATGCCGCAGCCCGCTATCATCTAATAAAACAAGGTCGTTGCTCCCGGTCTCTGTCCAAGCAGCATAATACAGGGTTATCCATACTTCCATACTAATGTTATAAATTCGAAAGTAACTCTGTCTGTCTATCTGTCTGTCTGTTACCATAGGCAGCATAACATAATGCAGCTTCCGTACCTATTTTCAAGAAAAAAAACAGAAAGTGGCTCATTAATTTGGTATTATATGATATCATCGAATTTTTTAATTTGCCTGTGTTATAAATTTATAATTATTTTTTTTATATTTAAGTGACATGACATGTAATAACGGTATTACGAATAAATTCTGTATTCTGTATTCTAGGCTACTTTTTAACCCAGAAAAACACGAGCGAAGCCGCGGGCAACAGCTGGTGTTAAATAGATGTTTTATCTTCGCGTAATTATCATTGACTAAAATGCTCATAACGAATTAAGAAACGTATGATCATATGCGGTTACTGATGTTTTTGGGGTACATATGGGTAAAGATCTCTTAGAAACAAAAGTGCTATTTCAATTGGCAACACCTCCATTTTCGTTACATATTATTATTCTGGACTTCTGGAGTCTCTTCTCTATTGATGCCTTTTCAAATAACCCTGTATACCCGCAGTCCCTATGAATACATAATTATGGATGTGGAGTCTGCTCGTCTCGGTTGGACGGAAGCGCATTGAGAGACGGAAGTTCACGTCTGCTCCAGAACTCTCTAGATTCTAGAGAGTCTCTAGAGTGTAGAATCTAGACTTGACTGAAGTTTCGAAGTATGTTTACAATGTCTATATAGACGCTAGGGAGATTTCGTTACAAACTTGCGCTAAGCACATTCGTGTGATGTAGAGTTGCATACAAATGTACGATTTTCGAAGAAAACTTGGTGAAAAGTGCCTTGAGCTTCGAGAAAAGTTCTAATGTCACTGCTTCGAGAAAAGGGTTCCCAGTGGCGGCTATCTAATCGCACTATCATCATAGCTTGGTCATAGAAATACCTTCAATTGGTGCTTTAACAAAAATAAGAACGCACGGGAAAATATTTCACTCGGTCCTACTTTAAGCATTTCCCTTACGATCTATGAGCGAGCGTACCAAGTATAACCCAAACACGTCAACCATAGAGGTAAAACACGCTCACTCAACAATTCTCTTGATTTCGAAGACAAAAACGAATCTATGTGTGAGTTGACAAACATAATTATAACTTCAGTGCTTTCGCGTATACGAGTGCACGAATACGAATAGGAAAATGAGACTTAACTGTCATATTTTTAGCCATGTATATATTTTTATTTCAAATAGTCTCGTGGTACCCGTTAATATAACCAAAGAACTAGCCTCTGATTCCAAAGTACCCAATAAATTCCAAGCAAATTATTTACGTAGTCAATTGAGAATCGTTGAGCTAATACACATGCAAACATCGGTGGCCAAATGCTTGGTATGCTAGGCCATATTGTGTGCATACGTGAACGCGCACGATCGCCTGTCGTGCGAAGTGCTATCCAACCAAGTAATTATGGAGGTGATGATGTAAGTACTATGTTTAGCGCCTAATGTACACAACACATTTAAAGCACAAGGAAAATTTTTAAGCTAAGGGTTTTTCTGTTTTATTGAGGCTCAATAAAGCAGGAATTTCCTTCAATCAACTAGTAGGCGTTGACTAAGACATCGCAAGGGTCAGAAAACGGAGGAATAGGTAACTCGCGACGCTAGGAATGCGCTCTAATGCTGAACGCGCATCTATCGGCGCTGTATTTTATAAAGCCAGGCATAGGCATATTATAAAGCCTCATGCACATGTAAATTTAATTGCAATACCCCTCAAATCAGACACGGTAATGCTGCAGAGCAGCTGAAAAGTGCACCGTGGAACAACAGTACAAATTTGAAAAGATTTCTTTTTTTAAAGATTTTTTATTTAGCGCAATTCCTTTCCGTTGATCTTTGGCTCTTTCAGGAATGTCTAAGTCTAGAACTGCGCTTCAAACTTAATCTGCAACATCCATAATATTTATACCGTTTCTTTCGTATAAATATTATGGATGTATTGTCGAGTTGAGATCATCTGCTTATCTGTATATCAGCCCGTTAGCGTATTCGCGCTGCCTTAGAAGTTTATCTCGATGTTGCCAGTCGTTGAAATCATCATAAGTAGTGCTGATGAATATCGCTGTTAATTAACACTTCTCTTTAAGTAGATGTCTGTAACTCAGTTTAACTAGTCATCTGATAAAAGCTCTCCAGAAACTTACACAACAATTTTATTAGACATACAGCGGTATGTAAACGCGGACCAATGTTTGCTCTGCAGGTATTTGTTTCAGTTCTAGGCCCGTACTCGTAGAAACGAAAATACAAGTTTCTGATTCGTTTTTGTGCAAACGCTATCTTATGCAATTGCCATAAGAGTTGGTTATGCACGTAAATGAACCAGAAACTTAGTTTTTCGTTTTCTGAGTAGGCCCCTTGGCGTAAGCTCTGCTTATTTTGGGAGAACTTATTTTGGGTCCAGACGATGTCATGTGAAAATGTCCGGTATACGTTTTTTTCCTGAGACTATTTAGAGATGTATTCGTTGGTGAATTTCCTCTCTATGGTACGTTCCATATACAGGCTAAACAATACAGACAAGTACCCGTCATAAACAGAACAAAGTCGTGTCCCCAACAGACGCGTGAGCCGTACGCCAATAAAATGCCCCGTATCACTCATACCCATTGTGGGGTCTGATTCATCAGCGTCCTCGTGCATTAACCTGTTGTTCCATCGTCACGAAGCTCCCAACAATGTGCTCGTATTTGTATTTACAAACTGAAACGGTTCCTATTGTTTCAAAATATCTGTGCGGACTGCCCCAGTTTCGGATTCCAGAATCGGAACCCGATTACAATTCTGTCGGTTTGCTTTTTTTGGACTACTTCAAAGAGCAGTTTTTAATTTTGTCTTTGTTATCCTGTGACGTCGTCAAAATTCGTTCAATGCTTTCAAGAGGACGATTACGAGGAACAATGATATTATGCATGTAAATTTCTATCATTTCAAAAGTATCAAGAACTATCTCATTTTCATTTCCACCAGAGTTGTGCAGCGGTGGAAAGGGCATCATTGTCTACTACTTCAAATTGTACCATATATACCAACACTTTCAAGTATCAATCTCGTCTGCCAGTACAGTACGTTTGAGAGCTGTAAACCCGCGGTTTGTTTCATCTGTTCCATGTAACAGTACCGGCGATTACTCCATTAGCTCGAGCCATTGTGGGCGCTCCGCTTCACTATTAGCGCTCCACTCCATCCAGTATTGCCAGCGTGAGGTGTGAAGTCTTAATTGGTGTCACACGCTGAATGTTGTGTCCATGGTTTTTAATGTTACGCGAACAGAACTCTTTATAATTGAAGCCATACCCGGCTTTATGACGCTTTTATAGGTGTTTGATTTTCCCGACGTATTATCAGGTTTATCCGTTGCTGTCTATGGCCTGCTAGTGGTTACGTCTATGTTTCTATTTTAGATCACTATTTTATATAGTTGGTAATTTAACATTACCTGTAATACCTTCCACTCGCACTAAGCGGTTTTTCTCTTCCTTCATTACTCCGTTAAGATTTGAAACACGCTGCCTGCGCTATTTTTCTGTTAATTGCAACTTGGATCTTTGAAAACAAGAGTAAATAGGTGTGTTCTAGACCTTCGTGAAATCGTGATACATGGTCAGCCACATCGTCACTTTCCATCAGGTGAGATTGTGATTATGAGAAAGGTCTATTGACAATGAAAAAAAAACACTACAATATTCCATTCCCGATCGAAATCACAAAGAAATAAAATGTAAATTATTGTGTAAATGATTTAGTTAGAGATAGGTAGTGTTAAATGACATGATATGAGAGTCTCAAGCTTCCAAAGCTCACGTGGAGGATAATTATTCCACAAGCTGACACTATCACTATGAGTCAACTAGATCTTTAGGGAATTCCAACAGGCTGCAAAATCCCGTACTGTTGGTTATACGCCTCTACCTACAGTCTACTCTTTACAGACAGACTTTCGCATTCACAATATTAATAAGCCTCTTTGTTATTTACCAGCTCGCGCGGCTTGACGCCCGTATTACGCGAACATTACGTGAGCGTTCCATTCATACGCATTTCTCGCATGCACAGATCCACTAGCATGCATTATCTCCGTAATATTCATGTATTTACCCAGCTGAGGTAATTATGCATTTTTAATAGCATATTAAAATTCAACATATCGAGTGAAAGTGAATTGGGGGTGATGCACGAGTGTTATGTAAGGATCACCTACTTTTTTAGTAGCTCGTAAATCTAGAATGTTCTGATGCTGAATTGATGATTGATTAATAAAATCGTTACTGGACAGAAAATCTCGTGGATGAAAAAAAAACATTATTAAATATAATAAATACTTAAATAATGCCGGACAATTCACACAGCATTATCTAGCCCCAAGCTAAGCAGAGCTTGTGTTAAAAAGATAAACCTAGTTACTATTGAATTTATAATATTTGTTTAGATTTTCTTATATTTTAGCTATTACCTGTTGAATCATCATCACCTACATAACCTGGGGTTACTGCCGTCACTAGGAGTTCATAGATCGCGATCTTTACGTCTAACGACCCTGAATTCTTTGCTTGTAATTATTCATTCTTATTAACGTGAAGCTTATCTTACTCATCAGCTTATATCCTGATTACATAATAAACCACAGTTTTTTTTCCTTGAACATAAAAGGTAGTATGATTTTTAGGGTTCCGTAACCAAAGGCTGAAAACGGGACCCTATTACTAAGACTTCGCTGTCCGTCTGTCACCAGCCTGTTTCTCATGAACCGTGATAGTTAGACAGTTGAAAATTTCACAGATGATGTATTTCTGTTGCCGCTATAACAACAAATACCAAAAAACAGATCATTTCATTACACAATCATTACAGCCTTTATCCCCCACTGTTGGATCAACGCCTTCTTCAATTGTTGCCAGCCTTTACTGTCATGTGCTTTTCGCATCCAGGTGTGCCCCCGTCCAAGTATTACATAATTCAACAAATTTTCCTCGGCCGAGCTCTGCGACATTAGCATCAATCAAATCACTTTCATGTTCCAAATCCAGTTGAGCATAGAGAAATGATCCGTGCTATAGACGTGGCGAATCGTGCTCTAAGGTTGTGAAGTTACGTGACGCTATGCGGTACTTGCAGTGTTTGTAACATGTATGTGAAACCTTACGCATGCCTAGGAATTATTTAATTTGCATTACTATACTTCAATTGACTTTGTACCTGTTTCTGCATAATATTTATGCGTACGATTTTAAAATAACATATTTATTGTATGTTGTATAACTGTCATCTATCCCTAACAAAAACTCTGCTCACTGTTGTTTCTATTTTAAATCTTTTATAAACTGTTTCGATAAATAATCTATATCTTTATATTTTAGGGGCTAGGTTGATGTGTAATATTTCCAGTATGCATATTATGATTCTTATGAATTCACTTTAAATAGATTTTTAATACATATGTTATCAAAAGGTATTCTTCAAATGGAGAAGTAGTCCCAGTAAGTAGGATACGTAAACAATTTGAAAAGGTTTCAATGAAAAATAATGATTGATTGAATTCGATTGCATGGGTTTTCGTATATGCTGATAATGACATACGTTGACAAAGTTCTAAATAATATGAGTCACTATTTACTTAAAGTATCGGTAAATTAATATTAGAAAGTAAATTAAAAAATATAAAATGTAAAGTGATCGTGACAATGAAAAAAAGTTTTATAACGATTGATAAGCCACATCGCCGACATCGTACAATATCATGTAATTTAAAAAAATATCATCAAAATTTTCAGCTAAATTTTGCCCGCTGCTGAGTAAAAGTCCCGGATTCTTTTGACATTCATTTCGGTCCTGCCTGTATTCAGACCACACAGTTAACCGAACCAGAATTGACCCCTCCATCTAATTTTAATAACAAACAATTATGACTGACAATGTAATAGACTCTGATTAAAAACTTGAATCGAGTCATGGCTAGCCGCCCTTGGGAACTCGATGGTCCGTGAAGGCGAACAATGGACATAATGCCTGAAATAACGTTGGTTTTACGAATCTTATTTGAGTTATTTGAATCACAAATTCTGACAATTGACTCCTGTTTCTTGGTCATTTCTGTTGATATCCAACCTTTGAAAGAAATCATACTAAAATAACTCACCTGAGACATTAAATAAACCGTAAACAGATGACTTCATCGGAATTCGAAACGACAGGAACAAGGCACGGCATAAACGTGACAGTGCATGAGGAGAAGCAGCCGTGATATCAAGCCCGTGCCGGCTAAACGCCTCAGAGAAAGGTAATCTCGTTAGGGACTGACGGTAATTCTTTTAGCGGTGTGCTTGTGACCGACCTCTGTAACAATCATTTACGGGGACTGTGGTGGAGACTGAAGCGGAATAATCATTAGGTAATCGATCAAGTTAAGATAAATCTTATTAGATCCAAAGAATGAGTTTTTTTTATTTTAAATATTACACCGGATCACTTCGCATGCGTACAAACTGCAGTCCTAATAATTCTCTCAATTTCACTTGCGATACCATGCTATAAATAATCCATAAAAGTCATTTGGAAAAATAATGTAATTTTTTACCCGACTACCAACAGGGGAGGGTTATGAGGTTAGCACCCTATGTTTGTATGTATGTGGCCGATTTCTTTGTTCCCACATAGCGCAGAAACTACTGGTTCGATTTCAACAAATTATGTATCGATTGATTCGTCTCAATACCCCGATGGTTATAGGCTATAGGATTTAGGGCTCCGACCCCGAATAAGCCTTCAAAACGCGTATTAAAGTTTAGGTAGCCGCAGGCTGCAGGCCCCATAGAGAAAAATTACAATACCTACGACCTATTTTCATTTTCAACTCTATGCCTATCAAATATGACCGATACGTCATTCTATTTTGTCAATGTAAATGTTTCAAACTTTTATAACTTTCACGTAGTCGGGTTGTAGTTTTTAACTTTATCTTGTTCTAGATAATGTATCCAAAATTTGAAACGGCAACCCCGTGGTTTCAAGGTCATCGTTGCAACACAGACAGCTGTAGCAGCTGTCCGTGCAATGTTTTGATAAGTAAAATAAAAACAATCATCCGCTCGAACCGAACACGCTGCATCCCCTCGCAAACGCCGCCGCCGCAGCCACAGCAAGCGCAAACAATAGCCGTAGCTGGTGAGGTGCGCACGCGTCGACTCTCAATGGCGATTGCCGTTCAAAACGAATGTTGACTGTAACATTACCTCTCGCGCTCAATTCTCTTACCGTAACCTCTAATCGAGTCATTTGAACAGGAGATTGTGCCAGTGGGAATATATCAAGTGTAGAATGTGTTTTGAGTGTTGATAGTTTGTGATTTTGTGACGATGCCAGCGTATACGATAGCGCGCGTGCCGGTGCAGCGATCCATTTCTTCGGTTATTGAGAATGGGTATGTGGTATATTCTTGTACGTCCTTTTCTAGAAAATATGATGTATTAACTTTTTGCATTTGCCCTTACAAAGTATAAGCATAAAAATCTCCCGAGCTTTATATCAAAACTAGTATCTCTTTCTTATCGCATCGTCAAGCAGCCATCAATCGTAAAACCAGGAAGGAGTCCCGCTGAGGCGAGCGAGAAACCCCATAAAGCCATAAGCAGCTCTCTAGTACATAAATTAAGTAGCGCTTTGCTCGATCCTCTGTCGACATAAATATGGACCCTTGCTGCTTCTTGCTACCTTGAGGCAGGCCCACATTCCATCGCAGCATAGAGATTATTCCAGAAAGTTCAAATGATCTGACTGATTCGAAATATCAATCTAATTTATCGAACCAGCTAACCACCATTGTATTTATTTATTCCATAAAGATACATTTGTACACTTAGAAACGACCAAACTACTTTTCTACTGTACTTGAATCCTGTACTTTATTGAACTGATCGTAAAACAGATAGATAGGTACTGTAAAAAACCTAGATTTATGAATTGGACATACCAAGCCACTTTGAAATAATAACATTAAATGATAATACCAATAGTTGGGACTAGATGATGCTGTGTGGATTGTCCAGCTTTATTTATTTATTTAAATAAGGAAGAGCAGCCATCCCAACGATATTTTATGGTGCTTTGCCACCACTTTCGTTGATTATGTTCGCATGGAGACTGCTAGTAGTTTGTACAACACGAGTGTGTTTCTATTAATACTTATTTTATTATTTCTGGACTTAAAACGATTTCTTGCACCATAAAAGGAATCGTAAAAACTTAATCAGTTACTTGGCATTTCCTTTAGAAATTCCTCGCATATCCGACACCAATTATAAATTTGTCGGTTGTGAAATATTGTTTCATTATATTACATAGTTTGGTATATGTATCCTCTAATTACGTGAAATAATTATAATTATTGAATACCTATGTTATTGCTTTTAGACAGGCATTTAATTTTAATGTTTGTGCTACGATTTCATGTTTAAAACCCCTGAGTTGTGTTATGAAATGTTTTGCATGTTTCTACATGTCTTGTGAAAACCTCCCTCTCCCAGAAAGAAACTTTACTTATTCTCCTATTGTCATAAATGCTCAACACGCTCACGACATAACACGTAACGATATTGGAACATAAAATGTCCACTAATTTACCGATCACTGTTGACCTGTATTCCATTTATTGTCTCCAATCACAATGTGTGTTTGTTTGTCTATCTATAATCTGTGGTATCGGTTCCGGCGTGCGTTTCCGCGGGGAAATCGAATTATCGCGACCACAGCCGTAACGGTTCCGATCTCTAGTTTCTCTCTATTGAACCCTAACCTTGGGTGGCCTGGCATGTTTTTGAGTGGAACTGCACCTTCGATGTGAGAGCTATTATCATCTGTTTGCTACTGTCTTCAGCCTTGCTGTCATCTCTGTCAGCCTGCTCTTATTTCACTTCTTATTTCTTTTCATTACAACACAACTTCAGCTCGATGTTCGGGTTTTATTTTTACCCGACTACCAACAGGGGAGGGTTATGAGGTTAGCACCCTATGTTTGTATGTATGTGGCCGATTTCTTTGTTCCCACATAGCGCAGAAACTACTGGTTCGATTTCAACAAATTATGTATCGATTGATTCGTCTCAATACCCCGATGGTTATAGGCTATAGGATTTAGGGCTCCGACCCCGAATAAGCCTTCAAAACGCGTATTAAAGTTTAGGTAGCCGCAGGCTGCAGGCCCCATAGAGAAAAATTACAATACCTACGACCTATTTTCATTTTCAACTCTATGCCTATCAAATATGACCGATACGTCATTCTATTTTGTCAATGTAAATGTTTCAAACTTTTCTAACTTTCACGTAGTCGGGTTGTAGTTTTTAACTTTATCTTGTACTATAGCCCTAGCGATAGGACCTAGTCAAGTAGAGTTTAGTTGAAGTTTCTTATAGATATACTGAAGTTATCTAAACAAAAAAATTAATAACCTTTATTTCTTTAGCCTTACAAAACGAGCGCTTAAACCTCGTCAAACCCGTCTAACTCATCAATCAGTTCCACCTCGTTGGTCTTTCATTCTTCTTAAAACTCATTAGTATCCTACTTACTTGTGTGCGTATATGGTATGTACTTCCAACAATAAAAGTAGGTACCCATACAAAATGTAGGAGCTCTATCGTTAAAAACAATTACCGTAAACGGCAGAACCTCCATTACCCCTGAACCTAAAGCGTGTGGTTGCTCACGCGCAACCGCAAGATGTTCGCCGCAGATTAGAAAATTCTGCATCCTGTAAAAATAACATTACTAGTATGAAGGTGTTGCAGAACTATGGTTATCAAAACAGTACAACTTAGAAGGTTATATAGTTTTTTTAATACTCCATTCATTCTGTGACCACGGTAGAGCAACCTGCTGAAACAGCGGCAAAATAGATAAATAAATACCCGTGAACAGTTATAATATGACAGCGAAGACACCCGAGACAGTGAATGAAAAGCGCCTTCCTTAAATTTTAATACGTATTGCCTTTCCAGAAGTTCTCCTTTAATCATAAAAATACATGTTAAACCTAGTGGTTTGGCAGACACAAAAAAGTCTTCTTTTCTTTGCCATTCAGTCTACCTCTATTGTAGAATACGTGATTGTATTTTGTTATCGTCATTAGTTAGTTCCCAGACCCGTTTATTGTTCCTGTAGCTATTTAGAGCTTCTATTTGGCGTTCCTTAGTCCTTTCCGCTCCATTGTGTTTTTTATCAACCATCTTTGTTTGCAACTTTGCAAGAAAGTATTATGCGAACTATATGTAATAACTTGCAACAGTAGGTTGGTAATAGGTATGTAATACGCTAATGACGTGACTAGGGGTAATACAACTTCTCATTAATATTCATAAGTAAAACCAAACTTCTAGGTTTATATTCGCATATTAGTAAGATTAACAGTTTATTGTGAGTTTTAAGTAAATCATTATCATCACATCAGTCCCCACACGTCCATTCCTGTACATAACCCTCCTCCATACGACGCCACAAAAAGCTGTCTTGAGCTGCCTCCATTTATCGACTCCCTGCGAACGCTACTATGTCGTCGGTCCTTGCTTGAGACGAAAAACTGGTACATCGATTGTATTGTACATGGATAAGCAATAAATCCAAACAAAAGTACCTTACTCAATTGTCCAACATCAATCACTCCTTTGACGTTATCATGTCTTTATTCAGGCAGGCCTGTTAGCTCAGCCGCACAATATATGAAACCTAAATATATAGATAGAAGGCAAACGCCGTAAACTAAAACTTATACATATTTTGTCGCCCACAGCGCCCTAGTATGTGGTATTACACACTAATATTTTGAGGGCTAAAAGTTGTCTTCGTATGTATGGTATGTGTTATTTTTGTTAATCCTTCACGCTCAAAAGGCCTAAAGGATTTGGATGAATTTGGTACCAGGAAAGCTTATATGCTGGCGCTGTGTTCCTGTGGTATGATCAAATAATCCAAGTACATATTCACCCTAGCAGATAACATCGCGGGGCTCAGCAAATTCTTAGCTATTTTTCATGGTAGCCGCCATAGCCACGTATACCTTGAAAATTTGCAGTCTATGTTACGTACGGGCGGCGTTCGTAGGTTTAGTAATAGGGTCTCGTTGGCACCTTTTGGGTAACGAACCCTAAAAAGGTTTTGTCCGATCGGAGCCTCAAATTCCAGAGTTCGATGTTATAATCATCATTTTTAACGATGATTTCATACTGTGACATAGTTTTAATGATATGCTCCCAGGAGTTGTGCGTGAATTCGTCCGCACCGTCTTTCCTGCTCAAAGTTTTAATCTACTGACATTACCGCAAGAGTTTTCTTTTTATTTTCAGTAAAAATATCGGTAAAAACAACAGAATCCAGTTAAGCAGGCGTCCTTGTTCTTTACCAACGGTCCCCGTTACAAATTCAACCACAAACATTTTATCTCGGCCTATTATTCCCATTTTATCTCTTTGTTTATTACCTATCGCGTTATTCAGATTTATACTGTCTTTAACATTATCGTCTTACTTCGAAGATTTGAAACTATCTTTACTTGTTTATAATATTATCCTTAATAATGAAATTATTTCTAGAAACGCTTTGCCCACTAAGTCACTTTTCTGTGTGCCTACTCCTTATTTATTAATCTTGGTTTGGTATATGATCTCTACTCAGAAAAACCGGCTTTATTCTACAAAACAGTTTTCAAATATACCGCATTAATCCTATATGAATTAAGTTGAGACAGAGTGGTGTACACAAAAGACTCTGATAGTAAAGTTTACATACATAACGTGTGTAAGTATTATTCAATTCAAAAGTGAGTTTTACTTTAACATGCGTTACATTCTCGTTTTCTCGCTGCAAACTCACAATTAGGTAATACAATAGCGCGGCGTGCGAACCGATACGCTAACTGTTGAATGAATCAACACATGTTCCAAGGTCATTCTTTACAAACTTTGTTTTCCATTACACCCACTTTAATTTTCCCTATTATCATCTGCGTAAAGCTCAAAATTTGCTGGATTTTTGTACATCAGGTACTAAGTTGACTGGTTCTGTATTATTCTAGACTCTGGTTAGCATTCGTTGTCTGTGTGTCGCTGGATCAGGTTTCTCAGTCGAAATTAAAAGTGTTTGATTATTTTATTTTGGTTTTGTGGTTTGTGTGTCTTTTTTACTTTTGTATAAAAGAGTTTTGTTGTTTGCGAGTCTTTTGATATCAAATGTTTTATTATAGATATCAAATAACATTACACTGATGATCATTGCCCTGATGATGATCACCCCAAAAGTTAAAATCCATGTGAATTCCCTAATATCATCATCATAACCTTGATAATGCTCTTGACATTTTTTTTGTGTGTAAAGTTTTTCTCAAGATATAAATTGTAAATGGCACTATTGTTTACCATTATACGTCTTTATAAAATCTGTGAATTCGGTATATTATTGTTGCGGGAACTGATAACGCATGCTGCTAATAGCATAATAGGTGCTATATTTGCCGACTTCCAAACTTTGCTATTTAGCGTCCGACTAACAAAATTCCATCACACCGTTTCCTGCTTCTAAGTTGCTGTTTCAACTAATCATGACAGATTCAGCTGCATGATGTCAGATATCTTGTCAACATCTTCTGTTCCAAGTATATTTTCAGCTATCGACTTTCTTACTTGGAAACATCAATGCGATTTCTCGTCAGCGTCTTCGATATAAAAACTCCCATCATTAGCGCGTCCTCTACCAATCAACATTGTTAGTATCTCGCTTATCACTTTAAATCATAGTACGCTCTTCTATAGCTCTATGAATAGAATTGTTTGTTTACTCGTTATCTTGAGTCGGTCGTGGGCGAACCCGTCATCTCAGCCGTGTGATTCAGACACATGACTACCGGCGTAAATTGTGGACATGACCTACAGAAAGAATAGGCGATGCAAGGGGAAGGGCCATCATTTGGTGCAGTTTCTCAAGTAAGTTGTGTGATATTCACTTCTAACTTTATGATATAACCACATATGACTTACACTAAATTAGACCGAAAAGCTTCTTTACGAACAATATTCTTCAGACTGACGTTTTGTTCATGTTCGACATCTATCTTACGTTTCGTTAAAACCCATTCTTTATTATTTCCACTTATATACTTTTTTAATTTAGGTAGGTACTAGGTGGGTTTTGCGTGTCTTAAATGATTTTATTAACTTTTTGTCTACCTTGTTTCCGCCTATAAATTTTACGGTCATTTTCTACTTCCGTAATTTATTTTGAATGCAATGCTGGCTCTAAATTGGTAGAAATTGTCGGTGAAACTGGATAATATCCCCCTGCATCTAAGGGTCACAAATCTCTCAAAAGATTTTGATAAAAAGATAAGCTGGGATCTGAATTACAAGAATTCTTGTGGTTAAACCTAAGAAACGTGCATCAAGATTTGTCCTGTATTTTACAAATAAAGTAAGTTGCTTTAAAATCCAATAAAATGTCATTTAATGTTCCTTTCAATTCGATTTTAACATCAGATCTGTAGATTATTATTTTCGTGACACTGCTTGCTTTTTAATTGAAAACGTGACCTCGGTTCAGTCGGCAAAGTAGGCGAATTCCATCGTTTATTTGATCGAAATATCAATTAAAAAGATCGAGTATATTTGAATCAGGTGCCCTTACCTGGTAATTTTAACCAGCATTTTTACATCGTGAAGTAACTAATATATTTCCGATGATGATGTAAGGAGCATCTCTGGGTGACGTGATAGTACGCCTAAAGCCTCAGCGTATATTCTTTGTAATTAGCATAGCATACCTTTGTGTCATTGGGACGAGGTTAAACTGGTTGCTAAGGTAAACAGGACTATAGACCTATTTACTAAAATTTTAGTTTGAGGATAACCTGGGCGGATTACCATAGGATTAACATTGGCCTTAGCATGGATTAATGTGCTAAGACATCGACTTCTTTTTGAACTGACGACAGTTAATTAGTCATTGGATATGCATAATACTTTATTCTGATGCTTCTGAGCTCCGTATCGTTCGTCATGATTCAAACACCAATCAAAGTACTGTAAAATAATAGTATGGTCAGAGATCTTAGAGACACACCTATCATCATCTATTTTAACTGGGGAAACTCTTCTGCAAACAAGTCCGTAAGTTCGAAAGTCGTAAACTCAAAGTTTACCTTACAAATATCGGTACCCACGAGGGCACAGAGTTCAAACCACCTAGCACATAGTAGAAAGCAGTCTTGCAAAGTCGCCACTTGAGTCTGGTCATCGTTGATTTAAACAGGTGGCCGTTAGCAGGTTTTAATGAGGTGGTTGTCAGCCACTTGCTATAATTTTACTTTATACTCAAACGGTAAAGGAAAATGGATATGAGTGTGGAAATTGAAATGAATGAAGGTATAATTACTAACATTATAAATGTGAAAGAAGCGTGTTTGTTTGTTTGTCCTTCCTTACGCCCAAACTAAGCAACCAATCGACTTGATTTTTGGCATAGAGTTAGTTAAAAAGACGGAGAATAACATAGGCTACTTTTTGTCTTGGTAAAACATCAAATTCCTATGGGAGATGTACAGGAATAATGCCCCTAGAAATGTAAAATTCGAATTAAACGCGAGTAAAACCGCGGGAAACAGCTAGTAATACATGAGGAGTGAATAGCCCTCCAAACCATTGAGCGGTAGAGATTCTGACTCTGTCTTTTATACGAATATTTACAGACACCACAACACACATATCCTGAAAGTCACAGTATTTTTTATTTATTTGTTTTTATTTACATTGTATTTATTACCCACACTTAGGGAAAAGATTAAAAAAAAACCGATGATTTTCGAATATCTGGTTGTTGACTCAGTGCTGAAATTGACAACATATTCCGGTATACAGGAAAGGTTACGGATTTAAATGCCGCGTCACTCAAATTTTAGGGATATACATATATATTCTCAGAATTTTGATTTTTCTATCATATTAAAAGGTCGACGTCTCAAAAAATTGTCTCGACCATAATCTTAGTCATTCCAACCCAAGTAATAACAAACGGAACGGTCCTCACGACGACGCGACGTTTCTCCAAGCGTGTCTGGGACTTGAGACGGTCTGTCCGTTTCGTAAAGTCCTTTGTGGTCCCTTCAGACAGACGCACGGAACAAAGAACTTCCTCACATCTCACGTCCTCTTAGACATCCTCCTATCTAAAGGGATCTTTTGTGGACTTGAATCATTTTGGAAAATGATAGTGTACTAGCGAAAAATATTGTAAACCTCGGCTGTGTACAAGTTGGTGCCTTTTGTGAGGATTTTATTCGGGATGCGCGATGAATTTCTATCTTTATTAAGTTTGGAAACTTACATAATTATTCACTGCCCGTGTCCAGCCTCCACAACAAAAGCAACCCGGAAAGGGCACGCCACATCAATGACCTGCAGATGAACCGTATGCGTCTTGGACCATGAAAGTGTGAAGCGCTTTTTTGTAAGCCTTATGGCCATAAACGTTATGAATCTGAAGAATCTTTGCATGAAATGAAAATCGGTGTGCCTGTTTCACGACCATTGTATGGTAAACTTGAGGGTAAACAATAGTAAATAGTTATGGAGCAAGTAGTAAAGGTACTATAACTATTTATTAATTAAGTTTTATGTGTTTTCTTTGTCCTTCCCTACTTTTGCAATTCCCACATCGTACCATACAAAATGTGTCAATGATTCGCCTATAATGATCCTTAGCACGGAGAGAATACGCATTAAAGTCGTACGACTCCGTTTTACGGGTCACATGCTATCTCAGTCTTGGCTTATTTCCCTAGAGGTTGCTGGGATTTTATTCAAATCTGCTGAAAAGGTCGCCTTGTGGCTTTGTATTGTGCTTAATATTGTAGTTTCTTTGTATGAATGGAGGACAAGGTGGTTTCAAGACCGCAAACTACATACTCGGATACATAGAAGAAAGCTTAGAATGATATAAGACACAAACGAGGTGTCGCCGAAAAATTGCGACAAATTTGACTTAATTTCCTATTCGAATACACGCGCTTGTGTGCGTGAATGCACTGAAGTTATATGCTTGTCAACTCACACATAAATTAATTTTTGGCTACGAAATCAAGAAAATAGTTGAATGACACCTCCCTCTGCTGTACAGCAGCATGTTTTTTCTCTATGCTCGTATATTTACATAGAGTTCATTTAATTTGAAACAATTTGTGATGCAGCATATGATTTTAAAATTGTCTTACCTACTCTAATGTAGTTTATAAGAAACAAAAATAAAAAAAAACAAAAATTATTTATTTCCATAGATACAAAAAAATGTACACTTAGAAAAGGTCAAATTCTTAAAATAAAACACTGACTAAAGTAAATAAAGTGGTACTTTTGATTTCTGTCGCTTCGGTATGTAGACCAAAGTAAAGAAGCGACTAAGAAACATTTAGCCTGTTAGTTGTTATTTTTCGAGTTGGAGCAAAACCCGTCCCAAGCTTTTTTATCTTCTAAATATTCTGATATTTTGTAGTAAACCTTTTTGCACAGAAAGGTTTTAAAGACGTAGAGCGTAATACTAGACACTAGTATATTTTACGCAAAAAATACTCAGAGAATCTTCATCGTTATAACGTCTGCGACTTATCCCAAGGAATTACTCCGTTCTAACGTGAAGAGTCTAAGTTTCCTAAGGGATTACTGGTGATACATTCTCAAGAACATACAACCATATCATATTTCTTCAGAAAGAACTGAATATAGTACGGCACACTAGACTTCAGGGACCGCTACATACGTTAAAACTTCTACATCACCTATCCTTTATACAGGGGCAATTCTGTCTTCGAAATGTCAATTCAGACTTTTTACGATCCTATAAAATACGCTTGGACTCACGAAACGAACAGTCTCTTACATGTGACAGCTATTTTATGGACAATATAAAATAGTAGGAAGTTAAACTTAAAGTTTCTTGGTAGATTGTTAAGTTAAGAGTCTTTGATGGGTATGATTTTCTTAAATAGATTTCTTAAATAGCTTTGATGGAATGGGACATCGTTTTTTCTGGTGGTAGTGGTAATGTTTGTAGCAAAAGACAAAGAATGAGGGTAGATCGGTATGTCTGCCAATAAAAACCAACTTTAGTTCTTCCGTGATCATGGCGCATGAAACTGTGCCGAAATATTGGGAAACACAAAAATTTAATCATGATAAATATCCCGTTCTAAATGATTTCTGTCGTTTTTTCTTTTGCTCTTAACATAACTAGTTTCATTCCGCGGCTTCGCACGCGTGTTATCTATAGAAACGTTTCAAGGTTATTTCTATTCCATTGGAACTGTTCTATGGGATAAAAAGCATATGTTTTATTCCAGGCTTAGGGCTACATCTATGCTAAATTTCAGCCCGGTCCATCAGTATGTAGTTTTGGCGTGAAGAGGTAATAAACGGATGTTGCGGTGCGATAGTTTGGATGTTTAGATGTATGGGTGGGTGGGTACCCATACATCTAATCATCCAAACTATCGCATTTATGTATTAGTGTGATTTGAGACGACTCAATAAACTTGTCGTTTTAAGAAATATCTTAGTTCTCAACTGAAACTTTATGTGCCGTGCCGCCGAATAATAACCATAAATAAAACTTCGCTGTAACTTTTTACTCGCGAGTAGTATAGGTACGTTGTTCAAGGGTGTCGAGTGGCGACTCTTAATATTGCCTCAAAGCAACAACAGCATCCGGAATTCCGGTTGTGTTCTTAACAATATTTGAAACACTTGGCCTCCCCATTTTGCGAAAAAACGTGAAGAAAGCCATCACTTTTCTTCAAGCGAAGTTAGGTTTTATGTACTTTATTTTGATGAGTGTATGACGGAGATGATGTTTCGTTGTAATAGGCCATAGTTTTGGCATGTCTCAATGGTATTTGCAATGCATTCAAGTTTTTTCAAAACGGCTTCAATCTCGTTCACAAATTCCGATTTCAAGCTCAATAAATACCCTATGATACGTTGTTCCAAACGATATTTAGAACCTACCAAATTCTACGAGATCAAGCTAAGATCGAAATTGATATTGGAACTAATAATAAGAAAAAAAAAAAACTTTAGCCAAATCCACAAATCAAAAAGTTTTAAGATTATCATAAAACTTTTTGATTTGGGTTTTAAGTAGATCGGCATACTTACTACTTAACTAAACTTAGAAGTATTCAAGAGCACGTCGTATTCTTGGGGTAGAAAAATACTCGCATAACCCTGTCCTTTAGAACGACGGAGCACATAAATCTAACCCACGCGTCATTTGTTGCAGAGGGGCGGTGTGTGAGTGCCGCACCGCCACAATGTCGCACCACAGCGATGAGCAGCACATGCTCACCACCACCTCAGACTCCTTCTGGGAGCCAGGCAACTACAAGAGAACAACACGACGGATTGACGACGGGCACCGGCTCTGTAGCGAGCTGCAAGCCCTGGTGCAGGAGCGAGCTGATATCGAGAAGACTTACGCGAAGAGTTTGCGCGGCTGGGCGAAGAAATGGAACGATTTGATCGAAAAAGGTAAGTTTTATAGATAAATATTGTGTACCAGAATACCATATAAAGCATTGTCCAATGTAAAGAGTTACAATTAAAATTTGTCATTATTAAAACCTAGTGCGCGGCACCATACAATGGGGGCCTGGATGAGAGTTTACACATAAATAAACAATTCACAAATAATTGTAATAAAATTATTCACCGCTACCTGTTCCGTAGAAAGTTGTACTATCAAAAATAGGAATGTATCGTGCTAAACATTCTTAACATGTCACGGAGTAGAATGTAGAATCCTTCTTAATATTTCTGGCCCGGGCCATCTTCCCAAGCAGTCTATCATGCTTCCATGCATCAAACCTAGCATGATGAGATAAATCTTGTGAAAAGTAATAAACAGAATTCTCTAAGAAACTGACATGATGCGTAAATCTTCGTAGAATTTTCTAGAAACAAAAACTTGTACACTGTCATTGAATCATTTGCGATTAAACTAGAATAACGCAAACGCATAGCATACCTAATGATTGTCATTTGCGACAATGGGCGTGGGAATCCACATTGGATCCATCTCAAACGCCGACGTTCCAGGAATTTAGACTCGCTTATTGCATTCTAGGAGTCGTAAAAACGTAATATCGCTGGAAAATATCACTATATTAAGAAGCTAGCTTATTCTCGCAGCTTTACATCCAATAAAGACGGATGGGGAATTATTTCCACGGTGGCTGGAGACTGGTTACCACTAAACTATATCTTATTCGAAAAGACGACTTTCATAAGCTTTTGGCTCATGACTTGTCTTAAAATGTCAGTGGCCAATCAGTGGTGTCTTAACATTAATAAAACTAGAAGCCTATGTACGGTAAGCGTCAGAGAAAGGGGTACGTATACACCTTTTGTTTAATGTTTTAAAACGGGGTGGATACTTTGAAAATTACTGTACATATTGGCGATAATTAAATGAAATGCATACAAACGTTATCAGCAACATCAGCGCATTTGCTTGGGTACGTACACAGACAACTAACGTCATGACCACAGAGTAATATGGCGTCTACTACGTCCAGCGTTTTCGTCAAATTACACGCCAAACCTTAAAATGTAAATTTAAAATACATTTTTATGGCTTATCGATATTTATTTTTAAGTGGTTTCTTAATTCTTATTTTTAGAATCAAATTGAGACACTTTTTAAAAATGGATGTAATAAATACCCTATTTTGAAATATTTTCTGTACCAGTAGGCCTCGAACGGGTATTGTTGTCTAGCTAGAGTAGAACATGAATATGAATAAAGAAATATGACATCGCATTGCGTAAATTATTGAAGTAAGGAATGAGTTTCAAATATTTTACGCATTCGATGACGATGTGACGTAATTTTTCTCTATTTTTACTTAGACAACAACCCCAGTGCTAGGCCTGCTGAGACATGTTTCATTTGATTTCCATTTCCTTTGGATTACGACGTGCCAAAGACTTTTACCTTTCATTGCACGCAGTCGATGGATAGTTACTTAACTGCCAATAAATAATACACGTCTAATGGTCAATCATCCAAATGTATAGACGAGGTGATTGAACGAGTTGAATGTACTTTGTTTATATCGGTTTCATTGTCACTTGTAATAGCTATCTGTCTAAAAAAGTTTCTGCATGCTTTATTTCGGTCTATCTTAAATTTAATACTTTATTAGTCTTACTTATCATCGGTGAGTCTTATCATCAGCAAGTAGGTTATCAACTATCAACAAGAGGCTTTGTTGGTAGTTTTTCTTACGCTCCCAAAACATAATGAACTTTGGTAGGTATATCAAAGTAATATATAAATGATTGTTCTTTAACTTCAGATCAGTGAACCTATGAATGAGCGGATCGATCTAAAAGCGTCACTGTAACTCTTGCTTTTAAGCCATAAAACTTGGCGTGAGGAATTCCGCGCATCGGTGATGCTTGTAGGTACTTGTTGGAGGTACTTTCAACCAGTAATCGTCTATACCAGTTCAATACCAGGAAGCGCGGATAGGTTTGTTTGCCCCGGGCTAGGGTTGCCAACGCGTTATTCTAGATCTAAATATTTGAACTGAGTTACTAACTGACGTCCTAGATCTCTATGTTTGAGACGTAAATAGAGCGTATATCGATGTATATCGGGTAAAACCTACCTAAGGTAGAGAAGGGTAATCAGACTTGCACACTATAACCAAAGTTTGGAGTAACTACGATTTTGCGCTATTTTGTGCACCATACTTACCTTACAGCCTCCGAAAAATATTTTTAATTGTTACGCTTTTTCAACAATAAAATTATAATATTAGATAACCTTGCGGAATAGTAGTGTTTTTGTGACCATGATTTTAATTGTTGAAGTATTATTTGTGACGTCTTCATGGTCTTCCGCGACGCCGAAATCAGCTGAGTAATGATGACATCTTCCTTTATTACAGTTGATTCCAAAAAATTTTGCTTGAGACGTATTTGGTTCGGACTGCACGTCTAAACGGCCCCTAACAATAGAAACTGATACAGAATACTGATGTTGCTGATATATTGTAAAGGGTCCTTGCGGCCTCACGGACGACGTTTATCACAATCGAAACATCGTGAGACTTCACACCTTCTCTGTCATTTCGCTGCGCACGCGATTGTTTGTTTCGCTTTGCCAGCTCTGTTTGATTGCGGGAAATGGACTTCTTGACCTGTACTGCTGCGTGTTGCGGTATGGAAATTAGTATAGAAACAATAAGAGTAGGTACATGCTAGGGCTACAAAAGAACAGGCCCGCCTGGGGAAGCACTACCCTCATTTCTTTTTCTGTCGCCAAGCAGCAATGCTGTGTTACATTTTGGCATGGTTTCCGCATAAATACAGGCACATGTGTGCTGAATGACACTTAGGTAATTCTTATTGACGGACGCATGGCATTGTATTTTAGGGCATAATCCTAGAGTTCGTGTCCTGAAAGGCAATGCTCAACCTCAACAGCCTATAATGGTCAACTGCTGGACGCAATCATGGGGGGTAATGCCCATAATCCCCACGCTGGGCATGCGGGTTGGGGATCGCAGTTTGGTGGTAGATCTATTCTCCAAGAGGCGCTGCTGCCCGCCCCCCGTTGTATGTCCCTTAGTTGCCTCTTACGACACCCACTAGGAGAGTTGGGGTGGTGCAAAATCTAAGCCGGCACCACACGGCGATAAGGCCGCCTATTGCACTGGTTGTCATAATTTGGATATAAGGATTATTTATGTTATTTTTTTAAGTGCAATAATGTATCCATTCATTCATTCACGGCTGAGAGGTAATGCACAAAGCATTTGTTATTATATCTCTTATCATCAGGTTAGCCATCTGCAGCAACTGCTTGTTCCATCGATGAACTACAATACTACAAGCCATGAAAAAATACAATACTACAAGCCTGCATTGTCCCACCATCAGCCCTCCTTTTCCAGTATAGATGTTTCTTCACAGCTCTTTGGTGTTGTAAAATGCACCTCGCACTCACACATTTTTTGTTATTCTATGAAATTCAAAAGCTCTTGGATGGTACGTTTTATATAAATATTGACCTGTATCTAAATCACATTATATTTAGACTTAGATAGGCGAATAACATTGTATTAAATTTTAAGCGTTATACACTTA
The DNA here is from genome assembly GCA_947086465.1 of Eupithecia exiguata. NCBI lineage: Eukaryota > Metazoa > Arthropoda > Insecta > Lepidoptera > Geometridae > Eupithecia > Eupithecia exiguata. The sequence goes on from OX352244.1 coordinate 9,253,377, forward strand.
CTAGTGGTTTATTTTTCGCTTCTTCCACTAGTGGACAAAAAATTTAAGCGAACAAAATCAATAACATTTTGTTTCTTACTTGATAATAATTACTATTATTAAGCTGTTTATCTATAAAATTTGACTTGTCTAAGTGCTTATTATGTAAGCCTAAAGAAATAAAGTTATTGAATTTTGAATTTTTGTTAGTATTATGGTATTCTCTGTTGATAGTCAAGAGCTTTTCCCATGGAGTGGTAACCATAGCCAGGGTTCGGCTGCGTCCACACGTGACGCAACTGGACCGGCTCGGCCAGCTTTTACTTCTACCCAAGTTTCGGAGAAAAACACCCACAAATTGCTGTTAAGTTTACTCATGCTGAAGAAATAGATATCACGTGCAATATTGACGGATATAACATTTGCCTGTCATTTCAGTTATATACGTGACGACGCGTGGTCGAGTCCGAAATAGAGTTTTATAGATACCGTTAGACAAATAAAAAACCTTATTGATGTATATATTTTCTTTAATATAATATACCGGAATATAACATGTGCGCACACAGACAGGGCGCTATGGCGCTTATTAGGGGAAGCCTATGTCCATCAGTGGACTAATAAAGGCTGATGATGATGATACGTACATCATCATCATCAGGCCCTTAAGAAAACAGAGCTTTTTAAGAGTACCAGATGTTATGAAATGCATAATAATAAATAAATAATGCCGTCAATTGGCCAAATCACACAGCAACATCTCATCCCGAAGTAGAGCTTGTGTTATGGGTTCTAGATAACCGATACGTCCATGTTTGATGCTTTAATCTTTACTGACAAATTCGCTTAAAATTGTGTCGCATTCCATGCATTCTTAAAATTAATTAATAACTCATTTTAGTTTGCCGCCCGCGGCCTCAATCGCCGTAATCTTCAGATTAACGACTTGATGAAATGAATGATAATTGTTTAATGAGTTTATCACATTCCAATCATTTTATTTTAATCTCATTATCATTTCTACTACAGGTATAAAATTTTCATCATAACTGGCTTAAATGTTCGCGACAAAAAATCAGCTTTAAACGTAGAGCAAAAAGAAAGAACTGTAGTGATAGAAATAAAATAATTAAGTCAGAAATAGCAAGCTTCGTTTCTTCTGCGAAAATAATCACATAATACTTTTACTTTTTTCATCAGTATTTATATTTAGTTAAAATATTACTTGTTTATGTGCTTATTTTGTAAGCATAAAGAATTATTTTTTTCCTGTTTTTGTATTCGTTACTGCTACATAATGTTATTATCACACTTTCAGAATTCACAATAAACACATTTTCATCGTGTTTCCATTACATAAAAGCGATGCAACTATAATAAAATGCAATCCATGAAATCGAAAGTCCATCAGCATTCCAAAAGCCGAAATAAACGATAATCGCCTTTCCAGTATTCAGAGCACACTCCCATTTAAACCTGACGAATTGGGATACATAATCGAACGTTCTCGTACGCAATTTATGCGCCCGCGCGTTGCACATGCCACATTATTGGCCGATTTGAAAATGGAAAGTATCGCGATTGGCGCTCGCTGAATTTCGAATGGTGTGTCGAATCGCTGCACCTGATTACGTCAGGTTACAAGTGAGCTTAATTCTTATTATGAAACGTGCACTTGCAAAATGCGGCCTTTAAAGTCTTGATGAGACTGGTTTATTTATCGCAATGCCATTGTAGATTGCAATTATTGCTTGCTTGTAAGTACCGCGTTTTGATATGATAATTTGTTTATAACCCTAACAATCTCTCGTAACAAGGATGACGAAAGTATGCTTAAAATCATGTTTTATAGTAGTTTAGTCTGTCTTCATACTTCTTAGTAATCTATGTACCTCTTAAGGTGGGTGCGGATCTCTTAGCCCCCTTACAAACGTACTTTCCGATTAATTAGGAAACTACGTCCCGGATTTTAATGAAAATTTGCATACATAATCGGATAAGACACAGACATTTATGTTCCCACCGTTATAGTTTTTCAATGACAACGAAAGTTAGAAATCGCTTGAAACTGAATTGAAATGAATTTTCGCTCTCATCTAATAATGATTATGTATGTATGTATTTTGAGAAACTAAAACGGTACATACATATTCATTCATTTCTTATCCGATTATGTATGCAAAATTTCATTAAAATCCGGGAAGTAGTCTCCAAATTAATCGAAAAGTATGTTTGTAAAAAAAAACAGAAATAAATGGCATTTTCAAATTAATCGTAAAAATTCGTTTGTTCCATACAAACAAATTTTCCGATTTAGTTAGAAAGCTTAGAGATTCGCACCCACCTTTACAATAAAACAACATTAATTTTGCAGTAAAGAACCGTCGACTGGTGTAATGTTCCGCGTACTTTGTTCTCACTCATTCGAGCAGCAAATATGCGAAACATTTACCGCTCAATTTCACCTCGCTAACAATCGCAACAAAAATTTTAATCAACCCTCGACCGAAAGCGATGTTTAATTCATATTCGACTGTGATTAAGCGGGAAAACCTAATTGTGCACCACGTACATTTATTAATGGCGCACTGATTTGAATAAGCTTAAAACCCTTGTTATTGGAACAAAAGTCAAAAGTACTATTTATATAAAGTACAATAACTTTATTTCTTTAGGCTTACAAAAAAGCACTTAGTCAAGAACGTTTTATGAAAAGGATCTTTTCGTTATGTGACTGGAAATGTCGCATCTCGTACCCTTTTTTGTGCGTAGGAAGTATGCATTGATTGCTTAAATTTTTAGAGTAAGTACTGTGGGACACTGCACGGCCACAAAGGAGGCCAGACGGAAAACGGGATTGCTGAGTCTCATAGCGGCATCAAATCCAACCACACCCACAGAAAAGCTGAAACGAAGCTGTCAATCACCAAGAGTCCTGCTCCGATACTTCAAGGAACCGGGCTGGTTAGGGTCTGGTTAGGCAGGGGGACAATGCACAATGGAGATGTCAGTGATGATCCCAGTTCCCCTAATTAGAATTAGACAGTAAGTCAAATTGGTTCAGGTCTAGTCACTGTACTACTCCTACCAATGGAATTGGAAAAGCAATCAAACTGCTGCCGATTTCGCCAAATTTCTTCTGCGGGAATATGAACTCCTATTTATGCATTTTGCTTCTCAGTTCTCACACAACTTGCTACTTCACTGCGCCATGGACTTATCAAGAGCTAATCTCATCTTTCGGAACCAGAAAACTGATATCTTTATAATCATCTTGTACGAAAATAATGCAGCAAGTGCTTACTCATGCAGACCATCTGCACAAATTGGCGTAATTTCACTGGCACTTACACACTGGCACTTTTAACTGGCAGTGATTTAACTTAACCGTGTGGTGCCTGCTCAGAATTTGCATCTCCTCAACTATTCCCGTGGGTGTCGTAAGAGGCGACTAAGGGATATCTACCGAGGAGCAGGCAGAGGCGCCTCCTGCAGAAGAATTTACCGCTGAACTGCGATCCCCAATCCGCATGCTCAGCATGGGGGGTTATGGTAGTGCCCTCATATGAAGAAAACTATAAGGCGCTTATGAGGAAGAAGCGTCCTGCTGTGGACCAGTATAGGCTATAGAATGTAGATTGGAGTCCGCGTGGCTAGCTGAGTAAGCAAAAAAACACATTAAAATTATTAGCTCCAACGCAATAAAGTTCATATGAAAACTGTTAATAGCCCGTGCCTTCTGGCACTGCTCGGTATGCCACTAACAGTAACCATCTCATACTTGTTTATTGCCGTTACGTCATAACCATGGAACAGTCATGACGCTATTACACAGCGGTGGTGATTTATGTACGCGAATGTATTCAGCCAGACGGGAGTAGATAAGTATCAGTTCATTATCGTGACTGGGCTTGTATGATAGGAAGGTGTGCGTGCAATCTAACACTTACCTTTATGGATTTGACGGACTGATTTAAATTTTTCTCTAGGGATGCTTTCAATCCATAATGTAAACGGTCCTTGAGCTTGGAATGGTTTTTATTCCGTTGTTTCGCTATCACTGAGATATCATTGTGATTTTTATTGTAGGATTAACAAACGACTCAAATTAAAGCGTAACCGAAGGTAAATATTTTGCGGTAAATATTTTTTCGGTTTCTGTGTTGAAGCCACTATCTTAAAGTATAGTTTTCAACCATCAGTAAGTTTATAGTATGACGACCTATGTGGTGTTGCGGGTTCGATTCCCGCCTTGGGACAAATATTTGTACGATCTGCAGGTATTTGTTCCAGGTGCTCTGGTCGTTTTCTATGTATAATAAAAAATATCTATCTATGTAACGTATTGTATTATGTATGAATATCAGTTATCTAGTACCTACCCATAACACAAGCTCTGCTTAGCTTGGGGCTAGATAATAATGTGTGAATTGTCCAGCATTATTTATTTATATCGTATCCATCGATTTTTGAAAGTAAAAATACCGACTCGTATGGCTTCAAAAAGTTTTTCTCTCCGCTCAGTTTTTATCATAAAAACACTTATTTTCTTAGTACATTGTATAAAATTTTCTTTAATACTAGAGGCATCAGCTGTTCTCCGTTCCGCGCACCTCGTAAAAGCCTGAGCAAACATACCAGTGGACTTACGAAGTGAAGCGTCTGACATAACTCATTTACTGGGATATACTTTATCAGATATTCTTTCTCGATGGATTTAACTTTGTTTGGAAGAATTTCCTTATAATTTTTCAGACAGGACTGAATATTTATCAAAGGCTTGTACAGCTCGTAAAAAATTGGCTTGAATAAAATTACAGTAGGCGAATCGATCGCAGACGTGGAACCGCTGGGGTAAACGTGTTCTTGAGTGGAGACCGCGACTCGGCAAACGTAGTGTAGGACGCCCTCCGGCCAGGTGGGATGACGACCTACAATAAACTGGTTGTTACTAAATATAGGTTGATGATGATGAGACGAATAGAAATTTTTTCAATGATGCGAAAATTTACTTGAAAGATAACAGCTATACATTTTATGGTCGAGTCATTCTCAAGAAATTATGTTTATATGTCAATTCGCAACTTAAAAATACGAAATACTCGTTTTGGCGTCGAATTTCAAATATAATTAAAATAAAATGTCAGCCCTAACCACTGTAGGAAAAAAATCGACAAGTGGTTAGTACAAATTCTGTTAAAAAAATCAACAACAAGAAATAACAATATGTTTGTGTGTGTGTAACTTGACTTTGGACAGTGTACACGAAGCGCGAGATTCGATCAGCGTTGCTAAACCGACGACAGGAAACTGAAGCTATTACCACTATTACAGCAACTAAAGTGTTTATATAATATCATAGAGGAGCGATTGAATAAGAATAACTGCTAGGTGTTATCATCTCACTCTTACATCAGAGTAACATACAGGGTGTGGCGTAAAGAGTGGTCAAGCCTTTACCTACGGGTAGGTAGCACTGTTGAGATAATAAAAAACTGTACCCAGTAAAAGCCTTACGGTTTTCGAGTTATTGAACTTTTTCTAAATTTTCATCTTTTTTTACCCTTGTCCATTCTTTTCGATGACAAGGTTACAAATCAAGGAATTTTCCCAATGTGTTTTTCGTTATAGCATTTTTTAATAACTGGGCTATTGAATGTTAATTGCCATTTTGTGCCAAAGGAATAGTTTTTTTATACAACATGTCAAACAATCAAAAATGTGTTTCTCAAACAAATTCGCAAATAGTTCCTAACATTGTTATATTTCAGGTCCTGAATACGGCACAATGGAAGCAGCCTGGAAAGGCGGCATGGTGGAGGCAGAGCGCCTCTCTGACCTGCACCTCAGCGTGCGGGATCGACTCGTCAACGACGTCATGGCCCAAATCAAGAACTGGCAGAAAGATACCTACCATAAGGTAAGTTCATTGTTATCATTTATACAGTTGTTGCATGTGCATTACATCGATGGTAAAGATAGTAAAGTAAAGAAAAAAAATTATTTACTGTACATACATACACTGGTATCCTAGCCTCGATTCAACAGACTACCTAAGCATAGAGCTTGAAACTTGGGAATTTGTATTTTATTCCTTAATCATTTGACGGCAACTCAACAAAATATTTCGAATACTTTTGAATAGGGGATTATTTTTTTAAATCTAAGGGTCATCTTAGTTTGTATGAGACATTTTAAAAAACAAACTGTTCAAAAATTAGTTCGTCTCGCTAGACTGAGAAGTCTGTTGTCTTGGCTTTCAAACAGACCTTGCTTACCTTGACTTGACATCCCTCTCCGCAAAATATCCCCGACATCTATTGAGTTCTTAGGTTGATAGGGATATCTTAATTTATTTTTAAAATGCCTCATTGGCCTTATTAGAATAATCATAATTATTAGAGATGTCCCGTTCTGGTTGTTGGTGCTAGATTATCAGTTCTTCCTATACCAGCTTTACCAGAACCTCTAGACTTTTTGGGGGCTTATTTTGGTTCACTTTTGGCTATAAAGAATTATTTGCTTACGATGCAAACCCAACCGAAATGCCAATTGCCAAATCAATGGTATTGATATTGTAATTTTTTTATTTGTGCCATCACGTCAATATTGTCACTCCTTCCTCGATTCTGCTGTGAATATAGCCTTCATAGGCAAACAGTTGTTTGTTTACATATTTTGAAATGTCACTCGAGTCATAATGATTACCTCATTATGAAGATCAGCTACCAACTTATTAATGCACTTCACAATCAATATACTGCGCGGCATTCCGATGATATTACTTCACTTATTTATCATTCAATCAAAATATAACTTGACGTCAGACCTACATCGAATATGTGAAGCACCTTCTAAAACGGACGGGATTGGATAAGAGCCAATGTGGCCAGAACCGGTAAACGTTGATGCTCAATATTTGCATACACGGTTTTGAGGTCTAGGGTTGTGCTTCTGCTAATTGTTTTTGGTTATTATTGGCCGTGGGTTTCAAATGGGGTTATGCTGGCTAATCACTGCCTAGCCATTACGCCGCACAAACGAGGCCCTGCAGAGGTTCTGGGGGTTTTGGACACTGAAAGTGCTGTACGTATAATAGACTAGTTTCCTAAAAAAATCGAATTAGTCCGTCAGTAGGATTAACAGAAGATATTGGTCACGTATTTTTTCTATTATCAATCAAACAAAATATGGGGGTTATATATATGTATATATATATAGTGTGCTAAGTATCCCTAGGTAGGTATCCCGGAGTAATAAGAAAGACACAGACTCACGGTTTCCAGTGGTATATTGTCCAGCACACAAATCCCTTATATATTTAAGTTCAGAAGGCACAAAAGGAAATCACGCACAAGCACAAGCATAGGTATAGTCACATGGGCGGATGCACTTGCTCGCCTTATCTCCATACTTGCCGTGGTACCAGCATAAGGGAAACTTTCTGTAGTTTGATTGAGATCGCTGCCTCGAATTGCTTCGAGTGTTTCGATTGTTGGTTGAGCGAGATTGGGATCTCAATCAAACTACAGAAAACTCAATGATAAAAATACAGCGCGTCAAAGTTTGGGAGTGGGGGCTCGTGACGTCACAAAGTTGCTAATAAAGTCTCGCCCGTCGTGACGTCACGCGGATCTTTAACTGGCAATATCTTCATAATTGTTTGTTTAATTGTCAAAAGAAAAAATATGTGTCCAATATCTTCTGATAATCTAAGTGGAATCATTAGATTTTTTTGAGAAACTAGCCTTTTGTGAAAAAATCAATAAATTTTTTTACCTACTCATTAACACATGATGAACCTTGATTATTTCTTTTCTGTATTAAATGCCATAGTTAGTAAAATTTTGGTTTTAGCAAATGTATTTTCTGAATATTTTTCTTTATTATTTTGTTTGTCTACTGCGTAGTACGCGTTTTACTTTATTTACTTAATTGTTTTAATTCACGCGCTTTCGTTAATAATTGGCTCTAACGATAAGATTAAATAAATAAATTATAAATAGTTTCCTAAATTTCCGTTTAATTAAACATCTTTCTTACTAATCCCGCAGCCAGGACTTACCCCTCGACGTTTGACGGTATGTTTGTACGAAAAATTCTAAATTTATTTGCATGATTTACTATATTGGCTTCTAATTAACTAAGCATGTTATTTAAAACGTCGAATATGCAAAGTAAATTAGTTTTTTGTTGCATAAACACTTAAAAATTAAGCAAAAATCACTCATAAAATAAATAATGCAGGACATAGCTTACTAGCTTTTATATATTTATAACTTCATCACAAAGTTACGTTAGAATTAAACGGGTAATTTGTATCTACAACAGTTGCATAATTAAGTTTTAACTTTCAAATATAAATAATTCAAACGTGTACGTTTAATTTAAATAAGTTTTCTTGTCCATTGTACCGCGTACTAAACTAAATAGAAAAGTATCAAGACGTCCAAGACTTGTTTTTAAAACTTGTTTCTGTCAGTAACTTCGATCCTTCGGTACCTGAACAGAAGTATATGCAGGTACCATTGGTTGTTTGGTGGAAACAGTAGGGATTCCAGGAGCTGATCAAGGATCAAATATGGTCATTTTAAACCACCTTTTTCATGGTGAAAAGCGTCATGGTTTTAAAATCTTTAAAAAATAGTAGCGGTGCTAATGCTGCTTAGTTAACTTTACAAAACTACTTTGGCTTATGGTTTTGTTTAGTGAGATATCATTCACGCTACGCATACCACTGCTTATGATTATGAACAAAAACGGGTTCTCGTGAGCATAAAAATCCTGTTTTAAAAGTAAAAACAAACTTCTGATACAAACTTAAAAACCATGACACTTTTCAGTATGCTAAATGCGATTTAAAGTTACCCTTGATAAGCTCCTGCAATCCCGTACATCGTTCCACCAAACACCCTATAAAATACCTAATTCAAATGTATAAATTATTTACAAATGTGCTGTTAAATTATTTTCATGACTATTTTTAGAAACCTCTAGCGTCTTGTAAAACCTAATTAAGGACTCTACTTACTAGAAAACATGTAATCATATTTACAATAAATGTTATCTATATCTATGCGAACTCAGATTTGGGATCACAAGTTAAGAAAACCAATAATAATTAAAAAATGTACCTACCATGACTACCAATATCTTATCAATTATCACTCAATATTAGCTTCAGTATAAATCACAAACTCGACCTATCTGGAAGCATCAAACATCAAAGTGCTTTTTTTCCTTTAGACCTTGCGCTCCTACGACCTTAAGTTTAGGACACGTCTCAAAATTCAAATTACATTAGTAAAACTACGAAATAAAGTGATAACTTTGATTTGTTGTTCACTTATATCTTTCTAAGATAAAGTGAAGAAACACGAAACTAAAACAAGAAACCTTGTTAGGATTTTAGTTGTCGAGTTGGAGTAAAACTCGTCCCAAGCTTTTTTTATCCTCTAGATAATCTGATATTTTGTAGTAAACCTTTTTACAAAGAACATGTTTGACAATTTGTTACAATTTATTCATTGATAATTTTTGCAACTCACTTAGAGTTTTGTTGTAGAAGGTTAAACATTGCCCTTTAAAAGATACAAAAATGTTTTGTAGATTTGTTGTTATATTGTTGACAGCGAGTTTAATTATAATGCCGGGTACAGACCAAGCGAACGAGAGCGAGCGAATGCAAACGATTGGGATTTGACAATCGGTACGTTCGTTCCATATTGCTTTGATGTAGTGACAGTCACGGAGCACGGCCCAAGACGAACGAAAGCCCTTGTTTGGACTCGCTTGCTTCGCAATGACGTCCACACTGGTACTTTTGCGTTCGTTCGTTAGCCTTCGCTCGCTCTCGTTCGCTTGGTCTGTACCCGGCATGTAGGCCCTTGTTTGGACTCGCTTGCTTCGCAATGACGTCCACACTGGTACTTTTGCGTTCGTTCGTTAGCCTTCGCTCGCTCTCGTTCGCTTGGTCTGTACCCGGCATAACATGACTCTATCTCCCGTTCCCAATACTACCGAAGTTTGACAAAAACAAATCATTTTATTCCGAACCTTGATGTTGTGTACGATTAGTAGCTTAACACAGATACGGACTACCTCTGTCGTAACAAGTAAGTTTTCCATAAGATGAATGGCCTCTAATCATAGCGATTAACAAATAATCTCAATGGCATTTTCCACTGGTCTTTTCCAATATAAGTTGACTTACCGTAACTGTAGATTAATGACTATTTGATTATTATGTTAATATCAATTTTATGTAGACTATGGACCTATGAAACCAGAAGTAATAAGAAAATATATTATAAAACAAAATTAAGTGACGAGTAACTACGACGAGACCTTCTACAGTTCAAGTTTGTGTAGTTTCATTCATAATTCATACATAAGTGATGAAAGTTCACGCTTTGCTTTGAAGTTAATATTCTGCAGAATGCTACAATCACCGCTTACGGGAACTTTCTTGTTGCTCTAGCTAGCTGCCCATTATAGGCCTGAAATAGATAGATAGTTAATTCTATTCATCACCTAACAAAACAAATTAAATGGCCGCAGTGATACGAAAAGTACATAAAGCCTATAGCAAATATATTTTCCGCTATCTCGTTTTAGAGCGACTGAAATATTCAGAGACAGTACACTTCAAGCTTGTCTAGTTTCATTAATAATTCATAAGTGATGCAAGTTCACGCTTTGGTTTGAAGTTAATATTCTGCAGCAGATTTCTACAATCCCTCTTTGAAGATTCAACCTCCGATTTTCATATCACCTGTCGCCAACAGTAAGGAAATTAGTTTTTTCGAAGTAAATGATATAATAACCATCAGACATCATTGCACGAATATATCTGTTCCCTTCGAATATAATTACGTTACCAGCATTTCATGCATTCGTTTCCCGTATAAGGTGGCGGTTCGCGCCGCAACCGCGACCGGAGACAGAGACAGGAGACCGCGACCGGTAGTTGTCATTTAGCTTTGTACAGGCGCCAGTTCGCGCGTGCGACAACGAGGAAGCAGAGACGCGAGACCGAAGACAACGAGACTATTTCCGCCCGTACAAAGTTAAATGACAACAACATAAAACTTTAAACTACTGGTCGCGGTTTCATGTCTCCTGTCTCGGTCTCCGGTCGCGGTCGCGAACGGCCACCTTTACCAAACGTAGTTTCGGTAGCTTTTCCGGAATTAAGACACGCGTCAACCATAGCCGTTCTTCGTGCCACAAACTTCATGTATTATACAACACGCGATTCCGTTGCTGCTCCTTTAAAGGAGTCCGAACGGAAGCGCCTATGCAGGGTACATAGAGATACATATAGGGTAGTAACGTGTGCGTAACAAACTCGTATGTCTACGTGACGTGACGGTAGAGATAAAACAACCTTTTATATGACGCAGAGTCGGAAAATATACTGTTTTCTTTCTAGATGCCTACACATATCTCCGTTAACGTAGTGTAGGATGCGATGTGTCGATCTGCGATAGACTCCTGGCAGATGCTAGGATGCGGCAAGCTGAAGACTCTTTGGGGTATATTATGGAAGGGTTATAACCAACTGCGAAATAGCATAGGATGATAATGAGATAGGTACCTTACAATCGTGCTGATATTCCATATAATACAGAATCTCTGATATTACAGAAACCTGCAAATTTGATTACCATAATTCGGCGTGTTTTGATTGGCGGAAATTGTCGTGTTTCCACAGAAACATTATGATGGTTTTTAGGGTTCCGTACCCAAAGGGTAAAACGGGACCTATTACTAAGACTCCGCTGTTCGTCCGTCTGTCTGTCTGCCCGTCTGTCACCAGGCTGTATATCATGAACCATGATAGACAGTTGAAATTTTCAGACTCGCACATGACCGGTTTTATTTAAGTTTTACGGGATAAACAGTCATATCTTGTGATTTTTTATGGGCTCACCTCGGAATCAATTTTTAAACAATAGTGAAAGAATCGGCAAAATCGGTTTACCATTGACGGATATATCAAATAATATACATATAAAAAACATTAAGCCAAATTGGGAATCTCCTCTTTTTTTGAAGTCTATTCAATGCTATACATCAACAAAGCCAGGCAAAAGGGTCGTATCTTTCTAGAATACCAATCACGCAATAGAACAATGAAAAATAATAAGTACTAAGCTGCCATTGTCTAACATCTTGACGCTGTTTATCACAAGTCTCGATGTTAATTGCGATCGCGAGGCCAAGGATGGGCTGGTAATAAAATATTAAAACGCTAACAATTCAAATGCAATATGAATATTGTCGACCTCTGTGGCGCGGTGGACAAAGGACCTGCGGTGCAGGAGGTTGCGGAGAACCGCCTCGGGACAAATGTTTGTACGATCTGCGGATGTGGACAAAAAATATAAGCGAACAAAATGTGTAATTTTTTTTTTCTTATTTAATAATATGTAATTACCATTTCTATAGCTGTTTATATATAAAAATTTGACTTGTCTAAGTGCTTATTTTGTAAGCCTTAAATAATTGTAAAAAAATTGTAAGCGTTAAATAATTTTAAACGGTACAAAAGTAGAAATTTGAATAGAACTTTACACGCGCGTTATATTCGCGGTAGTCATCTCGGATGCTGTAGTTGAAATTCATAGACGTCTTTTTTTTATCAAACTCACAATGTATGTGTGAACCAAACCAGAAAAAAGTTGGAAAAATCCTTCCGCAACATAAACTACGCAGTGTAATTGAAAAAGGACATAAATTGTCATGAATACCAGTTCGCTCAGTCACCGTCGACCATAACTCCTAAACTGAATAAACCAAAGGTGCTTAAGTTGTTTACAGAGTCTATAGAACTAAAGGTTTCACATATTCTTCTTATGTTTGTATAAAAACATTAACAGGTTGTAATTTTATCCGGTATGCAGCCGTAGGACCTTCGTTACTTTACTCGTCAGCTTTTAACTCATCAGCGCCCTTTAAAAGGTTACAAGAAACAATAAAAAAATTGACACCAAAAATTTGGTGGCAAAATTTGGGTCTTACATCTTTGTGTGAGACTAGTTTCTTCCCACGGCTTTGCACGCGGTGTTTCTATGGAAACGTTTAAGGGTATATATAATACTATCCCATGGAAACGGATTTATGGGATAAAAGTAGCCTATGTTTTATTCCCGGTCTAGAACTACGTTTGTGCACAATTTCAGCCTGGTCAGTTCAGTAGTTTTTGCGCGAAGAAGTAACAAACAACCATTTATACATACGTCCAGTCCATTCATCCAAACTTAATCTATACTTCTATACTAATGTGTTTTGTTTGTATATTTGTTTGTTTGTCCTTCCTTCACGCCCTAACTAAGCAACCAATCGACTTGATTTTTGGCATGGAGTTAGTTGAAAGGATGGAGAGTAACATAGGCTACTTTTTATACCATAAATCAGTTCCTATGGGATAGAAATAACCTAAAACAACGCGTGCGAAACTGCGAGCAGCAGCTAGCCATCTAAATATTATTCGTGTGATTCTATACTGTGATCTTCATGTCAAAAATTTCTTCTTCTTTCTAGCCTTTGTTGGCCATTAGATTGGTGTAGACCTTCTTCTAACTCTTCCATTTCCTTCTACTTTGGGCAGTTAATGTCCAGTTGCTACCCGCTATTTTGATGTCGTCTTTTCATCTCATTTGCGGCCGTCCCACCGGTCTTTCTTTCCCCCGTGGTCTCCACTCCAAGAGTTTCATACACCATGATGTCTCGTTATAGGCTATATGACCTGCATTTTCACCTAAGTCTTCCAACTCTCTTATGCCTATGCTTTTCACAACATGACGTCATATATCGCCTTTACGTAAGCAAGGAGAGTGCATTCGTGTGTAAGTAAGGTATAGTAAACACGTCGTACAGGTTATCATCACAGGTCTCGGGTGACCGTAGGGCATCGAACGGCCTTCATTCGGCCCCGTCGATGCTACGGTCGAGGTTTGGGAGCGGCTCGGTTTACATGCCATGATGCCATGCGATTACATGACGTAGCGCTGTGGATTTATGGGCTTATTTAGGCTGTGTTCAATTACTATTTGTATAATAGGATTATGTTGATTGGAAATTCGGTGTTCCGTAGATTCCAATCAATATTTTCGAAAGGACACTATAGTTTTGCACGCGGACATCTTTGTTTAAAAAATTCTTTTTGAGTCTCCTTTGTTCTTTTAAAGTTAGTAGTCAAGTAAAAATAAACAATATAAAAATATATATAATAAAAAATGAATAGTGATATACACATTAAACTTACAAATGCGAAAGTTTTAATGTTTGGATGGATGTTTGTTTCCTCTTCATGCCAAAAGTACTGAACGGATCGGGCTGAAATTTTGCATAGATGTAGGTCTAGATCTGGAATAACATATAGGTTACTTTAATCCCATAAATAAGATCCCACTGGGTAGAAATCATCTTAAGCCTTCATGGGAAGGCTTAAGATGATTTCGCTTACGCTTTGTTTCTATGGAGAAACAAAGCATGCGAAGCCGCGAGCAATAACTATATATTAATTAACAATTTATTTAGTAAATCTTTTTTACAAAGTTAATTGTTTTTTTTATTTCAAAACAGCGTCAAAATCTCTTTAAAATTGAACACCCAAGCGTTTACCTGTATTTGAAAGTAACGTTAAAAGAAACAAGCCCGACCGTACTCGAACTTGTTCAATTGCCGAAATTAATTCGGCCCTATTATCGTGCGGTTCAGTGTGCTATATACTTTATATAGTCATGATTCTCGGCCGCCTATTGTTTGCTTAACTATCGCTACTGTGTAAGCATGCCTTTACTTTGTATACCTCTATCTACGTACATGTTTTTGGGTGTAAAATCCAATCCAATTTTTTTTGTAGTAAATTTAGAAATACAGTAATAAAAATTCAACAATAACGAAAAAACAAGACATCAGCAAAGTAAGCACTGAAGACAAATTCACGTAACGTATAATGAGCACTAGACGAGGTACGATTCAAATAATGAAGGAAAGCTGTCAGATCCAAAAATTGTTTCAAACGTCTGCGATTTGCTTGATTTCCAAATATTACATCCTGTATTTTTGCACCAACGTATTCGGTTGCTGATAAGAATCAATCTTTGCAAAGAAATGTACTATTGAAAATGAAAGGAAATAGCTATTTTTTACAATTTTAGTTTCAATACAAATTTTTCACATTGATGCTTAGTTTCAATACGGGGAGTATGTAAAAAATTAAAATAATCTTTTCGAAAAACTGGATCCACTCCCATCCGAAAAAGACACCTGTATTTCTATATATAGTATAATATACAGGGTATAGAACCGCTTGTGACGCAATGTTAAAGGTTGATTCAATATAACCTAGCGTAGACTACAGCGCGACACCGACTTTTTCGGTAGGTATGACACGTGCCTGCCTTCAATGAGTAAGTTCGCTTCACATCAAGAATGTAAATCTGCTTGGCTTGTCGTAAAGTAGTTTATTATTTTGAAGCTGTGATCGTGACTACTGGATTTGTTAGACGAGCATGATTATGTTATTTTGATAACAATCAAATAATAGAAATAGAAATGTAGTAGTCTATTATTTATGTAGGTTAAAGCTTAATCTTTTGCTCTGTATTTATGCACATGTACCCACTTTAATCTCCAGGTTGTATCTCATGAACCGTGATAGTTAGACAGTTGTAACTTTCACAGATGATGTATTTCTGTTGCCGTATAACAACACAAAAAAAAACAGAATAACATAAATATTTACAATCCCATACAACAAACGTGTTATTTTTGCTCGTTTTTGCTGGATAATTTTCTAATGCACACCAGTTTTTTTCACATATAATGCCTTTTTTTACTACGTTGCGTTGTTTGAGAACATTGAAACTTTTCACTACCATGACAACTTGAACGAAATCGGTTACGCACATATTTATTCGGTTATCTAGTAGTGCATAGCACAGACGGAAAAAAACAATGGAAATCGGCGTAAGCGCAAAAATCGAGTTGTTGCTCATTATCTAATAACTAGGACATTTATTTGCAAAAAAAGCCGAAGTTTCCCTTGGTATTCTATTAATTAATATGGTGATGACAACAAAAAATCTTGTGATTGAAAATATAAGAGAAAAACGGTAAAAAACGGTAGTATATTAGAAATAGGTTTTTCTTTCATTTTCGATATGAAGGGGACCTACCTTGTATCGCATAGATTATAATCTTTAAAAGCTTTTTCGATAAAGATTACGGAGAAATAAGGTTTTAACGTAACCCAATTGACGTCAATTCTCATACATCCAAGCCTTAAGAGAGTATAACTAAGGTGGAATAAATCTAACAATACATTGTATAATGACGTAACAAGTAAAAACACAATTACCCCTGTCTACACAACACTGAGGTAATTCAGATAATTGCGAAACGCAATCGCGAATGCCTCATCGCCATCGCTGGTTGACTTGACAATGATGGATCGTTTGGATTTTCATTGCTTGCATCTTATCTGATGTATTGACTTGTTGACAATATGTGCATACTTTTTATGTAACGCTTCAGTATTTAGCAAAGATTTTGGTGTTTAGTATGTATAATAATAATATAATATAATAATAAGCTTTATTGCAGAAAAGATGGAAATACATTATGTACAATAGATGGGTAAATAAAAGTTTTGGTTTTAAGAAGTTCTTAAAACAAACTAAGTAGTATCCTGTCCTGCAATTGGCGGTCTTATCCCTTACAGGGATTTCTACCAGACGACCACTATGAGCCAGCTAGGCTTACATCCTATGCTCCGTAAGAGCAGCTAGCTGTGTGTAGAAGTTGGGCATGTTGTATGTGAATTGATAGATTGTTAAGCTGCATCTTTTAGAGCAATCATAGTGTGTATAGGAAAATTCAGCTCTTTTTTTCTTATTATTAGAGTTTTCTACTATGATCGGATTTGTTTAACATTATTTATGTTGTCGTCAACAATGCAGCATGTAAATGGGACACCATTTATCTCCTTGCCAACAATCATGAGTATATCAGTTCGTTTAGACGTGAACAGTTACTTTTGAATTCATAATATTTGTGTGGATACCTGCCAACTCTATGCGTGTTATGTTTTATATGATTTAATTATCAATCACATTATGTATTTCCATCTGGACACTTCAATGATCTTCATAACAAAAGTCATTCACAAAATGTAAAATCATCTCCCAAATGACGTCACAAATAAGGTATTTAATCACATTCGTTTTATATTACTAAATTTTTCCACTCTATGAACCGGTTTAGTTATCATCTAGTTGTGTTCTGTTATCTTGTTAGTTCTATGTAATTGTTTTAGTGGTTACGTTAATTGTTCTGTATTCACTATCTTAATTAAAATTTTACCGAAACAATTAATTGTTTCGGAATTCTTTGCGGTCGACATATAATTGTATTATCTATGTATTGTATTAAGTATGTCGGTTATCTATCTCGTATCCATAACACTAGCTCTGCTTAGCTTGGAGCTAGCTAGATGATGCTTTGTAGATTGTTTATTCTGCTGATGGATCTATTTGGACTGATGCTTTTTATTGTTATTTTTTTTTGGACCTGAGGTGTTTAAGTAGCCGCCGCCGCCGGATCGATGAATCGGCCTGTTCGTTGAACGAATAGCATGAAACGGCGCTAGTTATAAACGGTTACAAACGGTGCCATTCAGGTAAATTCCTGTATCCAAGCATAAGACAAAATTAATTCATCATCATAAGTCAATCTTAAATTCCTACGTTACGTTAGTTTTAGTACGGTAGTTAATAAAATTAATGTAGCTGTTTTAAAAATAGGTCTGTAGATTATGATGTCAATGCTAATCAATCAATTTCGAAATCATTATGATCGCGTGTCATTGAAGTTCGAATTTGCAAACTTGGGCCTTGATGAATTCGATTAATTTTAAATTAATAACCTTATTAAAATATTTCACATTCCGAGATGATGTTGATTCTTGAATGCCATGATAATTGAGATTCTGGTTTCGATTTTGTCGGAGACTTGATTGTGGAAAATCTAGTTCTGCTCTATTTTTAATCTTATTTTAATGCGCAATTTTCGTCGGGACAAAGGGATTTCGCAGTATTTTTTTGTTACATGTTTTGGGCGGTCACGAATTTGTATGGAGTTTGCTACATTATATGAACATGTAACAGATAATAATGATACAATATCTCGGTAATCTATGACAAGCAACAGGCTTGTTGAAGGTTTCATTGTCTAGCTAGGACCATCCATCACGGAACCCTAAAAATAAATAAACCTGAATTAGATAACCTGACGCCAGTGTTGTTGGTGTGGTGCTATTTGTGAAATTAGGTCAAGCTGTTTCTAACATAGAGTAAAATTTTGTTTAACCACGATCTCACCTGATGGTAAGTGACGACGTTTTGGCCGACGATGTATCACGAAGGTCTAGAAGAGATATTTACTCTACTCCTGAAGAATGCTCTATGAATGTGAATCTATGTGTATGAATCTCATGGTGAGAATAAATAAAAAATGTGGTTAAACTACAATAATGTTACAGTTTTCGGATTTCTCCCTTTACTTATGCTATAAGACCTTGCATCTCTTCTGATTCTAGGTCAACGGGAAGTAGCCTATAGGTTTTGCGTGCATGTGATTCCCTTAAAAAATTCAAAAAAATTGGGCGTAAACGGCTGTACCTTTTGATTGTGTTGACTTAGTTTGATTTATATCGCGGCTCCAAGGGGTCACGCTGAGTATACATATGATGTGAATTTGTGAACTCATATGTATACTACCTACACGCGTTTCTGAGAAAAGAGGGCTGACAGACAGCCAGACGGACAACAAAGTGATCCTATAAGTGTTCCTTTTTTCCTTTTGAGGTACGGAACCCTAATAGTACCTACCTAAATCTTGTTAGTACAATAGATTGCGATGGTTAATGAATGTATATGTATGTTTATTTACGGTCTAAAGATCAATTCTATAATTAACATCTGTGTGTTTTGTAAATACCTATGGTACCAGAGTTTATTATTTACATAAATGGTGCGATTCATTGTTCTAAGCGGATTTCAGTTGGAGTGCTCTGGGGGGAGGGATTAGGGGGTTGTGGTAAATTTTTCGACTCTTTTCAACATATGCAGGTATTTAAAATATAACCGGCCAAGTGCGAGTTAGACTCGCGCACGAAGGGTTCCGTACCATTATCTATAAATGCGGCAAAAAAATCACGTTTGTTGTATGGGAGCCCCTTAAATATTTATTTTATTCTGTTTTTTAGTATTTGAAGACTCCAGGGAAAAAGACGAGGTTGTCACTTTTTTTTGAAAACTAATCTGTGAATGCGATTTTGTAGGTAATTTCCGGTACTATATGATAGTAAACCGAACAGGGTAAAATACGAATTAGTCTTAGAGTTCTTGACGTTTAAAAAATCGCATACAGGGAAAAAGTAGCATATGTCAGAGTTGTACAGGGAAGAAAACGTATAGGTCAGCGCAGTATTATTTTGTGCTGGCAATTTTGTTATTAAGAATATGGGGCTGATTAATCAGAAAGCACCAGCTGAACTTTCAGACGATTGGGTGGAAGTAGTAAAAAATTCAAGAGTAAAACCCTCTCCATTCCAAGTAGTTGAATGTGATTCTTCAACGTTTCGTACATGGACAACATACTTAACACCATTCTACAAAAAAAAATGTCCTTTTCCAACCAGGCCCATTCGTCAGATCAGGATTGAGAAAGAACATCCAAGGTGGGTATCACATAGAAGCCATTACAATGGTGCCTGGGAAACCACGATTATAAGAGATGCCAGAACAAGAGCCTTTAACGAGATGCCTTTGAATCCTGGAGAGGTTTTCCTACCAGATCAATGTTATAAAGATGATTTGGCAATCTCTAAAGAGAAATATAAAGATCTTCAAGATTTATCAAAGTTTTGTAGCCACCGAGCTGCTGAATATTTCAAGAACTTGAAACATACCTAAAATCTCCACGGAAAAAAACGGGTTTGTCAGTGACATATGTGACTTTTTCCCTGTAAAATCTGACTTAGGATAGTTATTATTTTTTTTACGCTAGAAATATTTTAAGTTTTTAAGTGTAATTTCGTTTCCTGAATAATAAAACCTTTTTGATTCAACTTATATTTTTGTTTTATTGTAAAACTTATGGGTTTCCGAACCATAAGGTTCCAAAGTTTAAACATGCGATATCTCAAAATCTTTGATTCTTGACAACCTCGTCTTTTTCCCTGGAGTCTTCATTTGTTGTTATAGCGGCAACAGAAATACATCATCTGTGAAAATTTCAACTGCCTAACTATCACGGTTCATGAGATACAGCCTGGTAACAGACGGACAGCGAAGTCTTAGTAATAGGGTCCCGTTTTTACCATTTGGGTACGGAACCCTAAAAAGCATGAAACCTACAAAAATTTTGTTGTGAACTGTTTTGAGACGTACTTAATACCTTTCATTTGATACCCCACTCGAGTAGGTAGCCCCCCTTTCGATAATTTTTCAAAACGTGTTCTTTTCTTTACAGACTTCCCTATATTTTTCCTGTAAAATATCGCTCCGCAAACTTCAGAGATAGCCAGCTAACTACCGTTAGCCGAAAACTCATTGTTTTTCAAAATATTTCAAAAAGTATGAGTTATGCAGAAATTTCGAAAACTATTTTGAAATACATACATACAGCGGAACAAAGAACCTCTTTTTTTAAGACGTTTAATCATTCAAAAATACAAAAAATGTAAGTGCACATGTTTATCAAGCTGACTGTTTGTATTTTTTCGTGCATCATTTATCTCTCGTTCACGAGCCTCTATTCTGGCATCGTGCCTAGACAATTTTCGAGGCAAACCGCTGGAATAACGCAGGCGACCTTTCTCGCACTCACCTCTGCACTCCGAGAAGTGGACTGCCCGAAATAAAGACCGCTTATTACTCTTTTCTCATCATTTATTCCCAAATTAATATTGCTTATGGCAAAATTAACAACGAAAATTACAATTAAATCATAGAAATAAATTAAAACTAGTATTTACGATTGAAACAATTGAGCTAACTGCAGAATTTTGCAAACAATCAACAGGTAGCTCAACTGATCCAAGTCAATACCAGTCGGAAGCGTTTCCAAGACGCTAGAAACTTAGTTAAGAGTTTAAGCGCGCGTCGTGTAGAAGCATGGTTGGCATGCTGTGTTCGCGGAGTGTGATAGTCAAACGGTCGGTGATGTCTACAGCCGCACCGCGTATCGGGATTCTAGTCTGGTACGATGGTTCACTTTACTCCGCAAGATGAAGCAAGAAGGATGTTTTTATGTAGTGTTCATTTGTGGGAAATTACGTAGATATCATAATTAACGTCCTTACGGGAAATACAGATGCGGCCGCAGTCTGACCCCTGAGTCTTTGACTAACGTGTGTCCCATCCTACTACAGAAATACATTCTTCATGTTTAAGAAACTGTGCAATATTTGACATACCTAGCCTAGTCTAATATGTGTTGTAATATATTATAAAAGAAGCGAGAATATTTTATAGAAGACGAGAGAATATTATGTTAATAGAAAACTTGTTAAAATAGCGTAGATTTTTGTTCGCAATTAATGATAGCGACGTAGAATATGCGGAAAAGCATACAACACCAGATTAAACAGCTCATCTGTATAAATTATGTACATAGTTTATCAATTCGTTTGTTTTGCACAGTTTTTGCTGATAGGTGTATCTGCTTATGACTTTTGAATCCACCAAAGCGGGGTGGCGAGACGACAGAAGATATGAGTGTTTTAAACAACCAATAAAACGTCGTTATTCACACATCTCCGCTCCAGTCTAGCCAGTACGCACCTGCACAGCTTCGGTGGAGACACCCTAGCTGAAAAACGTATTATCTAGTCTCCGCTTCGGACATCTCCGCTGTCTCCATGTCTCTGCTTTGGTGGAGTCCGGGCCCTATTCTGAAAAGGCCATCATCATCAGCCTGTGTTATAGTCCACTGCTGGACATAGAACTCCCCTTATGAAAACCATAGCGCCCTGTCTTGTCCCTGGAAGTCATCATAACTGTTCACACTCATATTAAAATTGCTAGGTTTTAGATGTTTGTTACATTTTCACACTAAAACTACAGCACGGGGATTGTTGTCTAGGGTAGAATAGACAATAATGACATTGCATCGCCATACATTGCGTGCATTATTGAAGTTGAAGGAATGCATTTCAAATAATTTACGCATTCGATGACGAAGTGACGTAATTTTTCTCTATTCTACCCTAGACAACAATCCCCGTGCTATGAGGGCTGAACAGATCTAACTAGCTCCCGCTCGCCGTTTCATACGTGTTTTTCCGGTATAAAAGAATCCTATATGTTAATAAAGATCGAAACATTTCAATAACAATTTTCAGACCGATCCATTCAGTAGTTTATACTCGAAGACGTAACAAACATCCAAACTTTTTCATCAATAACTTTTGTGTGATATATTACCATTTTATCAGAACCAAATGAATATCGAAAATACTTCACATTTTGATGTTATCTATGTATAACTGTATCAGCGGTGTTTGAATCCGTTCACATGTGATACCTTTCACGTGCATGGTGACGTACAAGTTATACCGATAAGGAGTCGATATTTAGGACATTATTACCATATTTATGATTATACCACCAGTGTAGCGTCAGAATCAGAAACCATGATAAATAGTAGGTAGTCTTTAAGTATTTTGTTAGTTTTTAGTGACAATAATGACGTATTCAGTCTTAAAAAGAACTCAAAACACGTACAGCAAGGTATACAAAAGAAAACGACAGCTAGGAACAGATATTTATAAATACAATTTAACGGGTATTTATCGCGTTAAATTACCTTATTTTCCCGATGTTTCGACAGGTTTACACACTGCCGTGGTCACGGGATGACTGAGCTAGGAACAGAACAACGCAAGTGCAACATTTGTACATATTGCTTCATCTTTGAATTACTAACGAAGACATCATTATATTAAACTATTTATACTGAAACGCTTGTTTGATCCGTTCGTTTGTTCCACCCCTTGTACGGCTATTAGATATTTTTTTGTCTAAATGAAATTTCTCGTAGCTAGTAGTGAATTCAACTGTACACAGTATAGGTGATCAATCACTACGGAAACATTTGCCTTTTTTATGGGAAAAATTCTGTATTACCTCTAAATATTTTACACAGTAATAATTATCATGTTAGCAATAAAATATATCCGTACCGGATATAGAATTATCATTCCTTTGAGTAATTTCAGCTGTATTTAATATAATTATCATAGCGAACATAGTAATTCCGATAATAGTGTTCCGAGTATGACAACTTTATTACGTGATTGCTGTGTCCTTTTGATATATATATATATTGACATGCACTTGGCATTAGTGTGCAGGCACTTACTTGATACTATAGCCACTTTCCTGAAAACTTATGTTAAGGTGGTTCGACGTGGGTAGGCGCCAGATTCAATTTTTTTGTGGTTTTAAATTTTATCTGCGTTCCACAAGCAATAAAATCAGCCGAAAAGTAATTTCCTGCAAATTGTAACCTAATTTCTATGAACTCATGATAAAACCAAGTTCGATTCATATGTATTTTGGGAGAATTTGTGAAAATGTTGATTTTTACCACAAATTCTCTTATTTTCCCAAATGCTCCAAAAATAACAGTAGGTTTTAGGTTTCGGGTGGCCCGCACGCGGACCAGATCCACACGGGTGCGAAAATCTCCATGACAGGAAAAGGATCCTTCGGGCAAAACCCGCTAGACTAGCATTCAACCTGAAGATGAATCGTTGCTTTTCTTACAACACAATAAAGGTTCATTGTTAACCCGCTTGTATATGTAATGAAAACCCCTTTTGTTTAGGTTGTTCATGTTCAGTAGTGGACGTATGTCCACGATCAAGTGAGGTAGGTAAAAGTCTGTACGGGCCTTCAATAACCGGAGGTGCGCACATAGCCTCCAATTGGCAATGTAAACAACGTTAGGAAATACCATCAGAACCTTGGCAAATGAAACGTTATCCATCCTAGATAACATTTCATTTGTCAAGGTCGCCAGAATCGACCTTCATCGGGAATGTGCACGTTATGATCCTTATCGCTAGTTGCACTGGGTCACACTATTTTATAAACTTTACTGGTGGAACTTGCCATACAGAACTGGGCAATGTAGCCAGTGGCTTGGAGATGCTTCCGAATGTTATTGATTTGATATAGATCAGTTGAGCTATATTTGTTACAGTTGTACATCATCATCAGCCTATATTAGTCCACTGCTGGACATACGCCTCCCCTAATGAGCGCAATACTATTGCCATACATACGAGTACATACAAACGTATATGGCAATACTTTGATTCAATTGACTTTAATTTTTGGTCTTAACTATAGCTAGTTTTCGAGTGAGAATGAAACCTTTAATTTTTGGTCTTAACTATAGCTAGTTTTCGAGGCTAATATAGGCTGATGATGATGATTGCCATCGTGTATTTTCCTTTCATTCGGCTCACCTTACAAATCAATATACCTCAGATTCAATCTCAAACTTCCCAAAACTGTGCCGACACTGCTTCCCAAAGTCGTCGCTAACAGGCTGAAGTTTCTTTAGAACCGTTTAAAACTCTGTCCGACGCCTATAAACTTGGTCTATCGCTAAACGTTTCTTTAATGCACACTTTGGCTTTAGTTTTGGTTTTATCGCCACAATTTGTTAAACTATACACTAGCCATACTCGATGTAGCATGTTTGTAAATTTTCTTAACAGGCGGACTTTCGCCCACCGCACCACAGAGGTCGTCGAATGTAGCTTAGTAGTATATAGTGATAGAACTAATTAGGGTATCATTTTATTGGTAATCTTACCAAAAGTATTTTAATACTATAAATGTAGAACTACGACAACACTTTCTTCAAAGTCAACAAGGAACTCATCTAGACTGTAGTATGCCCTGTCCACTAGGATTCTCTTCAGTTTGTCAGTGAATATTGCCGTGTCGGCTTTAATTTTGACAAAAACGGTGAAATTAGCCCGAAGTTAGCGTACTGCTATATTTTCTCCTGTCTAAGTCCTGCAGGCTGCAACAGACTTCTAAAACAATTACTTGTCAGAAAGCAAAACCATAGCTAATGCTTTTACATAGCGCTAGTACTAATATACTCAAGCACCTACTCTTGAATTTTCAAAAGCCGACTGTCCTTATGGTTGGTATTTCAACAAAATCAACATTTCCATGATCTTTGAGATCCTACTGCTGTTCAAATATGAAATATAAGATTCTTATACTCCTATACCTAATATTCCATTTCATTCTGTACAAAAGCGCCAAGATAGTTACAAATGTTTGATGAAAAAATATATCTAAAATATCTCTATTTTGATACATACTTGCCTTCTTCTCCGAACCAATATGACTTACTGACTTGATTTTTAAATTGAAAAATATAACAAAAGAAGAGTACATAACAGATTCGCCAAAATAAATACTTGATTACTTGAACAGTACTCTTTTAACTAGACGAAATCTCGATTTGTGCACACGCGGTCTGGTCTGTCCCGCTCCTATGAACGCGAAATCCTATGCATATCCTTTTCACAAAATGGCGTCGTTAGAGGCCCCTTAAGCCCTAAACCGACATTCTTCAAGCCTTCCGTGCTAAACTTAGAAAATTAGCATATAAAATTTAGCCGAACTAAGTTTCTCTAACACTTTAAACAGCCCTTTCGTTACGGCAGAAGCCATTATGCAAATTTGGGAGATGAAAAGCGTGTGCTCGCATCTCAAACTGTGTGCACAGGTAATAAGTATTAGGTGAAAGCTATTGACAATACTGCTGAGGGACAGGGTGAATAATCTTTTTGTCTTGAATACTGATGCGGAATTCATACGAGAGATCTGCATGCAAAACTGTTTTCTAAGCAAAGAACAGTGATGCGTCAACATTGTGATGTAAAAAGGTATACTCAAATTCTAAATTCAATTGAAACTGACTAAAACGCTTGATAGAAAAAAGTTGTTTAAAAGAATCAAGGGTATACAGTGTGTAACAAAAATAAAGGACCAAACTTTCAAGGAGGGTCAGCTCAGATCATATTTTTTTTCGAAAACTAAAATTCGGAAAATTTCGCAATATTTTTCTCGTGCTCTGTGATCGAAGCTGAGCCCCTTGAAAGTTTTGTCCTTCATTTTGTTACACCCTGTAGAATATAAGGAACAATAGATATGTTGTGAGAAATGTGTCGATTTATTTATTCAAATTTGTTTTCCTTAAAGATTCTAAAGTAGCTTGAAACATGGTCAACATCCGCTTTTTAGCTTCATCATCTTTCTTAAAATTTGCCATCGATTCCATCCTACTTTTGTGAAAGTATTTGTTAGGTTGTAGAATATTAAGAAAAAAAACTCTATTCTTTTTCACTGTTACTTCTAAGGTACACCGCACGTGTTGGATGTGTGAGAGCCACTCACACATCCAACACGTGCGGTGGAACCGCACAACACAAAAACGCTCATTCAAAACTACTACCCCCTTGTTCATGATGGTCAGCTAACTTTAAACAGTTGCTAAGCAGTGTTATTTCTCACTCTGACCTTATGTCATTAGAAGAAGACAGAAAGAGAACTAGCAATGTGTTAACAAAGCAGACTAATATGAAAAAGGGGGTTATCTTTAGATAGATTTTACAGTGAAAAAGTGGCTTACCGCAAGCTTCACACGGTTTGGCCGCGAGGCTGTCTGTTATCTGATGCCGTCAATAAAGGCATCTATTAAAATGTACATTGTGGCGTACGGCAGTGTAGTCCACATCTGCGACAACCTTAAGCCTCTGTAACATCCATTATTGTTATTGTTGGCGTAGTACTATTCGTATATCATATCATAGTTCTTCCAGTCACTAAAACCAAAACATCAATACAACTTTCTAACTTCACCCCTATTGTCAACAGTCAATGATTCAGCTAAAAGAGCGCAAGGAAATGGACGAGGCATTCAAGAAGGCGCAGAAGCCTTGGGCGAAGTTCCTGCAGAAGGTGGAACGGAGCAGGCTGGAGTACCATACGGCGTGTAAACAGGAGCGGACGGCGCAGAACCAGGAGAGGAATGCGGGGGGAGACAGCTCGCTCAGTCCAGACCAGGTTAGTGATCTATTGCGGTTTTTAACGTATGTACCTCAAAAGGAATCCCTATGGGATAAACTAACTTCTTTGTCCGCCTGTCCTCAAGACCCTTTTTCAGAACGCGCGTGGAGGTGTCAAAAGATATCTTCTTGATTGAAAATTCAATCTCTAAGATTCCTTAAGATGCCCGTATTATGAAAACTTGCTCAGTCATCGATTTATGATTATTAAGGCTTTTCTCTGACAAAAACATCACTAGCTAGCTAGCTTAGCAGCGAGTCAACGCAGTCAAAAGATACGATAGTTTACGTGCATGTTTTGACAGACGCAAGCGAATCAAAACCACGCTATAGTTTTTGATTCTCACGTTCGTTTCTCCGACTCCCGTTGACCTGCAATGAAATTTAACATATTGACGGACAAGAAACCACAAAGCAAATGACCCACCCGATGATCAAGATCATTGTTCACATGATCACAGATATGAGATTTGCCAGGGCAGATATTCAAACAAACTGTCAATATAGTGTGTAAATTGTTGAAGTTGTAAGAATTTCAACAGATTTCGAGACGAAATCGGACGAAAAATCTAAATACATTACGCGTCTTGTGCGTCCAAACAATACAAATTGAATATAACGAATAAATTATGTAGTCTCTCTCTCTAAGTCTAACTCGTTTTAAAAAAATCCTATCTCATTAGTAATTTACAATAACAAATTCGACTCCACTTTATAAATATTCCATGTGCGCTAAGAACTACTTTCCAACAATAAGGTTACATAAGCACGTACCTACTTATCGTTACTTATCGCCCGATTGACTTATCTATCGTATTCGATGCTAAGTATTCCAACGTCTGATACGCGTATCTTAGAACGTGTTTATTCTGATACTGTAGCCGCCTCTCTTGGAATTGTTCATTGCATTTATGAGTGAACATATATACAGTTTTACTGACTTTAAAAAAGGAGGAGGTTCTATACTAGGCTGTATGTATATTTTTTTATATCCTGTATACCCACGTTGGGCATGCGGGTTGAAGAACGCAGTTCGGTGGTAGATCTATTCTGCAAGAGACGCTGCTGCCCGCCCCCCGGTGTATGTCCCTTAGTCGCCTCTTACGACACCCACGGGGAGAGTAGGGGTGGTGCAAATTCTAAGCCGACATCACACGGCTAATTTATTTAAATTCGTCGATTTCTCCGTCAATTATGAACCGATTTGGTAATTTTTGTTTTTGTGAGAATTATCCTGAGGTATAAATTTCGGTTTAAAGGTTATTAAAAATTATTTAACACTGTGTGCAAGTTATGACATGCATACTACATATTTATGGAACAGTCAATTGTTCAACTAATTGTGGTATGATGTCCTCTTAGCCATATTTCGGCCACGGCGAGGCGGTCAGTCTCAATAGAGACTGGCCATGTGCGCAGGACATTTTAAGATAGTGCACAAGTGTTTACGCAAACTCAAGTGCACCCTCTTGTGTACGACTATAAGTATGTACATCTCAACACATATTTCCACTCCTAAATTTTGATATACCTCCCTCATCCATACTTGGAGGGTTGCCATAATCTTCACGCTTGGCAGGCAGATTGGTGATCGCAGCAAGGGTGTTAAAATACACAGAAGGAAGCTGCTGCCCTTCGTCTGGTGGGTACCCTTAGTCAATTCTTACGACATCGATGGGCTGAGTTGAAAGGGTCGATTCTTACGTCCACGGCTACTAGATATCACACTAATGTTATAAATGGGAATGTTTGGATGGATGGATGTTTATGTTTATTACTTCTTCATTCCAAAGCTACTGAACGAATCAGGCTGAAATTTTGCAAAGGCTTGCTTATTTTTGGTTTTTCGAGTGCCATCGTCTTTGTTTTTCTTTTTCTTACATATCCAGTCCATCCAAAGGTTGCTTGGAAGAGAAAAAGGGGAGAGAAGGCAGCCATATCGCTCATATCGATACGACTGCCTTTATACTTCGTCTACTCTTACTATTTCTGTAGTGCTTTCTGTGTTTTTGTGGTACAATAACATATTATCTATCTACTTTTGATCCCATGGGATAATACTTTATTGTTTATTGGGTATGCATACCCAGTTTCCTTGGGAAAGAAATAACCTTTACTTTCCCTTTGCTTCTTTACTTTACCTTAAAAAGATTGAAGTGAACAAAAAATCAAAGTGATCACTTTATTTCCTGGTTTTACGTATGTAATTTGTATTTTGTGACGTGTCCAAGAGTCCTGTAAGGTCTAAAGGAAATAAAACACTTTGATATTTGATTTGATATTTTAAATATTTCCATAGAAATAACGCGTGCGAAACCGCGGGCGGAAACTAGTATTCAATATTTCTTAAGTCAGCCTGTATGAAATAGGTTTGCTCAGTATCCATCATTCATTAGCATAGAAGCAATCGTCCACTCAGTAAAGTTGGTTGTTTCCTGAGGAAACAACTGGACAATTTACATTTCTGTTTACGAGTAGTAGGTGTGGTAAATTATAATCATGGTTTGCAGGTGTCTACTAGAAATTACAGCTGTTAGGAAGATTGTGAGACTTGGTTTATTAATAATGGTTAGTAATAAGAATAATGGTTTTCCTTGTATAAAATATAAAAGAACTGATGATCTCAAACATCCGCATTGATAAACGTTGCTGTACTCGTAGACTTAAGTACGTAACGTACTCTGGGATATTTTATCAGTAGATATCTCAAGCGTCGTTATCAGCTACGCTAGCACCTTGCGATGACGCAATCTCTTCTTCGGAGATTTTAAAAGAATACGTTTATAAATATCTTTAATAACAAAAAAAATACAATCAAATATTAGAAACATATTAGAACTAGTATTTACAATTGAAACAATTGAGCTAACTGCAGACTGTTGCAAATAATCTACAGGTAGCTCAACTGATCCATATCAATACCAGTCGCGCGCGTGCCCAAGACGCTGGCTGCATTGCCGCTGTATGACAATGCTGATGCGCTGCGCCAGATACTCCCAAGCCGGTCACGTGCCGATTCGGCTAGACTCTTAGATAATAATTTAAAAAAATATAAATTACATCACTTGCAATATTCAGTTTCAAAGTCGTAGATGTTAAATGTAAAATTGAAGCCTTGGACTGTCAAGATTCTTATTGCACGATCAACTTAGAAGCAATTTACAAATAAAATAAACAATTCCAAAATATGTGACGTATATCGTCAACACGCTCGAATGACAATTGGTCTACTTTGGTAACTTATCGTTCAAGAGCGATCTCTAACAGACAACCGTAAGTAAATTCAAATCATTTATCAAATCCTACAAACAAATAACTACTAAAAATACGAAAATAAATTCGGATACCTACTTATACATACTATTATCTCACTATCTCACTAATATTATAAACGTGAAAGTTTAGATGGATGGATGGATAGATAGATGGATGGATGTTTGTTCCTATATCACGCCAGAACGGCTGAACGGATCTGAATGAAATTTGGCACAGAGATAGATTATAGTCTGGAATAGGACATAGGCTACTTTTTATCCCGAAATTCCCACGGGAACGGTAACTACGCGGGTGAAACCGCGAGGCGCTGCTAGTTTACAAATAAAATAAACAATTCCAAAATATGTGACGTATATCGTCAACACGCTCGAATGACAATTGGTCTACTTTGGTAACTTATCGTTCAAGAGCGATCTCTAACAGACAACCGTAAGTAAATTCAAATCATTTATCAAATCCTACAAACAAGTAACTACTAAAAATACGAAAATAAATTCGGGTACCTACTTATACATACTATTATGTCATATAAATCTTAACACATTCATTGTCCGTCTACCCTCAGCGTTGCGGGATGCAAAGGGGCGGTGCGCGCCGCTGCGGTATATTCCTTTTAACATAGAATATGCACGAGATACCTGAAACTCGCACAACTTTTCAACTGGTGTCACAGTAGGTACAAATGGAGCAAGTTCCTTAACCGAGAAGACTCAAATAACTTTACAACTATTACCATGAACACGGTTTTTACGATCGTGGTCTCGATGAAGATACGTGAGGAATCGTAAAGAGAAAATATATCTTGTGTTCGAATGTGTCTTTACACTGTAGCCCGACTCTTAAAGTTAAGGTGGTTCGACGTGGGTTGGCGCGAGATTCAATTTTTTTGTGATTTTGAATTTTTTCTGCGTCACATAAGCAATAAAACTAGGGGAAAAGTAATTTGCCGCAAATCGTAAACAATTTTCTATGAACTCATGATAAAACCGACTTTGACATTTGTATTTTGGAAGCATTTGGGAAAATGTTTGGTTTTTAGCATAAAATTTCTTATTTTCGCAAATGCTCCAAAAGTACATGATCTTGACCGATGCGGCCGCAGAAAAAGAGCGACAGAACACATTGTAATAATGTGTTTCTGACCCATCATTTCTCTACATGACAATTTACGACAGAATTGTGTTGTTCTACCTCAAGAGTCACGCCCCAGTGTAAAACATATACGGACACATGATATAATAATTTTTATACATTACGATTTACGACAGAATAGTGTGGTTCTACCTTAACGCGAATATGGGTGTTTCGGTGCAAATATATCTATAACATCTTATGGTCTAGATCAGTCCGTATTTCGTTCGTTCTGTTGAAATAGTATCGTAGTCGGGGCTCCCGTTCCCAATAAATATCCGAACGTGTGATTAAAAAACGGCGACCTCGCTCCGAAAACAATTTTCAAAGAAATTGCTGTTTCAAGTTATACAGTCGATTAATTTCCAATTACAGTAAATGTCAAATCTATTGATAATAATTATAGGAAAACTCCTATAATTTCAGTGACGAATTTGGTTCTTGGTAAATGAAATAACTTTCCAAATGTCTTATGTTAAATGGCAAGGGCACTTGGGTCAAGGATCTGGATTGATCCATGTACTTAACTTATACAGTTTTCACATCCATAATTTGAATAGACTAGCAGCGCCTTGCGGTTTCACCCGCGTAGTTCTCGTTCCCGTGCGAATTCCGGGATAAAAAGTAACCTATGTACTATTCCAGACTATAATCTATCTCTGTGCCAAATTTCATTCAGATCCGTTCAGCCGTTCTGGCGTGATAAAGGAACAAACATCCATCCATCTAAACTTTCACTTTTATAATATTAGTGAGATTACCACCTTATCCTGGGTGTAAGATTTCTGTGACTTACAAATACAAATACAAAAATTCTTTATTGTACACGAGAAAATAACATAACAAAGAGACATCACATAAGATAAGTACAATGGACGGCCTTATCGCTTAGAAGCGATCTCTTCCAGGCAACCTTGGGATGGAAAGAATTACAAGACTTACAAGGTTCTTGAATACTTTTCTAAATCGTTAATGATTTAATGCTGTTCAGTAAAACTGAAAATCGAGTTCGAAATCCTTTATGTTATACTAGCTGCTGCCCGCGGCTTTGCACTAGCTTTTGAAGTAGCCTGTTTCCGTCCCCAGGATACCGTTTACCTCCCTGCTAAATTTCATTAAGATCCGTTCAGCTGTTTAGGCGTGCAAAGGTCACAGACAGAGTTACTTTCAAATTTATAATATCAGTATGGATAATTAAATGTTGGTAAAAGACCTGACAGTGACAGCATGACTCTGATTCCCTGAAAGATGGGTCAGCCTTTAGTTTGGGATGCGACGTGTGTTATATAGATACCCTAGCGCAGCGGCGCGGCGTCCCTCAGACGGCGAAAATACGCTAATCTTGACCGATAATTTTGAACCGTTTGTGGAGGAAACTCTAGTCCTAGGGGTCCTGGAGCACACGCAATTTATAAAGATCTTACCAAACTTGTCATTGAGTCCACAGGTGATCGGAATATTGGCTTCTTTTTCGGTCAACGTGAATTAGCATTGCCATTCCACGTGGCATTGCTGCCAGCAGTCTGCCCTCTCCACCGTGTGTGGTGATGGCTTAGATTTTTAGGAAATTGATATAAAAGTGTAAATACTAATATTTGTAATTTTTTTTTATGAATGAGACATAAATTTCATTTTATTTATTAATATTTGTTAACTTACTATACGTATAATAATCAAAATCGGTCCACAATCGAGTACAAAAAGAAATCTTAGTACACACAAAAACAAAACACATACAGCCGAACAGAGAACCTTACGTATTTTACGAAGTCTGTTAAAAATGAGCACACGTCAAATACCCGATCACTTCGATCGTTGTACTTGCCCAAAGCAGGAAACGTCAAATCCATCCCTATTGTTATGGGACTTTCAGTGACAAGCTATATGTACTTCATAACTAAGTATATGTATTTTCCTCAAATCGATGGTAAAAAGCACACATTCTGGTCAAAGACCCGGCTCCCTCGATCGATGTACCACACATATGAAATTAACCTGTCGCCGTCGATCCATGGTGCCTTGCATATTTAATACGAAACCTGAGTCAATTATAGGTGTTAGCTAGAAAATAATAGTATTTTCTTTCATTATGATATGTTTTTTTCAAGCGGTTTAAACGCCGAGAATTAGTTACATAAACGTTTTTATAACATTTCTTTCAGATACTGGTCAGGGACAAAATTATAAGAAACATGTTGTTAATCACACAAAAAATTTCAATATCGTTTAGAAAAGTGTTTTAACCTATTTAATCCCTACTTATATATACAGACTCGCTTTTTGAGATGTGCATGGCCAAATCCGAAACCAAGAGAGTTATAAGCCACCTAGTACATCATTGGTTGGCTCATAGTCAACTTTATGACTAATCTAAAGACGTAGCCTCAAAACTAATTAGTAACCAGGAATCCCAATACCGCCACTTCTTAAAAATTACTCACTTTGAAAATTAAAATTACACATTTTGCAATCGTTAGCATGAGTCGTCTCCGGAACTAGGTTATTCTCTGTATCTGCAATTTATGATTCATCCCTTTCTCGTGGTTCCGACGTTGGGCTTATCAGTGAAATCGAATTTGCAATTTCAACGTTATCTCAGAAGTCGGTCAGGGTGCCGTCCTGGGCGTGATTGGGTGAGACTGAGCTGGATCATTAATTATCAGGGATGATGAGCTGTTTCAACACAATGCTCTGAATTTTTGAGACTAGGTTGCGGGTACCTACTCCTCATCTGCAAATAGTTTATCTGAGTATTGGTGTGTTCTTATTGATGACATCTGCAGTGCAGCGGGCGAAGGTCCGTCTGCGATGCAGGTTCGATCCCCGCCTCGATAAATGTTCTGCAGATATTTGTTCTGGGTGTTCTGAGCGTTTTCTGTTCAGTAAAATATCTATTAAAGGTATGTAATGTGCTATGTATATCAGTTCTCTAGAATTTAATATGATAAACGACTCTTCATTGTACACCACAAACCATGACAAGAGGTCGGCTTAGCTTATGGCAGCTAGATGATGCTGTGTTAATAATTGCTTAGCATCAGTTATTATACATCTTATCTCCATTAAATACATTGTTATATCAGTCGTCTGGTAGTACCTATCCATACAACAAGCTCAGATTATTTTCCAACTAACTGACGCTTCGCGAAAAAATACTTCTATACATTATGTACACTAATATAATATACATATAGTCCACCTACAATTCCAACACGACGACGTCGTTATTGCACTGAATTTAAAACATAATAGCGACATTACATGGCCAATCGTCGATTCAACAGAGACCATTAAAGACACAATGCTGTGACCTACTGAGGTTGACACAAGATGTCTTTGTTGAGCTAACAAGTAGCGTATTTATTTGATACGTGGAAAAGGGCATCAATTGATGGATTTCTTAGAGTAATATACTTTTTTGTTAATAAAATTGCTTTTTTGATATTCTGTCTACAAGTCACACTGTGATATTGATACCTGACACATCAGATCACACTAAGGCGCTGCGCAAACGTCTGACACAAGACACTTCTGTGTCTTGTGTCAGATACAAGCTACCGATGAATATTTGATTTCTATAGAACCAGTATGAAATCATCCACTCTTGCGCATACGTGTGTCAACTGGACACACGTATTTACGTGCGTACGCGCAGGAGTGGATGATTCCCACTTAACACATACTCATTGACAATCAAAAAGTGTTCAGTGTCTGTAACTGGAAACTAAAAGTCGTTGAGTTCAAGACACAACAACATAAACAAATTTCTTTACAATTGGACTGAGCCGGACACAGGAACTACGTTTACCAGTGACCAGTAGGAGCAACGGGCGACTATGTCCGATCACCGCTGCAGGACACAGCAACTACCCTGTGATGGTGTGCCTACTTTTGCTACTTTTTATCACAGAAATCAGTTCTCATGAAATATAAAATAACTTAACAATTATGTATTTTTTACCCGGGAATACACATGCAAAAGCGCGGGCTGAGTTGAGTAGATTATAAAAAATATACTGTCGGTTGACTTTGCGCTGTACTTATTGAAGATTTCGAACGAATTTTTCCTTGAAAGACAAATATTTCATTAATTCTAGTTTCAAAATTTCCCTGTTTTCTTTCGATAAGAAACATTCTTCCTTTCAACATGATTGTTTCCGGACGATAGCCATGACCGACTAATAAAAATAAACTCGTTTATTTCTCCACTTTCCGACGCCTACGCGTATTTACTAAACTTAAACATCTCCCATGAATGTACGGTAGGAATACATTTATAATATCTACTCTGCTCTATACAGAAATAGAGCACTCTAAGAAAACAAGCTGGCGCTTGCTGACGTCATCGGAAGCGAGTTTTTGAGTTTTTTGTTGAGTTGAGTTGATTTGATTTGATACGTGGTTGGCTTCTTTATTCCTGAGTCAAATATCAAAGTGCTTTATTTCCTTTAGACCTTACAGGACTCTTGGACACGTCACACATTGCTACTGCTTAGTCAGTATGCGAGTGAAGCTGAGAGTAGAAGCCGTAGTACCAAAATAATGGTTCAGGTCTGATTTAATCATATCCATTTGGAGTAGCTAGAATCGCAAAAAAGTCAGAATAAAACCGACCAAGTGCGAGTCGGACTCGCGCACAAAGGGTTCCGTGCCATTATCTATAAAAACGGCAAAAAAATCACGTTTGTTGTATTGGAGCCCCCTTAAATATGTATTTTATTCTGTTTTTTAGTATTTGTTGTTATAGCGGCAACTGAAATACATCATCTGTGAAAATTTCAACTGTCTAACTATCACACCATCACTATCATGAGATAGGTACAGCCTGGTGACAGACGGACAGCGAAGTCTTAGTCCCGTTTTTACCCTTTGGGTACGGAACCCTTAAAATATGGTCAGCCGCCGTTTTAGTTTTAGTCCTAAAACTCAAAAAGCTAGCTATAGTCTAGTAAGATATAATGTTTTAAATATGTTAATTGGTTTTTTTATTATTATATCTTCTCTGATTTTGTGTAATACGGTGTGCATAGCGCGGCGACACACGCGCTTCATTCTCGTTTGCACGGAAGACCAGCGAAACGGCAGGTTATTCCTTCCATAGGCTTAGCATTCGCTAAGAGTTGGCCATTTTTGTTGTTACTGTCTTGTTTATATTCTTTGAATTGTGCAACAAAATAAACGAATGTTTACTTTTTACTTACTGTTGTGAAATAAACTCAGTGAGATAGAGAACGGTACCTTTTGTTTTCTTCTTAATAAAAACAATGTCAATTCTCCTCAAGATATTATCCGATAAGATATTGATTTAGATACGCAAACCCTGACACAAAAATATCGTCATCGAACCCTTTCAGTAGCGGCCATTTTCCTTCGGCAATCATTTCAATTACCGCATGAGCTATTACGAATTATCTCGAACCCAGCTGCGGGATTTCAGTCATTATGTACAATCGCGTGTTAAGACAACCGTGACATACAAGTTGTGACTCTTACGGCCGCAATATAAAGGAGTCTTAGCGGTAGTTTGTGTAAACATTGAATGTAGACAATGAGTTGGGGCAACGTAAGCGTATTGGCAAAGCGCTTGGAACAAGAACATCTGCAATCTGCATACATAAGCGCAACTTTGTCGTTTTAATGTCCGAAACCCTATTCAAATGGTATTGGATCTTGTGCAAGAGAGAGATAGGGAGTTAACTGTGAACACAATTTGTGTGACTGATGTTATAGTAAAAAAAATCGTATTATCATACCAATTCTCTTTTACAAACCTGTAAAGTCTGAAACTGCTCGACGAAATTCTTCCCCATTTATTTCCATTTAAGACAGTCTCTAATTGCCTTCATCCAGTGCTGACACCAGCTATGGCTAAGTGCTGTATGACCTTAGGGAAAGACAAAGCTAACCAACATTGTGTTGGCGTTCAACGCTTTCGCTCTGATAGACATTTGTCTGGATGCTGTTAAATTGCGACCGCTGCTGTTGCGCAAGAGTGGCTGTCAAAACAGAGACAAGTGCGTTTGTTTGATTGGTTCGGTTGCGTTTGGCGTTTTTATGTCTGTCTGTAACACCGTAATAGCTGGGAAGATTTGTACTGTTGTATTAAATTGAGAAATATTCTGAGAAGACATATCTGCCTATATCTGACGACCTTAGTGGCGCAGCGGGCGGAAGCCCGCCTGCGACGTAGGAGGTTCGATTCCCGCCCCGGGACAAATATTAATAACTTACATATCATTATTTCTTAATAGTGTTTTCACATTCAAGGAAGCCAAGAAAAAATGATTTTTTTTGTATGTAAATAGAGTTTTTTTACCACGGGGATCCCGTTAATACTGAGATCTAAACCGAGTTTGACAACCCAACCCGTTAGGTCTCTTAAACGTTTACGAAAGATACCAAGAAAACGAACTTACTTAGTAGGACTTCGTGCATCTCAAGTGTGATAAAAACTTGAAAAAACCCTGGCGTTTTTCCGCGTCAAGAACTTACCCTCAAGCAAACATGACCATTGTACTGTTTCTATGTTTCTTGGTCTAGGTACAAATATTGTTTCAAACTGTAGACCAAACCAACCTAAAATATAGCAATTAAAAGTTTCCTCCAATATTCATTCACAAACTCGTTAGTGTTACTTTGACGGCCCGTGCCGACACGTTGTTTTCACAACAAACTTTGATATACCTACGATAGTTTCACTGAAGCGTGCTTTTTGAAATGACTTGTTTACTTGTTCATCCTTTTCAATACACGCAAATAAAAAACTACGATTTTACTTAATAACTCGGCATAAAAACCAACGTAACAAGAAAATGATCGATTTTGTTCATAAAATGCGTAAATGTGTCTCAATAGTAAGTAGGCCTTTTAGAGAACTAAGTAAACAAAAAAAAAAACAAAAGAGAATTAATGCTGGGCAGTTTAAAAAAATCAAGCCTCAGCCAACCAAGCTAAGCAGAGCTTATGTAATGTGTAAAAATAAATTATATACTTAAAACAATGAATCAATTGCTTTATTAAATACAACAGTTGGACGTATCGAAAAAGTAACAAAAAAATTAAATAATGTTGTGCTCGGTTGTTCTGATCCGTTTAGCTGTTATGACAGGACAGACAGACAGATAAATAGACGAATAAAATGTAAGTTTCAACACCTTTTTTGCGCAGGAGGGTGAAAAACTACAGTAAAAAATAGCAAATTTTCCGACCAGACTCAAATTAACGAAGTCACATTCTATAGAGCGGAAATTCATTATTTTTCGAGGGTTTGCGACCGGCGACTGTCGGTTAGCCAGTTCAAAGCTGAATTTTTTGCTAGGCTAGAGTTTAACTGGAGAGTTCGAAACGTAGTGTTCGTTGAACCATTTGCATCCCTTTGTCGTGCAAGGTTCACTAGACAAATTAGACACACTTAAAGCAGCAGCTTTAAGTGTGTCTAATTTGGAATTTTCTAGTGAACATAATGCACGATAAGCGGAGATTTTACCCCAAGCAGCAGCTTAGGGTAAAATCTCCAGGTTTTTTTCTTCTATATGAGTACTCAAAATATTTTTTCCCAGGCTATAGAGTTGATGAACATAATTTTAATTCGTTCATATCCATTAAGTGATCTCTACGTATTTGCCCTTATCTTTCTCTCTTTCTTACACCTTTTGCTATATTTTTCTTTTCTGTTGAAGCTTTTCATCCTCCTTTCATATTAATTATGACACCCAGAAGTTTCCTCACTTAGTATTCCGTTTGTAGCTCAGCTCACATAGCTCACAGCTACTTAAAATGAATGAAAAATAAATGTTTTGAAATATGAACCATTTTGCGGACTATGTCAATTTTGCACATAAAAATAAAAGATATTGAGAGAGAGAGAGAATCACTTGTTCACACCAGCAGGATCAGAACATACAAATTTTAGAATAGCACTCGCAAATGTGGTTCTGCTATCAGAAAACACGTGACATGTTACACCAAATGTCAGACAGAAACACGTGTCGGCCACGGGGGCACCATACCGCGACAAGGTTCCAACCGGTTTGCCCATGCACCTGGTACCCAAGCAACCATCAACTGAATGGAACCATGTTACGCAACACTGCTATTGGGGACGTCCTACAAAGAACTCGCGTCTCAGCTGTTACGTGGTAATTAAAGAAATTGTAGGTACGACTCTGTGATTGTTTTATTGTTTGCTTTGATAGTTTCTTGTTAGTTGTTAAATTCTTAAATAACGGTTACTTAGTTATCATTCTCATAACTTTGATTTTATTACGTATTTAATTTTCTTTGGTATTAAATGTCTTGATAACTTTCTGTGATTGACAATTTGATATGAATTTATCACTTTGTCATCGAATGCGTAAATTATTTAAAATTCATTCCTTCAACTTCAATAACGTAAGAAGTACCTACGCAATGTATGAAAATGCGATGTCATTATGAAATATTCTACCCTAGAGAACAATCCCCGTGCTTGGCCACAATCTACTGTCCTACATGATATTATATCCAATTTATAATATTTACACTCATCTTTGAACTAAATTACATCTAATCTTTATATCGTCGTTAAAATCGTTGTATAAAAGTAATAAAAACCAGTATTTTAATAGAAGAAGAAGAGCTATAACTTACGTAAACTCGTAATTTAAGACAACCATTACATAAAGACTTGGAAAGTTATACATTCGGAGACAAAAGAGTTTTCGGTTCGTGAGCCCCACCTGACCTTGACACCGCGTCTTGAAAATCCGTATTTTGATCGCCGGCCGTGACCCAGCCGTATTAAAACCGGAAATTCTTTGAGACGGCTTACATTTAAGACACATTTTGAACGTTTTTACGAAGATTTTGAGTACGGTTTCATGATGAAGAGATAAGATCGTGTCTTGTCGTGACGTGATGATTAAACTTACGTTATTTATTTAGATGACAACTTATTTACATCTGAATTAGTGGCATTCCAGATAAACCTTCAAGTATTTTCAGATTTCAGGTTATGGAGTTATAAGATCGTATATAAAAGACATGCGTGTGACATAATGAAACAATAGTTATTTATCTTACAAGCTAGATGATTAGGTTTTAATTAAGTGCTAAATTGGTACATGATTTCTCACAACACCTGACACGACTTCGTCATACAGACGTCACACACACTTGTGCACTTTAGTATGTACTGCACACTAGGCTGGCCGCCGCCCGTGGCCGAAATTCGGCTAGCTAGGAGGACATCATCATCATACAGACGAAATAGCCTGCACATAATAATTTCGCAGCAAGATGATGCCAAAACGCTACAATCAAAAATCCAGGCAAACAACGCAAACACTTAAATTGAATTTCGCTGCAACAAATCATGATTGCCCGGCATTACCAGGGTCTGGGTGTGACCAGTGTGACCCCTATTACCTCGTACCTACATATTTGGGCGAAGCCGCCGACAGATGAATGTAGAAAGTGCAGCCGATCCAAGGAATCTGTGCTATCGGTACAATGTCATGGGAATAAGCGCTGTACCAGTGGAATTGAATACAGATGGTGTAACCGATAGATAAAGTACTTATCGGGACATGCAGGCTATAGCGGGGGCTTTTTCCATGTCTAGACTGGAGTCTCACCATTTTAATAATTACTGTGCCATGCTCAGCTTTACGCATTACTTCGATTGTTGATCAGATCACGCAGATATTGATTTAAGCACGCTGTTACATTTGAAAATGTATTTTTAAACAATCTGTATTTTTTTGAGTCTCCCACAGACTCGAAAACCTTACGTGTTCGACCGAGCTTAATTATGACCAGACCTTAAAGCCCAAATCACCGGTAAGTTTGATAACAGCATAATATATTACGTATAACCTGACACACAGGTGTTCAGAAAATTTGCAATCTTGGATCAAAGATACAAATCGTGAACATTTAAGTAGAATCTCTCACTAATGTGGTTAAACCGCAAATAGAAACCTCGCTTAATCTCGACCTGTTTCTAGGATTTGCATAGGACTTTTACAGCTTTGAGGCTAGTTCCTACTAATGCGGGGTGGATTTCATGTGTTATATCAAAACCACCAATAGCATGTTGTCTTAAACGTATCACATAACATTGGGTGGTTTACTGATGGCTATTTCCATTTACAAGCAGACCTACGGCGCATCCGACACTACTCCTCTACCTTTATCACTGCTACCGCTAAGGCTAACTAGCTGCCTTATTCTCTTTTTGCAGCAAACTACAACTTGGGTCTCTTAAAGACGAGAGTTAATAGGTCTTCTACACTTTCGTGATAAATCGTTCGCCACATACTAACAATCAGGTGATATTGTGACCAAACGAAGATCTATACACGAAATAAAAATATGTCACGACGGAACCAGCAACGACTCGGCTTCATAATATTTTATCGGCGCCGGTGGGAAAACGACCAATCACGGCTTGTAACAGAGATTCTATTGCATTGCAGATCTCTGCTGCGCTCCGCTTCGTTAGACACCGGTCCGCAGGGTTGTGTTTGCGATTCACCTATGCAAATACCTACTTTCGTTATCTGCTATTCGCAACCCGTTCTCAATAAAAAAGATACGCATTTATTGCTCCTGGATTTGCTGTCGACCTTTTCACGTTATCGCTTTACCCATCTCGGTGCGAAAGTTGTATGTACAAAGTTTGGTGCTTGTAAGCTACTGAATTTATTGCGATATCGGTCCATTAAGCGTCGAATGCCGAAGCCGATTCATTGGCTGGAGTTAAAGCCAGCATTCCGATCAAAGAGTTGGGGTTGTGTTCTTCTTAGGCTGGCGTGCTTCGGAAGAGGCAATTAGCAGATTCCTCGTCTTCATTCCATAAATTTGACTTAATTAATGTTTTGAAGAACTTCTTTCTGCCTTAAATATAATCGGGACACATCTATAGACATTTTTTGACAGAAGTTCTCATACAAGCGACGAAGCTGCCAGTACACCGATAATTTACAGAGAAACACAACGCTTTTATAGTATAGTAGAGAGAACCCTTTGTGATTGACTTCCTCTGTAGAACTACCTACCGTCATACCCATTTCTGTCACCAGCCACCATTCATTGTTTGACAACCTCTGTGGCGCAGTGGGCGAAAGCTCGTCTGCGACGCGGGCGGTTGCGGGAGGTTGCGGTTTCGATTCCGCCTCGGGACAAACTTTTGTATAATCTGCAAATGTTTGTTCTGTGTGTTCTAGGTGTTTTCTATGTATGTATAGTATAAAAATATCTATTTGTGTAAATTGCGCCCGAATACTCAAACGTATCTCAGATTTAAGCGTGGCTCAAGTCGCGATTTTTTGACAGATTATCATCGAAACCTGTCAAAAGAAGAAAAACTTGCTTAAATCTGAGTTTCATTTGAGTATTCAGGGTAAATGAAATGAAATAGTTTATTAAACATACAAAGTACACGCAAATAGGTACAATTACTATAACTAAATTTAAAGAAGAACATAGAATAAACCAGGGTAAAGTACAAACACAGAGAC
Organism: Eupithecia exiguata; assembly: GCA_947086465.1. Taxonomy (NCBI): domain Eukaryota; kingdom Metazoa; phylum Arthropoda; class Insecta; order Lepidoptera; family Geometridae; genus Eupithecia; species Eupithecia exiguata. The sequence goes on from OX352244.1 coordinate 9,296,445, forward strand.
GCTACTTAAATACCTACAGTTTAATAGCTAAAACTACAAAGACACAGTTAAAAACAGTGGGTACTAAGCAGCTCATCTGTGGGTTGGTGGATATAGCGTGTGTAGCGTGTGTACGTAGGCATGTCTACCAGTTCTTGGCTCAGCGTGGTGCTCTAACACAAATAGCGGAACTATAGTGATAGAGCGCTGGTTTTCAGCCAAAACTAATAGGAATGTAAAAATGTGTAAATGTATATTCAGTACCCATAACACAAGCTCTGGTTAGCTTTGGTCTTGATGATGCTGTGTGGATAGTCCTGTCCCGCAGTGGCGGATCATCCCCAAGGCAAAGTAGGCATGTGCCTAGGGGCGCGAGGTTCCAGGGGGCGCGCGCGCGGAAAATTTTACACTACTAAATAATTAATAAGTAAGGTAATACCTAAGTGTAAAATTAATTATATGAGTAAGCAGGTATCCGGCTACTTACAAAATATAAATCATTATTTAATTCTGTCGAAACTTTTTATTTTTGTTCTATGTCCAGAACAAAAAATTCGCCGCGCCGATCCTAGGGTAAAGCGAGCGGTGCCCAAGTATCCATAACGCGAATTCCTTATTGAAACAATCTATTTAGAGCGAAAAGTAATATGGTATATCGGGGTATGATCGGACGCGGGGGAATACCGTATAACACTAATTGTAGCCGAATTAAGCCATTATTTTCTAATGCTGCCGCCATTTTCTACGACTCTATTTGAGGGCGTCGGCATAAAATGTTGTCAGCTTTAGAAAATATGGCTTAATTCGGCTACAATTAGTGTCATACGGTCTTCCCCCTCGTCCGATCATACCTTGATTTACCCTATAGTTTGATGGGTTTATATGGTGACTTCTGAGAGAGGAGTGAACTGCGCAGCTGGGTGGGCGGGGTACGTGCATGCGTACAGCACCGATCTCCACACTAAAATTTTTTTACGGCTCGCTTCGCTCGCCGTTGTTTTCTATCTGTTGTCCTCTAGATTTTAATGACTTTGAAAATTTTCTATCAAACCACTGGAAAGTGTCGAACCTTTTTGCTAGTTCGCTCCGTTGTTGCCGTAATTTCTATTGTTTTTGCTTCCATAAATTTCTAAATAATTTGGGAATAATTTTATTACCGATAGCCACAAAAGTTTTGCGTTTCACCGTTTACATACCTATCTTATTTAATCTTGAAAAATCAAAAAAATGCGGCTCGCTCCGCTCGCCGTTATCTTTCTTTCCCTACCTTTCTAGCTAACCCCGCCAAAACCCATATGGGTTTTGGCGGCAATTTGGGAATAATTTTATTACCGATAGCCACAAAAGTTTTGCGTTTCACCGTTTACATACCTATCTTATTTAATCTTGAAAAATCACAAAAAAATTGCGGCTCGCTCCGCTCGCCATTATCTTTCTTTCCCTACCTTTCTAGCTAACCCCGCCAAAACCCATATGGGTTAGCCAAGACAAGTCTTGGCTCTAACTTTGACAATTGACAACCTCCTCTATCATGCTAACCAAAAGCATGAAAATAATTGCGGCTCGCTTCGCTCGCCATTACTTCTAGTTTTTTACCTACCTTCAATACTTTTTTGTCAACCACTGAGGAACGTCGTTGTTATGTAACTAACACCACCCCCAATACTGAGCTTTGCCGCGGCTCGCTCACAGAGGGGCGCCAATGTGGTGTTTGCCTAGGGCGCTGTCGACAATTAATCCGCCTCTGCTGTCCCGTATGACATATATTTGTTTATATATTGTTTGTTGGTACGATATCTGGTGGAATAGCAAATAGGAACCTATATGAAACGGAAGAAGGAAATGATAAAGTCATTCTTTTCCAATCCAATGAACCAATTCAGTCTGAGTCGAAGGTTAAAGCACCTCGAAAGTGATTAAGTCCATTCCCAACGTTCAATTTATCCGGCCGTGCGTCGGATCTCGGCCATAATCCAATAAACTGGACTGCGATGGCGTTTTAATTGGCCAAATTACTCGGCCCAGTTTGATCAAACTCTACTTTGATAGTAGCAACTGTTTTTGACTTTACTTGCATAAATACTTGAGTTCAAGTAAGAGTTCACAGTTACATGTACTGTATTCGTAGCGGTAGCTCTTTATGTGGCAATTCATGATAACTGTCTTTGTTTTGTTAACTGAAAAAATAAATACAGTTTTTAGGGTTCCGTAGCCAAAGGGTAAAACGGGACCCTATTACTAAGACTTCGCTGTCCGTCTGTCACTAGGCTGTATCACATGAACCGTGATAGTTGCCGCTATAACAACAAATACTAAAAAATAGAATAAAATAAACATTTAAGGGCGCTCCCATACAACAAACATGTTTTTTTGGCCTTTTTTGTAGATAATGGTATGGAACCCTTCGTGCGCGAGTCCGACTCGCACTTGGCCGGTTTTTTATGATAAAACGTGTAACATACAAACAGACTTACCTAACTTTTTACACGTGTTGATACGTTAGTAAATTTGAATTTTTTGTTTCTATTTCTCGTTCATATTTTAAGATAGCCGTAAATGAAGAATAACTAATTTATTGATCGACTTTTATGGCATTCTATTTTTATTAATGTTTATTGATTTACAAATACATTAACATGTGTTAAATCAAAGTTCGTTTTAATAGAATACAATTACAGTTTTCTTGATTTTGTATGATAATTTATGACATTTAACCGACTGTTGGTTTGAAACACAGGTTTAAAAGCTAGTAAGGACAGATTATAAACTACCGCATGTTAATCAGTTATATTACATGCTTTACTATACTATCACATACCTATTTGAACAGCAGGTTTACATAATAACTAGGATTTCTTCGCGGCTTCACACGCGTTGTTTCTATGTATGTTCTATGAAACGTATAATAGTTGTTTCTACCCCACCGGAACTGGTTTATTTGGTAAAAAGAAGCCTATGTACTCAATATACAGGGTTATTGGTAAATAAGTGACAATACGTGAACTGCAGGTCCTGCCCATCATCACAAACAAGTTCGTGAAGACGCCAATTCTAAATTCTAAAAAGAAATATAAGTCACCTCTGATACTAAATGAAAAAACATCTTTGCCTGGAACCCAACGAGTTACTTAAGACCGATCTTTCACTCTCATATCTTCCGTTAATTCAGGGCAGAGCTGTTTTTAAGTTGAGTTTCAAGTAAAACCTCTCTAACGAACGTTTATTGAATTGCGGGGGGTACCCATTACCAATACCAAAATTAAGAATTAAGACCTGGCGTCTTCGCAAACGTGTTTGTGATGATGGGCTGAACCTGCAGTTCACGTATTGTCACTAATTTACCAATAACCTTGTATAATTAATATCATTGTATGTACTATTTCTGGTCTAGACCCTACATTGATGCAAAATTTCAGCTTGATCCGCTCAGTAGTTTTGGCCTGAAAAGTAACAAACATATCATCCATCCATCGATACAAACTTTTGCATTAATATATCTAGCGGTCTTTAAAATGTAACGTATATAATTGTTACTCGAGTAACTGCAATAACTGTGTTGTAACTTGTAACCGATGACGTCAAGGGTCAGACCCTCACTTGTTATATCACCATGATTTATAGAGTCGTGATTTCGGCACGCGTGTCAATACATACATGTATACAATGTATCGAGAGGCCGCCACTGACCCACTATGCCGCCTAGTCACAGGAAATTGAATGTCGCCCGTCATCGCGTGTTGCTGTTCTGCCGTTGGACTTAAGGCGTGTATGCATGTGAATTGGGTTACGTTAAAACCGTTTTACTCCGTTAACTCCAAAAAGCTTCGAAAAAAAACCATAATGATCTATGGGCTATAAGGAGAATAAAGAAAAAAAATATTTTAAATATGAGAAATAAATGTGCAAAGTATTACCAACTGTTTTGTTAGTTTATACCGTTTTTCTCCTAAACTATGAATCACAAGATTTTTTAACTGTATTTTATTGTCCGTAACAATTAATAGAATACCAAGGGAAACTTTGGATTATTTTTGCAAATAAATGTCCTTATTAATATATAATAAGCAAAAACTTGATTGACTTCACGCCGCTCTGCTCTGTCCCGCTCCTATAAACGCGAAATCCCATGCCTATACTTCTCATAAAATGGCGTCATATAACGCCCCCTTAAAGCGCTACCTCGACGCACACTAGCGCCTTCACCAATTTTATTATATTTACGTAAAACAAAGGATTTTTCAAAAAACCATTGGGCAGTTTGTTATGCCTATCATAAATTTTTTGAATGCCTATGTCACTATTTATTTTTTCTAGTTTATTCAAAGATACGAAGTTGCTCTCGGAGGTGACCAATTTCTGTTTTCGCATCTCTGCCTATAAGAGTACCTACGCCTATACTAGAAAAAATTCAACTGTAACAGATGTATTAAAAAAAGCTTATGATAGGAACCACAAACTGCCCAGTGGTTTCATTGAAAATTCCTTTATTTAACGTAATAATAAAATAAAATTGGTGGCGGCGCTAGTGTGAGTCAGGGTACCGCCTTAACTTGACTTCTTTGTTGATGGCGTTCGGTCGTTTCTAGCAATTGTTCTGCTATTTGACGAGGCTATTGTGGTCTAGTCTAGGTTACGACTGTCAAGAACATAGAATCAAGAACAAAGAATTATTACAGATTGTTCAGTGAGAATGTAACAATAAAACAGGCAAGGGCATATGTAAGACTCACTACGCACAGTTTTTGTGACTAACTTTGGTCGTTAATTGTTTTATTTAAAAAAATGTACGAAGTTTTATCATTAAATACTTTCACGTTGCTTATTTTTGTACGCATTGAACTAATTTTTAGAAAAAGGAAAGAGTAATGATAGTGAACAACACAGTACCAACTCCGATTGTCCGAATTATAGGATAGGTGCGTATTAAAACGACCGTTTCAGTAGAAGTTATTTATTTGAAACTCTCAAACTGAGTTCGTCTTCAGCCGTGCGTTCTCGTCAGCGCGATTCAGCCTTCGTCCACTTTTAATCGCGACATCTAGTTAAAACTTAACACACTAAAGTAGGTAGCCTCGTATCTACATCTTGAACTTTTACATTAAATAGATAGATTTGTCAGTGAATTTCCGTATCAATGCCGCTACAAAAAGCTAGAAAGGAACAACTCGGCTACAAATGTTTTTAAGCAACAAAACATTAAAACGCTGAGGTCAGCTGGGCCACCTTCGCGTCTCAGACATTTTACAAAACTATTTTAGTAACAGCGAAATGTTTGCGGAAAAATTGCATTTGGCTTAAGAGGCGAACCTAGCGTGTTTGCTTGTCAAACTATGACTAGATCTCAGTACTCACGGGATTCCCGTGGTTAAAAACTCGAATTACATAAAATTCTACATATTTTCTTTGGTTTCCTCAAAGTGAAAATACGATTAAGAAAAATAATACTATAGAAAAAATCATGAAATTGCACGGTTTTTGCGCATAATTTGGTCGAGATCTTAGGAAACCTGCGGTCTATTGAAATGACTTATGTTTTGATTCGTAGGTTATTATTAATAACTTAGTTCCTTCACATAGTTTTTCATAAGTTGTGTAGTTTTCTTGTAAATAAGCAAAAATTCCATTTTTGCACTTGCGCCATCGTTCCAAAAACGTATGCCCTGTCCCGCTCCTATGAACGAGAAATCCTATGCCTATGCTTTTCATAAAATGGCACGCATTGCGCCCTCTTAAGAGCATGAAATCTGTTCAGATACCTCGACTGTCGAAGCGTTGCCGCGTTGAAGTGAATACGTGACCTATCAATGAAAGCAGAGATTTACCGTTTTCTCCAGCGACTGATAGAGGCGTTGGTACTGTTGTGAAGTTGCTCGACGGATACATTCATTACTGACTTGTAGATACTGTTCCTATTCTAGAGTATCTAGGGTTGTCTAGTAGAGATTATTGAGCGTTTAACACCAACAATTATCTAGTGGTCTTTGATTGTACTATGTTTTTTGTGTAAATTGTTTCTTTATGTTAAGGCGATTCCCCGAGCCAAACTAGCGCCACCTATTTTATATTATTTCGAAATTACCAATGGGCAGTTATATATAGCTTTTTTTAATACCTCTGTAATAGTTTTATTTGGTATAGTTTAGGCAGAGATGCGAAAATAGAGTTTGTTGGCCACAAAGTGCAACTACGTATCTCTGCCTTAAATATACAAAATAAAAATATTAAAAAAGGCATTAAAAAATAGGTATCACAAACTACCCAATGCAAATTTTTAAATTACCTTTGTTCAACAAAATAATAACATAAAATAGGTGGCGGCGTTAGTTTGGGTCGAAAAATTGTCTTAAGTATGTATAAAATCATTTTCTGTACGTCACAAGTTTTTTCTCTCAACTCGATAACGAAACGATACTACAACGTGTATGAAATCGAAAAAACGAACTGTTATAATCAACCAACCACGACCGCAAACAATCTCACTTTCGAAAGCGAATGACAACTTTAAAACTCGCACTGTCCTCAGAAAGAATATCATACGCATTATTTTCATCATTATATTGGTCTGTAGTATAGACTCTGTACCGGGGCCGTTCGTTATTCATAGCTCCTTAAATCGCTGTCCCACCGCCACACACGGAGAGGCTACGCTTAATAAGAAAATGTATGTGAAATCCTCCACTGCAACCCACTAACACGCGACGCACGAAAACGAGATTAATGACGTCATTGGTACACGCGTGGCATGCTCGAATTAGCACCTACGCAGCACAATACGGTGCACGCCATGCACGCGGTACACGTAAACCCATACAAAGAATCCACGCAGCTAAAATGCGCCGCGTGGCCAAGCACAGCGTACTTGTATAGCGTGTGCGCAGTGGAAACGTAGACCCACGTTGTCAAACAAACGAATTCACGCAGCTAAAATACGCCGCGTGGCCGTACACAGCGTACGCAGTAATGGGACATCGGCTTTGAATCCATAATCATCAACTATTCTCAAATTAGCGGTAATTGCTTCGCCTTTGCATAACCAATGAAGGCTAAATCAGCACCAGTACACATTCATATCACAGGGACATTCGCCAGGGCCGGCTGTATATCTCCATCCCTCTAATTGGGAGAGTCGAGTTCACGACTAGCGTCTCCATTAATCCCGCGCGGCAGGTAATGAAGTGTACGAGGTTTTTACACTGTACGATACGATTTAGGATGAGAAATACTACGAAAATACCCTTGCTAGGGCCAGCGCACACCACAACTTGGGGCGCGAATCCTGGGCCCTATTCTGCTGGTCTAGAGTAATCGCTTTACTACCACAATGGTATCGTCACAGAATGGGAAATTTTGGCATTCAACCTTATAATAGACTAGCGGTCTGCCCCGGCTTCGTACGGGGTATATTCGATTGCCTATGTTCATCAAGGGTTGTGTAGGATTCTAAGGGTGAAAGAATTTAAATCGGTGCAGTAGTTTCTGAGCCTATTCAATTCCAACAAACAAACAAATATTTCCTCTCTAATATAAGTGTAGATGTAAGAAACTGATGAAGGGACGCCCGTCAGAATTGTTATGGTTGAATCCACTGTAGTATTAGTCCACTGTGTATCGTATTAGTATTGTATGTATTAAGTGCTCTATCTCTCTCTGTTTGCGTCGGGGGTTTAAAATACAAACAAATATTCGGACTAATAAATTTCCGGACAAACTTGAGTGAACAGTGCACAAATCCTGCAATATTCCGGTCGTAGATTGTGTGGACACCTGCCGTGGAGGGTAGGCCGCATTTTTGTAGCGCGATTGAATTCGTGGCAGCTCGTCCGGTTGAGAGCCTCGCCTGGGGGCGCTAGGGCTCCCCCTGTCGCAAATTGACGTAAATTTTATCGCAAATTACTCGGTAACTTTTGAAAATATACTTCTTAAAGGTATAACGAACAGTTTAATCTAGGATTCAAAACGAATAATATCAGTAATCAGAAGTTCAAACTTGTCATCAACTTTTGCATACGCGTAACTAACGTTTCAACAACTTGATATAGATTGAGATGATTGTGCCTAGGTTAGGTACCTAGGTCAGCTTATGAAGATCTAAAGCTAGTTCCACGCTATCGTAGAACACAGTTATTTCAAGGCTCGCCTTAGGAAGGAGGCTTATGTCCACCTGTGGACTAATAAAAGCTGATGATGATGATTAATTCCAAGGAACTTGCAAATGTATGATAGTTACAGACAAATCATCACAGCGACACACCACACCTCAATAGTGTGGTTCTAGTTTTGTAAGTTCCTTGGAATGAATCATCGTCCTGCTGAACATTAGCCTAAAGAGAGTCTTGAAATGAATAGTTACCTCTCACTACGATGACTGTGGTCTGTCTACATTGAATGATAATATTTTCATATCTTAGCGCTTATTAATTCTTTTTTTTTATAATTTCACTATCTGACAGCCCTATCTGTTTCTGCGGAGCCAGCACAATGATGGATGGTGCTTCAACTCGAGCCGGACCCTGGTTCAAAGGTGTTAGATTATACTGACGCGTACGACCTGCTAAAACGGGTGTTTCAAAATGCTTTGTATTTATTTATGAAATAACTAGCTCCTACCCGCGTCTTTGTATGCCCTTTTCCGGGATAAAATGTTGTCTATGTCCGTCCAAAGGATACCGTCTAGCTCTTTTATGCCGGCATAAAAAGGTAACAGATGGACAGACAGAGAGACATAATTACCTTTGGATTTCTAATATCAGTATGGATTTATTATAACCATAGACTAACTAAACACAATAATGTGTTACACAATTGTGTTTTGTTAGTCTATGCTATAACTAAGCCACCACCCAACAAAACCCTGTGAAGTTTTAGATACTTTACCCAAAAGGAATCTTCCCTGTTATTGTTTTTTTAAATTGTTATTGATAATAATTTTATTTTATTTCTTGTAGAGAGCGCTGCAGGTGAGCTTTTGTGTTGGTTTGAATTGTGAAGTCCGTGTGCATTGCACTAATACTTTGCTAGTTGTGTGTTAAATTATTAAAAACAACTAACAGTCAGTTTCAATATCGAAGAATATACTGCTACCACTCTGCTAGACTTGATTCAAGTAATTATTTACTTTGTAAAACAATTGCTATTGCTCTGTTTACTATTCAGGGTGGACCAAACGACGAAAAGTGTGACGTCAAAAAAAATGGATGCCTCAGCCTCAAATTCAACTTTGTCTCGCTAAAACGTAAATTCATCACTTTGATCATTTTTTTAAACTTGCATTGCAGTTAAAAAGCCATCATTTTATGCAAGAAAGTACGATTCACAGGGGTCATATAACAAAAGAAAACTATAAAATTTCACAAAAAAAACAGTTTTAACCGTTCCGCCCGAAAATCTTCAAACAAGCGTAAAAAAATCATAACTCAAAAACTACGAAAAATTGGGGAACAAACATGGGGTATTTTCAGGTACCCTGGGGGTGAGGCATTCTTTTTTTGTAGACATTGTTTGGTACACCCTTTATTGACTACTACTACACTATGTACAAGAGCTTGATGCTGCTGGTTGCCAACCATTTCTAGTTTCGTCAGTTCGGGTATTAATAATAACCACGGGTAAAAGCAATTTAGATGAATCTTAGATAGCGGTAAAATAAAACTGTTGCAATTACAAAATACCTTACACGAAAAGGCAAGTGGTTTACGTCCATAAACGTCGAACCATTTCACGCCATACCACTGCTATTTGACCGAACGTAGCATCTCCGACGTAGCGGATGATTGACGTAGCGGTTGATCGACGTAGCCGACCGACTGGGTTATTACTTATTAGCATAATGTAATTAAACTACGCGACGACAGCGAACTGTCTTTAAAGATAAAGGATAACTTGCGTATAATTAAATTCAAAGTTATATTTTGTCGTATCTAAAAGTTAGTCGTTTAACTTTGTGAGCTTTCGAGTTAAAGCAAATTGTTTAAATGTACTATTTACTCAATATCTGTTACTTTATTTCTGCTGCACAACATGCGTAAAACGAAATTTGTCTGTTTGAAAGAAGAACCTCGCACATAAAGTTTGAAGGTACTTAATCGAATTCGTAACATATGCCACAAAAAGGTAAATGGATTTAATCGAGAGTAAAGGCTGGGCCAACATTTATTTATTTATATATTGAGTACAGAAACATGGATTACGGTACTTCTTTACAACTATTGACTTTCCACGAATTATTGATTTGAAATCCCAGTGATAAATTTCTAGACTAACCATAGACACTGCGATGCCGGACGCTCCCATTTACAAACTCCCTCCCACCTGTCAGGAAGTACTTTATTCAGAAGAACTAGGAAATCATTTTTCACTAGGGAGGGATGTCCTCATAAAAACGACATGTACAACATGATGCCGTGACATGACATGGGGACATGCAAGCAGCGCCAAACGTTTGACGTAAAACATGAAATATGAATATATTCCATTTTTTCCTTAGAAGTCACTTAATTATGTTGATACTTCAAATCAAGAACCTATTGTTCTGCACAAATAATCTTAAGTGCCAAGATTTTCAAATTTTGTGGACATTTTGATTACAAAATAGCATTAGGACCGACGAAGTCATCTACAAAAATCGCTGAATAGTGTCAGTATTCCAAAAACACGGCGTGTGCAAAATTAACCTTAAATTAATTTAAACCTAAACAACAACAAATATCTGTGATATTGTGTCGATGACAAAGATGTGGTTCACAGTCTTACACTCAGTTTAGCAAAAACATTAATTAAATTTAGTAATACTTCAATGCATATACCATTTAAACGTTTCTGTATACATACATACAAACAATCTTATGTCTGTTACGACGGAATCACCAGTCCTTTTTCCCGGGCGAATGGATTTATATATCAAATTTTTACTAAAATCGGTGAAAAAACTGAAATCCAAAAGTTTTCCTTCATAAGGCATTGGATTTGTCCTGGCCTTGTTTGATATGTCCACATATTGATCTGGTAAGTAGATTTCCTTTCGACATATCCAAAAATATCTTGCTATTCAAAAGTTTCAAAATGCAACTCTATCTTAGTGAAAACCAGCTGGAATCGGATTTAATCTCCTTCAGATTTTACCCCACGTTTTCTCTGTGGTATGTGAATGTGCACAGCCAACGGCTGGAGCAGTGGATTTTTATTATAATCCAATAACGGTAACCCAGTTGGCTTGACCACTCCGACTGTCGCATAATGCTTACCTATTTGCTGTTTGTATAACCCTGTTTTGCTAGATTTGCGAAGACGTTAAGCAGAATATTTTACTTAAATAGAATAAGCGCTAGATAAAAAGTGAAAACTCAAAAAAAAACGGTATAACCTCTACAGTGAAATGTCTGAATAGAGACAACACTGATTAGGGGTCAAAAAGTGAAAACTCAAAAAAAAAACGGTATAACCTCTACAGTGAAATGTCTGAATAGAGACATCACTGATTAGGGGTCGTTTTAATAACGTGAGGCTCGAACGGAGGTTCAGAAAAAAAACACAAGGAGGGTGTATTGAGGCATATAATTTATTTTTCGTTGAATTCAAGAGTTCGTTGAACCGGTCAGTCCTTGTTTATCATGGTGCAAGTTGTCCAGAATTAAATGAGATAGCCTGTATTCAGAGACAATTTTCTGGTTTTTTTATACCTTGTTGTAGAACGACAAAAAAAACATGTGATTTTAGGTAGAGGGTAATGAACAAAAACATATAATTCTCATAAAGGGTTGTCTATTGTTCCCGTGATGCATTTAGCAACTTTATAATTTCAACCCCCTTGTTGATACGTGGTGAGATTTTTTGGACGACCCCTTATGAGTATTTTATGTTTTTGTTCATTAATCTGGTCCTCTTACAAACGTTACTGTACCTACTTATTAAGTGTGAACCAGCTAAATATTTTCCTTACAATATCTTAAAATGACCGCACAATTTCCATTTTCTTACTGCATTACCCTCTATGGTACGCCCCGTTAAACAATTTCCGTTAGCCCACCCACCGCCTTATACTCCTAGGTTTATGACTTACTTTTATATAAATGCTCGGTTTCCACAGTTTTATACTTGCCCGAGTCACTGTGTTGCCCGGGCACGTATGAAATGGAATAGACGATATTTTTGCTCGTAGGTGTACAGTCAGCTGCGAAAATATGTATACACTGCCATGTTTTCAATTTGACTGAATAGTAAGTGCAGGTAATTTTGATAATTTATACCGAATTTTGACAAGTACAATGAATACTTTGTACCTACGTAAAATGTGTGCATCGACTTTTATTTGAAAAGTTCTGAGTAAAATAAAAGTGAAAACTTGGGAGTGTATACATATCTGAGCAGCTGACTGTACATAGTCGAGTGCAATTTTTACTACGTTACGTTTTGTTTTCTTGGACAGAGGGAGTGAATTTTTTACAGTTTTCGATGGAACAGTTGCCCGTACCGTGCGATAATCTTTTCATAAAACGGTACAAAAATCCGCTTCCGCTCCAGCTGCGCTGGTCCACTGAAAACATACCCTTATTGCCATTACTAGCACCCATAACACGAGCTTTGCGTAGCTTAGGGCTACATGATGCTGTGTGAATTAATTGTCCAGTATTGTTATAAGCTTACATACGACATTTTACTGCTACCGGCTTATTTGTAATCAAAGTGTCAGTAATTATTAATACTATTTAACGTTTCGGAAACGTCGGGAAAAATAGGTAAATAAACGCGATAAATACCCGTTAATTAGTATTAATAATTATGTGTTCAGATCGCGTAAGCTATATTTAAAGTGTCAGTATTCTTTCATGCTGCCTTCCCTGCTATAATTGCCCCGTATTAACAAAAAAACTTGTATCCTACGACAAACAATGACATTCCCCATTCTATTCCAGGTAAAGAAAATGGCAGAGCGCGTGTCAAAATGCCGCGAGGACGTCGCTAAGAACCGGGAGAAGTACCAGTCAGCCCTGGCGGAGATCACGGCCTACAACCCGCGCTACATCGAAGACATGACCGGCGTGTTCGATAGGTAACATTTACTACCCTTATGTTTTACCTTGCTAGTTGTATTTAAACTACTGATGGAATTTCGTATTTTTTTGATAATGGGACCTGTCTAGTAAGTATGCCGGCAAGAAATGCGTGGTCGGGTAAAAAAAACCTGTGCTTATGATAAGACAGGAAGTAGGGAAGGGAGATCTTTCCCTGCTGTGCCGTAATAACAAAATGTAAGATAAATATAGATTTTTCAGACTTATTTTTCCTTGTCTTAACGTTATTCAATGCTATAACATAATGCTGATATGTCCACAGATGTCAACAGATGGAGGCGCAGCGGTTAGCGTTCTTCAAAGATGTCCTCTTCAGCTTCCACAAGTGCCTCAATATCAGTCAAGAACCTTTGTGAGTACAATTATATTGATACGCAATGAATATCTGTACTAATATTTTACATCCGATATACTTGTACCTAATGGCTTCGCGACTGACCATTGGCCATTGTACGCGGGCAACTGATGATGACGTCAGCAGTAAAGTTTGTCGCAGATCTAGATCGAACTACTGCTGCACAAAAAAAATTACTTTCAAATATAGGCTTTAATTCGTAATATATAGAGATATTTTATATTGACATCAAACAGGCAGCGCTTGAAGCTTGCGGTAAGTCATTGTCACTGTAAAATTTATCTAAAGATGACGAGTTTAAGCCTAAATTTGAATGTTTATTGTTGTGCCGGTAGCGGTGCTAGATGCATATGTGGTAAGTCCTTTACTGGCAGAATGTGCCAACAGAATGTGACTTGTGATCTTCATCGCACTTTCAAAGAGGCTGTGGCATATCAAGATCTTTTATAGATCATTCATTGTATAAACCTTACTACATACATGTAAAAAAAGAATAAAAACATTTCAGATTACCACAAATATACGAAGAATTCCACCACACGATAAACAACGCAGACCAACAGAAGGACCTCAAGTGGTGGGCCAACAACCACGGCGTCAACATGGCCATGGCGTGGCCGCAGTTCGAGGTAACTTTGACCATCCATTCCATCCATTGGCCTTCTCCCGTCCCATAACCATAACCACTCACTTGGACGAACCAACTCTACGGTAGAGCAGAATGAATCACTTATTGTCTGTACTTTTACCCTCTTACTTACAAACCTCTGAGCTTTAAACAATTAATTAGCAGTTTTTGTCTCTTTCTGCCATGGGTAACGGAACAAAACACAATTCTGATCCAATAAACGCTAATCAGTCAAAGTCAAATTTGAGTAGCGTTCGTACTATCCGCATTTTTTTTGTTTTTATTTCGTTAATAAAGTATTATTTTCGCCAATAAGTGGCGAAAATAATATTTTAGTGTACTCTCGAATACATCTGAAGTGATCTGCTGGTCTCAAGGGTTGCAATTCTTTTACAGCGTTCAATGAAAATTCGTCTTAAAATCTTACATCTCATTGGTGTTTGAGTCTGGGCTGGTTAATGCTTAATGTTTCGTAGACTCTTTTAAGCCCTGATCAGGGCTTTGATTTACGACTACCTACCTACTATGTTATTAAAGTTCACAATTTGAAAGGGGAGTGGTGAATATGTAAGAGGGAAAGTCGCTAACTACACACCATAAAGTGTAAAAAAATATCCAAGGCTATTTCTGAACAATTATATATTGTTTCCTATGACCTGACGTTGGTTCGTCTAAGATCATACAAAACTTATGCATTTCTACCCACACTGTACCTACTGTTTCTCTTGCTAGTATGTTATTAACTGAATGCTTAGTGACCTCTCTGTTATTACATAGTACACAACATATCAGATGTACGCTTAGTGTCTGAACCTAGTGAAATTGAAGTGAATTCATAAATCTTAGTGTCGATGATGTCTCAAATCATGATTTGTCATGACCTCAAGAACTTATATTTTTGCATAATTGGAAGATGGAACATAATTATCAAAAATATATATTTTATGCACCTATACCTAAAACCAAAATTATACCTTGGGCAATAGGGTAGATACCAAGGTAAAAAAAATGTAGTCCATCAGTTATATTATCAGAAGATATAGGACACGTATTTTTTGCTTTTATGAATCAAAGAAAAAACTACAAAGATAAAGCGCGTCAAAGTTTAGGAGTGGGGATCGTGACTTTCACACCGTGCTAAAAAGTGTCGCATCTTCATCTGAAGGACTAATTACATTTTTTTTATTAAACTAGCCTATTGCCCATGGTTATTTATGCTCATGTCAAAAAAAAAACAAGATTCTAAATCACAACAAAATGCTTATTAAACTTGTAAAGCTACTCGCCACGAAACATAGATGAGCTTGTCTTCAATGCCACTAGATTAGACAACGAGCGTACTGGACATGTTATCTGCATATCTATGTACTCGTAAGTAGGTACTATTTACTAGCTAGGTAATGTAGGTATCTATAGGCAGTGCCCGCATCCTGCGATCAATCTCTTCAAGCAGAACAAATGTACGTTTTGTTTGAGTTTTTGTTCTTTGTGTCGGGTATTGTACGAGAATGGCTGGGTTTTTATTGAAGAGATCCATTGATGATGATTCACTTGAGAATGGAAAAGGAATATCCAGATGTAATCAGATATGACAAGCTAATTTGACTTACCTTTAGGATTAAATTGTTTCATCAAATGTTTCATTGCTAATGAATATCTTTACCGTGATACCACCCAGCTGTTTAGTAACTTTTTAAGGTTTTTCACCTCATTTTTAAAGTAATAAACATTTGAAATGAGTTTTTAATCTATGGATGCGAGCATTATACCGTTTAGGGTCTTAATTTATTCTAGCATGACTTCAAAATAGAGATTTTAAATAGAGAGTAGAGCCCTTTCTATTAGATCTTTCAGGGTAACTTTTCTTGGTACTTTGTAGAAACACCCTGTAGCCTCCATGCTTAAGTTATTATATAGCTTACTAGAAAATAAATTAAAGAAAGCGACTTTAAGATTAGTTCTGAAGTATTTTATCTTATTAGATTAAGAAATGGAACCAGCCTAAATGCATTGTAACTTTGTCCCAAATTCCAAATCTAGTTTATCATTATGAAATGTCTTTAAGTCTCTTAAAACCTTAAAAAGCGTAGGTTATCAGCCCAAGGTTATCAGATTGTAACAAATGTCAATATTGAAGTAACGTTACACAAGAGACGTATACAGCTATGCAAATATCAATACAGCTTTGTTTATCTTTCTAATATCAACGTGATAGCGAAGAGTTTGAAATCGAAGTATCAAAAATACTCTAAGAACCACAAAATACTTACACATCCACGAATCAAGGCGTAAAATAACGCCACAGCCTAATACAAAACCATCATCAAACGCAAACAATTTTCAAATCCAGGAATCCTCATCCGTATTCATCCGTCCACGTACGATCACTGCTGAACAAACATGCCTCCTCCAGACAAGGAGGTCATTCCGTACGAGAAAACCCCCGTCCTTGTATATTCTTAATATGTATATCCAAAGTACATAAGTTTTGTCATAATTTCATTTCTGACATGAGAACCCTTGCCAGACCGATAGAAGTATATCAAATTTAAGTCAAAAATCAAAGTAGAACCAAACAAACAAGTAACACAACCACAAACCTCATACCCAAAACCGCTAAACCTTCCATCGTAAAAGGAACCACCGGCCGAAGCCACCGTCCGATACAAGTACATTCCCGAAGCCGCCACTGTCGCGGTCTCTCGAGTGGTCGCCACGGCCCGTCGGTCGCCCACCGCCGTGGCACAAGCTTGGTCCAGAGCGGTTCGTCGAATCCGCCTTCTCCTGCCAACGTCTTGCTACGGGCTCGACGATAAGCCGGTTTCGGAAGCCAGTAGCTATTATGGAACGAGCCGATTCTATAGCAACCCGCTCATGGTACGCTTCACTCCTGGTGAAGGATTGATTGGTGTGGAACACGCACCGATATAGATATCACCAAGGGGCACGGGCACTCAATATTAAGACTCGACGCTTTTCCGAAAGAATTTGTTCTGAAGGAAATGACATGCAAGAATCGGTTGCTAAGATCAGAGATTTGATAATTTTGGGTGATGGGTGAAGTGAAAAAACCTTCCTAGGTAGGAATTTCAATGAGTCACCTCGTATTATATCAAATCTCGTTAGAAAACTTCAATACTGTTTATGCATAAGATTTATTTCATTGGAATACAAGAGCACCCATCACCCAAGCGAAGCACTTGTGGGCAAAACGCACCGGTTGGAAGGTGTCACTCGAGATTACACCTTGTTGGTTGGTGTTTAAGCTGTTTTCAATCTCGAACACCAAGTGAAGTGCACTACAACCCCCATGAGGTGCACTACAACCCCCATGAGGTGCGCTACAACCC
The DNA here is from genome assembly GCA_947086465.1 of Eupithecia exiguata. Taxonomy (NCBI): domain Eukaryota; kingdom Metazoa; phylum Arthropoda; class Insecta; order Lepidoptera; family Geometridae; genus Eupithecia; species Eupithecia exiguata. Next base: position 9,313,824 of record OX352244.1, read on the forward strand.
CCATGAGGTGCACTACAACCCCCATGAGGTACACTACAACCCCATGAGGTGCACTACAACCCTATGAAGTGCACTACAACCCCATGAGGTGCACTACATCCCATGAAGTTGCACTATCATTCACTCATTCAACAAAATGCAACTCAATGGTTTAACCACTGAAAGACATGATTGCCATGCCCTTATGAAGGATGAATTGATGATTTGATGATTGATTGATGATTTGAATTGAGTGGTAGAAAAAAAAAATGGAAACTAACAATTTCACAGAAGTGTAGAAAACAAAAATTAAAATATCTTAAAACTAACAATTTTTTTTTTATTGAAAATTTGGTCAAAAACGATTGATGATTGTTTTTTTTAACAAGTGGCTAACTTGTGCCTTTTTTTTCTTCAAATTATAAAGAAAATGAGCTTCCTATAACTGGCAACATTATTTCTGTTTTTAGGTCAATCAGATCTGTAAGAAAAATGTCGAATCTAATTCCATCATTATCCCTTACGCTTAATCGCATGTCCTTAGTCCCTTCGATTTCTTTTAGTTTCTGTACTTTTCTACTTGTAATTAGTTTTAACTTCACTGACTACTAAAGCATTGGTAACTATCATAACCATGTTGACTCAAACCTATAGTTACGTTTGATTCAGTCAATGTAGCGTACTTGCCTACAGGCCGGTTTTTTTTAAATTTGCCAGCATCCAAGCTTCAGTGGTCATTGGACTTTAGAGGCATCTTGCTTGACGTTGCCAATAACGTTCACCAGCTTTGAATGGACGTGATACTGTTCTAATTGATTTAATACCTTATTTTTTTACTTTGAGTTTGCATAGAACACACAGGCATATTGGAACTTTTATCTACAAGTGAATTTCAACCTTGTTATCTAAATATTCAGCTTTAAATTTGTAAAACCAATATTGTAGTATTTGAATAGGTAAATTTGAGCTTAACAGCATCGCAGTGGTAAAGCAAATCTGGCTTTTATTAGTGGGTGGATAAAGTTCCAATTAGTTGGGTGTTGCGTGACCGCTTGTGACCGGTGTGTCGGTCCAGGAGTACACGGAGGAGTTCCGGGACATCGCCAAGGGCAAGTCGAAGGAGAGCCTCCCCACCGGCCCCATAACGCTGCTCAACCAGAGGCCAGTCAGCGAGGATGTACGTTACCACACTATTTATGTGCTCACGCGTGCTGGTTTTGACGATGTTATTATTCACTGAAATACGACAATTACTCTAAATATTGCTATTAAAATTGTATCAATAATTTGTGTCAATATTTCGTAGTGGTGTGAGTACATACCAATATGTTGTGACGCTTTGTCGTTATGTTGTGACAATTTACTACTTCTCGACCACTTTACTACTTCTCGACCACTGGTGGTTACAAACGCACAAACTGACAACTGTAACTGTAAGATAAAAAGAAGTATAGTGAAGACGTATATCACTGTGAAATAAGAACATGCTTAAGAGCTCTTATGCTGCTCGCGGTAAACCAAAAATAATAAATAATTATGTCGATGTGTTGTGAGAATATGACGATATGTTGACACTTTGTCGATGCAAGATTATTTCGGTAACCTGTGAGAATATTATTGACATTGTATAAAATACATACTTACTAATATATTTCTACGCAGTGATTTCTAGCATCGTAACATCGTCAAACCAGCGCTTTTCACGTCGTAGCACAATCAAAGAAGAGAACGGAGCTTACACACATTCTGGCCGAAAACCCCAACTTTGCCTACAACAGAATATTCCGAATTACTTGCAGGTTTTCAGGAATGTTTTTAAGACTCTTGCAGGATTCAAATGAGAATGAGAAATCGCGGCGTTCCTCCGGTACCTACAGGTGAATTGGCATTTGGCTTGCTACAGCGGCTACAGCATGTCTAAAACTCGGGCGGAGTCCTATCGTAGTTCCCTAGTGGTGTTCTGGTCATTCTCATTTCAATCTAATAGAATAAGCGCTTTTTATATAATTTATTTATTCCTCCATTTATTTAACTGTTTTTGATCTCTCGATGTTGCATGATGGATGTGCTTCAAAGTATGCATTTGGCATGAAATTAATCTATTACTTACCAATAATATTTACAAAATTCCCTCTATGTATTTTATAGAAATATTTACGTAAAATTTTATATAAAATCCCACAATATTTAATTAAATTTTATTGAATACCAACGACTTAATGATAGTTTACATAGTTTTACGAAATTGAATGATAACAAAACATGTATTTATATTGTGAATATTGCGCAGGTACGCCGAATGAATTAAGATTCTAAATCGAAATTAACAGAACAGTTTAAAGTTTGACAACCGGCATACAAGCGCAAAATTCGATCTGTTATTTAAAACGGACAAAATTCTACGATAGTCCACGCGCGAGAGCTATTCAACTCCTATATGAAAAATTTATCTATACGAGCGTCAAGAAGAGGGAGAAATACTTGTCTATTTTCTTACCTTATGAGCAACAAATCACAATTTTTCACTGCTTTCACTGGTGGTAAAATAATTGAAATTAAGAGAATCAATTATCTCTTTGTAAGTTGATATGTAATACCTAATTTAGTTTTTCATTTGAGCATTTATATAATAATAAATTTAGTTCCAAATTTGAGTTGTTGGTCATATTTTCTAAAGCTTAAGAAATTAATTAACAATTTTTCGTTAGCTGCCAGTTAGGTATTTCTTACACGCTCTCTCGCCGCTCATATACCGTAGGTGTCTAGCTCTCGTGCGAGCACTAAGCTACATCCATGTTGAGTGTGTATGTAATACAGGAGCTACCACCGATCACTGCGAACAACAAGTCGAACGCTAAAGCGAACAACCACGAGCCGCCGCCGCAGCCGCTAGCCAACAACACTGCGAATAATACGATTGACAAGAAGACCATCAGTGCGCCTATTGCTGTCACGTAAGTACCTTTATATATCTTAAAAGGTAGTCTTCGCATTAGGTCGGAGTGCGGCAGCTGCGTGAGAACCCTTAACTATGCAAGTCGCGCGGCTGCCGCACTGCTTGTTACCTAATGTAAAGGCTGCCTAAGGGAACCTTACAGAGGAAGGGTAGCAGCTTCCGTCTGTATTTTCAACACTTCACTGCGATCACCAAACCGTCTTCGATTTTTATATTTATAGATAATGCACAAACTCCCCTAGTTTGGGGAGGTATGTTTAGCATGTGCTGATGGGGAAGTTCCCCTTATCTTGTGCAGACAATGGTTGATTGAATTGATTCTAGTAGGGACATAGGAAGCAGCCCTGCAAATTAACCTAGAGACAGGGAATGGAATGATCGCAGTAGTGGTTTTTATTCTGTAAGACTTGGTTTTGCACAGGTGAAATACAGAAATACAGAATACAGATTTCTGTATTTCGCAGTAGTGGTTTTTATTCTGTAAGACTTGGTTTTGCACAGGTGAACAAGTTTATATGCAACGAACAACTCATGCGCGTCAATACAATGTTGTTGATCCTCGTTAACTTCATCGCCTCTAGCATGGATAACGTGATCTTCAGGTAGAAGCGATTAGATTACCGGAAGGCGTTTGATTGTGTCATGGTCAAGCAACAATGACATTCTGCTGACAAAACTAACTGCTAGAGTTTGCCTCGAACCTTCTCTGGCTTCTCGCGGATTACCTTGCCTCCGAGATCATCAGCAGTTTGTTAAGCTTGGTCCTTGCAAGTTCGACCCTATCACACGTGTTCCGGGGTCAGCCAAGGTTTTATACTTGGTTAGCCGAGGGCTCCAACGAACGTGCTGACAAAATAAGAAGAGCTATCCTGACCTAGCAGAAAAGTATACTGATTAAACCTTATCTCAACGACGTAGAAAATACTCCCTCCTTTATCCTTTATTCCTTTCTCTCTTTATATATCCTATAACCACTCCCATCCCTCAGTATCGAGCGACTAGAGATCTACGCGTACCGCAACCCCATCGGCCCCGGATCGTCCGTTTCCGAAGAAGCTCTGGGCGCGCATTTGTTGCGGATGGCGCTCCGCAATGATGTGGATGTGAACAACACGCGGTTCACAATTACTGATATGAGCGACTGTCTTGTACCTGCGTTAGTTATCCATGTTTAAATGTTTCACAATGAGGCTAATATTAAAAGGGATTCATTTACGAATGTGAAGTAGACCTTTTCCATCTCCCTCCCTTCCCTTCTGTAAGAGTTGAGAAAGCACCTGAATTCGAAACCAACTCTCCAATGTTCAATGTCAACGTCAATCTGCGATAGATACTGGTAGATGCTGGATGCGGCAAGCTGACCGCAGGGCGCAATGGCGCAGTAAGGGAGGCCTATATTCAGAAGATTAACCCTCTTCTGAACATACGTAGGCTGCTGATAATGATATTCTTCTCTCCTGTTGCATGAAAAAATACGGGTTTCTCTTGACTCTATCTAAAAGTATTGACTAATTTCTTACATGAAAAAGTACCAATTGTGTGTTCAATTCGTGTACGTTGCAATGTTTACCTTGCTCAAATCGTGATTCAATAAATTTCGTCCACTTCCAGAAACGGCACAGCACCGGCGCCTAAATCCAACAAGCCCTCCCCAACCAAAGAAGGCCAAAGTCAGAGCGCGAACGCGAGCCAAAACCCGAGCCAAGCCAAGGGACAGGACAATCCCTTCGAGGAGGACGACTGGGACGAAGAGTCCGGCGGCCCCCTGACGGACACCGGCGAGCCGGGGGTGCCGGTCCGAGCGCTGTATGACTACACGGGGGCAGAGAGCGACGAACTGAGCTTCAGGCAAGGTGAGTGTACTCACTAACATAAAGAGTCAGGACAATCCCTTCGAGAGGACGCGTGTGAGGTGAAAAGTCGACATGTCTTGGTAGTTTTCAATGGTGCTCCAGTTGCGAGTTGCTCGCCGGTAGTACTTTACACTGATATACAAAATGGTAAAACAGCTAACTCTTTTCAAATCAAATAGTTTATTTGCAAAAATACACAATTCATATACCTACCTAAAATGTGCCTGATTCGCTCGCCACCCTGTGTAAAAATGTGCGGCTCGCTTAGTTCGCCGCACTGGCATGTCATGTCGATGCACCAGCATGAAGCTGGTATCGGATCTCTTGTTTTTCAGTGCTATCATTTTTAAATATTTACCTACTAAATTTTAAATCACCCTCATGACCGCGACTCGGCAAACGTAGTGTAGGACGCCCTCCGACCAGGTGGGATGACGATTTGCGAAAGACTGCTGGCAGATGTTGGATGCGGCAAGCTGAAGACAGGGCGCTATGGCGCTCATTAGGGGAGGCCTATGTCCAGCAGTGGACTGATATAGTCTGATGATTATGATGAAATTTTAAATAAATTTCTCTTTAAAAAACGTAAATAAACACTTAAAAACAAAGTAATACTGACGCTTCTTGTTACATTATCCTTGTCCATTTTCAGGTGACCTATTCGAGAAACTAGAAGACGAAGACGAACAGGGCTGGTGCAAGGGCCGCAAGGACGGCCGCGTCGGCCTCTATCCCGCGAATTACGTCGAGCCGGTCGGACACTAACACGCACCACTTTCCATGTTCACATTATGACCTTGTGCTACCAGTATAACGCTTATTTTCGTTTGAATGAGCGAGTTAACACGTGTTGTCGCTTGAAACGTTTTGCTAGCGGTATATCGCTGTTTCATTTAAATGATGCAAGTTTAACACACCTTTTTCTAGCTTGTGCTAGCGGTGTAACTGTTATTTTCATTTATACGAGTATAGTTAACATAACGTAACATACGCCTTTACCAGCCTAATTTACACTATGCAATACACGCCTGCCTTTACAACTACAGCGATATGGCGCTTATTTTCGTTAATACGAGACAATTAAACTCGCGCCTCGGCGTTTGTAACCTTTTGAAAGCGATTTTTCAAAGCAAGTCTTTTTGAGACTACAGTTTGTATGGTTAGCTGTCGATTAATTATGAAGTTATCGAGAAACCAATGGAATCTATAGTGGAAACATAAACATTATAATGTAAATACCAATTTATTGCAAAATTACAAATGTTTAACTATGAAATATGTATTTCGTTCGTTTGGTTTGCCTTGTATCGACATATCAACTGACAAATCATGAGATGAACGTTATCTACATATTTATCTGTATTTTCCTGAACTCAAATTGGAAAAGAAAAGACATTGGTTTTTCGTTACTATTCAGTCTCTAAAGCAACCTCTAGCGGTGTAACGCTGTGTAACGCGTTACACCGCTAGAGTAACGCGGTGTAACCGCTAGCGGTGTAACTGTTATTTTCATTTATACGAGTATAGTTAACATAACGTAACATACGCCTTTACCAGCCTAATTTACACTATGCAATACACGCCTGCCTTTACAACTACAGCGATATGGCGCTTATTTTCGTTAATACGAGACAATTAAACTCGCGCCTCGGCGTTTGTAACCTTTTGAAAGCGATTTTTCAAAGCAAGTCTTTTTGAGACTACAGTTTGTATGGTTAGCTGTCGATTAATTATGAAGTTATCGAGAAACCAATGGAATCTATAGTGGAAACATAAACATTATAATGTAAATACCAATTTATTGCAAAATTACAAATGTTTAACTATGAAATATGTATTTCGTTCGTTTGGTTTGCCTTGTATCGACATATCAACTGACAAATCATGAGATGAACGTTATCTACATATTTATCTGTATTTTCCTGAACTCAAATTGGAAAAGAAAAGACATTGGTTTTTCGTTACTATTCAGTCTCTAAAGCAACCTCAGCTCAGGCGGTATTTTGGGGCGTTTCAATAAATACTTTGACGTTATTTCACCTCCGTGATTTGGAAACATGGTGCATGTTTCCAAATCTTTAATTGTAAATTGTGAAGATTGCGTGCGACAGATTCCTTATACGTTAGTTTAACGCGAGTCACGATGTAGTCATTATGAATAGTTAAAACGTTTTACTAAACTTTACACGAAACGCACTGTCTATGTTATTGTACATTAGGTTACCTTATTCGTGATTATTGAAGACGAAATTTATTTTGGTAAATTTTACCGTTTTTTTTTTCATTTGTGTATATCAGTTCGTAATTGGCAGAGCATTGTGTTTCGTGATAAAGAGTGTTTTATAAGTACAGAAACTGAATCGTGTAGAAAAAAAATGTCCGATAATAAAAAAACTTCATGCAGTTTAGAAGAAATATTCTAGTGAGTTTATCACTTAATTTTTTGGACATCGAACTTTTGATCCTAACGCAGTGTTTACAATGTATAACGCGTACCGTTTTTCGATATACGTTTTCCAAGTTTAGTACGTTTGTATGCACTAGCCTCCCTTGAAGTAATCAAGCGAGCGATTGTGGTTTTGCGATCCTTTCTATATTTTTGAAAATTGTATGCATTAACGACAACACAAAACCAAAAATATGTATCTTTTAGTGACGTTTGCGTGTACGTGAGAAATAATTAACAAGCACAGTCGATATCTTATGGTAGATTTTGGCAATTATATTAACTGCAATATAGTAGTGTTGATTGCGTGTAGTCTCTTACCTGAGAGTCCTGAAAACTACTGGGCACAAGATAAATAGAGTTGGCTTAGCTAGTGCTTACTGAGCACCCTGTCATTTAATAAAGTGACACGGACTTCGCTAACCAAACCTATTTAGGGTGGTTGGTCACGCGTGAAAAAAGAATCGGGATTTTACTATTTTCTAGGTTGTACAAGTAATTTAAAGAGCAGATAAGATGTTTTGTGCACGTTGTAAGCTAATTGCTATGAACCCACACTAAAACAAACTACAAATCAACTGTCGTTCTAGTCTATTGAAAATATAGATGATGCCTCAGTCGAAAAGAGCGCGGTTCGCAAAGCCAAACGTGCTGTTCCTCTCCCCCCGGATGCTTCCCCGCACTGTGCGGCTCCCGACTCCTCTGTCTCCTCCAGACTCATTGGTGTCGTTTTTGTGTAATATTTTATGTTGAGAGACTCCAAAACAACTATTCATATATTATTTTTAGCAGAGCTTCATTTGAGATGGCTTATAATATGCGTAGAATTTCTTATCTGCCATCTAAATTACTAGTAGAACCTAGGAAATAGTAAAATCCCGATTTTTTTACCCGTGACCATCCACCTTAACCGCCCTGCGATTTATCTAATAGCTGTTTTCAGTTTCGCATTAAGCTATTTCTGTTACAAAAGGAAACACCTATTAGAATAAATGATGCACTGGACTTTAGAGATTAGAACAACTTAGCTAAGCCAAAAAGTGTGCGCCAATATTATTGTAATATAATTAGGCAAACCACACGTTAAGTGGCAATGGGATATATTTTTTGTGATATACAAGTCGATGGTTTGCACAGTAGGTGTGGTTATGTACATACACGAGCATTGTATTTTCGTGAATAGCGTATTTATTTCCCATTGTATATAATGTATAATGTTTGTTTTAGTCGTGTGGGGCGCTCAGTACTGAAAACGGCCTAATTTACGAGTGTGGCCGCGGGGTGACGTTTCTTTTCAGCGCAGCTTTGTTCAGTTTGCTGCTGAGAGGTGCTATTTTATTGTAAGCAGCTGCCAGCGCCCCCTATCTGTTAGGTTAGTTAATTTTATTAATATATTATGGAAATGTTTCCCTTTCTTTTTCATTTTATACCTCGTTTTAAATATTGTTGTATGTGATCTAGGAGTCATTACATTAGTCGGAGGCTCGGTTTAATCTTTGACTGTCGGTCGTGGTGAGTTCACGTTTAGTTGTATTCCTTGTTATGGGTTCAGAAACCTTTGTGAAAATTATTTGTAATATATTATTATCTGAGAGGGTGGTTTTGGACCACACATGTTAATATATTATTGATATTGGTAAAATAAAATTGTTACATATGAAAATGTTTTTAATTTATTCAGAAATTACTATTTACCTCCCAATTATCTATTTACCGCCCATGCAGTCTCTACTTATCAATGGTAAAGTACCGATCGCTATAGTCGGGGGCCGCGAGGGGAACGGGCGGCAGGACCTTGTCGAAAACAATTCTATTTTCGCCGCACGGCTAGTGATTACGTCCGTTGTTACTTACGTAGGTAGTATTTTTTAAATCAAAATTTACTTTTTATTATGGATAACGGAGGTTAGAAAAGAAAATAGTTACAGACTACCGACCGATCGCTACAAACTTATCGGGCTATCATATTTGCTCGCAATCACATTCGAAATCTTTAGGATTTTTTGTAAAGATGGCGGTTGTACCATACGTTTACGATACAATATCGATAATTCCAATGTAAGATTTATATTTATTTTAAGTCTGACATTTTCTAAGTGAACATCTATTGTATTTACGTAAATGAATAGTGTTCGATTCTTTCAAATCTTGATTCTAGTGGCAAAATAAAAAAAACTGCTGGCAGATGCTGGATGTCAAGCTGAAGACAGGGCGCTATGGCGCTCATTAGGGGAGGCCTATGTCCAACCGTGGACTACTACAGGCTGATGATGATGATGAAAATTAATGAAGATTAAGACGAAACTGCGATTTTTTTGCATCGAAAGCTGAGTACATCGTGTTTCGACTTCCTTATACTATAATCCTAAACATTTGATGCTCATCAAAAAATATTGAAAAAAAATTGTTTCCATTTAGTCAAAACATGGGTTTTTGGGACTCCTTTCGCCTTAACATCAGATGATAGACAGCTCGCGGACCGCTTGTTTGAAGCTTGTGGGAAACTATCACTGTAAAATGTATCCATAGGATAACGAGTTAAAGCCTATATTTGAATGTGCATTTTTTTGGTGTTAGCTGCGCGAAGCTTAGAAAAAAAAAACAACAAAATAAATATTTTTAAAATCTTTATTTGATGATACGCGGTGCTCTGACACAGAAATCAATAACAAGCCTATTGCAGCGCCTAGACCAAAAGGCTTTCAGTATCAGGTAAAACTGGCCCCGCAATAGGCTTTCACATCGACATTATATATTTATTTATTCATATTCATAATTATAAGCCATGGGTACCAGTAAAAGGCATCTATGAAATGTTTGAGCATAGTTAGGTACATTTCGGCACAGCTATTGACTCCGCGCACAAGTGTATCTAAATAATTAATTTCCTCCCGTCGGTGCGTCCAGAATTATTAACAAAACATAGTCATTTATCATGTTTTATAATGTGGACGTGTTATTATACTAATATTATAAATGCGAAAGTTTGGATGGATGTTTGCTACTTCTTCACGTCAAAACTACTGAACGGATTGAGATATGATTTTGCATACAGGTAGTTCTAGGTCTGGGATAAAACATATGCTACTGTTTATCCCATGAATCAGTTCTTATGGGATAGAAATAACCTTAAACAACGCGTGCGAAGCGGGCAGAAACTAGTATAGCATAAGTTATATAAACATTTAACTAAATCTAGATGCACCTTTAGACAAATTCTGAAACAACACTGCAGATATATCAACATCCGTGCCGAAAACACACTACGGATAAAGCAATAGGACACTGATTTGATTCATGTAAGTTTATTTTAAAAAAGGCAAGGAATGTTATCTTTACATATTGAAAGATTGAGGTTTACAATTTGGTTATTTTAGTGAGCAAATGCTATCTGCACTGAGTGCACATTTGGCACGAAACGCGCATCCAACAACATTCCAACATCAACACCGACCGCTCGACACGACAAAAGGCTACACCACCGATTAAATGCGTTACGACGAAGTAAAAACTATATATTTACAACAACAAACTATACGTACACGATAAATATAAATAATATAAAATTATCTCAACCAGGCACATCCACGAGCGACATTTATTCAACCATGTCAAACGAAAAATGTACTTATTTACACAAATGAGTATGTAACAAGGGCGCAACGCAGCCGAACGAGATTCCCGATTTCAAAAATAACATTTAGGTATCTAGCTAGTCCGTACTAACCGTCCTAGTCAAATACTGCTAGCGATGTAATCCTTACAATAATCAATTCAATAAAATAAACGGTACACAATATTAATGGAACGAAAGTCTTTACATAACAATACTTATAAATTATTTACAAACATCCAACGTAACAATATTTATGTAAACTAAATATTTCTCATAACCAACGACGCGGTGGTTTCTAACGAAAGCACACGGTCACGGGCAGTGAACGTGTTAATATGCTAGGTAGATTACAATAGTGAGTATGCACTCAAAATTTACTTCAAATGTTTAGAGTGCTTTCGAGATCCAGGCATTTAGTCTCGCTTCAATTATATCAGTAATTTTTGTAATCGTTTAAAGCGCCAATAATTTTCACATCATCTATACAAATTTTGAGCACGAACGTTACGTTACATACGTTCGTACTCCGCGAAATAACGCTAAAGTCTTCACAATTTAAATTGCATGTCAAAGCAATGTTAAAAACGCAAAAGCTATGAACAAATATGTCATACAATTTGATTAACTATCTATAATTCTCTCTTGTTTAGAGTAAGTCATAAGAAAAATGCTTACAATACGTTAGTGAGACCGACGGGACGTGAATACGCAACCTTCCATGTTATTGGAATTTGCAATCTCAAATTCTTTCCCATCAATGTCACTGATTATATCGACTTGAAACTCTGTCAAGCTCTGTTCGCTCTGTCCATCCGTCAAAAACCATAGTCTTCATTCTTCAAACGCTTGCAACTTGTAATGTCACAATGTAAGTAGAAACAGCAGATCTAGTGTGTCAGTGATTCCCTCACTGCAAACAGGCCTGCAGCTTCTCGGTCCACTCCTGCGCAGCGGCCGCGTCGCTCGCGCAGAAGTTGTAGGTGCGCCGACTCGTGCGCAACTGTGAAAAATAATGGAGGATGTGTTATTTTGTTCTTGCCAAGGTAGTTTATATAACAAATCATGGGAACCTGGACATCTTAAAAAAAGAAACATTTACTTCAAAATGTTTACTTTGAAATTGGGGTACAGAGATCAAGGCATCAATTTTCATCAAACGTCGTAATCTAGAATCACACGGAAACGACACTTTGACCTACCAATAACACCATTTTTGCACCGAGATTTGTATCGGTACTACCCATTTTTGGTAATGAAAACCGACTTCTTTTAAACTATGTTTTGTAGGAGTGTAGCGAAAAAAAAGTAAATAGCACATAACTTACGTCAAAGAAGGATCTGTCGTCACATTTCTTGGGTGGGCCCGGCGCGGGCGCCGCCTGCGTCACCGTTATCACTTCCGCCAAATCTAAAACAAAACAAAAACATCTCAAAATATCTGAATATATGAGGATCATATATTTTGCACAAGCTAGAGAAGGAAAAGTCGTTAATGGAAATATACAAGGTGTCTGAATAAAATGTCTCGTACATAGGAGTACATTAAACTCATTTAATCTGAGATTTAGATTACTGAGATACAGCGCCTCTGTCGTGCGGACAGGGAACTACGCTAACCTCATGCAAATCTCATATTTGCATGACGTCACGGTCACGCCTCGATACAATCGTCAAATGGACTCAGCTGTGGTCAGTGGTCGTACTTACCTATGAATCCTTTACAATGCGAATCCTCCATTGCGTCGTAATATCTCAGCTGGTGCTTTATTGAATCCAACACGAACCAACTGAAAGACAGATATAGTAGTTTATCAAATTTATTTTAAATTATGTATAAACATACGTACATCTTAAAGTATTTTTCAGTTATAAACTCAACAAAACTTCTGTTGAAATGACACCTCATTCAAAATTAAAAAAAAAAAACAAAATGCAATAACTTTATTTCTTTAGGCTTACAAAATAAGCACTTAGACAAGTCAAATTTTATACATAAACAGCTTAATAATAGTAATTATAATCAAATAAGAAACAAAATGTTATTGATTTTGTTCGTTTCAATTTTTTGTCCATCATTATCATTGTGTGGTTCACCACACAATGAGGTGTCATTTCTGTTGAATGTACCCACACCCAAAAAAATTAGGCTCGGCCTACCAGTTTCTCTTCAAAAATAAAATGTCAGTTATGTTTTAAAGTACAAGTAGTTTACCGTTGCTTCCACCCCTTGAGCAACGCGCCCCGCTTGTACAGATGTCCCTCGTGAGTTCTGTTCTCGGCCACGTTCGATGAGAACTGCTCATAGTATTGTTGAGAGGACGATTGCAGTGTTCCTACATCTGTAAAACAAAAAGGAAGTTACTATACACAAGTTCCCAAAAAGTTTCGTATTCGGCGGGACTAGAACACGCGCCCCACCCTCAGTACGGGTGACCGGGGTCGACCACTTTAATAAGTCGCATCGGCAAAATTCGTCTGCACAAAAGAGAACATTTCAACCCGATTGAATGCGAATGCCAACGCCTTTGAAATAATAGATTATATTGCGTTGCGTTAAGCTTTTAAGTCAACAAAAACACGAGGCTCATGCTATCTCGCTCACAAAAACAGAGCTCAAGTTATCTCGCTCATATGGTATGTACACGGGAAGACAAAAAAGGATCAACGTATTTTCATATGTATCCCACTCAAAATACGACTTACGAATGTCGAGATCGCGTCGCCGAACGCTGACGTCATGCGCGTAGCCATCACCCAATAGCAACCACTGATGTTGAGCGGGCATAGGCAGAGCGTTATGATTGGCTAAGATTTTTTCGCGTCTTACCAAAATTAAGACTTGTGCGCAGGTACATCGGTGTAACTTATTAACGTGGTCAAACAGTACTCGCCTAGTGTCCCGCCGAAATTTTGGGAACTTACTTAATTTCTTAGCAAGAAATGTCAACCCATAAGTAAATTAAGTGACTAGATGTTGCTAATGACTGCTTGAGGAGCTGTAGAGACTTACTGTTGTTGTTTGCGGGACGCAGGTCGCGGTCCCGGTCGGCGGGTGGCGGCGCCTTGTACTTGGTGCACGGCAGCGCAAACACGTCGGCGCAGCGCTCGTGGCACGCCGCGCCGCAGTCCACGCACCGGACGCCAGTCTGAAACAATCAAGAATTCATAAAATTATTACTCGGTCAAAATACCGTATATTCACAGATATTTTGACCGGGATAAACTTAGATCGACTAAGAGATCTGGTAATACTTGGAGGCAGAATGTACCTCTGTTCCACATGCCCGGTGGTCTCACGACCAACTTTAAAAGGTAGGATAGTTCTATAATATTCAGATGTTGTTGGACCAACCGCTTGCGCGATCTAATTGATTCTTTTTGCACTCTAGTCAATTCGGTGTTGGTCTCAGCGCAATCTAGCAAATTTTAATTGAAGTTGTTTGTTAGTGAAACTTCCTTAATGTTCGAAGGTTACAATCGAAGTTTCTTTCGACGTTATCTATTTTGGAAAAGACAGTTAGATGTTACTACAAGTGAAAACGACGCTATGGCGTTCATTAGGGCACCCTCACATCAGGCAGTGGCAATCATTCCCTTTGGCGTCACTTGGCGCGGAACTTTTTTACGCGTAACTTATAATAGGTATTGTGTACATACAAAACTCTGACGAGTTTCGTCAGTTTTGCTTCGATATGTATCACATCTTTAGTACAAAGAGCAAGAGCAGTGAATACCTTGAGCGGAGACCATAGCAGGTCCTGGCAGTGGTCGCAGCGCGCGGGGGCAGGGTGCGCGGCGGGGGCCCAGCGGTGGTGCGGGGCGGGGGGCGCGGCGGGGCCGGAGCCGCCGGCGCTGGCCGCGCGGCCCCGCGCCAGCAGCTCGATGGTCCCGCGCTTGTGACACGCGAGGGACGCGCGACGGACCACGCCGGACGACATTGACGAGTTGCGCTAAAATAGAGACAAAAGCTGGATTAAAGCGATAAAGTTGTTTTGTTCGATTTGCAGGATATATTAGGTAACTAAATATCCTTCAGTTCCATAACTTGCAATAGGTCACAACATTCACAAAAATAATATAAAATATTAACATGGATAGAATGGTTTAAAATATTTTTACGCCTATGATGTTGATTTTGTCATCGCTTTTCAACTTAAACACTTGTTACATCATGTACTCGAGTTGGTAACACTGCACCCTCCACTTCTGCGGCAGTATCCTCTCGAGGAGTTGGAAACACTGACGGTACCATATCGCCGACTACATCGTTTCACAACTTACCTTACCTTATGCCAATCAATTTTAGCTTACTGCATTACATCATGGGGTGGAGTAGAGATTTATACAATGGTCCCAATGTAAGCAGAGCTTGTGTCAAGGGTAACGTCATAGATGTATGTAAGTATAATGTAGGTAGTTTTACCTGAAGTTCCAAAGTATTGGGCAACTCCAGCTGGTCCCATCGGACCCTCCACTTCTGCGGCAGGTGTCCCAGTTCCAGCTCCAACTGTCGTATCCTCTCGAGAAGACCGCTGAAGGCGTCGGGCATACTTCGCGATATGCTCTCGTACCTGTAAATAAGGTGCAATATTTTGAATATCAATTTAATAGTGACGCTGTGCTGTAACAGAGTACCCCACTGTTGTATCTTTGTAGCAGCTATAAACTAACCCTGCATTCAGTTGTCTCCGAGAC
The DNA here is from genome assembly GCA_947086465.1 of Eupithecia exiguata. Lineage (NCBI taxonomy): Eukaryota > Metazoa > Arthropoda > Insecta > Lepidoptera > Geometridae > Eupithecia > Eupithecia exiguata. The sequence continues at coordinate 9,329,369 of OX352244.1, forward strand.
GTGCGCTCGGCGTCGTGCGAGGGCGGACTCAGCGTCTCCAGGTCGTAGGGAGCGCCGTGGGACAGTTCCTCGCAAGTGTAGTACTGCCATACTTCCAGAGAGCATATCGATGATACTGGTCGAAGGACCTGGAAGTAAAACGTGACGTTAGTTGTTGCACCCGTAGCTTTCATCAAGATATCTTTAGATGTTTGAGAATTAAATAATAATATTAAATAGCGAAGTTCTCTTAACGTCAAACGCAAGCTACCGGCTTTTTGCCACTTTTTACGGCCACAAAACGAAGACAGTGCATTTAGAAAAGCAACAAATACTTCGTTGTAATCTAGAGGCTACATAGCTGAAGTTATTGGCAGTGTTATAGCATTTATAACTTGGTAGGCTATTGAAGACATCTGTTTTGCTACTGTGGTTGCTATTATCAAACTAAAGTCCACTCACAGGGTTGTCCAAATCAGGAGTATAGAGAAAGTTGTAGAAGATAGGCGACTTCTGATGATGCCTGTCTATGTAGTCGAACAACGAGTGTCCGACCGGTGCTTGTCTCGACATTGAGCCGTAGTGCATCGCTCCGATTTCCTCTTCTGAACCCGCACCTGTTTCTACACCCTGCGGCAGAAAGATTTTAACGTGAGTTAAACTAGAATTAACAACAAAATTCGTCATTCACAGGATCTGTGTCGCAGAACTAAAGAATCCTGATAGGATAGTTTTGAGTAGGAATCCCAGGACCCGTTTATACAAAAAAATCAGTTTGCCATGTGTGAAAAAATATATAATGCACTACCTCAATATATAAAAGTCTTCTATTGGCATTATTTACGAAAGAGCTACGACTCTGGTACATAGTTAAAAATATTATAATATAAATGATTTTATACACTGACATTGTATTGATGTATTAATAAGTCATTATTTCACTGTAAGCTAAATTTAAGGACTGACTGACATATTTGTTTTCCATGATGCTGGATAAGTCGAGACAAAAGCTGAGTTTAAGTACGATTTTATTACAGTATCGCTCAGAGAAACTAGGGAAAATTCATTCTTTCAAATTAAGGACATCAAAAAGAGCGAAGCGAGCCGTGCTATGAGACGGTACTCATAATTAGACGGCGTTTGGAAATACAAGATGTGTTTGGTGTATCTGTGCAAAGCGTTATAAATAACTGTGAGGGAACGTGTAGACCGCAACTAGTATATGATAACGAATTGCGGCTTGCTTTGCTCGCCGCAATGCTATACCCGAAACACTTACCGACTGAACCAAAGTTTTAGATAACGTTGACTCACCAGTCTGTTTGTGTCTGCCCGCTTGTCGTCGTGCGCCGTAATGCCGAGCTCCGCGCGCTGCGCCTCGCTGTCCAGTAGAAATGTTCGGAAGCGGCACGACACGTTGTGGTACGCCACGAAACGGAGGTAGTATTCGTTGAACTCAAACGCCAGGGGGAACTGCTTTTGGAGCTGTAATAGTGAAATAGAAATTAAATAATATGTTTTTGAATACGCTGAGTAACTATCGGGGAACTTCGTCATCAAGATTTCATTTCGGTTTTTTGGGGTCACTTGTCTTGCAAGTTAAATATGGACGACCGCTTCGCTCGCCGCAGTCCTTCACATCGCGTGACGAGCAAAGCGAGCCGCTATGTGTGTATAGTTATGATAGTTATGCTGTGCCATGCGGCGAAGCAACCCAACACTCTATTACATCGCATAGCGAGCAAAGCGAGCCGCTATGTTCTCATACTTCTACCTGTATCGTCTTGTGCGGGTATAAGACGATTCACGTAGCTACTCCGCTGCTGTGCTTTCTTGATACAATCTACCCAATTTTTTCATCCCTTAGCCATAGCAGTGAACAGTCCCGGAGTAATAAATACCTGGTGCACACAGTCCAGGAACATGAGGAAAGTGGGCGTGTGTCCCTGCTGCGGCGTGGCTGTGATGTTGGAGCGCTGCGCGAACTTGTGTCCCAGGGCCAGCCACTCCTTCTCCACCAGGATACGGAAACCTTCGAGCGTCCGGTAGTACGGCTCCAGGCAGATCTGGGAGAGGGAGCTGATCTGCAAGTGAAAGAACATGTGACAATTTATTTGGTTATCACATGGTTATTTAAATAGTGGCTCCCAAGTGGAACTTAGACCCCGACTCAAGACTTCTTCAGGCATCTGTTGCAGAGATTGGCTTCCAATTCTTCAATCCAGAGATACATAGAACGCCTTGAAGTCATTAAAATATACAATCTTTGTGAGGTGTATAATACCTGAGCAGTGACGTCCCAGCCGTCTTCGAGAGACAGCAACACGGAGGATCCCTGTATGTCCAGTAGGTCTACCACCGCTCCCGATAACTGGAAAATCTGACGCAACTGCCAAAGCCAGCCTGATTCTTCTATTAATCTGAAAATAATAATAATGACTTAGTGCGCAACATATAAATGCAAAGTAGCAATAAAGAATAATCAATAGCTGAGCGAATCTTAGCTAGATTCGCTCAGCTATTGATTATTCTTCCTTTTTTCAAGATCATGATTATTAAATAAAACTTGATTGAGATCGAAGACATTGACATTGATAAAACCGATACTTTCCATTTATAGGTAAATCATGTTCTCTGTTTATCTCTAAGACAAAGAAGACGAAGGGGTCTTCGAGACGCACTCACACAGCGAGGTAAGCGAATACTGTGTCAATAATGTCCCAGTAGTTTTGTGCACAGAACTACTCGGAATAAGCAAAGCGAGCCACGCTGTGTATAAAAAATCTATTATTCGATTATACGTCATAATCTGATGTTACCTGAGGAAGCCAGCGTGGTCTGGCTGCGAGGGCGCGGAAGGCACAGCCGCCCGCATCAGCTTCTTGAAGGCATGCCTGGTGGCCCGGGGCTCCGGGTACTCCACGGGCAGAGGCTCGCAGCCCGCCGGTACGGGACCGCCTGATCCCTTGTCACACATTATGTACAGCGTGGCGCGACGCGACCCGCCGCCTTCACATGATACTGGAACGAAATTAGCATTGTGACGACCAATAGTCGCGACTTGAGATGCGCTTAAATCTGAGTTGTATTTGAGTATTCGGGTTATAGACTCTCACACAATGGTGTTGATTCGGTTATTTCGGTTGGTACATAAACTAAACTAATTTGACAGCCAGCCCAGCACTAAATGTCGCTCTCATTTTTATTTCGATGGTAAAGAAAGGGACGACAGTATTTTTAGTATTTATAAATTAGTATTGTGTACCAACAGAATCGAAACACGACACGTTCAAATCCAAACTAAGACGCTGGCTTGTCTAGCAGACATCCTAGACCTAGACCATCAATGAGTTATAAGAAAGTAACAAAATGACAGCTTGTATGACAAGAAACTAATCGGTCTATAGGTACTGCAAATGTACAACACCTACCTGTAATTTGTATCCATAATAATTATGATAACGTTTCAATTACCCCAACATAATTGTTTTTATACCTGTAATGTATGTACTTAATCCATTATAAAAATAAATGAACTGAACACATCGTTTCTATGGACATCATGTGTCAAGCAAAAAATAGTTGTACAGTGCTTGTGCAGAGCTAAGGCTCGGCACAAATTCCTAAGGCTCAATTAACCAGGATAGCAGCACCGCGACGCGAGCTGTACAAGACGCACGTGGCCGCGAGCATTTCGAGCTTTGTAAGCCGATACTCATGTCCAGCAGTGGACTGATATAGGCTGATGATGATGATGATGATGAAGCCGATACTGGTCTTAAGTATGTACATAAAGTTTAAAATTGTTTGACACTGAAAGTGCTCGCCGCGTCCGCCATCCCGGTTTGAACTGAGCCAATTCGGGCAAGAAATTTTTAAGTGATATATTTTTGTCGGAAAACGAAAGTTGATTGTGTTACCGACTCACCAGAATCCACATCAGCAGTCGACAACCTCTGCCTCGGTTGATAAATCTCCAAGTGCGAGGGCTGTCGGCACTGGCGGTCCTTGAGCGACCCCCAGCGTCCGAAATGTCGGGACGTAGTACCGGACACGCCGCCTTTACCGCCGCTGTTTCTGCCTAGGACACTGGACAAATAATAGTGTCATTTTGAATTTATTCTTTTAATTTCTTTTTTTTAACTAGTCTTTAGTGTGTATTCTAAACTGTCCTATTGCGGGATATAAAATGAAAGAGATTTAACACTTTAACTGAACTGTATTCTAGAGTTTGCAGATACACGGAATAACTTTATTACACATCTCTAAGAAATTAATAAATCCCAAAAATTTAGCGCAGGGTTGCTCTTTTTCCAACTAAGCTACGTGATCTTGGTGGTGGAAAAAGAGCAACTCTGCGCTGAAGGGGAAGGTGCGGGTTCGAATCCCGTCGAGATAGTAAATTTTTGGGATTTATTAATTTCTTAGAGATTAGAGATTACCCAGAGTACTATAATAAAAACCTTAGAATTTATTACACATAATAAAAATCTATAATCCTATGTGGTGGGATGGTCTAAATTAGGCGAGGATCGGATAGCGACTGTCGGAGCTAACGAAAACGCTTAATCAACCAAAGGCGCTTGCGCCACGTCCATATCATGAACTGTGTCACTACAGACGTATTTATAATCGGGGTACTCATACATAATAATCATTTGATTATTATTTGAAAAAAAAAACTAAAAACCGACATGAAAAATGTTTTTACATTGCTTTTTTTTTTTTAGGTTTCGAAGGATAAATACTCTCGGGAATAAAAAAAATATGGGACTATCTCCGGATCATCCTATTGACAACTGCAAAAGAATCATCCAAATCGGTCCATAAATGACGGAGAAATCGACGGACACACAAAAAACCATACATACAGTCGAACACAGAACTTCCTCTTTTTTTCGAAGTCGATTAAAAAAGACATGGTGTCTATTCCGATGGTACAAAACCAAATCGAAACTAAACTTATTTAACCAATATCAATTTAAACTCGCTTGCGATTGGTAATGAAATGGATCAGTTGAGGTACCTCTAGATTGGTTGAAACAGTCTGCAGTTAACAGTTTCTATCGTAAAACTACATAGTTCTTATTTGTATCCATTCCGTGCGAGTTTAAATTCCTATTCTTTGTTAATAAGAAATTTAAATTTATATAAAATTTCATCAGCGTACCATTGGAATCGGATTTGGGTGAATTTCATGGAAACCAAAAGACCGAGATATTACACAGGGCGCTGATGCACAGCGGCTCACGAGCTGCGTGCTAATGCGGCAAGCGAAATGAGCTACGCTGCGTTCCACTCTCTAGACCTTACAAGACTTTTCACGTATGATACAGCCTCCCCTAGTTAATTCTAGCCTAAGTGCTTACCCCAGGGTGCCAGCTGCCTTAGTCAATAGGGGAGTGTGATGGTGCTGGTCCTCGCAGCAGAGGAGTAAGGAATCCAGGCTGAGGCTGGAGTCTTCCAGTTCGCCGCGACACGCGCGAGGCGGGGTGCAGGCCACTAGTGTTGTAAGCATTCGTTCCTAGAAACAGAGTTTGATTTACAATCCTCAGCACATCGTTGCAAGTGTAGCAACACGAAAAAAAAAATAGGAATTGAACACGGACTATATGTTAATATTTCTTATAATCAAATCATGAACAAATTCCACAATAAAAAAACGCGTTTATTCTATGCAGATTGGCACTCCTGAATCACCCATCACCCATGAATTCGTATGATCCTCCAAGATTGGAACAGTCTGTATAAATTGCGCTAACCCTATAGCAAACTCTTCGATTTACGATTCTAGTACCACGACCGCTACAGCAGCTCACCTGTTCAGCTTCATCATCATCATCATATCAGCCCATACACGTCCACAGCTGGACAAAGGCCTCCCCCATACGACACAACTTAAATTTCCGGAATCTCCGGAAGAGATATCTTTCGGAGATTCCTAGTACCCCCTGTTCGGCTCACCTGTTCTAAACTAGAGGTGGTTTCGGTCCCGCTCTGCGCGGACGCGGGGTTCTGATGTGTGGACTTGAGCATTCCCATCACGCCTTTATGATGCGATGCCGCTGATCTGGATAAACATAACACTCAAACTAAAACTGAGAGCTGCTTAAACGCCAGAAATGTTTAAGAAAGCACCGTTTTGTGAAAAGGATAAGCAAAGGAGTTCACGTTCATAGGAGCGGGACAGAACATATGTTTTCGGAACGGTAAGAGTAAAAATCAAGTTGCTTATTTACAAGAAGACCTACCAATTTATGAAGCAACTGATTAAAGGAACCGAATAATAAGTAATAACCTACGAATCAAAACATAAGTCATTTCAATAGACCGCAGGACTTCTGAGATCCTGGTTAGTTCTTGCCAAATCATGTGTAAAACAGTGCACGTTCAGGATTTGTTTTTTGAGTTTTTAAATACTTGTAAGTGTTATATTTTTTTTTCGGTAAAGAAATAACATAGATAATCGATCAAAAAATAAATCTACCTAAAACCAGATTAAACTGCCTCATTATGATAAACTTCACAAAACAGTAAATTAATATCTTGTTTCTATTAATTATTGGCTACATTTGTTTTTCCTACATATCAAATCACTACTTCCAAGAGGAACATACCTGACTAGGAGCGCGTGTGTTCTGGGATGCCGCCACGTTACTACCGGCAGTCGGGCCTAGAACAAGATGTCGTATTATAAATTCATTCAATGATTCCAACATTGCAGGATAATGTCGTTAGTTATATCCAGTTGTTTGTTCGTACCTGCCGGTAGCACCGCGCTATCCGCCGCAACGACTCATCGCCGATGCTCTCAGGTACTGGTATTACTGCCGGGTAACTGAAAACAAATTGGAAATTACATATTTCATAAATCTCCTTATCTCAAAAAGTTTACCCCAATTTATTTGGGGCCGAATAAATATTTATTATAATGAAAAAACTAAATTGAAATCGAACTAACTGAATGTAAAAGTAGCGATGACAGACAGAAAACTAGACGTTAAATTTGACAAAATATAATCAAATCTAAAAGGTTTTAGCCCCATTACTCCATTCATCTTATTCTTAGGCATTTGTCAAGTTCCTTCCGCCATGCTACCTGCATCGTCGTGCGTCTTGCGGGATCCATTCGGTGGCTTTTCGTTATTAGAACTAACATATTACTGCAACTACAGGGTCAATCACTTCCGACAGAACGTAAAAACTGCGTTGACAAGAGCCAACCGAAATGTGCTCGAAGCAAGATCGAGGCGTGCTCAGTTCCGGACGTATATCCGTCTCATAAAAGCCATTTGGTGGCTATCTTAGTCCGCATTATGTTAACATAATAAGAGTACTTACTTATTATCGAACCTATTCGTACAAAATTGTCCAACAAAAGGTCTCACCTCCGACAAAGCGTATAAACAGCGTTGGCGTGCGCCAACCGGAACGGACTGGATGCGAGGCCGAGGCGTGCCCAGTCTCTCGCGTATATCCGCTCCCGGACTCGTTCTAAAGTCCGCGCCGCCGGTGGTTCTGTGCCTTCGCTGCCGCCTAGGTCTAACTCCTCAACTAGAGACGGAAAGAAAAATAGTGGGATGTCGGAAATAATGAGAAGCAGTTGAATGTTGGTAAGCTCTGCTTAGTTTGGGGCTAGATGATGCTGTTGTATATTTATACTATCTGCTGCCCGCAGCTTTGCTCGCGCTTTTAAAGTAACATTATGCTCGTCTCCGGGATACCATTTACCTCCCTGCCAAATTTCAATAAGATCCGTTCAGACGTTTAGTCGTGAAAAGGTAACAGACAGACGGACAGAGTTACTTTCGAATTTATAACTTTAATATAGATTCGCTTAATTAATTTAGTAGGTACTTAACTAGTACGTATTCATGATTAAACGATTTTTACGTTACTTCTTATTTAACTTGATAGAATTTACCTTTATGGTTACTAGACTATAAAATAATGTTATGTAGTTAAAAAGCCTACGAAACTTTAAGATTTTTTAAACAGTTTATTGTTCAAAGCGGTGAGTACTGAACTGAATTCCAAAGCATTTTTTACCAGCATGAAGATCCATCCAGAAGAGAGAGAAAGAGCCCGTTGTTATTCAATGAATTTACATATTGAACCTTTTTTGAAATCGAGTTAGAGTTTAGGGATATTTTGAAATACTATCTTAGGCGTAAATTCAACCACTAATTCACTTCTTGTCTTCTTGTATGATGCACACATCATACAGACCTTACCCGTCCACTGCTGGTAATATGAGTACCCCATACGACGACGCCACAAAGAGCTGATTTCGAATGTGGTAGCAAATTTCTACGTCTAATTAATAAATAAAATAAAAAAGCCTTTTATTTCCTACTAATTACTAAGGTACTTTACGTTGATTTTTGAGTTACTTATCTAATTTAATTTATTAACTTCACATAACTAGTTTTTCAATAACTAATTAATAAATTTGTTCGTTAAATTTAATAAACCTAGCATTATACTCACGAGACAAAGTATCAGCTGACAAGGAAGACATGAGAGGCGGAGAGGTCAGCGACCTCGCGTCAGCTGACGGCAGAACGTACTTCTGCCGTTTAGGCGGTTTGGGTTTCAGGCCAGCTTTCCTAGCTGTTTTCAACAAAGTTTTCTTTGCGAAGCCTCTGTTAAAATGATATACAAAATGGTGCTGTTATTAAAACGAAAAACCTTTTACCTTAGAGGGTGCAATGCGCCATTTTGTGAAACGGATAGACATAGGACTTCACGTTCAAAGGAGTGGGACAGAGCGTGCGTTTTTGGAACGGTGCAAAAATCAAGTTTTTGCTTATTTAAAAGAAAACTAAGTACACAGTTTATGATGAAACTGGTTCAAGGAACCAAATATTTCGAAATAACTTACGAATCAAAACATAAGTTATTTCAATAGACCGCAGGGCTCCTGAGATCTCGACCAAATTATGTGCAAAACAGTCCATTCATGATTTTTTTTCATCGTTTTTTTCTTAATCTTCTTTTCACGTTCACCAAAGAAAATAAAAGAATTTTGTAGTCTAGTATTTTACCACGGTTATCTCCTGAGTACAGATATCTAGGCCTAGTTTGCCAACCAAACCCGTTAAATTTGCCTCTTATGCTGTCTTACTACAAACAGGTTTTTAAATTGGAGTATAGAAAGAGGGAACTTGGAACCGCTCAAGTAACGCTCGCTTTGTCGTCAGTAACAGTGCTTACTTGAGCGTGTGGTGTTTGTGTGGGTCGAGCGGCGGCGGCGGCGGCGCGCGCGGCGTCAGCGCGAAGTGCAGCAGCGGGTGCTCCGGGTGCCTCAGACGCGCTAGTTGTTTGCGGAACGCCTCGGAACACTCGCTGGTCACTTCCTCGTCCAACGCCACCTGGGAACAAGGTTCCTTTAAACAATCCTCTTCTGCAGCTTTTAAATCCTTACGGGACTTTTGACTTGCATCGGCACGGCTCGTTCGCCGTTATGGTTAGTAATGTATGAGCCAGCCAGCGGCGTTCTCACAGTAATAAATTTCTGGTTAGCATGGCGCCTAAGCATGGCGACCGTGCAGTGCCGTGCACTCGTGAAAATGTGCTAAGGCTCTGTGAGCGTTACGTAACCATGTGCATGTAAAAAGGGTGTAAGGATGCTTTTATTATCAGAGCTAAGTTGCGTACCTTTATGAGTTGGAATGTAGCGGACCTCAGCTGTAAGCCTTCTTGCAGCGATTGCTCTAAATGCGGCAGGTAGTGTGTCCGCACTGCTTTCTCCCGCGTTAGCGAGCAAAGTGGAAAGGAACGCACTACTGTCTGTTCGCACGCTGAAAAAAAAATAAGTTGTTACTACGCTATCTGGAATTTTCTGTAGGTTACAGATGGGAATAGGCCTCCTCTTATGGCCGTTCCCACTAATATCAGCTTTTCAGCTGAACTTCATTTTGACGTTTTTCGTTTAGTACATGTAGGTATCTAAATTTATCTGTGAATACGTAAAATATACAATTTAGTGTACCGATACAGGAAACATCAAAATTTATTGAGAATGTTCCCAGGTTATTTTTCTCCCGCAATTCCTTCTTTAACCGATTCTTGCTCTACGAGCAGGTAAATACGTGAAATTAAACTATCCCTGTCCCTCGGAATTAAGTCCTGCGATAAAGCTTTCAAATAAATAAATATTTTACCGTAGGGATCAGTAGGCGTCCCTTTGAAGACCAGTCTGTAGTTAGTAAGGAACAAAGCGCCCTCTGCTGGCAGTAAGGGCGTCTCTCGGCCGTCGCTCACTAAATATGCTCTAAGGGCCGGAGCGGAGACTGCCTCTCCCGGGACTAAAGCTGGGGCAACTATCCGGGGCTGTGAAATAGAAGAAGTAAATAATTCAAATTGGATTTATTATAACTCGCGTTGATGCGTATTGATTTATAAGCGTAGTGTAAGTATACCATTTAAATTGTTTTTTTTCTCATTTATTTTGAGAAAAAGCGCTTTTTAGTTTTTATGAGAAATCCCTAAATATCTTCGTACTAATATGGCATGATTCAAGGGTGCGTGCTTGCTGCGAGGTAATGCTCTGCTAAAGGCAATAGTTAGCCGTGTGGTGCCGGCTCAGAATTTACACACTCGGTGTCGTAAGAGGCGACTAAGGGACATCCACCGGGGGGCGAGCAGTGCATCCCACAGAACAATTCTACCACCAAACTGGGATCTCCGACCCGCATGCCCAGCGTGGGGATTATGAGCATTCAGGGGGAGGCCTGCGTCCAGCATTGGATCAATATAGGCTGTTGAGGTTGGGAGAAAGGCAATAGTTACTAATATTCATATTTCATCGTTTGGTCACAATTTTTACTAAAAAAATTAAATGTTTTTTCCCTAACCTATTTAATCCAAGGTCAAATATGTCGTCCAAGGTTTTCGAGGACTTTACTAATTCTCCGCACGAACCTAAAAAAATGTATAAGGGTAACTTATTTAAATTATGACTCTTTCAGAGTATAGTGGAACGATATGTCAAGTAAAAATAATTTTAATTGGTTAAAAATGCATCAGTTCGTATCAATTCCTAGAACTTTCGTATCACTTTGAATGGAACTCGATAAATATGCAATTCCTTTGACAAATTTAAATGCTAAGAAAATTCCGGAGCCTATCATACAAGTACATTCAGTTGTAAGCCTTATTCGTACCTTCTGTACAGGTGGTAGTCGCCTGCTCTCCCTGGCCACAGCGTCCAAAGTCTCCAAATGCATGTGAACAACACCGGGTATCATTTGATGTAGACATCTGACTTGTTCTGCTGTTACTCCGCCTTCTGTGCAAACCTAAAAAAATATGATATTGTAGTTGTTACTTTTGAAACTGTAAGAAATAATAATTAATGTATTTTTTTTTTTGGAAAATAGACCAGAAATATTATGGAATAGCGGGACCTATATATTCTAAAATATTCTAAAAATTATGTGGTGTTGTATCGAATGGAAAAACTATAGTGCTAAAATTTTAATATTCACTTCAGCGTATTTTGGGACAAAGAAAGAGAGTCAAGTCATTGTACTTTAATGTGATAAGACAAAGAGAAGTTTAGCCACAGTCTTCTAAGCTCCATCAGAGATGTGATCACTGTCGTAACACAGATGTAAAACATGACATCTGAAAATTTCTTTTCTTTTTTCGTAGCCGTTCCGTAGAATTTCTGATGGAAAGACCGAACGACAAATAACTCAGAATCTTTACAACAACTAAACAGGTACCTTATCTACGAATCTTGAGACCATTTTGATGACGTTATTGCCCGCTTCACCTGGATCCGCCTCCTCGAAACCTGACTCCGCGTCTACACTGTCCGATTCTGCCACGCTGAAAATTGAGTGAGATTACTAAACTATTCCTCTTAGCAGTTTACAAATATTTTGCTGTAATAATTTCGGTAAGTGTAGTAGAAGGTACACCAATCATATGATCCCACTGACTGCGCCAGTCGTCAAGTTACCTGTTAGTAATGCTATTGCTGGCTCTATCGGCGTCTTCCCCTCTCGCCTCCGCCCGCCGCCCCGCACCGTCTAAGGGCAGTAGAAGGTACACCATCCGGTTTGCGTAGTGAATCGCTTGGCTGTATAACGTTGATTGCTCTCGAGCTATTAGTTCCCGTTGCTTATCTGGTGAAATAATGAGTAGTTAGAAAGATAAAGCCAATGTCTTGGTTGCAATTTGTTATATTGCGTGGAGACTACGATGTAAGATTCTTTTGTGATGGAACTTGTTTTTGAGGTGCTAAAATGAATAGCTTACTTTTACTATATTTGACAGTGTCCTCTGATTTTGACTAAACGTTTTGGCTTGGGTGGAGCAATGTGTTTTATGTTTACAGACACGCCTAGATGGAGTTTCATACGTGAACGCAGACGCGTGGTTATTACAACTTAATGATTTAATTTCTAAGCTCGCAAAAAAGAAAACATACAAAAAAACCCAAAGATTCGCGGAGTCTGCAATGTTTCATATTCATTCAATAATAATTTTAAGTGTCAATAATCATTTTTAATGTCACAAAAGACACCCTATTCGCGGTTTAAATTTTCTTAAATTTGAAGACTCGAAAATTGAAATTAATTTTTTTCCATCTGTCGAGCCATCTCCTGGAGATGATATTTGTATTTTTTTTTGTGATTAAACAGTAAACGATAATTTTTCTTACCTTGTGCTAAACTAGGCCACAGCCTCATCTGCTCCGCAGCAATTTCCAACGCGCTCGGTTCCTGAGCCTTCAACAACGATAAGTACTCCTCATCATCTCTTGGACTAGGCACCCGTTGATGGGTGGGACTGGGCAGGTACAGCGCTTTGATGTCTCTTTGCACGTCCGAATAGAAAGCTGCTTCCCAGAACTGCTGGCTCGTCCATACTTGGTGCTCCTGTTTAGAATAAAAGTATTATTATCAGAAATTCTTATTTTCTTCACACATGACACTTAAAAACATCGAATATTTGACATATTCCACGTTTTTAAGTGTCAACTAGTAACTGTCCCACTATTCTCTCTGTGGAATTACGCAATCCCAACCTAATAAATTAAAAAATTCCCAAAAAATTTCGATGTCGGCGAAACTTGAACCCTTGATCGATTGAGCTGCAGTGGGACAGTTACTAGTTCAAATACATTTAATTATTAGTAAGTAGTAAAATCGGTCCATTATTGAGGGAGAAATCAACGAACATACATAAAAAAAACATAAAATATACACAAAGAGAAACTCCTTCTTATCGAAGGCGGTGAAAAAGTCAGCGTATTATGCGCTATTAAAACCAACTCGTCAAGATCTTGGAGACTTTCAATTCTCTATAGGTGAAATAAGCGTATGTGTCTCTAGTATAGACACATACCCTTATATCCCCTGATGAGATCTATTAGCTATCTCCTACGATACCCACAAGCCAAATTAACTCCGGTTATTCTCGGAGACCTATTCGTAGACTCCCAAGTTCAGTACTTTACTAACCTGTATACACATGTACGCGTACTGTATCACCCCTGTGCAGAGTTTCCGGCAGTACGCCGTGGCGAGAGGCAGCATGGCCGCCGCGATGGAATGCTCGTCGATCGCCGTGGCGGATTGCAGGGCGCAGTTCATTAGTCTACAAAGAGGAGTCACTTTAGTGCCTATAGCTCACTTAAGTTCCTATAGATTTAAAGCTAACGCGTTCGTATTTTGTTTCTTCGTAGAAATCACTACGCTGACATGGCAAATCTGTCGGTACAGTATATGAAAAACAAAAAACCGTCCAAGTACCTATACTAATCGCTGTATTTTTATGTAGAGAACTAGGCTATTCTAACATTTAGAAATCGAACATCAAGTAATTTAAAAACAAAAACTATTGGAACAATGCTGACCGCGTATAGAATAAAATTGTTGTTTGTTTGTTCCTTTTTTTGCGTCACCAGTGGCCCTGGTCGTATTAAAAAGAAATAATTTACACATATTTGGTATCGGCACATATTGGGCAGACTTCGTGCGAAATCAAACGTGGAGCTCAAGATATTATGGGATAGATGGCGATTTACTATGGACACCCTCTAATCCATCTAGGGGTCCTAGAGACAATAAGATGTCTTCGAACCGCTCAAAGCCCTAGATCAGTTTTTTTGCTACAGGGGAAGAGAGGACCTTTATCCAGCTGTGAATAGGAATCCCAGGAGCGTAGATTTAGGTCAAGTAAAGTAACCAAATGTTACGAGACAAAAAGTGGTAAGCAGCTACGAACAGACAGTGTATGTATAGCAGGATACACAACGGTGAAACCCTCGTTTTGTGAAATTGGGTTATTCCTTCATTATAGCGATGGTATTGTCACAGAATTGCCATGTACAATGCATAAATGAAAAAAACGCTAGATATTGCGTTCGGTGCTATTTGCACATTTGTCACATCCTCAAGTGCTTCTCTGTTTTGACGTGCGTCCCTTCATCTATATTTTCTTTCATCTTAGGTAGACCAAAACGTATCTATCAAATCTGCGACAATACCATTATCATAGCGATTAGTTTATAGCAGAATAGGGCTCCTGTTTAGTCCCTTTCCGTCGTTTACATAACCGGAAAATACCAGTACCTTCGTGATCGGAATTCTACACTAGAACAACAGCCATAAGCCCCAGATAAGATCTTCATGGCTCTTCATCACGGAACGGCAGTCTTTCAGCGATGTTATTAAAGCATTGGGCACATTATTGTGCAGCCATTGTGTCAAACCATTGGTGGACGACATGTTAAAGTTGATATTTATCGTGCTTTTGCACGGTTTTGTTCTATATGTCGCAGGCGATAATATGATTGTAAGTAAGAACTGGTTTACAAATATGAATGGTTTGGATAATACATAGTTTTGTTTATTTAATCTAACATCTGAACTTTAAAATGTAGAAAATAATTTTAACCCTACGGTCTATCGGAATGACTTATGTTTTGATTCGTAGGTTATTTATTATTACTAATTATTTGGTTCCTTGAACCAAATAATTAGTAACCAGTTTCTTTACAAGTTGTGTAGTTTTCTTGTAAATAAAGTTAATAAAGTTCCAAAAATGTTTGCTGTCCCGCTTCTAAGAATGCGAGATCCTATACCTATCTTTTTCACGAAATGACGCGCATCGCACCCTCTTAAGAACCTCTTTCTTTTTTTAAGTCGATTCAAAATCTATCTCTTTGTTCTAGGGTCCAGGAAAATGGAATATATTTCGTATAACGTACAAGCAGGGCGCGTTCGATGAAATCATAATCGACTTGGAGCAGAGCATGATCAACCGTACTCACTACGTGTACAATGGGAAGATCAAAGCGGCTGTTCCTCTCGACGATGGTTTGGGAGTAAGACTTTGCTTCTGCTTTTTACACTAAACTTTGGGGGTATTTTTACTTAATATGCTTCGTGATTTGTCCAGCTTTATTTATTTATGTAGAGAGGCAATCAGTCTGTCATGTCAGAAACGTCTTATTAAATTAAATTTAAGGAATCTATCAGGGGCCACGGTAGTGATCCTGCCAAGTCGATTGATTAGACAACCGCTACCAGGAACTCTTTTCTTGAAGGATCTCGATCTCTTTTCACGTATCTTATTACACTATTTATAAATCTTTGTTAAAAACAAAACCTAGGGTCTGAAAATAATTTTAGGAATTCTTTATAACGTAGTTAACCGACTCCTAAAATTAATAGTTTCTGATCAATATTGTTTAGGAAATATATATCCTCAAGGTATTGCTTTTTTCATCATCACTCACTCACTGATCATAAAAATGTTTTAGCAGGTGAAATTTAGGGTTAAATTAAACAGAAAATTTTAAAATGATGAATATCCCTTAATTTTTCTTATTTTTAGATGAGAATGGACGTGTTAAAGAACGTAGACGGCGGCTTCAAACCGTTCATGGTGTTGTCAGATGATTCCTTTATGGCTTTCGCTAACAAATTCGCTAAGGACAACATCAAGGACTGCTTCCAGGCTATAGGCATCGACCCGCCGGAGCTACCGCTCGCAAAGGTATTATTTACTATTGAAGGAGTTTATTTTGTACATTATTATTTATTCCCACTATACGGACACAAGGGAACGTCTCCGTTATGCAGGTAACTTTTTATCCCCGAAAAACACGTGTGTCGCGGGCAGGGTATTATTTTTGTTGTTTTATTTTCTCCTTGCTAGCAAATAGAACAACAAAAATATACATTTATATATTCTTTTATTCTGTGAAATATTCGTAATATAAAAATAAAGTAATTTAGACGGCTGAGTGTAATATCTATAAAAGAATACAAATTTTTGAGTCAAAATATCGATTACTTCATCAACGAAATCGATTGTCATAACAAATCGAATCGGTAAAGCGTTAAAACATTACTATTTGGCTGTCAGTCGAACTGACAGAAAGGTAATCAAAGCAGGGACGGAGTGTTGTAGGACTGGTTTCTGACTTTCCGGGACAAAAAGTAGCCTATGTCATTTTCGGGATATAATATACTAGCAGAGCCTCGCGCTTTCACCCGCGTCGTCCCGTTCCCGTTGGAATCCCGATATTAATAGTAGCCTATGTGCTATTTCAGACTATAATCTGTCTCTGTACCAAATTTCATTCACATCCGTTCAGACGTTCTGGCGTGATTGAGTAACAAACACCCATCCAAACTTTCACATTTATAATGTTAGTGGGATTGATCAACCAACTTCCTTTAATCTCCGAAACTTCTGAAACTCAAAAAAATCTTACAATAAAAGGTAGCTAGGCATTATCCCTAACCTATAGGCTAGGTTTTTTTATGATAAACCGTGGGCAGAAAGCTAGTGAATATTTCCTGTTTGCAGGGAGAATACCAGATAAAAGACTTCTTATTCGACACGGCTCCGCTACCAGTGGAGTGTGCGTACGGACATTTCCTGGCTGAGGCGTGCGCTTTGAAGGAGGGCTCGCCCATCGGGTGTATCGAGGTCGAATACGAATTCTACGAGTCGGAGGAAGATGATGACGACGACTAAATTAGTTTACATCATTCATGATTATTTATCGGATCATCGCGAACTTTTTCTGATTATTTCCCCTGTGATAAATATCCGATAAATAGTCACTATGTTAACAAATAGCTAAATGTTAAAAAAAATTAGATCAATTTAGCCATAATGCATTTGATTAATTTAACGTTATACAGGGTCGCAGTACCTATGCGTCGACGACGCGTTTAAAATCGTCCTATCCAGGGCTTTAGTGTAATAGATGAGAAAATAGGTTTCGATTAAAGGAGTTTCGAAGTGAACTGAAAACCTGTGCCTGAATCCAGTAGAAAAAATTAAAACTCCAAACGTCCGTGAGAGTGTCTAGAAAGCGGTGTATAATTTTTCAACGCCATCTAGTTCTGTGCTCGTAAACTTTTCTACCAAAATCTTTTAGTTGTAGATTAGTTTTAGTTAGGTGTGTGATATAAAATAATAATGTGCCACAATAAATGCCAGTTGATGATTTTCTTTTTGTTATTACCCTTATCTATTGAATTTATAATGTCAATGTTACTTTTTTAACACCCAAATCATAGAGGTATGTTATAAATGTAACGTGTGTATCTTAGCTTCCAGACGGATGAACCACTTTTGATATAGTTTTGTTTTAGTGAAACGTGGCTTCGTCTAGAGTGAACTTAGCTGTTTTTATATGAAAATTGGTGCATCCGTGCTTATGTTCTGATGCTTAAAAGTAAAAACTGGTAGCGTTTCTCTTGGCACCAAAATTAAAGTAGCCAAAAATAATGTTAATGTTGGTACTCTGCGTCAATCTGACACCTTAAAAGAAGTACGCACGAGTGGCTGCGCAGTAAGCCACTCGCTTCCGAGTACTTCCGAGAATTCATAAAGATATGCGCGAATCATACATACCTCACAAGCAACTCGAACTGATGATGATGCAAAATATGTTTGTTAGTCGGCAGTCTTCTTTGCAAGTCTCGGACCAACGCAAGTCGAGCCGCGGGCGCGCGCAATGCTCGTAGCACCGCTGGGAAGGACTTCCGGGCGTCAGCATACCGGCACTCGAATATAGCTGCTATGCACGCTCGTAACACCTGGGGATTTAGACTTTGATGTATTGATTATAGGACCATAGTTGTTTGAGAGTGTTTGGGCAATTAGGGGTCGGTTGAATAAAGAATGACCTAACAATAATTTTCTTTCAAAAATTGAGCAGCAAAACAGTATATTATCTCTAGTTAACTTATGTCCATAGTTGAAAACAAGAAACCTAATGTTATAGATTTAAAACAGCGCCATCTAGGCTCAAACTAGCAAAATTTCAAGCTTTAGGGTGCGTTCTCTCTGACGGAGAGAGAGTAGGACCAACAGCTTAACGTGCTTTCCGAGGCACGGGGGGTGCAACACCACCAACTTCCAGACTCCGGGCTGTTACAGTGAATTTTTCTTGCAAGATAAATCCCAATAAGAAATCTTTGCCCGACCCGGGATTTCAACCCGGGACCTAATTATCAGTGGTTGAACTTACCACAGGCTTAAGATAACATACAATTTGATATCTTACCTCTAGCCTTCTAGCGGAATTGGTGAGTAATAGTTGCTCTAGCTCCGCCGCGCCTGTAGGGGGCGCTGCGGGCGGGATTATCCGCGGTTGAGGCGGCCTTAGCGCTGTCAACCTGTAAGAAATCATGTCAATAAGTTTTTTTAATTAAGCCTATTTTGTCCCACTTCTGGGCAAAGGCCTCCCCCGCACACGTCCTAACATCTCGGCTTTTTGCAGACTCCCACTACTCCTGGTCAAACGTAGCCGACCCCATCGTCGGAATTATAGCATGGGCCTAACTGAGTATATTTATTGACTAACCAAGCTATGAGCGAAAACATCATATCGCTGCCAAAAATATACGAACATAAAAAGAAATTCGCTCGTGTTACTTTACCCTTTTTACGTTATTTATTTTTATAAAATATTTTCTACTTTTAACTATCGTAACCTTGGCTATATGTGGAGAAATAAACCCTGAGTAACATATCATAAATCACATCAATATTTCAGTCAAAGCATTTAACCTGCCATATTTTTTGTATGTTTTTGTTGTATTGTTTTCATGTCGAAATAAATGACATTAAATCTATTCACTGTTTGCAAGTATTGGCCAAGCTATCGCGACATAAGAATCGACCCATTTGACTTAGGTCATGGGCAGAACCTGCCAGAAGGGCAGCAGCTTCTGTGTATTTTTAACAGCTTCACTGCGATTGGCAATCCGATTACCAAGCACGTTTGGGCACGTTTAGCAGTGGGCGTAAATGTGCTCATGCAAAAATATATACGTACTTAGGGTTGTTAGCGCTCCTAGCGGTGAGTTCTGAAATGAGATCCGCGACGCGCGCGCCATCTAGCGGCGGTAATGGCGGCTGGTGGATGCGACTGGACGCGCCTTCTGGCGGACGTAGTATCCGCTGTTGGAATGGCTGCAAACAGTTCAACAAGTGTTTTCAACGCATGCAGCCTCAAATAAAAAAAAAAGAAAGAGACAAAAGAGCATTACGTCTCAACCCAAGGACCGAGGGGTCGTTACCCCTCGAGTTGCAGCCGGGGTAAAGAAGCCAAGCCTCGAGGCCTCCCTCCGTGCCCCCAACAAGGGCCGGAACGAAACTTGATAATATTATAACAAGTGTTTTCAAGGTAGTATTTCAGATTTTAATAACTTGATTTATTTAGGCTTGCAGAATAAGCACTTTGACAAGTCAAATCCCATAATGAAAACAGCTTTATTTAGAATAATTATTATAAAATAAGTTTGAAGGGTTGAAGATTTAGAGGCCAACAGGTTGGATGTAATTTTTAACGCTTTGCTTTCATAGCTTTGACAGGTTTGTCTTCTACTACAACAAGTTAAGGTTACGAACTCGTTTCGTGTTGGTGCAAGATTCATTTCTTTATGTGGTTGTTACTTTTTTCTGCTTTCTACAATAATGAATCAATAAAATACAAGGAATAAAACGGAACAGTAATTTGCCGCAAATCTTAAACCATTTTCTGTAAACCCATCAACCAAGGAGCATGTAAGAAAATGTTGATTTTTAGTCAAAAATGTCTTAAACTTATTCTCAATATAAGAGATTTTTTGTTAAAAATTAACAATTTTTTTTTTCCAAATGCTCCTAAAATAACATTGAATCGAAGTTATTTTTCACAAGTTATTTGAAAATCGTTTGCGATCTGCGGCAAATTAAGTTTCCACTAGTTTTAGACATTGTAGCACGCAGAAAAAACTAAAAACCACAAAATAATTTTAATCTCGCGGCAACTCGGAACGATCAACCTTAAAGAGGTATACACAACACATATCTAACATCGCCTTCGTGTAAAGTCACAAGTATATTAAACGATAAGATGAAGGGTGACCCATGTAGGGTCACCCTTCGTTAGACCACAATCTCATCTCATCTGATGGTGACGACTTTTTGTACAATTCTTTTACATCATCGTAGGCCGCTCACGGCACCTGTGGCCGATGTACACAAAATAAGTACATATTATGTTTGAAAGCGACATAGAAAGAAGAACAATCTACATAGCCATTTTACCAACATGTTCAAAATATCGATAACACTAGTTTCAAAGACAGTCAACAGATGGCGCTCCTAAATTTCTACACGAAACTACAGTTCTCAATCTACTTCAAAATCATGTTATGATGTAAATGTTACCAAGGAGGCCAATGAGAACTCTTGATCAGTTAGTTGCAGAAGGGTCATTTGCTGGGAGAGGTTTAGCGCAGGGGATAGTTGGGGATTCACTCCACACTGCGACGGCTACAAATCCCACAAACCAAACAATTAGGAAACAAACAACTGAGCGCTTGCTTTTATTTTAAATAAATAAATAATGCTGGACAATTCACATAGCATTATATAGCCCCAAGCTAAGCAGAGCTTGTATTATGGGTACAAATCACTGGTATAAGCTGCGTATTTATTAGGATTGAGAATATCATTATCACTCATGTTTTAACGGGGTACCAACTGAGCAGAGTCGCGAGTCCATTTGACGATAATAACGAGACGTGATCGTGGATTCACAAATTTAAAAAAAAAAAAACCGGCTAAGTGCGAGTCAGACTCGCGCACGAAGGGTTCCGTACCATTATCTATAAAAACGTCAAAAAAATCACGTTTGTTGTATGGGAGCCCCCTTAAATATTTATTTTATTCTGTTTTTTAGTATTTGTTATCATAGCGGCAACAGAAATACATCGTCTGTGAAAATTTCAACTGTCTAGCTATCACGGTTCATGAGACACAGCCTGATGACAGACGGACAGCGGAGTCTTAGTAATAGGGTCACGTTTTACCCTTCGGGTACGGAACCCTAAAACAAAACATGGTATTTGCGTAGTTCCCTGTCCGACAGACAGAGGCGCTGTACCAAAACCTATGGAAAAATTAAACGCCTCGGTACTATCCTCAAATGGCTCCGAGGCTCAGGACAGCATGAGAGATGACGTCAGTCCCAATCTATTATATAAATACGCAGGATACCGGACATAAACATATACTGATTTAAATGTTTATATCAAATCACGACCAGTAACAAGCATACTAGCATAACTTGCCGTTAATGTTCATTTGAACGTTATTCCGGCAGGTGTCGCTAGTTCTTACATAAACACATGCTTCACTTCAATAAACACATGCTTCACTTCAATTTCTTTAAGGTTCTCTTTCGAAAAAATGTTTATTATAGTTTTACAGAAGAAAACTGTTAGCTAACCTTTGAAACTGTAGGTAAATTTTTAAAAGCTTGCTAAATCTCCTTTAGTTTTTCGTTTACTCGAGGCCTGGATTTATCACGTCAGCTTGTATAATTATATGAAAATATAAAAGACAAACGCGCCAGCTTTTTAAAATGTATCTACACGTCCAGTTGGTTTATTTACAAGGCAGTGCACACAAACCGATATAAAGTGTGTACAGTACCTGAGAGATGAGTACCTGAGGGTTGGGATTCTCATTCAGATGCAGCTGCATCGCCAGCTCTTGTATATGATTCAACTCCACCTCGGGGTTTATTGATTCCAGGCGTAGCTGCTCAGGTAGGTTTCTGAAATAGAAATAGCTTGTTATTGGAATTTTTTTCAAAGTAGGTTTCGAGACAAAAATACGAGTCGCTCAGCTTTCCATACAAACGTGGAAGGGTGACCATTCTAATCTAAGGATAGTTTCAATTTATCTCGTCATTATTATGTTAGCAAACACCGAAAACCATAAAAAGGTATACATTTGCCTCCTCGTGTTGTTGTATTTTGTATTGTATTCTTTTATCGTCGTTAGACCTGATACTCACTGCACCAACTCATCCCATATGTCGGTGGGTCGCCAGGGCGGGCCGCGCTCCGCCACCAGGCCGTTAAAGAACATGGACTCCAGCAGGCGCGCCGTGAACTGGCACTGAGACAGCCCGCGGAGTCCGAGGAAGCCCATCTTATGAAATGTCAGGACTGGGGACGGGTGGATGCGGATTATTGTTAGGCAGTGCCTGGAAACAAACAAAAGTTTGGTTAACGTTTTACCCGTAATTATTACACAAAACGCTGAGATAGGTAGCTCAGTGATTTCTGGAGAAATCTTGAGTTGGAGGCCAAGATCCAGTTTGAGTCGCTGAAACACAGGAGGATATAGATTTGTTTTGTACTGAACATTCGTGACCTAAGTCGTTTGGTTTCGCCACACGTTAAGAGTTGCCAATGTCAATCAATAGATGGAGTCAATCATACAATCATCATCACAGTCCAAAGACATCCTCTCCTGGAGATAGACCTCCTCCAAAAATCGCCACAGCCAACTATGAAGATCCAGTCAAGCCATGGCTTCTTGCAGGAGCGCCAGAAGAAGAGTTGCCAATATCAGCAGTAATCTTACCTATACCCCTGTAACAGCTTAGCGAGAGTCCTTAAAAACACAGCCCGTATCTCCTTATCCAACATATGCGGTGGAGACGCGGACGGCGGCGGCGGGGCGAAGGCCGAGTCTGCGGACCGCAGCTCGGGCTGCAGCACCAGCGCTAGGGCTTCTTGGAGGGACGCGAGGAGCTTGCCTTCGGGCTGGGGAATGTTCACCCCGGCTGGGATGTGGAGAGAGCCTACGTCTAAGTCTGCTACGATTACGTCTAGCTGGAATGAGAAATGAAAGAATTATAAAACGCTTAATCCTTAAAATGTACAGGAGAAATGGATAAATTTGACTGCTATTTATTAGTTCACTAGTGTCTAGATAAAATTCGTTTGAGACATAATACCATTGCTCTCTTCCTATGTAAGACAAGTGAAGTTGACCGAACCAAGGCAGCATACTTTAGCGGACATTCAAGGCTTACTCAATCAATAACCAAATTGGTTATGATTGGTGAACCTTCGAAAAGCGTGGCGAAAATAGACGGTAATGATTTTTTTAAGTTTTGTTATTTTCTTCGTCGACAACTAGATTGATGTTGAACATTACTAAATCAGGCAGGTAGGCCATTTTGCTCTTTTCTCTCAAGCGGCACAAAAACCAACTCACCAACTCCGACACCTCCTCCTTCAAACTGGAATGTACGCCAATGAGGAAAGGCGTCGGTGTTGCCAGCACCTCGACCAACCCGGACGGAAGTAGCGGTATGTACACGTGTGCGTATCTGAAGGGGAACATGAGAGCGGCGAGAGCTCGACACGCGGCGGCCAGTCGGGCGGCGGCTAGGGATACTAGCAACACTTTGTGTTCGCTCATCACTGCGCACCAGAGTGTTACTGAGTTGTGGATGCCTGAAGAAGAAATGTATACATTTAGAAACGCTCAACTCAAAAACAAACTTAGCAGAAAAACACGCGAAACGAATAGGACTAGCCGGCCATTTCTGCGTTACGGTAAGTCTGATTCACTGTGGATCGGAATTTCCACATCATGGAGCCCTGATGCAGGGAGATGGAACCACGGACGATGCCAGGACGTGCCAGAGCGTCTTGAGAGCAGATCATAGCTGGACATAACCCTCTTCTTGGTACAGGCATTGTCAAATGAACCACATAGTCTTTAGCTTGCCGAATCTACGAGGCCATCAGTCATTAAGCTGTCACAGAGGTGTGAGCGAGCGCACCATGGGTCCCCCAGACAGCGGCACAGCACCCATCAGCGTTTACAGACGGCGATGTCCTCAGCACACTCCACTCACCCAGTAACCGCAGCAGCATGTGCACAGAGGTGTGTGTCTGCGGCGCGGGCGGCGCGGCCGGTGGCTGCAGCGCCTGGCGGTCCCCCGCACCGATGCTGAAGCGCACCATGGGCCCCCCACAAGGAGGCACCAGCACGCCGCCCACCAGGTTACCCACCAGCGTCTCCAGAGGCACGCCTAGGTTCTCCACCCAGACTGTGTAGATTATGCCTAGGCAGTTCTGGAACGACAAAAAAGCATGATTTACCAAAAGCCAGTAAACAAACACTTTCGTCACCATTGGAGCACTGGACAGTTTATTAAGTACGGGCCAGCGACGACGAATCAGCTGCCTACGTAGTTCTGGAATGCAAGGGAGTATAAGCAGAGTGACAAGAAAAATCCAAATACCTCACTACGTGAAGCCTATGACGTTCCCAGGAAAATTCCGTGCTTATGGACATAGTTGCCTAACTCGCATGTGAACTACGCATGGACCAGCTGTACAATCTAAAATCTTTTGATTTCGAGATCCTTACAAATTGAACATGGTCATCATGGACTGAATGTAACTGAAACTGAACTGTTTATGTATAAAATTTGACTTGTCTAAGTGCTTATTTTGTAAGCCTAAAGAAATAAAGTTATTGAATTTTGAAATGGTAAGGAGTTGTGTGATTGCACTATGTCAAGACAAACCTCTCTTCTCAGATACGACTAGTCACCCCAAACTGTGATGATCAGTCAAGTAAATAAGAGGTCGTGATGTAAATCGTATATGTTTTTTCGGGAACTTACTCTGAAGGTATCGATGTAATCTTGCCTGGAGACAATGACCAGACACTTTGGTGCGTACATTATGCTGTGGTGGGTGATGTTGGGGACAGGCCTCGTAGACTCCAGGGACTCTTCGTCCTGAAACAAATACAAAAAATTACTCATAGAAGACGAAAAAACGAACTTCAGCAATTGCGGAATGGTGGCCCAGAGACGCTCAGCGATCGATCGATTTAAAAAATTACTTCGCTATTGTATAGATAATGATCTCGAGGTGGTTTCATAAAAAATAATTCATTATTAGTATTTGTTCCGCATAATTTAAAAACGGTGTAAAATTAAGAACTTCTTGTTTTAACTTTTCGAAACAATTAAATTATATATTTATCATCATCCTCGGCCCATATTAGTCCATAGCTGGACATAAAGATATAATACATTTGTTCATATGAATTATCTTAGGTGAGTCTATGTGAAATTTCAGAAACGTTACCGTCCTTACAGTCTTAACGAAAAATCTCGTCCGGGAAAACCAGACATCGTTCATCCCCCTAAAATCAAATGCTCTCCTGAACAAAATAGCTTATAACTTCAGCCGTTTAAGTAGAAATTGGCACGATATTAAAGTGGAAAATGAGATATTTGATAGCTTCCCCTTGGGCTGCCCGAAACATCCCCCGAAGCCTGGAATTTAATTTGCACATTTTACGAGTTTCGCGCAATAAAAGTTTTAGCACATTTTTGTGGAGTTCTAGAAATAAAGCAAGCGGTATGACAGAGTTCAGGCTTAATTGAAATATGTATCATGTATTTGTATAAAATTTGTACAGTTAAAATGCCTAAAGTGGTATATTCTAAGGTTATTTTCGCGAGAACTCAAATAGAAAACCGTTTCATTCCTAGAATGCTCCGAGAAGCAATTGAAATTCAAAAACATCCGAATAATTTCAATAGAGAAGATGGTTGGAGAGTACCTGCTGCTTGGGATCCAGTCCTACATCGAGTGGTCCCACACCCAGCAATCCATAGCTACAACCCATCAAGACACTGTTAGTGATTACTGCGTACATACGGAACGTTATAATTAAAGTTGTATAATTGACGGTAGATATGCAAAAGTCCTACATCGAGTGGTCCCACACCCAGCAATCCATAGCTACAACCCATCAAGACACTGTTAGTGATTACTGCGAACATACGGAACGTTATAATTAAAGTTGTATAATTGACGGTAGATATGCAAAATTCAAATTACTTGTAAAGACAAATGTCACCTCAGTCTGCCTGTGACCATGGAAGCTGAAAAGCCTCCGAAACGTCAGGTTATAAACAAAATATAAAATATACGCGATCAATCCGGTTAAAACAGTGTTTTATTATGCCTAAAGTGCCTAAAAGTGTTAAATCAATAAGGTACCTATTTGAAGTATAAGTTTAATGGAATTTTAGGGGTTTTTGAACATCGGCATTTTAACTGTAGATATTTCAATTTTAGATATTCTAATACGTACCCGTACGTACGTACGTAATACCCATTTCTGACCAGTCAGTAGGTAGGTACCGACAGACTACAAAACTTGAAATAATAATTATGCTTTACAATTCACACAGCATTATCTAGCCCCAAGCTCAGCATGAAATAATGCAACGTAGTGTTTTATGTAGGCATATTATAGTCAAGGCATTTACACGACCTACATAAATTTTACCAGGCGAATTTTACTCTCGCCGGATAAAATATGTGTCAGGCCTGGTCAAGCCCCACAAATTAAAAATCCGGAGTGCGTACACTATTCCTTCACATTATGATCAGAATTGCGAAAAAATCGTGCAGATTTTCTGCAGTGCCGGCCCTTAGCAACGGTTACACAACACTTGGTCAGTAAAGTAGGTAGTTTGGTAAGTACCCCATGTTTATAACTACTGATATGCAACGCGTGCACAATTGTGAACAATCACAATTAAATATCGCCACGCGGCTAGGACCAATCAGAACCATTGTGTTGACGTGCTTTGCTCAACAAGTTTGATGTTGTTTAAACGAATTGATAGTTTCGCTTCTAGGAATCATGCTAAATTGGAGATGCCTTGAGCCTTGAGGCAATCAGGCAACATGCAACACCACCATGTACAAATCGATCTACACATCTTCATCGGGTCCCAAAAACTGGAAACAGTATTTTAAGATATTTTGTGATTTAATGAACGGAGTTTTTTGTTTGATAAACACATTAGTGACGTGTAGACGGCCTCTGTGGTGCGGTGGGCATTTTGAACAGTTTTTTGTTATACTGACTATGTTTAAAAAAAACATGTTGATATGTCCGGGCTCTGAGCTCTAAAATCCGGGGTTTTCACGCGTCTTGTCCTGGTTGCCAAATTTTAGAAATGGCAAATGGCAACCCTAACTGGAAGCATGCGTTCAAACAAATAGCTACATCAGCATTGTCAACAAACGCGCGTGGGCCCTTGTTTGTCTCAATATTTGTGTATCGTTCTTATTCTGAAGTGCAGTTTATCTGATCCGATATTCTTGAGAGCTTCCTTCCTGTGTATATAAAACTTCGATGAAACGCTAACTTTGTTGTAAGTTATGTTTTCAAAGAATTTTGCAAGTACAATGTAGGTTCTATTTTCACCACTGCGGATACGCTAGACTGGAACCATATCCCATAACCCTCCCCTGTTGGTAGTCGGGTAAAAATGAGTACTATGTATGGTAATAATTTAAAAAACACAAAAAATAAATAAATAATGCTGGACAATTCACACAGCATTATCTAGCCCCAAGCTAAGCAGTGCTTGTGTTATTATGGGGTACCTACTAGAAAACTGATATACATAGTATTATACTATACATAAATAGATATTTTTTATTATACATAGAAAACGACCAGAAAATCCTGAACGAATGTCTGCGGATCGTACAAACATTAGTCCCTAGGCGGGAATCGAACCCGCAACCTCCTGCGCCGCAGGCAGAGGTCGTCAAAACAAGCTCAGATTGTGAAAATTAAACAAAAAAGAGCACGCCTCAAATAAATATCGGGGTTCACAAACAAAAAGTTCGTTTTACTTTAAGCTTAAGCTTTAGCTAAATATAAATATCTAGAAATATCGTAGTCAAACTAAAAACCCGAGCGGTTGAAAGGAAAAACTAATTTCCAGGAAGTGGAAGGTCGCATGAAACCTACAGCCAGCTCATTGGATCCGGGACAAAGGGACCTTATTCACAGGAACCTATTCCTTAATCTGTGAGAGAACCATTCAAAAGGGAACCGTAAAGCGAAGTGCTTAGATGGAAGGCAATGATGACGGTAGAAAGACGTTTCCAGTGACAGTGTTTTTCGCAGGACGAGAGGCGCTCTTTATAGACTTAGGCATACCTGCTTAAGAAGGTGAATTTGAGCCTATAGTATAAATTGTTGTCTATGCGTATATTTCTAACTCGACCAGAACCGAGACCGGCTTGTAACGTCACCGGCGGCGTTGGGCAAAGATACATTTAAGTAATATGTTTTCTAATTACCTTGAAGGTAGTTAAGTTAGGGAGCAAAGTTTAAAGGTTTATCAAAACTTGTTAATAAATTAAAAAATAACCCAAAAGATTTTGATTTCGACGGGAATTGAACCCGCGACCTACCGTACGGGTAAGCGCTAACCATGTGCGCCACGAATTCAAGAAACCGCCGAATCGAAATCTTTGGGACTTCTTACGGACTCTTGCGCCGTTAGCTCCACCGGGAAACACTGAAGTTTATCTAATCCCCCGAGGACGAGGGCTGACGCACTTTATAGGTTATAACAAAAATTTCTACTTGTTAACCAGTACAATAGACCCGTATTTAACAAAACGAGCATAAATTAATGTACATGTCGCCGCTGGATCGTAGAATCAGCCCGTTTATAGAATGGCTAGGCCGGTTGCAAAACGGTTCAAATTAGTTTATTGCAGCCGATTTTAGCCATCTTGTTAGATTAAATTAATTGGGAATTCCCAACACACCACGACAAGCTAGGCCGATAACAAAACAGTATTGTTATCAGTTTAGCCATTCTACAAAATGACTGATTTAACAACCAGGCGGCGACATACATACACGTGCAATGTTAATTGGGTAGTTAGTTGCAACACAACAGCCGGCTAAACGATTCAATGCCAAACAATTACAGCGGTATAAAAACATGCTAAACAAACATCGACGATTGCAATAACAATAAAGGAAAAGGTCAAACGGAAGTGGCAAAATATGCCGTCGGATGTTACATCTTCGAAAGAAAAATCGTGTCCATTGGCTGACAGAAAAAGCTAAAGGAAGTAGCGCCCTATATTTTAAAACTTTCCATCACTGCTAAAACCCCTATTATGTCATCAGACCATGAACACAACCGGCGAAAGGTCCGGCGCAGGACAATTTTTCTTACTAGAAATCAATGACTACTTTGGCCCGACCGGCATTTGAACCCGGGACCTCATTGTCAGCGATCGAAGACGCGACCGCTAAACACCTTTGCACCCCAACTGTAGTCAACGTAAGTTTTACAAGCTAAAAGGGCTAAGAAGCAGGCACAAGAAAGCTTATTCGACTACAGAGGTTAATATTGGCCCGACCGGGATATGAACCCGGGACCTCATTGTCAGGGATTGAACACGCGACCGCTAAACACATATTGTACCTCAGCGATTGAACACGAGACCGCTAAAAACTTATGCACCCCAACTGTAAGTCTATGCAAGTATTACAAGGTAAAAGGGCTAAGAAGAAGGCACAAGAAATCATAACCGACTATAAGGTTTAATTTTGGCCCGACCGGGATATGAGCCACTGCTGACCTCATTATCAGCGAGAAGTCTATGCAAGTATTAAAAGGTAAAAGGGCTAAGAAGCAGGAACAAGAAAGCTTATTCGGCTATAGAGGTTAATAAGGTTTATCGAAGGATAAGCTGAATGTAACAAGGATCGTAACACGATCGCATTTCATTCAAGAAAGCAATTTCAGATCGAGTTTCTTAACACCGCGCTAGTTTTAACTCATTACAAAGAATCCTTTATGATATTCAATGTAAACTGTACCTTATGAGGGCAGGACACATTGCGCGCCATTTTATGAAAATGATAGGCATAGGATTTCGCGTTCATAGGAGCGGGATAGAGCATACGGTTTTGGAAAGGCGTAAGCGCAAAATTCAAGTTATTGTTTATTACAAGGAAACTACACAAGTACGCAACTAATCAAGAAACTGCAATGGTTTACAGGAACCTATTATAAATAATAGATTCAGTGGCATGGCCTATTAGTAAAATCCTACGAATAAAAACATAAGTAATTTCAATTGACCGCAGGGTTCTTTAGAATTCGATCGCAAACAGTGCATTTTCCTGTTTTTTTTTACAGTAATTTCTTATCTTAATCGTGTTCTTACATTACAGGAACTAAAGAAATATTGTTGAATTTTATATAATTCTATTCTATTATTCGCGGGGATCCCATTAGTACAGTAATACAGTACGACCACGTTTATAAGTTACACCGATGTACCTGCGCAGATGTCTTAATTTTGGTAGGCGCGAAAAAATCCTAGCCAATCATCAAGCCTTGCCTATGCGCGGGAAATGTGTGTGTACTGTGTATGCTATTGGGTGATGGCTACGAGCATAACGTCCGCGCGATCTCGACATTCGCGAGTCGTATTTTTAGTGGTATACATATGAAAATACGTTGGTCCTTTACTGAGATTTAGGCTTAGTTTGACAGACAAAACAACAAAAACTTGATCCCTATTTTAAGAGGTTGTGCCTACAAGGTATTTAAAACCTTAAATTCAAAATAAACGTGGATATAAAAAAGACCCACAGTGTGGTGTGAAGCTTCTTACGATCAAAGACCGATCTGAATCCAAAGTTTACAAACAATCAGGACGGCAAAATTATGAGTCATGGAGTTACTTCCAATAAATTTATGAATTACATTACGCCTACTCCACCCTTTTCCATTCTTTGCACGAGTCAAATTACTTTAAATTTTTAGGACTTTCAAGTTTAGGGTTAGGATGATAAAGTAGGTAATTTAATTAATTCTAATAGCCAGGCCGATTTCCGGTCATATCAAGATGGTGTCGATGTAAGTGCTTATGAGGCAGCTTGAATCAGCCAAGATCGACTGCTGACTGCATAGTGAATTATGGAACTGCTCGAGCGGTTCCGTGTATAAACAAGGTAATAAATAATACTGGACAATCCAAACAGTATCATCTATCTAGCCCCAATCTAAGCAGAGCTTGAGTTATGAGTACTAGATGGCTGTTATACTTACTCATTACATAGATAGATATTTTTTATCACACATAGAAAATACGTAGCGGCATGCTAAAGACAGCACGCAATAGCGTTCATTAGGGGAGGCCTATGTCGAGCAGTGGACTAATATATGCTGATGATGATAGAAAATACTCGGAATAACCGGGACAACTATTTGCAGATCGTACAAATATTTGTCCCAAGGCAGTTTGTCTGTAAATAGAAGACTGGTTGTTCACTATGCAGTCGCCAGCTAGAAGCCGACCATGCCTGATTCAAGAGGCCCGTTTATTTAGGTCCTAAGTATAAAATAAATTATCTAGAGAAGGTGGTAAAAGCCTGAATGTCCAGAAGATACCTATCACCATTATATTTATAGCCTGATTGAGGTTGCAATTTATATAATGGAGACTGTCTACCTAGACAGGTAGCATCTTTAGAGAGCTGCAAAACCAGTCTGAGGCTAGTTCAACCTACGTTGTAAAAATCTATCATAGGCGTTAGTTGATTTATTATGATTGGTGCAATGTCTATAATAATGATCTACTATCCAGGGGCCGAATTCGAAACCAATCTTTTGTCTATGACAATAG
Source organism: Eupithecia exiguata (assembly GCA_947086465.1). NCBI lineage: Eukaryota > Metazoa > Arthropoda > Insecta > Lepidoptera > Geometridae > Eupithecia > Eupithecia exiguata. The sequence continues at coordinate 9,361,201 of OX352244.1, forward strand.
TACGCGACAATAAGCGCAGAATCGTCCATAGATTATTTATTAATTTATATTTAAAAAAAAAAAACAAATCGCTCCCTATCTTTAAAAAACTGCTTCATCAGCATTACCTATCGTTACAAAGTTAAGCAAATTATTTTTATGTTCGTATTAGTTTATTGTTATATTGTAGGTTATGTATATATTTAGTATTATATAATTATTTTATAATTTCTCTTTTTCAAGTGCCACCGTCTTTTTTGTTCGTACATGTCCAGTCCATCCCAAGGTCGCCTGGAAGAGATCGCTCAATGCGATAAGGCCGCCTTTGTACTTCTTCTCGTAGCTTTTATTTCTGTACTGTTTTCTGTGTTTGTGTGGTACAATAAAGAATTATCTATCTATCTATTTATTGAGAAAAACCACAGCGTTAAAATTTACATTAAAATACTTAAAATATATGTACCTATCTCATGAACCGTGATAGTTAGACAGTTGAAATTTTCACAGATGATGTATATCTGTTGCCGCTATAACAACAAATACTAAAAAACTGAATAAAATACATATTTAAGGGGGCTCCCATACAAAAAATCGTCCCGATATCTATAAAGATATCCGGACGAAACCCGTCGTGCGCGAGTCTGACTCTCACTTGGTCGGTTTTTTCATATTAAAATGACAAAATGTGTAATGCTAAGACAGTTGCTATGATGAACCCTATTTCTTTAGTGGAATTAGGCCCCCAAGTTTTTGTCAGTCAAAGTGCGTGAAAAACCACAACAGCCCAACTTGCTTTGAAATGTTGCCCACAAATTAATTCAGCTTAGGACACACTCGTATTCTATAGTATACTAGCTGATGCCCGCGGCTCCGCCAGACAGACAGATTGCTTGCGAATTTATAATATTATGTATAGTTATAGTAATATTAAAGTACGGATATGTATAGAGCCGTGTTCGTTATGTGAATTTAAAATAGTTCTTGCTAAGTTTCTGAAGAGATAAAAAGCATATTAACCTCTTTTGCGGGGCTCTTCTCAGCGATAACACTCTTTAGATTAAAAGATAAATTTAATGTCAATCGGCATCCCGCAGCGCTAAATGAACGAGATAAACGAGAATTGAAAGAGATATACTATCGAGAAAATACGCGTCCTTGTCCCACTTGTAGCAAAACGACAATAAGATAGGAGAGTGCGTTTCCTGTTTTTGCACGTTAAAAATAATTGCAAATAGTCTTTCAACTTATATTGTGTGTTTTTTCAGCTGTGAGAATACTAGAGTTCGGCATTGATCCAAATAAAAAAAAACACCGGAAATAAGGAGATCTAAATATGTCTAATTTAATTTTAGGAATCTGATCTTTTCTAAGTTCACGTGTTCACGTTTAGATTAGGTACGTATTACGTCTATTTTATGAACAGAAATTTAAAAAAATTATTCTTGATTCTTTGGACAGAATTTCAAATAGGATTTCTAAACAGAAAAAGAAACCAGTTCGAAGCATTGGCTACAATCTGTAGTAACAATAAAAAATGTTTTATGAAGTGGCGAATGCTCTTACTGCCGTCCAATAAACTGGGCCTCACTACGAGTGATTCAATTAAATCTTTGAACAAAAACCCGCGTAGTTTACACGTACTCGGAGAATAATGGACAAGGCAATTGTTGTTTTTTGTTCTCAACAAGTTTGATCAGAGGCTGTTCTTGTAATTTGTTTCGGAAAATATAAAACGTAGGATCACCATAAATAAGTACATGCGAGAGGCAATCCGCCTTATACGTAATTTACGAGCAAAATGTTATAGTGAGTTAATACAGCAACCGAAATAGTTCCGATATAGATTTTTGCTTCTAAATAAATCAAACAGATGCGAAAATTCCTAACACAGAGCACACAAACTATATGTTTATTATAGTCTTGGGCACGCTTCCGACTGGTATTGATATGGATCAGTTGAGCTACTTGTAGATTGTTTGCAACAGTCTGCAGTTAGCTCAGTTGTTTCAATTGTAAATACTAGTTTTAATTTAATTCTATTATTTGATTGTAATTTTCTTTGTTAATAAAGTTATTATAGGCTATAATTTCACACATTCTGTTACTTTTTAAAAAATTCAAGTTCTTGGTAAATTTTTATAATATCCTTTTCACAAGAAAATCTTTACGGTAACAAACAGACTGACAGTGATTTGGACCGGTTCTCTGCCACCACCGGTTTACCGTATAGCCTCAGACTCCCCATAACTTTTTGGTCGCGTCTGATTATTTACAACCACAAGCCGATGTCTCAAGATAACCACCGAAGCTTTTCGCCTTCTAAGAGAAATGAAAATTATCTGAATCAATTCTTCTCAACAGGATTGCCTCCTCCACAGATTCGCTGTTCATACCCTACATTTCACGATCAATTCCGTAAGCAATCAAGGCCGTCGACCCCCCGAGCCAGCAGCACGCTGGCAGATGTAGCGACTGCGGATACATTTACAGCCACGTCTATCTGCTATCGACACGTGGGAAAGCGGCCGGATGTCTAAAACTGGTGCTGAAATACGAGCGATACTCCTGAAATCTTTTATCACACTGGAGATCAGATATTTAGATTTTTGAATGAAATTTTTATCATTAAATTATTACCTTGTTTGTATTAATCATATCATAATTTGATATGGACCCACTAACAAATAATAAGTTTTTTTTTACTAACATGATATAAATAAATAATGCTGGACAATCCACACGGCATCATCTAGTCTCAAGCTTAGCAGAGCTTGTGTTACGGTTACTATACTACGATTTAGAAACTTAGATATTTTATGTCAACAAAGACATTTATGAATGAAAACTTAATAAGAACTAATAACAGAAAACAACAAAGTAACAGTACGTTATCACTAAAAACTAAAACATAAACTTCGACCACGGATAATCTCACATGTGCAGCGAAAAATGTTAAAATTTGAATGCGAAAACGAATTTAAATAATTTTTTTTATTATTGATACCATGTTGTTTGTAGGTCTTATAATAAAAAACAGTTCCAAACATGGACCCGGCTAGGGCACTACAATAACGGTACTTACAAAAGTAGAGGTAAGTAGGTACTTAAAGAACAAAAGTATGTACTTAAATAAAACTTAAAACGATACAAAATTTAACTTAAAACAAATCGAACGAGATCAATTAAATGATGAATGAAAGCATTCAAAAGGAAAAACTGTTTCCAGCTTCTGTGCTTTGCTTCGATGATACTAATGTCGTTAAATATTTTCCACCTATATTCATTGGGTTTTGTTACCACTTTTTATACAAAAAATATCCAGGTTTTTGAATCGGGGTATAAATATGGACCAAATTTTAATTATTTTAGCAGACTGAACTGAAAAAAAACCATTTTAATACCAAAAAATCACGTATCGAGCTACCCTCGAGATTTCTTACTTAGTCTGAGCCCTCGAGCTATAACATTATTCCTGAGTAATAAAATCAGGCTTCGTATATCCAAATCTGTGCGCGAGTCGCTGGCAGAGTCACCCACTTGTAATAAAATTGTTAGTGTAATAAAAGCAACAAAATCTAAATTCAAATGTAACAAATTTCACGCAACGTCTTAAAAAGCCAGAACTTGTGACGTGGGTGTTACAGGAAGTCACAGCCACATCCCACTAATAAATAACTGCAGATTAAACAAACATATGTCCCTTAACATATACTAAGACCACTTTCATCGCAAGCTTAACCAAGTATAAGCAAATCATTGATTAGTATTCCAGAGTCACGAAAGTGGAATACAAACGAATAGGAATAACAGAATTGTAACCTCGTGAGGAAGAAACAGTTTCCGTGTTTCAGTCGCCCTCGTGCTAAAGTAGTTGCTGTTTAGCATAGACATTAGACAGTTTAAAATTGCTTTACGTGACTGAAAACAATAAGTATCGGTTCCGAAAATTTCGTTTTGTTATTTTTCAACCAGTAATGAGTTCAACGGTGCCGTTGTCGTGCCCAGAATTGACTCCATCGATTCGACAATGGATGTCGTAAAACCGAGTGAACCTACCAGAGGAAGGGCAGCTTCCTTCTGTTTTGTGTATTTTTATTCCTTCGCTACGATCACCAATAATACCCTATATTGGTGATCGTAGTGAAGGTGATAAAAATGGTTCACGGTTTTATATACTAATATTATAAAGACTTGTTTGTTTGAATTGAATAGGCTCCGAAACTACTGGATCGATTTGAAAAATTCTTTTACCATTAGCATTCTACATTATCTCTGATGAACAAAGGTCATACAATATTTTAAAAAAGTTAGGGATCCGTATGAAAATATCGATAATGTAACCCAAAGTGTGAAAAAAATAACATAAAAAATCCTTATATCGCGTACGCTGCGGAAACTATTGACAATAGAGCAAAATGATGTAGTACAGTTTTATAGAAGACATCAATATCTACAAAAAAGAATGCAATACCCACATGTCTAACTATTACAGTTATGTCACAATATAACTAAGTACTTTTAAAGAGAACAAATTTGTTTGAATTGAATAGGCTTCGAAACTACTGTACTCGTTTGAAAATTCTTTCACCATTAGAATCCTAGAAAGTAAAACAAAAAAAGTAATAATATCTAAAGTATATTTTTATCATATTTTTTTTATTCAGCCCGACAAAAAGAGGGTTGTAATAAATTTGACTGTTCTAAGAATGGAAAGTGTGCCAAGTGTTTTAAAATTTACAATTTTTATTACTTTTGTTAAATACATAAATCTACCCGTGCAAAGCCGTTGCGGGCCCCTAGTTCTCCATATAACTAGATAGCTTAAGCGAAAAGCATTCGGTAAATGTTCTCGTTTTAGTACCAACATAAAATTTAAAATTCAATTCACAGTTTTCAGTGTTTTAATCTGTTTTTAAACACCATGAAATACCTAGTAGGCGCAATGTTATTATGTCATACGGCTGTGTAGGCAAACCAAAAAGTAGGTATTAACTGTCATCAGCAACATCAGCATTTGTTCAGGTCTCACATCCAACTGACGTCACGACCACAGTGCAATATGGCGTCCACTATGTCCAGCGTTATCGTCAAATTGCGCAAGCAACTTGAAAATGTTAATTTTATATACATTTTTATAGCACATCAATTGAATAAAATTTTGTATATTTTTGTGGTTCATTTCATTAGTAATATGGAATCTGATTGAGACACTTTTCGAAAATGGGTGTAGTACCTACCCTATTTGCCGACAGGCGTGTTTATGGCAAAAACCCCCCCTTGATTGAGGAAGACAAGTCCAGCAGTGGACATACATACGTATGAGTGTAGGTAATGAGTTAACTCCAATGAGTCACTATTACGTTCACTCAGACGTTTTTTGAAGCATAAACGAACCCGAGATCTTAAACAATTTGGATAGTTGGTAACGATTCACAATGGTTTTAGTATGACTCAAGCCAAAACTAATCATTTTATTACAAAAACATGTTATTTAAGTAACATAACGCTATGGAATCATTAAAACACCAGAAAAACATTCCAACAATGAAATGCTAACAAAAAACACGAGACTCAGTCATCGTATCGTACGGTTCGTGTAATTTGTGCGTCTTTGGTGCGTGTAGACTGCGGATGACGTCATTCCTTGCTTGGTATTCTGAGATAGTACACTAGAACTATACTTGTTTAAAATCCAAGATATTTTAAGTAAACAAAGACTTCGTGTAGGAGAACTTAAGAAAAACTCATAACAATAATAGAAAACAATAAGATACTTAACAAAAACAGCCACTATTAAAAACCAAAAAAGCTACCCTATTTCTGTGACGTCACCGTTCAGTTTGTCAACTCAGTGTTTCTGTTCCTTCAAAAAAAAAAAGAAAGAAATAAAAAAAACCATAGTGTCTGTTGTTTGTGTTGTGTTTAGTAAATAATATTCTTTCTTTCGAAAAAGATATCCCGCGAAAAGATTTGACAAAACAGTGAGAGTTGACGTCAAATTTAGAGATTTTGCGATTGAGTCTTAAAATATCTACTTTTCAATTATTAAATTTTACAACAAAAACATCTAAAATACAAAAATCAATATGCCAATAATGAATAAATAAACATAATAAGCTTCTTTAAAGTCTCAAGCATATCCCCTGCTGTTTCTTCTTCCATCATCCATTGTAGCAAACGACTAATTAACGATTAAAAATATGATGGTCCAATATCGTGGAATTTCGTAATAAGTACGTACATATAATAATGGATTCACCAAGAATGCTGAATAGTAATTCCGATTGTGTTACACATGCAATATGCTGTGCCCGCCGCATTCCGGAGATACGGTCCGTTCGCTTTCCGGTGAATCGACGAGCGTTTAGGACATTTGCATAAACCCCCGTCTTCATGCAAGTTCATTTCCTTTTAGTAGGCATGTAGTTGTGCTTTCGCTTCGATATGCACTTATCATAACCCTCCCCTGTCGGTAGTCGGGTAAAAAGAGGCCGAATTCTGCTAAAGTCTGTGTACACCAAAAGGTAATCCGACAATTAGGCGGCGTCATCGGTTAACTTTAGACGTTTAATGTATGACAATTGATGTCAAAAACGTCAAAACAACTGTTTTAAATTTAACTATGTGTTGGTGAACTCTGATTTTGATCGCACTATGACAGTGGTCACAGAATCGTCCATAGATGAAAGAAACTATAAGAGTCTAGATAGTGCCTAGAGAGATCTGCACGGAGAGATTGATACAATGGTTTGAACCTTGACACTTTTGACACGCGTCCCTCCGTAGTTTCTTTCATGAAAGGTAAAATACCAAAATGTGTATTCTCAGACGATACCATTGTTATGGAGATGCGATGAATTTAGCGGAAATACGGCACAGATCGTAATTAATCATTATGTGATCTACTGAATATGATATTACAAGGCGACACCGCTCAAACGAAACGGTTAAGGTACTCGTATTTCAACTTTCTAAGACTTTATTTTTATTTTAAAGTGAATATTATATAACTTAATATTTTGTGAATATTTCAAGCGTCTACCTGTTGCCGTTATCAATATCGAGCAAAAACGAGCAAAAAAATCAAGTTTGTTGTATGGGAGCCCCGTTAAATATTTATTTAAATCTGTAGTATTTGTTGTTATAGCGGCAACAGATGAGAGATCTATGAAAATTTCAACTGTCTAACTATCACGGTTCATGAGATTAAAGCCTAGTGACAGACGGACAGACAGACGGACGGACAATGTAGTTTTAGTAATAGGTTTTACCCCTTGGGCACGCCCCTAAAAAAACTTTTTTTTTATCATGCGGAATACACCACAATACTTAAAAAAGTTTCAACCTAGCGCAGCAAAGCCCAAATGAAAGTCAAAAAAAATGTATGTATCCCTAAAAACTGTTTCCCATAAATGCACCTGCTTGGAACAGATAATTCTCTTCCGCCCTTTTGCTCCCTTCAAATAAACAATGCACCTTGCGTCTCCCCCAGCTAAAGCGAGGTGGTCGGTGCGTGACTGTTCATACCTCACATTGAATTAAGGCAAGGGTCCTGATACTCTTGGGAGCATATTATATCGCAAGGGTAAAGGTAGACACACTATTGTCTCGTGCAGTCGGTTAGATACGCATTATCGAAACGACACAACACTCAGTATTAGGTAATGTGTTTCTACAATTCTAATACCAAATGTATGAAACCGAAGATGAAGAAGAAATAATTTAAAAAAATGAAACCGATTGCTTCTGCTCTGACGCGTAATAACTCGACACAATAGTGTGTTTCTACCTTATGAATGGAGTATAATTATATGGCTTTGTTGCCATTCCCTTTCCAAGACTCCCTTGTATTAATGCTGAAGCGAATCTTGAGCGGGATCACGGAATATCAAAACAAATGAACGTGACGATGACGAATCAATAGTACGATACTATTGATGGATGATTTACTGCTTGAATAAATGATGAACACTCAGCCCAATAATCCGAGCTCAAATACACACAAACACAAAACAACGTTGTACAATACACCGTTGTGTTTAACCCTTAGAGTAAATATAAACATTTTCACTGTTGTTTCGTACTTCCTTGTATCAATACAATAGGCTAGTTGAATATTTTTTTATGTCAGAGATGATTAATTATTATAATTACTGTCCGATTTGATGAAAAAAATACTACGATATTGATCTAGGACCTAGAAAACCGAAAAACATGAATCACAGGAAGGTGCGGGTTGGAATCCCGTCGAGATCGTAAATTTTTGGGATTTATTAATTTCTTAGAAATTACCCAGAGTAGGTACTATAATAAATAAAAACCTTAGAATCAAACCGAAAAACTTTATTTTAAGTGTGCTTTTCGTAGCAGGCGATAACGCTGTCAGCCATATCAGTATAAAATCTGTACTGTGAAGTCATACGGATCGAAGACAAAAAAATGATATTATTAAATGTTCATGAGGCAGTGTCAGAGTACAGAATAGATAGCGTATTTTACTCGTTTATAGAATCCGTCAATGAAATTTGCTTGTAGTCCTATGACGTCACAACATGGCCACAGCGTTTTCAGGGTTGAAAATAAAAAATAAAAGTAAAAACATTTTTTTCAATTGAAATATTGAAAATATGTAGTCATCTTACACTTTCAACATCTGAAATCGATAATAATTGGTTTCAAAGTGAAATATTACAGAAAATATTTATTTACTGCGTCAAATTTGATGAGTGAAGTAGCCTTTTGATCAATCGAGAAACAAACTTGTCTTTCGAGAACCTTTAGCTAGTGCTCTTATCTAAATTGAGATAAGAGAAGTGACGCGATAGGAAACCCCTTACATTACAAGGTAAAGTGAATTTGCCTTGTGCTCAAACCTCAACTTGTCCTTTTGGTATAAGGAAAAGGAACTCAGCAGCGCCGCGTTGGGTTAGATATAAAAGGTATCCCTTAACTACATTTTTGTTTGTAATTTTGATTTTTTGGGTGCAATGCGCGCCATTTTGTGAAAAGGATGGCATAGGATTTCGCGTTCATAGGAGCGGGACAGAGTAGGTATACGTTTATGGAACGGCGAAAGCGCAAAAATCAAGTATTTGGTTATTTACAAGAAACTTACACAACATAAGAAGAACCTGGTCCAAGGAACAAAATAATTGATAGTAAAATAACCTATGAATCAAAACATAAGTAATGCCAATAGACGGCAGGGTTCCTGAAATCTCAGCTAAATTATGCGTAAAACAGTGCACTTTCATGTTTTTTTATCGTATTTTTTTCTCAATCCTGTTTTCACGTTCTGATCAATTCAGTTCAGAGAGATCAGTGACTAACGAGTCGCTTAGCTCTTAGCAGGTAAGCGAAGCTCTTTGCATAAGCTCTTATTGTCATTAGCCAAAATGATTAACTTACAATAGAAATCAAGATTGAAGTATTCCATTATTGTTCAAGTATTCCATTATTTCATGAAGAGCATCAATTCTAACAGCACCTTTTTTATTCCCATTTAGAGCACCCACGAAGAAGTGGTTTCTTGTAATGGAGTTTTGGTATAACAAGCTGTATCTTTTGCAATTAGATCTAGGTATAAGATAAACATACATAGTACTAGCGGTCCGCCCCGGCTTCGGGTATATTCTATCGGCTATGTTCATCAGGGATAATGTAGGATTCCAATGGTGAAAGAATTTTTCAAATCGGTCCAGTAGTTTCGGAGTCAATGCGAACAAACAAATCTTTCCTCTTTATAATATTAGTATAGATTAGAAGTAGGTACTAGGTGTTTCTTTTTTATTCACTGTAGACTCTAAAAACATGGATAACTTTGAAAGAACAATCGTGCTGTTTCATATCGCGATCGCTGTCATCAGAAAGCAGAAACTTTGAAGAGAAAGGAAATAACCGGGGAGTGAGTTTGCTTTACAACAAAAAATATTATCTCGTTTGAAATGTTAGCTAGAAACTAGATCGAAGAAACTCGAATGACATTGATATCGCAATTAATTAGTCAATCAGGCTAATTTCTCCGTCGCCAAGACGATCCACCGGACAAGAATAAATGCTCCTACATCTAATTTATTTGATAACTATCAATCTATTTACGACTAGCTGCTGCCCTTGGCTTCGCCTTCGCTTTTCATGTATTCCATTTTAAGGGTTAATTATATTTTATTATATAGCCTATGACACTTACAAATAACGTGGCTTTCTATTGGTAAAAGAATTTTCCGAATCGGTTGAGTAGATCCAGATGATAATAATAATAATAATCATTTATTTCAGACTATAGAACAGTTACAGATCTTATTTTAACGTATTCTACGGTCCATAGTAATATATACCTTAAAACTAACATACATACAATATTAAAAACTAAAATTAAAGACGCGTTAATAATAAATAATACCCCCAACAACCTCACATACTTTACCTTATTATAATATTAGTATAGATACTCCAAATTCCACCTTTGATTGAATAAATCGCACATTAGCGTACAAAACCGCGTGTAAATTTTAGTACCTAACTAAAATACTGATTTTTGGCATCCCCTCTCCACTCCCACAAATCTAAAAAAAAAAAAATGATCGTTCTAGTTCGCGGATCGCTAAGTTAAGCTCTCACCTAACTTAACCAAGCGTAAAAATGCAATCTTAATTGAATCTCACTCAACTGAGGCCAACCGGTTGCCTTTTACATACAATCAAATTGCTACATTTGGCAAAACGATACCTAGTGATGTCATTGTAACATTGCTGTGACATCAGGGCGTGCAGGAATATTTTAATATTTTTGAATATTATTAATTTTATACAGGGAAGTCATTTTTAATATGGGAGCATTTAGAAAAATGTTCATTATTAGCACCTAATGTCGTATTTTCCCACGCGACGAACAACCTTCTAGTTTCAACCCTGATACTTTTGACTCACGTCTGATCTGTAGTTTATTTCATCTAAGGTAAAATGCCAAAATGTGTCATTCTGTAACATTACCAATGTCATAGTGAAGCGATAATTTAGCAGAATAGAACCCCAATGAGCTCTGATTGAAAATTTAATTCATTGATATTTCCATTCCCTACATTTCAACAAAACTACGAAAACCAAAATACCTAGCCATAAAATCGTACGCGCAGATTTATTTATAGTAAATTTTTACGATCCCACGTGCGGGCCGGATGGAGTGCACGCTCCGGAGAACATCGATGGATAATCTAAAATTGGAAAACGTATTATAAATATTGGCGAGATTGTGAATTCATTCACAGGGAAAGGAATGTAGTATTTGGGTTTGCGGATGATGATTTGTCCATACAAACGTACTACCAAAATGATTTGTAATTCGAGCATATTTCCACTGTTTTCGTATTTGAATAGTAATATCTAGGTCCCTGGTTGTTTTTTTTCTTAATAATACACACCTATAATGAAATGTAAGCAAAAATAATTGTAATGGTGATATTATAGCGTGTGTAGTTGCTTCGAACCCACTATTATCGGTGTCTTGAATTCGATTAGTACCAAATTCAGTATAGTGATTCACATACAGTTCATACCTATTTCTTGGAGATTCATTAGCTTCGAAAAGCAATCAAAATAACGATATTAAACGTAAAAACGTATTTGCGCCTACAAAATCTGTGATACAAACATGACCAGTTCCTCGTCACACGTCACCTAACCGCAGAGGATCGTATTATTTGGTTGATAAGGGCACTATATGGTATGCTGAATCTTAAACAAGCATTTTTTGTTTGATCAGGGTTTTTCGAAAATGCAAACTTGGTTTTACACTATTGGTGGTTTATCGCCTAACTTAAAGGACTTAGTACATTCATCCAGGGCCCTAATTCCACTAAATTATTCCTAACAACATCCCAAAAAGTCAGAACCAACAGTGCAATTTTTGCGACCGAGAATGTTTTAGATGACTGGCCTATAGGTAAATTAGCAGAGTACAGTAATCAAGTCAATTACATATCTTACAATATCTGACAAAAGAAAAAGAAATCAACATTCATCCATTCAACTTGTTGACCTAACAGACCATAACAGTTACCGAAGGAGAAACTCGTTGATAAACACAATAACAATGCGATGCACACCTATTATTAGTAAAATAATGGAGAACTACTGACCGTGCATGGTAAATAAAGGTGGCCAACTCATAGGATATGGATATGACTCACGGCGGCGTCATTCGCCTAACTTCGAAACTAAAGGACTTAGCGCATCTATCCAGGGCCCAAATTCCACTAAATTAATCGCATCACCTTAACTACGGTATCGTCTCAAAATGACACATTTTGGCATTTTACCTTTGATGAAAGAAACTATAGATGAAGGGACGCGGTGAAAACTGTCAAGATTGAAACTTTTCTATCAATCTTCCCGTGCAAATAGCACCGCACGCACTATCTGGAGTTCCTATAATCTATGGGCGATTCTGCGTCGATGTCATGTCATAGTAAAGGTTTAGCAGAATTCGACCCCAGCACCGCTACCACACGGCACATCACTATATAATAAAATATGGGCTTAAACTCGTAATCTTTAGATATATGTTACATAGATAAAATGGCTTACTGCAAGCTTCAAGCTAGTGGCCCGAGAGCTAACTGTTATCTGAAGCCGTCAATATAAAAAAAATCAGCTGTGCGGCAGTCGAGTGGTCCAGATCTGCGACAACCTTAAGGATCGCGTTCCACTGCAATAATGGGAATCGGTCTTGCGGTCGCATTTCAATAGCAACGTTTGTGTTAGGGTAATAAAGCCTATTTTAGAAGCAGTAGGAAGCAAACTAATTAGGGACACAGTAAGACGACTGCGTTTGTCTTCAAATTGCTTTGTGATGACTTTTCTTGAAATGAAGTCCTTGAGCTTTGCGATTCCATCTTGCGAGGCTACGAAGTTCGAGCACATACAAGAATTGCAATTTAAACTAGCGCATTCCCTTGATGAATTGTTTTATTTGTTTGGTTTGCGTACAATTCTTTTCCCTCTACTTCACAGCTCAGGTGATTTAAACAAACGACCCTTCTATAACTCCCAACAATAATTTCATTTTATGATAACCTAGTTTATGCCCCCGGTTTCGCACGTGTTGATCTACAGAAATAGGTTCAATAAATAAATAGACTGCGGATAATCCACACAGCATCATCTAGCCCCAAGCTAAGCAGAGCTTGTGTTATGGGTACTAGATGACTGATACACTAAATACAATACATTACAGATATTTTTTTATTAAACGTAGAAAATACCCAGATCTATCGGAACAAATATGTGCAGTCGAACAAACATTTATCTCAAGGCGAGAATCGAACAAGCAACCTCTTGAGTCACAGGCGGACCTTCGCCCGCCGCGTTACATCGGTGGTGAATGCGATTCAAAGGTTATTTTATTTCTATCCCATGGGTACTGATTTATGGGATAAAATCACTTAGCGTAAGTTATTTTAGGGCTAGACCTAGATCTATGCAATTTCAGCAAATTTCAGCCCAATCCGTTCAGTAGTTTTGTCTTGAACAAGTATTAACAAATATACAACCCATCCATCGTAATTATATTAGTGTCATTTCAGTTTAAAACCGTTATATTTCAAATACTACCTCTAGTAACGGACATTCCGTGTTACCTGACTCTACAGGTGTAAATACGAGCACATAACTAAACTGGTGTCTTGTTTCCTAGTTAGCTTACTATACTATTGGACTACGGTTAATGCGACACCTTGATCACAGCTCTGGTAGAAGTACCTATCGTATTACATGGAGTACTTGAACATAGTTGTTCTGCCGCGTGTTACAGGGCGTAATGCAAAGATTTAAATCATTAGATAGGTCCTTGCCCGCCCCGTGTTGTTGTCACGCGAAGTGAGATAGTTCGCTCACTTGGAACGTTTCCTTCCGCTGTCCGCTTGTTGTGATCGCACTGCACAGATTGCACACTTTTTAGACATAGACTCATTTTCTATTTCAGATAATAGAACCTTTATTTTATATAGAAAGTGTGTGCAATATGATTGCACAATGAATGGTAAGTAATAATAATCAGGTTTATTGTCAATAACACTATTTTTAACTACTCATTAGGTAGTGTAGGTGCGTGGGCCTTTCGACGCAACATTTAAACATTTTCGATTTCAGGGCAAAAAGGTCATTTATTTTTCACAGAAGTTCATAGTTAATCCGTAGTTATTATTACCATTGTTTGTGCAATTATATTGCACAAACAATTGTAATAATAACAGTTAGGTTTAATTTAATTAAAGATAATTATTAGAACACTAATTTTAACTACTCATTAGTAGCGTGCGTGAGTCGGCATTTTGCTAACGCACACATTCAAAGATAATGCTACAGTTTTTGGTCTCATCTACCGATTACGCATCTAACGATTTAAATCTTTGCGTAATGTACCATTCGCAGTTACGTTACGCCGCGCCCCGTGTGTTAAAATCAGTTTCCTTGCTCTTTGCGAGCGCCCTATTTCCCCGTACTGCCTCGAATACTCGTTGTGTATCACGTTACATAAAGGCCCGTAATGCCAGCCAGTACCTTAACCTTAAGGTGGTTCGTCGTTGGTTTGCGCTAGTTTTTCTTATGGTTTTTAATTTTTTTCTACGTTCTACAAGCAATAAAACTAGCGAAAAAGTAATTTGTCGCAAATCATAAACCATTTTACTATGAACTCATGATAAAATCGACTTCAGATTCACTGGTATTTTTTGAGCATTTGGGAAATACGAAATTTTGTGCTTAACATCCACATCTTCCCAAATGGTCACAAAATAAAAAATTAAATGTTTAAAAATAAATTGAATAACTCGGTACTTAGTACTTTTTAGTAAGCCTTAATTTTTTTATAATTTATCTTAAAAAAATCTGTTGAGTTAGGTTGGCAATCTGTAATGTTAGAAATCTGTAGAATTAGGAATCAGTAGAGTTGGAAATCTGTTCAAATCAAATATTCTTTATTTCCATAAATACAAAAATGTACACTTAGAAATCGTCAAATTCTTAAAATAATTATTTATTTGGATATCTATAGAATTGGGAATCTGCTGATTTAGGAAACTGTAAAATTAAGAGTGTAGAATTGGGAATTCGTAGAGACAGGAACCTGTAAAGGAAATCTGTACAATTGAAAACAAATCTTTCTTGGGTGACTGCCCCGTCATGTGGTGAACGTTACCGCATGCTTGTGTTTATATCGTTGATGGTGTAATGTCCTGCTTATGGTTACTGTCATAACGTCGTCGTCATAAAACGCATTTATAGCTACAGTTATGTCATCTAAGATGTACCTTACCTACGTTAGAGCTGCAACTACTAATTGCTATTTACAAGTTGCTTGGGACTAATTTTCATCTACACATTTCCTCTGTTTCACAAAACTTTAATTTTGTGGCACATTTACGACCAAAACACTGCTTGCATTTTATGTGTCGCATTTTGACGTATAGATTTTTATAGATCTAGATTTTTTTCCAAACGCTTTTTGTAGTACCTATACCTACCTACATTCTGTATCTCAACAGTGTGAGTAGTGCGTGTCTAAATCTTTGTACATAAATTCAATGCAAATAACGAAAATATTTTAAAATAAAGAGGCTGTTAACAAACGACTACGTTAACGATAGTATAATTCAATCTACAGAGTATATTATGAACTGCACTAACAAAAGACAACGACCTTTTTAATAAACAAACAGTTAATTTAACCACAGGACAAAATACTAATAGTAACTACAGTTAACATATTTGACGAGCAGTAGCGTCTTCATTACGACCACAAATGTACACAAAAGCCGGAACAGTCCATAACTATAAACAGTCCATTCAAAGCGAGCCATAAAAAGCTTGTAGATGCACTCGTTTGGGTTGGACTACAGTCAATTTAGATCAGTACTTTGTTATAACTTCTCTGCTTTTTTTCTTTTTATATCTTGGATCTGTCTGACAGAACTGTTCTGTATAAATCATGCTGTGTACACATACTTAGGGATACAATCAAGATCCTGATACTGTATCTTTCTTATTTTTAATGTTTTGATTGTGTTCCGTTTTGTGTGCCAAATAAATAAATAGATCCTAACGTTACGGGGTAAAATAAATAATATGTACCTTGCGATACCTATTATTTTATTAACATAAATAATATATTTCTAAAACAATTGGATTTTCTATCCCATAATAAACTTTGTGAAATGCGCGGCGGCCTAATAAGGACTTTAACTTATACATATGTATGCACTTAGCTGAAAACTATACGAATTCGATGGAGCGGAAAATTGGTGCAGCGCTAATAAAATAATAATAATTCTGGACAATTCACACATCATTATTTAGCCCCAGATTAAGCAGGGCTAAAATTATACCGGTTTTAAATTCTAACAGACGATGTGAATCAGAGCTTATAGGTGTTGCCCGATCCATTATTGTGGAGTTCAGTAACACGGGAACTGTATGCGGGCTCTTTTTTAATTCTCTATGGTCTGATCTGAAGGCCGTGGCACTTGACCTGGCATCATCAAATACGAATTATATCACCATTGTATCCTCGTTACAGAAGTGCCGAGTCTGAGTAGTCGGTTAATCGCCCGTGCAAGTTGGCATTCCAGTCGAGTCGAGCGCTGAACTCAATTATACATAAACTAATCGAAAGTTACAAACTTGAGACGAAGAAGCGGCATCACAGACATCGCAACACCATGTTCTATGGGCTCAAGATCATTTCCTTTAGACTAGTTTAGACCTTACAGGACTCTTGGACACGTCAGAAATATGTCTACGTCTCTATCACTTGTTAAAAAGCAATACCGTTCTTCTCCTGATCACGTCAGAGCAGAATCTGGCTACAACTAAAACGTATAATTCAAGTTCAGCAACCTTGGACTCGCATTGGCCTAGTTCAGATTACAGAACGACCGGCAACGCCAACGCGGCAGCTTCCGATGAGATAGCCCAGATGACCTGATGTCATCAAGGGCACACGTATGTATATATAGTATAGTTAATGCTGGAAAGGTTTGGAAGACAGGGCGCTATGGCGCTCATTGGGGGAGGCCTATGTCCAGCAGTGGACTGATATAGGCTGATGATGATGGAAAGGTTTTCGATTTTTAATAATAATATAATAATGATATATTTTTATTTCAGACACATGTTCCATATTTTATGTTCCACATGTTCCGTATGTTAAGCTTAACTGAGCTAAGCTGTAAAATTTCGAAGCTCATGTATGAGTTGGTTGTTGAATTTGCGCGTGTAGAACTGATCTCCTGATCTGATCTGATCCCATCCGCGAAATAATGGGCAGACGACGACGCCCCTTTCTGTAGCTTCCCTTACATACCCTGAGTCACGGAATTATTTTCTGATAGCTATAGGGATCGAGGCTGGTTACAAACTTAAGATTATCGCTAAAAAGCTGTAAAAACCAGGACAACGGGGACCGAATTCTGCTAACCATAGATGAAAGAAACTCTCGATAGTGCGTGCGGCTATTTGCACAGAGAGATTGATAGATTGATTTCAACCCTGACAATTTTGATTGACACGCCTCCCTCCATATATAGTTCGTCAATAGTAAAATGCCTAAATGTCATTCTGAAACGATACCATAGCTATGGAGCGATTGATTAAGTGGAATTCGACCCCAGGTCTCCTAAAGACTAATTTGCCAACCAGAAGATTTATAACAGACCTTCAACCTTAAAGATTGACATTCGTACCTCGTCTGCGGGCTTGGTGGGTGTGATGGCAACAGTCTCGTTGAAGCAGAGACATGCGCAGTAGTGCTTGTTGGCGTCCACGTCTGTAAGCACGGACACGTAGAACCGAGGCTCTGACCGCTCCGTCGACAGCGCCCATCCTTGAGGTTGGCAGAACTGCAAAATATAAGCTAATTTTACTAATATTCGGAACAACATATGTCCGAACAAAAACCCTGCAAGAAAGTTATCCTAAACTGGTACTTATTAAATTACTAGGTAATTTACCAACTTCACAATCGAAGGCAATAAAATGGCTGATTTGGCTCTTCTCGTGATCTCAACACTTTTTGCGGTGGAAGTATTACAAAATGCGATTTGGCATAATTTTACACTAATATTTTTGTTATTTTAAGGATTTATTTAATGATCGTCGATATCTCCATCACTCGTGGACCGATTTTGTTGGCTCTTTTGCTATTGTATGAAGATGATCCCAAAATGGACCCATAAAAATTGTATTCTCGGTGGATTAGTATTTGTACCGCATAACTTAAACAAAACCGGCCAAGTGCAAGTCAGACTCGCGCACGAAGTGTTCCGTACCATTATCTATAAATCACGTTTTTATCATGGGCCTTAAATATTTGTTTTATTTTATTAAATTATTTATTTCTAAAGTCAATAGGTTATATACCTATAAACACTTAATACTAAATATTCTGTGAATATTTCAAGCGTATACATGTTGCCGTTATCAATATCGAAAAAAATCACGTTTGATGTATGGAAACCCCCTTTAATATTTATTTTATTCTGTTTTTTAGTACCTATTTGTTGTTATAGCGGCAACAGAAATACTAATAATCTGTGAAAATTTTAACTGTCTAACTATCACGGTTCATGAGATACAGCCTGGTGACAGCGGAGTCTTAGTAATAGGGTCCCGTTTTACCCTTTGGGTACGGAACCCTAAAAACAGCAAATATTAAGGAATTTGAAGCCTGTTTTAAGTTTTTC
This sequence comes from Eupithecia exiguata, assembly GCA_947086465.1. Taxonomy (NCBI): domain Eukaryota; kingdom Metazoa; phylum Arthropoda; class Insecta; order Lepidoptera; family Geometridae; genus Eupithecia; species Eupithecia exiguata. The sequence goes on from OX352244.1 coordinate 9,379,916, forward strand.
AAAACAATCAAATCAAATTACAGACATTGATATTCATAAGTACCTAAATGTATGTGACCTTACTTACACGATTACTGTCAGAAGTAACCATGTCGACAGACAATAGCTAAAACCCGCATATCACATAATTCCTCAGTAGGTTCCATTGTTTCTATTTTTGCCTGTTTCAAAGACCTTGATTCTTTGAATCATGATAATTGCTTCAGACAAACTGCTTACTTCATACATAGTCTTGTTCCTCAAATCGTCATGACGAATTTTATAGGAACCAACATTACTTACTCCCGTGGAGCAGCGATCCAAAGTGGATCTTGACCTTGGAAACGGACTTCTCCAGGCATCTCGGTTCTGAGCTGTCTCTCGCCAGCTAGGGGCGTCGAGTTCGCAGAGTTCGGCTTCAATTTCGTCGATCCAGCGATACCTAGGGCGGATGACTGGTCTACACCCCGATGGTTTTCCCTCATACATTATTTTAAACTTTGAGATCATGCAACTATGTATTTAACATTTTGCATGACAAAAGGCGAAGTATACTTTATCCCGTGGTCAATTAACGGCATTCTCGAGCCTCGAGAGAAGTGGGGCAGTTCACAGTATCAGTGGTCAGACAAGACAGTATTTGTGTACAAATACCTAATAAGTCCAGGGACGTTGACCTGATAAGAAAACCGGTACAGACGGCAGTTGAGGCACGAACTTATCACGCTCGCAGTTTAAGTAGACGTGAGGCAGACATATACATATCGTGTTTGGGTTTACGTTGTCAGGTCACTGTTATGACAACAGGTGACTCATTTCGCACGTTTAATCTGAGTAACTTTAAGTGATTGATGAGCAACACTGCAGATTGTAAATCAGGTATTTGCAGGATGAGTTGATTTTACGTTTTTGAACCCTATTGGATCCATTTTACGGCGAACGATTCGTCAAGTAGTCACTCTCTAAGTCTAGATCTAAAAGTCATAGATTGACGTTTATTGAACACTAGCCGCACAGATACCCCTTCAGTTTTACCAACGCAGATATGACTCAATTCAAAACGAGAAAATAATACAGGTTATACTTCACTTACCCATCCTATACCTTCGTGGAACGGTGTATCCTCCCAGTTAACTTCCGGAAATCGCTGAAGAACCACGCCGCTGTTTAGACCGCCTCCTGAAACAAAGACAACATCACTGAGTTTATAGAATTACTGCGTGAAGCTCGTCTATGGCAAAATCAAGCCGATTCAATGTTGGAATCGTTGGAGACTTTCTTTATGGCCACAGGCGCTTGGGCAGTGTAGCCTGGCCGGTCTCGTTATTTTTTTCTTCTAGATATCAACAGATACAGATTATGTGGCGGTTGCGGCGAAAGACTTGACCCCTCCAACAAGCCCGTGGATGTTGTCAGAGAGAGAGGAAGGGTAAAAGCTTCCTTCTGAGTATATGAACACCCCCGCCGTGATCACTTATCTGCCTGCCACGCGTGGTGATTGTGGCGAACCCCCCTTTGTTTGGGGGCTTTGCTACAAGCTTGTGAGGAAGGGACATCAGCAGTGGAAGTGAGTATGCCGATAAGTAAGTAAACGATACAAACAAGAACTATTACTTACATAATCGTCAGTTTTCTGGATTTAAAGAAATCCTTGGTTTCGTCGCTGCTTTGCAACCACTGATTAAAATGAGTTTAGAATAATCTCTGTCTTTATTTACACAATCGGATTAAAGAGTAGGCTACTAAACGATTGAATATGCCATTTGGGCCGAGGTTAAAACATCAGAGACTATTCGTCGGATAAATAAGAATAAATCAGTTTCATATATCTTTCATGGATTAATATGGAAATAAAATAAAGCTAGGAAAAAAAACGACCTACCTTATAGAGAACGTGTTCTAAAGACCAGCAAAACTGGGCGTGGACAGTGTTCCATGACCAAGAAATGATCTAACAAGTGTGTTTTGTGGAGCTGATAGATGTTTTTATTAATATTTTTTTAAGAAATCAAAGAGTTATTTTGTTTTACTTTAAATGCAGTTCTTTCTTTGAATATTGTATACCCATAATCAATGAAAAACTGTTGCTTCTAGTTAGTTAAATACGATCATACATACACACATAAAAGTTTCAACATTAAACTCATTTCATTTAATTACAACCTTTTAAATTAATCATAACTTTAAAAATAAGGTATTAAAACATTTAAATAGCTCTAGCCGCAAACTCTACAAAAGGTACAGCACTGAATACTTCATGTAGGTAGAAATTTAGCGGTTTAAGTCTTAAAACTAGCGCAATAAGGTTCGTAGTTTTTCGCTGGTGAAATAATTAACGCATAGTTGGGCATGGGCATGTTGGCGGATAGTTTCGTGCTCCAGATTAGTGGGAATGGAGACGTCCTTGACCTGGCAGGACAGCAGGTGGACAACTTGGACAGTTCCAATGGATTTAGTGGATACTTGGATATAATTTGATTAAAGTTAAGAGCTTTGGCGTTGTTCAACTGCTAAGCTGGTTAATGATGACGAGGGTTTAATAGGTACAAACAATGTGATATAGCAATATTGTATTACTATACAACTACCTGCTGCTCGCGGCTTCTCATGCGCTGTTTAAGGTTATTTCTATCCCATGGGGATAGAATTTGAGTAGATGAATACCGATACGAATTGGTTGTACTCGTCCTAATGTATGTAATGTACATGTATAATTACATGTGCTTTTAGTACGAAAGCTTGCCCAGGTAGGTAAGTTCATATGTTAAAATTCTCTGCTTCGGAAAAACGTAACAATTTCGGGTCAGATGCCGTACGCATAAAATTAAAAAAAAAATTTAGGTTGCAAGATAGACAGCCGTTTTAAAGTCACAAAGCACCTGTTATTCAACTTTTAACACGTTTATTTGCCGAGTGCTTTTATTGCGGTAAGGTGTACAATGGAGATTCCATCGGTATGTTTGAATAACTGTTAAACGACTTCGTAAGTAGCCAAACAGTAAACAGTAGAGCTCGTGTCGTTAGGGTTAACACAGCACTAAAAGATCTCTTCAAGACGAGAGTGAATTAGTGTCTTCTAGACCTTCGTGATACATCGTCATCGTCAGAGGGTCATCAAGGTCAGATTGAGCTATGCGAACTTGGCACCCGACTTTGGACAAACGATTTTTTTTAACGATTCGTATAGATAAAAAAACCGTTTGTCCAAAGTCGGGTGCCAAGTTCACATAGCTGGTGAGATTGTAGTCAAAAGATGGTCTTACATAACATTTGCACCACGCCATAGGCATACCTTTTTAGTAGGTTTATGGGTCAGGACCAAATTCTTTGCATCAATTTTATGAATTTTATGTCCCATTTCGGCTCACCAACAACAAACTCATTTTTTTTATGATAAAATTAATATTTTTGCGTGCATGTAAATTGTATCATAGTCTTCATGAAATAACGAAGTCATATGTATCATTAAGATTGCATTGAGTACAACCGTTAAAATTTTATGAATAAGTAAAAATGTGTCACAAAAATGCTTCCGTTTTTCGACTCAGCTGTGCAACATTCTAGATGCAGTATTTCTATAGATACCGACAGGGAGTTTGGTTTATTTGGTATGTTGATACTGCCTCATTGCCCGGAATCAATTTCAGGATACTGCGGCCACGTTGTTTTACTGTCAGTCGACAAATAGTCTTCGAGTTCAGTGTGTGTCGTTATAAAATTTTGAGTTTACCTGGATATTTTCAGTGTTTCCTGACAATTTGTGTAACTTTGGACTTATATATCTATAAGCTTACTCAATCTTGTATTGAAATACACTTGCGTGCTTTTATTTACTAGTTTAATTCACGAACTGTAAGCATTTATAACTTGGGTCGTCTACGTTTTTGTTCCTGTGTGCAACGAATGTCACGAGATTGTGCGACGCGTGACACACCGGAAAACAGTAAAGCTATACACACATCATAATTCTTCATGAATTTAGATTCGTGCAGTGAAACTTCAGCAGACTGATTCGGAGATCCCTTGTTTTTTTAAATAATTTTAGTTTACCAATTTAACAGCTTTTATGATAACCTTAATATTAAGAAATTAATAAATCCCAAAAATTTACGATCTCGACGGGATTCGAACCCGCACCTTCCCCTTCAGCGCAGGTTGCTCTTTTTTCCAACTAAGCTACGTGATCTTATCTCGCCGAGGTGTAAATCTTTGGGAGTTCTTTTCGGCACTCACGCCGATAAAAAATTAAAAATCAAAATTAAAAATTAAATTCGTAAATTTTTGGGATTTATTAATTTCTTAGAAATTACCCAGAGTACTATATTAAATAAAAACCTTAGAACCTTAATATTACATCAAACTGCTATCCTAAATCATAAAATAATATCTAAACTACGAGTTAAGTTATAATTTTTAGGGCTCCGTACCCAAAGGGTAAAACGGGACCCTATTACTAAGACTCCGCTGTCCGTCTGTCTCCAGGCTGTATCTCATGAACCGTCATAGACAGTTGGAAAAATTTCACAGATGATGTATTTCTGTTACCGCTACAACAAAAAATATTAAAAAACAGAATAAAATAAATATTCAAGGGGGCTCCCATACAACAAACGTGATTTTTTGCTCATTTTTGCTCGATATTGATAACGGCAACAGGTAGACGCTTGAAATGTTCACAGAATATTTTATTATATATTCACTTTAAAAACAAATAATTAAATTAAAATAAAATAAACATTTAAGGGGGGCGCCCATACAACAGTGTTTTTTTTGTCGTATTTACAGATAATGGTACGGAACCTTTGTGTTGACCCTTTGTGCACGAGACCGACTCGCACTTGGCCGGTTTTATTTTATTAGATAACCTTTCCATAAATCACTGTTATAGAATAGTAATTCTTTAGATTTCACTGCTGTCAAAACTGATAATGAAAAAGGAATTTAGGAAAAAGGTTTCATATTGAATGCGAGCACCGAGATCCAAATTTAAAATGAGTTCGCGGGTGAATTTGTTAAAACCTTTTTTATGACAATCTGTTACGTCAGAACCTTGTTTGAAAGGAATGTATAACTAATTTTATCAATTTTTTTTTCATGATATTTTTCATTCGATCTCAATGCTTTGTTTATTTTTATATTTGTATTATTTAATCTTATTTCCAGTTAAATTTAATTCTATTTGTGTGATTTTGTGACATTTTATAAATTTGTTTGTACATGGAGTTAATAATAATAATAATAGCATAGTGTGCTCATAGCTTTATAATTCCACCGTGCTAAATTTTGTTTAAGTGTAACACTTTCCGTTGTGTTTTCCCTTGTGCAACGTTGCAAAGAATTTGGTCCTGACGATTATGCCTTTAGAAATACTTGATCACTGAGTAGATATTGTATCTCAATTTCCTCAGTTTGAACTTTTAGTAGTAAAAAAAGATGGTCTATTCAGGATTAAAATTATGTTTGGCTGACATACAGTGTAAAGTTTTTCGGCATAGTAGTCTATCAAGGAATAACAGAAAAAAATACACTTATATTATAAATGCGAAAGTATGATTGTTTGGATGGATGTTTGTTACCTTATCACGCTAAAACTACTGAACGGATCGGGCTGAAATTTTTCATAATGTATTGCTAGGCCTGAAATAAAACATTGGTTAGGTACTTTTTATCTCATTCTTCGCCCACCGCGCCACATCGGTCGTCAATTTCATGTATTTAAATTATGTATGTCGTTATTTTTAAGGATAGATCTCAAAAATCCCCAACTCTCAGTCTCAACCTGACGTCCTGTCAACTCCAATTTGGAACATCCTTTAAATGATCAGTGGCATCGAGAGACAACCCTCAAACGATCGCGTGGCACAACTTCAATGAATGTGGAGCGTCCTATTCATCCGATGCAAATGAAGAGTAAAAGTTCCGAAGGTGTCGACATCTATTGTGTTGTTTGTGATACATGCATTGAGAAAACTTTGAATGAAGGATGAGGGCTTTAGAGCGACGCCACAAAGTGCGGTCCTACGCCGCATCCATCCATGGACTCCCTGCGACCGCTACGATGTCGTCGGACCATCGCGTTGATGGTCTCCCAACACTCCGTTTCGCGTTGCATCCCGGCCGCCACTCGAGAACCTTTACTCCCCAGCGGTTATCAGCTCTGCGAGCTATATGACCGCCCACTGCCACTTCAGCTTACTAATTCTGAGAAACGTTTCACTTGTTACAGGGAAATTAGGTGTAATTTGGTATTGTAATAGGCAAAACCATAACTTCCGGGATACACTAGGGCTATTATTTTCCCTATAACACCGGAAAACGTCGTGCTCATATAGCACTCACAATAGTTTAAAATAGTTCGTTCTGTTCTGGCTCGTCTAATTACTTTAGGTCAATGCCATTAAGATTAAACGCAATTAATGAGCTGTTAACAGAGCAAGTCTGTCTGTCTACACAGCTTCTAATAATAGGGTATTACACCCATTTTCGATAAGTGTCTCAATTCTATACTATTCTATATAGTCAGGGTTGATAAAAATCATGATTTTTATTTAAAAAAAAACAAAAAATGTGATTAATTTGATTTAAATCGGATTTATTCGATTTTAATCAGATTTTTTAAATTATCCCGTCGTTTTCAGTATGAAAGTCAGTTATTTATAAAAAAAAAACAACACATTTTTGTTGTTTTTGTCATAATGAAGTCATTCTTTTATTAAAAAGACGAAGTAGCTTAATTAATATTTGCCTATTTCACAAAAAATATTGAATTAAGTTTATAACAAATGACATTAACGAAAATCAACAAACATATATGTTCTTCTAAAGTTAATAAAAAAAAACACTTCCAATTTGTAACATCAAAAAAAATGTTAAAATAAAAAAGACAACATTAACAAATGAACAAAGAACCATTTGGGTTTTACCGCGTAAAACCCAAATGGTTCTTATATAGCTTAGAGCTTAGTCGTAGACACTTATTTGTTTGAATTTAGTTCTTTCAGAAGGAAGACTAATTTGGCTGCCTTCTCGGTGCCTAATCTATTCCGTATTTTGCTGTGCGACATATACTACGAGTAGTTCATGTCGGGGGAAGTTCCTAGACACTTTTTGGCTGTTTTTGTTGCAGTAAAAAGTACTGATTTTAATCATCGTTATTTTTTTTAATCACTTGATTTTAATCGCGATTTAAATCACTGATTTTAATCAAATGATTTAAATCATATCATCCCTGTATATAGTGCTTTAAAATCGATAAGTGTAAAAATGCAATTATAATTTACAACAAATGCGCTGATTCTTTTTAGGTTACCTACACAGCCGTTTGACATAACAACATTGCGCCTACTATTTCATGGTGTTCAAAAACAGCCCCGATTTTTCGTATTTTTCAAATTCGACGTCATAAAAAAATATCTTTAAATTTAGTCTTTTGAATGCGCTTCTGTTCTCTTAGTTGTCTTTTCATCACTAATTTTTTAAGACATTTGTATCGAAGTTGTATGTGGCAATTTTGAAAATCTTCTTTAATAAGCTGATTCATTATGCATAGTTTAATTTGGTACATTCATAGGTATAATTCTAGACTTCTTACAGTTATTTGAAAGTCCACGAAGAAACAGCCCCCCCCAAGTAGATAATTTCTGCGATGTCCGAGCGAAAGAAAACGCATCGTTTATTTGTTCTAATTGTGGCTCGCGGCAGCCCTAGAAAACACCGCTCCGATGGATGGGGTAAGAAAACTGTATTATAACTAAAAACTGAGCGCTTGTGACGGAGCACTGCTAGTGTCTATGGTGGCGATCCTACCTATAGTAAAGTGATTAGTTTACCAGACTAAGGCCCGTATTATAAAAGCTTCCTCAGTTATCAATCGATGCTTGAGTAACGCTTTTCTATGGCATAAACGTCACTCAAGCATAGATCGGTGACTGAGCGAGCTTTCATTATACGGGCCTAAGACTCCACTTCGTCGTAGCAGTAGCCACAAACAGGTCGATGACAACCCAGTTCTAATTACGCATTCATCGGGTTTTGAGGACGCCATGACGGCATGCATATTGCCGAGCACGTCCCGCCGACGGATTTCCAATAATTGCCAGTGCCGAAGGGAATTCGATTTGGGAATTTACCACCGAATATTGGCTTTATAATGAAGCTGTCGATTCTGTCAAATAAAGCTTATCATTAGGCAGGCTCTTCGGCAAAAAACCTAGTGCCTTTTTTGGCATTAATATGCCAGAACGTCTCAAGAAAGCCGTTTTTATCGCATACGCCTTTGAGGAAAGCCCCTTTAGTCCACAAAGGCACAGTTTCTCATAGTGAGATATCTAAAAGCGCAAAATAATGGTATAAATGCAAAGCGATAGCGATTAAATTAAAAAGAGAACCTAAAGACGTAACGAAATGAGATCGCTAGCACCTTAAGATTTCTGATGTCATGAGAACTTCCATAAAGTGACGCCTAACCATAGCTAACCTCATAGCTATACGTAACGTCGCCAAGTTCGCAACTTTGTCAACAAACATGAAACCGTCCATTCCTAGAAAGTCGGCGATCTTATTAATTCAGAGATCTTCAAAATAGCTGTCGAACTGCTGATTTGATTTCTTTTTAACGATTCATTAATTCAGCCTGTTGATTTTCAAAGCAACAAGTAGTTAGGTACCCAGACTCGGTTCTAAGATTTCAATATTTTCTTTGTAAACAAAGCGTACTTCAAAACCATAGAAAAATTGGTCAACGGTACTTTACAGATGGAGACGGCTCAGGACCGCTATTTGTGGTCCGTCGTCGTTTGGGTTCTTTATTTACACAATTCTATTTTCCTTATCCTAACACTCTTCTTTGAGTGATGTCTTACGTTAAGTACCTACACACTACATGAGGCCTATGTTCAGCAGTGGACATATATAAGGGCTGTTGATGATGATGATGATGACTTTTTACGACACTGGTCATCGGAACAACCCATCATGGGAACAAATGACACACAAGTTCGAAACAACATTTTTTTATGTTGTTTGAGCTTTCATTCATTTTAATAAATATTTAACGGGTATTTTATTTACAGAGTTTGTTTACCTATTTTTCCCTGGCGTTTCGACAGGCACCTATCTATCATACATATTTTCATTTGTCTCGTTAATTTTTGAACGAAATTTGAACTTCTATCGCTGCAAGTGTGCAATTACGCGTTTTTAAGTTTGGTTTCAGTTTTTAGTGACTATCTTGCTGTTACATTGTTGATTTCTGTTAATATTATCAGTTTTTGTTAAGTATTTGTTGACATTAAATATAATGTATTTAAGAACCGGGTTTAGAAGATCAGATCATGTTACCGTTGCATAAGTGAGCAGGATGCAAGCAGGTGTCGTATCAAGTTGAAGGTTGTACTACGTCGCATCTTTGTCTTAGCTAGGCATCGTATCCTTGGTGTTATCCTTGAGAATAAAATCATGTAACTTCCGTCTATCCTTTCTTTCGTTCATGGTACACCCCTAGACACGTTATGAATCAGAGGTCGGTTTTAATACTATGGTAGACTCTGATCAGGGCTTATGTGAATCTACCGTACTCAAAAAAACCAAGCTCTGATCAGGCTCCAAACTGATGTAGGAGTTAAATGTAGATATACAGTATATTCTGATCATGAACTCAGACACAACTACACAAATCTCCAGTATACAATGATAGTTTTTGTTAGTTTATTTTTAGGATTCAGTTTTATTGTTTTTATGCTGAGATCAGATATAATCTTTTGTACGTATGGTATTCTGGTTCCCATACACGCTTTGCTGTATTTCAAGCTACAAAGATGTTTATAGTATTATAAATAAATTTGACTCGTCTAAATGTAAGCATAAAGAAATAAAGTCTACTTTGTTCCCTCACTCTCATAAACCGATGGGGCGACAGACCAACACACCCGATCGGGGAGGTCAGGTGCAAGACCAACGGCTTAGCGTGCTTTCTGAGGCACGGGGGTGTAACAACGCCAACCTCCTGACTCGGGACTATTACTGTGATTTTTTCTTGTCATGAATGAAATCTATATAATTCAAAACTACTATCGTATTATTAATTTCTATGGGATAAAAAGGACGTGCGGGCCACAGATATACTAAAAGTATAGATATATGTTGAACTAGCTGCTGTCCGTGGATTCGCACGCGCTTTTTATGTAGCCTATGTCTGCCCCCGAGATACCGTTTACCTCCCTACCAAATTTTATTGAGATCCGTTCAGCCGTGAAAGATTATTATTAGTACAGGATAGATTTTCGAAAGGGCTCACGCGATTCAACTGATCAGTGATCTGATCACGCTCGATTTAAATTGTTTTTTTTTGTTTTTTTTTTAAGGTTCTTTATGTAATTTAGCAGTAAGGTAGTATTTCTAGCAGTAAGGTAGTATTACGATTGTATGCCATTTGCTATGAACACATGTTGAATAAACTTCTATAGTTCTAAGGTTTTTTTTGTTATAGTGTTTACCCGCACTTTGGGTCACTGTAATGTCCCGCCGAAACCGATAATTTTTGGGAACTTATTTCATTTCGATAGGTCTTCTTTGGAGTCTATCGACATTATTTATGTACCTATGCAATGTTTTGTATTAAGTTTATCAGTTTACCCATAACACAAGCTGTGCTTAGCTCGGCTACATGCTGCTGTGTGAATTGCATTATGTTTATTGAATTAAATCTCTTAGGTACATGTCAATATATTCCAAAATGATAATTGAGTAGAGTTCGTTTTACGGAAACTTACAGGCCATATTGATATAAACAAGACCTTATGCTCATTACATGACGCAAAACAACATAAGACAAGCCTTAATTTTTGTATTTTTTCCGACTGAGCATTTTTTGTACACACCAAATAGGCTGTCCATCAAGTATTACGTCACTCTCTGGTTATTATCGTTTCTCTCGGTATGACTAACAAAATATTGACCTAAGATTGTCGATCGAAAACGTGATTCATTGTTTTGATGCTAGATTTAGATACCAAGGTTTGGTGGAGACGAGATTATCATTCTATTTTACATATAAGTACTTAGTACTCAATTCTAGGTTCTTTTTGTAAAATAAAATAAAACCGACCAAGTGCGAGTCGAACTTGAGCACCAAGGGTTCCGTACCATTATCTATAAAAACGGCAAAAAAAAATCACGTTTGTTGTATGGGAGCCCCCTTAAATATTTATTTTATTCTGTTTTTTAGTAATTTGTTGTTATAGCGGCAACAGAAATACATCATCTGTGAAAATTTCAACTGTCTAACTATCACGGTTCATGAGATACAGCCTGGTGACAGACGGACAGCGAAGTCTTAGTAATAGGGTCCCGTTTTTACCCTTTGGGTACGGAACCCTAAAAAGGGCTTCAAAACGTTGATTTAACAAAGGGTGTTAATTAAAATAAATTATGTTAAGTTATCAAGTTGTTTTTTGTTTGTTTGATTTGACTGTCGGTCTTTTGTAAGTTTATTTTATAAAATGTAAATCTCTCATAGGCCGTTTGTTAGATTATTAAGTTAGAACTATTATGTTATGACTTATGAACTATGATATGTTGATTTTGTTTCGAATAATAGAAGAAAAAAAATGCCCTCTATTTAATAGCACTATTCTTCTCGAAAAATCTACATTGTCCTCTGAATTACTAAGTCAGCCACCATCAATTGTACTATACAAGGTGGTTTTTTGAGTAAGGGGGTGTGTGCTTTCTGTTATTGACATCAGGTTAAGTAAGTACTTAATGCTGGACAATCCACACAGCATCATCTAGTCCCAAGTTAGGCAGAGCTTATATTATGGGTACTAGATGACTGTTATACTTAAGAGAAAACATTACATATAAATATGTTAGGTTTTGTTAATATTTATACCTAATAAAATTAGATATTAAAAAAAAATTATTTTTTTACTATACATAGAAAACACCCAGAGCACCCGCAACATTTGCAGGTCGTACAAACATTTGTCCCAAGGCGGTAATCGAACCCGCAACCTCCTGCGTCGCAGGCGGACCTTTGCCCGCTGCGCCACTGAGGTCGTCGAATTGTTAAATTTTCATACACAAATGTCTTTGTTTCGAGTATAGTCCAAGTACCAGGTATATTAAAATAAACAAACACATGCTTTACCATTTTACTAGTGTTAATGTCATGACTTCATGAGGTTTGAGTGACTTTCTAACGGCAAGCAAGTGTGAAGTCACGATTTAAGATGCCTCGATGTTTCAAGGTGATGTTTGATGTAATATTAAACTTGACACAACATTCTTGTTATGTTGAAACTGGGTTTACACACGCACAGGTCCGATTTTATCAATGAGCATAACACTGAGTTCAGGTAAACAAGTTATTATAAGAAAAAAATCGCAGTTACTTCTAAATTATGACTAGAACCTTAATTTCTCAATAAACACAGAAGTTAAGATCTTGACAATAAGCATGGTAATTGAACTAAGTATAAAGAACATTTTATATGTTGCGTTTTTTTAATTAATGTCCTAATTTATAGATAATAAGTAAAAATTTGATTTTTGGGCATGCGTTGCTCTGCCCTGTCCCGCTCGTATGAACGCGAAAACCTATATGCCTATCCTTTTCACAAAATGGCGTCGTAGTATAGAGATCTATTTCCCCACAGATTACAGAATAATTCCAGTGCCGTTTCAGGATTCAACACACGGCAAAATTTCGTACATTTCCGTGTCGATCACAATTACTATTACTGTCCAATTAAATCGAATTAGCTATCATATTTTACGAAGAGTCAGCATTTAAGGCCTAGCTGAGTCCACATAATGATTTTCCGATTCCGATTCTAGGGCGAGCCTAACGACATCATCGGCACGCGCCCTCCAATTGGGTCAATCACATCAATTGACGCCAGCCTAGGAGCTTTCCGATACTGTGTCCGAAAAAAGATTGTTTTTTTCTTCTGAGAGTGAAAGTAAGGTTTATAACTAGGCGTACTAATGTTAGCTAATAATCTGGCTAATCTCAGTCGCCGATCCCTAATGCACTACAAGTCAGGGAGCGTTCTTCACAGGGGCACAATGTGAAGACAGCTTCAACAGATTTGCATAGCCCACTTCTGGATCTAATCTCTCAGAAATAGACGTAAGATATGCAACAAACACTGCCTGGGTAGAATTTAGAATAGAAATATTTTACTTACTTGTGTTACCTAGAAAAAAGGGCGCAATGCGCGCCATTTGTGAAAGGGATATGCATAGGATTTCGCGTTCATAGGAGCGGGACAGATCATACGTTTTAGGAACGGCGTAAGCGCAAAAATCTAATTTTGGCTTATTCACAAAAAAACTACACAACTTATGAAGAAACTGGTTCAAGGAACCAAATAATTAGTAATGCAGGGTTCCTGAGAACGCAACCAAATTTTGTGCGGAACAGTGCACTTTCACGTTTTTTTTATCGTATTTTTTTCTCCATCAAGAAACCATACTTTCACAATTCAATTTCAAAACACAATTCACTTTCAAGGAACCAAAGAAAAAATGTTGAATTTTACGTAAATCTTGTTTTTGTCACGGGGATCCCGTGACTACCGAGATCTAGGCCTAGTTTGACAACCAATCCCGTTAGGTTCGCCTCTTAAGAAATGATGGCAAGCTACATTACCTTGCCATCCTTTCGAGGCGAACCTAGCAGATTCACTACCATGCATGAGGTAGGAGATGTTTGATAGATGTATGTCCTGTCCCGAGAGTCCCTTGCTCATCCGAAATTTTCAACCCTTCCTAATCCTATAAATCTTTGTTTAATCAATGAGTGATGGAATAGAGAGAGCTCTTCTCTGGGTTCTTTGGTGTACATCATAGACAAATTCCCAACATAGGACAAAACATTAGAAGCTCTTGAGAACAAGCATTAAAAATTGCAAAACAAAGATACAGTGTTACTGGGATCAGTCTGCCTTCCCTATTTGTGCTACAAACATCTTATTCTGGTGCTGGGGGAAGGCTTTTCTCAGTGGGCTGGTTGGCCCAGTAATGGGATCACTGGACTATTTATTTTGAAAAACATCACCATCACATGAATGATTCGAGTCTATTAAGTTCATAGCAACAAGCCTGCGTCTTAATAAATTGGCAGCAAATTATAACAGCCTTGAGCGCTCACAATGAAGGTAAACTATGAGCTCTGCACAGATTTGTTTCCAAGTGGAGTTTTCAAATTGAAGATGCAGAATAATAAGTACCGAGGTGTTACCGGCTAGTTAAATCGATGAATACCTAAAATGGAATTCTATATTGGTAGATATTCCATTAGGTTGGTCCAATACACACATTCTAATATACTCTCAATTGATTCTTATAATATTCTTATATCTAGATAATGATTTTCACAAAAGATAGAAGTACCTATCAATGCAAATCAATAACTTTATAGTGCATATCTTCCTGCTTCTTAGGCAAGCATATTTTAATTAGCATGCACGATTAATAGAGCTATGTAAGGTATATTAAAATGACCTAGGGCCATAGGGTCATTGAACTTAGCTTCAATTGCTGTTAGGTACATGAGCTGTTTTAAATGAAGGGTTGTTCAAATATTTTTAGGTGCTAGTTAACAAATATCAGGACTTTCTTTTATGGGGGCAACCAGATGTAGGATTTGCTGAAGTTGTCTCTCGATGGCCAAAATATTGTAGATGTTAATGGGAGAAGCAACAGGATATTCATGGGGTGTTATTTAAATAAAAGTAGTTCTCAGTGGAATAAAAGGGTAGGTAAAATTTAAAACCATTTTGGGACTGGAATGCCCCAAAACCCCATCTGTGTTACACAAAAGTTACATCAGAATTCAATTGCTGACAGAGGATATGCATATCCTGAGCCTTAAGACAGGTTCTTGACTCATATTCCTGCTAGGACTTCTTGTAGGTAAGGTTTAGGAGGAGATACTCACTTTCCTTCTCGTGGTCGAATCCCACTATAACGAAATAGTCCACGAGCCTGGACATGGCAATCCTAGAGCCGCATTCGTCAACAAACACCACAAAAACAACTTATAATCAATTTAAATGCTTTCACACACATTTTACACACAAAACCACCAATTTACACATTTTGGAGCACTTGCACCGGTCACTCCAGAATAGTCACGCAAACAGCTCAATTCGCACTCACTGACTCTGCGGAATGTAAACAATACTTTCAATCTATCGCGATCAGAAGAGGTAGGTATAACTTCAAGAGACTGAAGATTGGCGATATGGGGTTATGAGTACACGGAAATTTCGATAATTTGATAACGTATCCCATCAAACAGATGTTATAATTTATAATGCTTGGTGTAGTTTAGCCGAAACCAGAAAAAACACGACAAATTATACGATTTGAATGAATTTAGAAATTAATTTATCGCCCGAAACGAACGCAGCAGCCTCACGGTAGCTCACTCTCCGACATTTGTAAAAATTCTACTACTTTCTACCATCCCAAGAAAATGTCAACAAAATGTTGCCATGGCAAGTGCTAAAAACCTACTAAAACATTTTAAACCTAATGGTAAAGGTGATGCAGATGCATTTTAGCAACAATTTTGACAGGAAAACGTTAGTGAGCGATAATTCTTTTCAGTTTGGTATTGAAAAAATCCTCATGAGAGATTAATTTTCACAGCTTTATTCAATAATTTTTTATTTAGTAGATTTTCTGCTAACTTTTTATGGCAGCATTTAAATATCAGCACAATGTAAAATGTTTTATGAATGTCAAATTTGACGTACGTCGGGCTGCCAACACAATTTGAAAAAATCTGTCATTTTAGTTAGAGCGACCACAGTACAAATTACGAACTCTGAAATCCTCAAGCAAGAAATGCATGTATGTAGATAGGACTACTCTCAATAGTTTGTTTGTACTCTTTTAAACTCTCCCTAAGAAGATCATTTGTTGAATCTACAAATACCACATTCACATGTCGTCGTTCTTGGTTTTTCTTTACAAAGAATTTACAAAAGAACAGAAAAATTGCCGCCGATTATAATGTTTTTTGTTAAACTTTTATCGTATCAGTCGCAACATTTTATTTAAAGAATCATAGAACAAATCTGGCAGTCTTTTACTATCTGGCCTGGATTTGCTTTCGTATGTAGTGGCTCTTTCTTGGTATGTCTGTCCATTGATTATTATTTTTGACTAATATCCTTACTTGTCTCTCGCACACTTGATACTAACAAAGTGCAACTGAGCCCTAATATGATGAATGGTTAATTTTTAACTAGAATAGTCACTTTTGGACAATGTTTAGATGTGGACTCACCAAAATGGTGATGTCATTTTATGAATATCTGTCATTGTCTGACTGAATAGATTGACAAATGATGGTGGACTTCATCTCTTTTTCGCAACACCAAATTTCTTACTTTTGTTTCAACTTTCAGGGCAAGAGGATGCCATTAAAAAATTCTGTTCCACTTGGTCACTCACTTGTTTTGTTGTAAACACGAGAAAAAATAACAACAAAACTCGAAGAAATAAGTGGATGTTTTTATTTCCTTATTCCACACGATCAATTTCTTTGTTGTTTCCACAGTTTCACTCGCCAAAAATGTCCGAGAGTAGTCAAGAAATACCTGGATTAGTCCAGAAAAAAGTGTTCAAAATTATTGTGCTGGGTGATTCTGGCGTTGGGAAGACTTGCCTTACCTACCGTTTTTGTGAAAATCAGTTTCTGGATAAATCGGAGGCAACGATTGGAGTAGACTTCAGAGAAAGGAATATAAAAATTGCCAACGAAGTGATAAAGGTAAAATCACCGTCATTACTTTTATATTTTTATTGGTTGTCAAATATGTGTAGGTACTTTAAACTGCAATGCAACCCCCTATTCTGCTTAGAATCGTATAGGCTCCATTGCGTCATGAGTAGCACCATCATAAACAGCCTGAAGTCACATAGTCAGAATCTGAAGTGTATTTATTTATTTGTTGACACAATGACCCAGCTGTGAGTGATGGAAACTCACTACTAGATCTAAGCATCCAACTGTTTGTGCCATAAGGTTACGATGGGTGTACTTTTTAACTGCACTGAGACTTGAGTATTTATTAAAGTAAATAAATAAATTGAAATTGACTTGACTTATTGTGCATGATGTTTGTGCCTTAAGAACAGAAGGAAGGGATGTGCCTTATAGACATTATATCATTCACTACAAATGAAATAAGTATGATGAAATTACAACGTTGATTATCTTTGAATACGTAATAGAAAAGCCAAATCACACGGCTGTATGTTTCTTGAACAAATCTCAAATCTAGGCTCATTATTATAATAATTTATGATCAACAAACCCAATATTTTTGCCACTTGGCACAAAAAAAAAAAAAAAAACTTTGAATACCTGATAGAAAAGCCAAATCACACGGCTGTATGTTTCTTGAACAAATCTCAAATCTAGGCTCATTATTATAATAATTTATGATCAACAAACCCAATATTTTTGCCACAAATTAATTTACAAAGATTTTAACTAAAGATAAATAAAGATAAACTGGTTCTTATCGAATATTATTTGGCAATAGTTTCATCATACCACTTTTCTATAAAATTGAATGATATGTATAGATGGTAGATAAGTGATAATTTATTTACAAAAAATTAAGGATATTTGCAGCTTACTTACTAAGCTTTACTTAACTTACTGAATATGTAAGAGAATAAGGTTTTGAAAGGTACTTATAAATTTCCACAAATTGCAATAATAATTTAAAATTTGTATTGACTCCGTGATACACTTGACTATGCAGCGCTTTTATTCAACTAGTAGTCAGTTGAGTTGCCACCAACCAAGATAAATCTGTTCAATGAGAGACTCAATTTGTGAATTTGCTGAACTGCTTTTGAGACTCAGATAATCAGATTTTTTAATAGAATGTATTACCAAATTATTGTTTTTTGCGATATGCTTTCTACTATAGTTCAAAATGGTGAAGTATCAAATACTATGAAAAAAATAATTGCCAAACGAAAAGCAAAAAGTTGACCCCGACGTGATTTGAACACGCAACCTTCTGATCTGGAGTCAGACGCGCTACCGTTGCGCCACGGAGTCAGTTGATGGGGCCTCGAAATTACGAAATCCACAGCTAGTTGTTATTTACCGCATATTGGTTTTTGAAGCAAGTGCTATTTTTTTACAGTTGCAGCTATGGGACACGGCTGGTCAAGAGAGATTCCGCAAGTCAATGGTGCAGCATTACTACCGGAACGTCCACGCGGTCGTCATTGTTTATGACGTCACTAAACCTGAGACATTTCTTGTAAGTACATAGTTAGCTAGCTTCAGAGGCGTATTTACAGATTTGGCGCCCCGGGCCAATTAGCTTTGCCGCCCCATTTATTTAAGAAAAAAAAACCTGCTATGTAATGTGAAATGATATATGAAAAGAACAATCCTAAAAATTAATCATTTATTCACTATACGTCTTCGATCAAAAATAAGGAGTTCGCGGCCTCCCCCGTAGATACCTAGAGCCTTACAAAAATGTCACTCAAAATTGGGTTCGTTTTGTTTTGACGCAGACAGTTTGCGCAGAGCCTGACAAGTTTTTTCCATACGGAACAAGAGATTGGTGGAGCCGAATTCATTTTATTTTATTTTGTAAGTAGGTAGGTACCTACCTGAGAATTATATACCTACCTACTCAGTTTATTTTCTATAAGGATTAATTAACAGAATTCAGGTAAAGATAACGAATCATTTATTGATGAAACTATAAATTGGTGTCTCAACAGTAGGTATTTATACAGAAGGGTCATTTCAGACATACAATAATTTAAACTTACAATACAATTTCAGGCAGGCACTCTAGATTAAAAAGAACTGGTTCCTGTCTGCGGCTTTGCACGAGTTTTTTTTACGGGAAAAAAATAAACGTTTTATAAATTCATACTTCTGGTAGGTAGGTAAGAACCTAGTCTTTCTTTTATTAGAGAGTCTACGCAAATGAAATTTTAGGGCGGGCCAACTAATTATTTTAAAAATCATCAACTAGTAATATTAAACTTATTTTTATGAAAAATATATTAATACATACTATAAATGAAAAAAAAAATTTAGAAGAAATAGCCTCTCCATTTATCAATTTAGAACAAAATTAATATTTTAACATAGGCAAACCAAACAACAATATTTTATGCTGATTTCACAAGTATATGACTCACATCTCAATATACGGGTAAAAAATATATATAAACTTACTGAAAATAAGAAATTCCATCCTTTTTCAGCACTTTGGACGAGTGATTCTTGCATTTTTTGTACCCATGCTTTTTGTCTGAACGCTAAAATGACACTAGTTGAAAAGCTTTCCTAACATGTCAAAATGTATCTCTTTTGCTACTGAAGGTTGTGGCGTGCGCATTGTGAATCTAAGGGGGGCCGGCAAAGCCGGACATTTTTGATCGATGCTATACGTATATTAAAACACTACATTTACATTTTTTTCCTATGTACAAATTGGTTGACAAAATCGTCAATGACGCTGTCATAACTTAAGGCGTTTGTCAATTCAGCTTCAATGTTCAGAACAGCTAAGCTGTTTAAGCGTTCTTCGCTTAAAGTTGAACGTAAATAATTTTTTATCCTTTTTAATGTAGAAAATGAACGTTCTGCACTGCAATTCGTCACTGCAGTGCAAAGAAAAATGCGTAATGATATCTCTATATATGGGAAAAGTTCCTTTAAGTCGTTATTTTTTATAAATAAGCTAAGTTGTCTTAGACTCATTTTATTTTCATAGGCTGCCAAGAAGTGTTTCAATAGAACACATTCGTCTTGTAGGTCTACCGCGAGATCTAACTTCTAACTTCTGCCTCAGACATTGTATCTAATTTACCTAAGAAGGTAAAATTGGCGGTCACTGTGTCATATGACGTTTTGCGCCTCTTTAACTCGCCCAACAGCTGGTCACAAATTGGGAAAAAGGTATTTACTCGAAAGTGGTCACGTCCCTGTAGTAACACTTCTCCTTCGCGAGTCTCATCGTCACGTTTCTTCCTTTTGACAACTCTTTTTTGGATGTGCTTGTATTGTTCGGGGGATTTCATTTTACCCGCCTCTTCGAAATCGTCAAAACATTCTCTTTTATTTTGAATGAAATTGATCAGAGAGTCATAAAGGTTAGAAACGACTTCCAGGTCCGAGTCAACGCCTTGCAGAACTTTTGAAGCTATATTAAATTGCTTCAAAATAGCTCCCCAAAATTCTGACAAGATGGCCGTTTCCAGGGAAGTTAACTGTTTAAGCAACCCTGCAGCTTCATTTCTGACCAAAGCAGTTTGGTTGTCAGAGTTACCTTTTATGGCTTCAAGCGCCGCTATTACTTGATTCCAGTCTTTGTTGAGACTGGAACAAGCATCGTCCCTAGCCGACCATCTTGTCTGGGATAAGCTTTTTAAAGTTACATTTCCGGGCGCCGTCAAGAAATCTTGCAATATTTTAGCGCGCTCCGTTGACGCTGTAAAAAATACGTACAGATTCTGCAGCAACCCGAAAAATTTTGTACCTTCTAGGCAACATTCAGCTGCCGATGTGCCGATGAGGTTTAACGAATGTGCCGCGCAAGGAACGTATGTCGCATATTGGCATTTTTCTTTTATCTTGGCCTGGAGACCATTGTACTGGCCAGACATGTTACTAGCATTGTCATAGGATTGACCTCTGCAATTGTTTATATTAATATTCAGAGTTTTGAAAATCTCCGTTACGCTCAGCAACATATCCCCTCCTTTGTGACCAGTGTTAGGTAAAAAACATATAAATCGTTCAACTGGGTCTCCATTGCCTTTAACAAATCGCAGGATTAATGAAAGCTGATCTACATGCGTGTTATCGGGGGTTGAATCAACACTGAAGGAAAAGTACTTAGCCCTTTGAAGCTCTTCGATTATTGATGATGTGACTTTAGCTCCCATTATTTTAATGATTTTTTCATATGTTGCGAAAGACAAATAAGATGTATTGCCTTTGCCAGGATTTCCCAAATTTTGTATATGTTTTGCCAGAAACGGATCAAATTCAGCAATTGCTTCTAAAAGCATCATAAAATTCTCGTTATTTGTAGATCCAAATTTATCTGTCTTTCCACGGAATGACAATCCACGCGTAGCTAGAGATTTTACTGCGACAACTACCCTAAGCAACACATTGCGCCAGTATTTTTTTTCATCCTCTAATTGTTCGTATACTTTTGAATCTATTCTGTCTGCTTGTCCTCGTTGTTTCAATTTTATTAAGCAATTTTTGTGTCCCAACCCGGTTTCGTGTGAATGGATTCTTTCTTTTGCGTGTTTCCAGTCGCAGAAGCCCTGTTGGGAAGCAAGTGGGCTTTTCCCGTTGTCAAAAATGCGACATGGGCCGCAAAATACAGACCCAAGTGATTTCGAGTAAATCAAATAACTTCTGGAAACCCTTTCCCCGTTGATTAGATTGGTATTAAACACATCTTTACTTAAATACCGATTCCGATCATCAGCCCAACGTTTAGATTTAGAGAAATCCTCGTTTTCAATATTTTGTTTGAAGCCGTTTTTTGACAAAAAATCGATTAACTCTTCCGAAATTTGCCACAGCCATAGAGCAGGATCATTTTCGACTGTAACTGCACTGGTGGAAACATAATCTTCATGCATGGGTGCAGGCAGCGAAGCAGTTGAATTTAAATCGCTTGAGGATGCAGGGGAGGGAGTCACATTAGTCACAGGATCAGCAGCAGTGTTAGAATTGTTAGTTATATTAGTAGCAACTTCGTCTGATGTAGTTAAATTGGATTGTTTACTTTTCCCTTCAACCACTGTCTGCAAGAAATGTAAGAAAAACATCGTTTATACAATAAGCTTCCCATCCACCTCAAACTTAGTATTGGTAAGGTAAGTGAAACGTCGAAGAGGTCGAGTGAAGTGATATTATTGTCAAAATCCGTTAAGGCTAGTTCGGACTAGGCTAGTAATTTAGTAGCTAAAAGTGTGCGAACCACAACAATTTTTGTCATAAGTAGTTTAGTGAACGATTAAGTCGAGTCGATCCATTTTACTCTATTTTTATCGGGCGAGTAGCACCTCCCACCACGCGTCTGTGCTTACTGGTTCGCCGGCTAAACAAGTCCGAATCTGACGATTAAGTCGTGTTCATTAGTTGCCGCAAAAATGTCGTTTCGCTGGAGCGAAGTATCAAAATATAAAAAAAATTGAGTAAAATGGATCGACTCGACTTAATCGTAAGGTTTTTTGCTATAGTGCTCACCCGCACTTTGGGTATCTCTAAGAAATAAAATAAGTTCCCAAAATTTCCGGTTTCGGCGGGACTCGAACCCGCGCCCCACCCTCAGTACGGGTGTGCTCTAACCAAATAAGCCACGAAACCCTTAGTCGGTTCAACCGAAAATCTTTGGGACCTCTTACGGACTCTTACGGACTAAAGCGCCGGTGGCTCCACCTACAGGGGTAACATTACAGTTTAACCAAACCTGCTCAACGACCAAAGTTACATTTGATTCGTTTGACGAGAGGTGTTGCCATTGCTCAATTCTAAGGTTTTTTGTTATAGTGTTTACCCGCACTTTGCTTTGGGTAATTTTTGGGAAATTATTTCATTTCGACTTAAGGGCAGGATATTCGATCCATTTTGTGAAAAGGACAGGCATAGAATTTTGTGTTCACAAGAGTGAGATAGGGCACAGCAACGCAAGCCCAAAAATCAAGTTTTTACTTATTATCAAAATTAAAAAAAGTTTTGAGAAAAACTAACCGTAGAATATTCTTCTAAACGTCGTTGCCTACTTTCTGACATGTTTTTTGAGAGTAAAACGTTGATACACTAGAAGTACAACAACAAAAACCACAAAAAACTATCCTTTCTTCGTAATTTTTATCATCAGGTGAAGTGGTAAATATCGTGTTTTGAACCGTAGAATAATCCATAATGTTAATCCAACTACAACATAAATTTTAGTCCAATCAAAACAAAGAATATTTGATCGTTTAAAATTGAATCGAAAATTGGCTAAGTTCGAATATCCTGGCCTTAATCGTTCACTAAACTACTTGACTAAATAACTCGCTACTCTACTAAATTACTAGCCTAGTCCGAACTAGCCTTATGTAAGACTAGCAGCGCTTTGCGGTTTCACCCGCGTACCGTGAAATCCTCCAACTTTGGCCACATTTTTAAGAAAATTGGTTGTAACACCAAAAAAAAATAGGAAATAGTATTAATTTTATGACGTGAACGTAAAGTAAACACGCTGTCATAACTTAAGGCGTTTGTCAATTCAGCTTCAATGTTCAGAACAGCTAAGCTGTTTAAGCGTTCTTCGCTTAAAGTTGAACGTAAATAATTTTTTATCCTTTTTAATGTAGAAAATGAACGTTCTGCACTGCAATTCGTCACTGCAGTGCAAAGAAAAATGCGTAATGATATCTCTATATATGGGAAAAGTTCCTTTAAGTCGTTATTTTTTATAAATAAGCTAAGTTGTCTTAGACTCATTTTATTTTCATAGGCTGCCAAGAAGTGTTTCAATAGAACACATTCGTCTTGTAGGTCTACCGCGAGATCTAACTTCTAACTTCTGCCTCAGACATTGTATCTAATTTACCTAAGAAGGTAAAATTGGCGGTCACTGTGTCATATGACGTTTTGCGCCTCTTTAACTCGCCCAACAGCTGGTCACAAATTGGGAAAAAGGTATTTACTCGAAAGTGGTCACGTCCCTGTAGTAACACTTCTCCTTCGCGAGTCTCATCGTCACGTTTCTTCCTTTTGACAACTCTTTTTTGGATGTGCTTGTATTGTTCGGGGGATTTCATTTTACCCGCCTCTTCGAAATCGTCAAAACATTCTCTTTTATTTTGAATGAAATTGATCAGAGAGTCATAAAGGTTAGAAACGACTTCCAGGTCCGAGTCAACGCCTTGCAGAACTTTTGAAGCTATATTAAATTGCTTCAAAATAGCTCCCCAAAATTCTGACAAGATGGCCGTTTCCAGGGAAGTTAACTGTTTAAGCAACCCTGCAGCTTCATTTCTGACCAAAGCAGTTTGGTTGTCAGAGTTACCTTTTATGGCTTCAAGCGCCGCTATTACTTGATTCCAGTCTTTGTTGAGACTGGAACAAGCATCGTCCCTAGCCGACCATCTTGTCTGGGATAAGCTTTTTAAAGTTACATTTCCGGGCGCCGTCAAGAAATCTTGCAATATTTTAGCGCGCTCCGTTGACGCTGTAAAAAATACGTACAGATTCTGCAGCAACCCGAAAAATTTTGTACCTTCTAGGCAACATTCAGCTGCCGATGTGCCGATGAGGTTTAACGAATGTGCCGCGCAAGGAACGTATGTCGCATATTGGCATTTTTCTTTTATCTTGGCCTGGAGACCATTGTACTGGCCAGACATGTTACTAGCATTGTCATAGGATTGACCTCTGCAATTGTTTATATTAATATTCAGAGTTTTGAAAATCTCCGTTACGCTCAGCAACATATCCCCTCCTTTGTGACCAGTGTTAGGTAAAAAACATATAAATCGTTCAACTGGGTCTCCATTGCCTTTAACAAATCGCAGGATTAATGAAAGCTGATCTACATGCGTGTTATCGGGGGTTGAATCAACACTGAAGGAAAAGTACTTAGCCCTTTGAAGCTCTTCGATTATTGATGATGTGACTTTAGCTCCCATTATTTTAATGATTTTTTCATATGTTGCGAAAGACAAATAAGATGTATTGCCTTTGCCAGGATTTCCCAAATTTTGTATATGTTTTGCCAGAAACGGATCAAATTCAGCAATTGCTTCTAAAAGCATCATAAAATTCTCGTTATTTGTAGATCCAAATTTATCTGTCTTTCCACGGAATGACAATCCACGCGTAGCTAGAGATTTTACTGCGACAACTACCCTAAGCAACACATTGCGCCAGTATTTTTTTTCATCCTCTAATTGTTCGTATACTTTTGAATCTATTCTGTCTGCTTGTCCTCGTTGTTTCAATTTTATTAAGCAATTTTTGTGTCCCAACCCGGTTTCGTGTGAATGGATTCTTTCTTTTGCGTGTTTCCAGTCGCAGAAGCCCTGTTGGGAAGCAAGTGGGCTTTTCCCGTTGTCAAAAATGCGACATGGGCCGCAAAATACAGACCCAAGTGATTTCGAGTAAATCAAATAACTTCTGGAAACCCTTTCCCCGTTGATTAGATTGGTATTAAACACATCTTTACTTAAATACCGATTCCGATCATCAGCCCAACGTTTAGATTTAGAGAAGTCCTCGTTTTCAATATTTTGTTTGAAGCCGTTTTTTGACAAAAAATCGATTAACTCTTCCGAAATTTGCCACAGCCATAGAGCAGGATCATTTTCGACTGTAACTGCACTGGTGGAAACATAATCTTCATGCATGGGTGCAGGCAGCGAAGCAGTTGAATTTAAATCGCTTGAGGATGCAGGGGAGGGAGTCACATTAGTCACAGGATCAGCAGCAGTGTTAGAATTGTTAGTTATATTAGTAGCAACTTCGTCTGATGTAGTTAAATTGGATTGTTTACTTTTCCCTTCAACCACTGTCTGCAAGAAATGTAAGAAAAACATCGTTTATACAATAAGCTTCCCATCCACCTCAAACTTAGTATTGGTAAGGTAAGTGAAACGTCGAAGAGGTCGAGTGAAGTGATATTATTGTCAAAATCCGTTAAGGCTAGTTCGGACTAGGCTAGTAATTTAGTAGCTAAAAGTGTGCGAACCACAACAATTTTTGTCATAAGTAGTTTAGTGAACGATTAAGTCGAGTCGATCCATTTTACTCTATTTTTATCGGGCGAGTAGCACCTCCCACCACGCGTCTGTGCTTACTGGTTCGCCGGCTAAACAAGTCCGAATCTGACGATTAAGTCGTGTTCATTAGTTGCCGCAAAAATGTCGTTTCGCTGGAGCGAAGTATCAAAATATAAAAAAAATTGAGTAAAATGGATCGACTCGACTTAATCGTAAGGTTTTTTGCTATAGTGCTCACCCGCACTTTGGGTATCTCTAAGAAATAAAATAAGTTCCCAAAATTTCCGGTTTCGGCGGGACTCGAACCCGCGCCCCACCCTCAGTACGGGTGTGCTCTAACCAAATAAGCCACGAAACCCTTAGTCGGTTCAACCGAAAATCTTTGGGACCTCTTACGGACTCTTACGGACTAAAGCGCCGGTGGCTCCACCTACAGGGGTAACATTACAGTTTAACCAAACCTGCTCAACGACCAAAGTTACATTTGATTCGTTTGACGAGAGGTGTTGCCATTGCTCAATTCTAAGGTTTTTTGTTATAGTGTTTACCCGCACTTTGCTTTGGGTAATTTTTGGGAAATTATTTCATTTCGACTTAAGGGCAGGATATTCGATCCATTTTGTGAAAAGGACAGGCATAGAATTTTGTGTTCACAAGAGTGAGATAGGGCACAGCAACGCAAGCCCAAAAATCAAGTTTTTACTTATTATCAAAATTAAAAAAAGTTTTGAGAAAAACTAACCGTAGAATATTCTTCTAAACGTCGTTGCCTACTTTCTGACATGTTTTTTGAGAGTAAAACGTTGATACACTAGAAGTACAACAACAAAAACCACAAAAAACTATCCTTTCTTCGTAATTTTTATCATCAGGTGAAGTGGTAAATATCGTGTTTTGAACCGTAGAATAATCCATAATGTTAATCCAACTACAACATAAATTTTAGTCCAATCAAAACAAAGAATATTTGATCGTTTAAAATTGAATCGAAAATTGGCTAAGTTCGAATATCCTGGCCTTAATCGTTCACTAAACTACTTGACTAAATAACTCGCTACTCTACTAAATTACTAGCCTAGTCCGAACTAGCCTTATGTAAGACTAGCAGCGCTTTGCGGTTTCACCCGCGTACCGTGAAATCCTCCAACTTTGGCCACATTTTTAAGAAAATTGGTTGTAACACCAAAAAAAAATAGGAAATAGTATTAATTTTATGACGTGAACGTAAAGTAAACACGAATTACTATCAGTCAAGCATAAAAAATATGTAAAAATGACTAATTTTATATCATAAAAGTAATTTGAGAGACCGGCCAAAGTTAGCTCGACTTTCTGTCAACATGGTCCACAGCGAATATCTTCTAAACTATCAAGCTTATTTGCATACTATTAAAAACCATGGTAAAAATATGGCCAAAGAAGGCAACAAAATAATGTCCAATATCAAAAGTGGCCATTTTAGCTATTTATCACAGTGGCCAATGTTAACTGGTAATTTTTGCTCATATCCATACAAATGATTTTAGCAATCAGGGTTGTCACAAAGAAAGGTTAATAAATTAAAACAATGTTTTTACTCTATAATTGTTTTATTTAAAAATTAAGAATCAACTAAATGCGCGCTCATAGCGACTATAGAAAACCTACTTAAATAAAATCAAAACGACCTTGGGCTGGGCCTCAGTCATGTGAGTTTACAAAGCTTAGGTACAGTAGTTTGTAGTTTATAGAGTATAAAATGACACAATCAAAATACATGATTTTTTTTCGACTTAACCTATATTTAAATGGCACTTCAGCGTTTCAGTACAGTACAGCAAATTAAATTTAAAGTTAAAATAAAACTAAAAATTAAAAGGATAACATAAAAAATGTAATAAATGTAATAAATGAAAGGTATAAAATAAAAAATTAAAGATAAGTAAGTACAAAACTTTTTGGAGCAAAAATCTTAAAAGGATAAATTAACTAGCAGGTAGCAGCCCTAATGCATAATTGACAGCGGCCAATGTTTACACTCTAGGTACAGATAACTGGTTTGTAACATTGGCCGCTCACATTACTCAAACAAAAACACCAATCGTAAATTAGAAATCATATTAAAATGTTCTCCTGACATCAGTTTATAACATATCTAAAAACTACTTACCCAGGCTTCTTTTTAACAGGCTGCCAGTTAAAAGTTCAAATGTAGAAATTGGGCCGCACTTGAATAGCGTAACTTTAAACACGGCTGACAGACAAATAAATGACGTAAGTAAACTAATAGACAATTAGTGTTGTCAGAAGTATAATTTATTTTCTACTAGTGTTTTAAAAATAGGCATAACTCACATCATTTTAATGTTACGAGCTAATTCAGTTTTTTTTTTGTTTTGGCCAATGTTACCTCTTGAGACCAAAGTTGGAGGATTTCACGGTAGTTCCCGTTCCCGTGGGAATTCCGGGATAAAAAGTAGCCTATGTACTATTCCAGACTATAATCTATCTCTGTGCCAAATTTCATCCAGATCCGTTCAGCCGTTCTGGCGTGATTGAGTAACAAACATCCATCCATCTATCCATCCATCCAAACTTTGACATTTATAATATTAGTGGGATAGTGGGATTAATTATTTGTTTATTAAAATGCATGCAACCATAGTCAATAGGTAGGTAAGAGGTCGTTCAAGTATTACGTAAGCAAAGTTTTGAATCAATTTGAAACCTCCACCCCCTTGTCGTCAAAACGCGCAAAAGTAAGCAAAGCTCTTATGCCCCCCTCCTAGGTATGCTTCCGTAAACATTGAGTCAACAAATCCAAAGATACCGTACCGAACTAGGTATTAAGAGACTGAACAAAAAATAAATCAAAAGCACGTTTTTTGAATTCGATATTAGGTAGTAATAATAAAAAACCGCATGAGAAGAGTAAACAATATCAATAACATTATAACGGGAACTCCATCATTCTTCGAGCATAAACAAGTACCTAGTACTTACCTACTTAGCGTGTACAGCTCAACGCAGAATCTAGTTAATTTTTCAGAAACCCTTTGCTAACGTGTGGCCTGCCATACTAGTACATTTCATTAAATATATCATAGAGACTAAGAGGCTTACGGACAAACCGAATTACGGTTTAGGTTAGCTTTAAGATAATTTTTAGTACTTAATGTGAAACATAAATAAATGAAAAAAAAAAAAAAAAAAAAACGTAAAAACACCATAAAGACCCCCTGTCCCGGCTGTCCCCCACGTCATCAAAAATAAGCAAAACAAAGACCCCTCAGCCCCCTCTGATGTTTAAGTACCTAATATTTGAATGGCACCTAATACTTAATTTCACGCCAATAACGGAATAAAAATATACACGTGTATACCTACCTAACTAGGTAGAAATTTTATTCGATCATGTCGATCTAGCCATCAACGACAGAGTTAACTGACCATCAGTAAACCTTATTGCAACGTGTTAAGGTCTACGAATGGGTTAAAGGTCAATGAACTTTGTTGCAGTTTCATCCAAACTGCTACTTACCTCGAATTAAATAAATAGAATTAGGAATGCAAAAAAATATTTTCAGATAGGTATCATATTTCTATTCATGTATTGTTATTGTATCCAAGATCGAATAAATACCTACCTAAAGTAAATATCTAATTCAATTCAAGTAGGTACATACTAAAGAAACTTACCGCCTCTGTCGTCGTCGTGTCTTCTAAACTAGCCATATTCGACGTTGATGCTTCGGCATTATTTTTATTGAAAAAGCTATCGATTTTGTGCGTTTGTTTGACAAGTTTTTCTTCCTTGTCTTTTTTTTCCAAAGCTTTTCTTCGATATGCGTGCCCGCTCAGTTTTCTTCTATTCGCATCCATTTAGAAAAGAAGCTAGCCTAGCTTCTTTTCTAAAAATATTGAAGACAGGCTAATTTTTATAAAATATAATTACTTCCAGTCAATATCAAGCTGGATGCAAGAGGTGGAGAGCCACGGGCTCGCGCGCGCGCCTCGCGTGCTCGTCGGCAACAAGTGCGACTGCGGCACGGCGGAGTCGCGCCGGGCCACCGCCGCCGCGCAGAGGCTGGCCGACAAGTATGGCATGCCAGTGAGTTAGTCAACAGTATCACTAAGAAATTAAATGAGTTCCCAAAAAATTTAAGATTTCGGCGGGACTCGAACCCCTCCAAAATTTAGATAAATATTGACCAATGTCAATATTTATACCCACTTATTTATGTCACTTTTCTATCACATAACAATAGGAATCATTGGATTCCTATTGTTAGAAAAGTGATAGAATCCAATGATTCCTATTGTTATGTGATAGAAAAGTGATAGAATCCAATGATTCCTATTGTTATGTGATAGAAAAGGGCAATTTCTTTAATTTTAAATATATTTCTATTACTAATTAATGTATTTCCGAAAGGACAAACTGTTGAAGAATTTATAATAGTTCATAAGACCAACTATGTTACACAGTTTACAATAAATGATTCTTATTCTCAAATTACTTACCATCAAGTGTATGATGTAATTCCTACGGTGGAAATAAATGAAATAAAATGAAATATAGTCAAATGGATTTGGGGCTCAGTAAGATGTATTATTAGCTGTGCCCGCGGCTTCGCACGCGCTTTCCAGTCACATTTTTAGTGCACAAGTGTGTGCCCAAACCAAAAATATAAGTATACGGCTTTTAGTACCTTTGGCATTTGCGCGAACACATGATTTTTTTAATTATGGAATAGTTTTTTTTAATACTCACTTTGGGCCACTGGCAGGAGTAGGTAAGATACACAGGCTGATGTAAAATAACTTAGAAAACATTTCCATACTTTGCAGCTGTTCGAAACGTCAGCCCTGCTGGACTCTGAATGCGACAATGTGGAAGCCATCTTCATGACGCTCGCTCACAAGCTCTACACTAAGCAGCCTCTGAGGGTCGCTTCGGTTGCGGTGAGTCCTGAATCCAGATTAATCAACAAAACACTATTAATATAAGTTTGTTACCACTTCACACCATAACTACTAAACGGATCAGGCTGAAATTTAGCACACAGGTAGTTCCAAGCCTGGAATAAAACCTTGTTCACTTTTTATCCCATAAATCAAATCCCATGGGATAGAAATTGAACACAGAGGCAAATAGAGGTGGGGTTACGGTCACATGTATTGCACACAGAGGCAAATAGAGGTGAAGTTACAGTCACATGTATTGCACACAGAGGCAAATAGAGATGGGGTTACGGTCACACGTAATGCACACAGAGGCAAATAGTGGGGTTACGGTCACATTCGCAACAAAATTTTTGGCATAAAAGATGATAATGATGATTAAAATTGTATTTTTTTTTTATAATGTAGCTCTAAACACTTAAATACATCTCTCACTAATATTATAAACGTGAAAGTTTAGATGGATGGATAGATGGATGGATGTTTGTTCCTTTATCACGCCAGAACGGCTGAACGGATCTGGATGAAATTTGGCACAGAGATAGATTATAGTCTGGAATAGAACATAGGCTACTTTTTATCCCGGAATTCCCACGGGAACGGGAACTACGCGGGTGAAACCGCAAGGCGCTGCTAGTAGGTAATATGTATAGGTTAGTCACTTATGTTCATAGTCTTAATTTTACTATTCTGATAATTACCCGTGAAAACCTTCGATAAGCTTACTGGTAATTATCAATTTGTCACTCTGTGTATAAAAGCTTTTGGTTTTCAATCAAATAAATAAATAAATAAATAAAAATTGTGTTCCCTTGTAAACCTTCGTAACATAATATCGAAAAGGAAAGCCTACAAGTGGTCCCCATTTGCTCCGTCTTCATGTAAGGTTGGTATGGGTAATGTTCAGCATCTGAAGCAAACTTCATTCTGCAGGGCGATCACTCCTACAACGATGGACTCGTCACGTTACCGAGGCACCGGAAGTCGGCGCCTGCTAACGACAAATGCGGCTGCAGTTAATTAAAGGTGCAACAACGCAACCTTAAACTTTGTGGTAAACGGAGCTTTCACGAAAATGGCTTTATTAAGGCGTTACTATGTATTACCATCAGCCCGTAGGTGACTGTCCACGCGTGGACCCATTCCAAAGCTAATGGACTATTTCATTCTTACTACGTTAAGTTGGATTGCAGAAAATGTATGGATGGATATGTAGGTACTATCCATGTTTGGAGATCCCGTAGGTAAAAAGATATGATGAGGTAGGTAGGGCCATTCTTAATCTTCAATCCCATCCAATGTATCTGACGCCGCCGGATCGTAGCCAGCCCGTTTGTGGAATGGCTAGGCCGATTGCAAAACGGTGCAATTCGTTTAATGGCCTTGCTGATTGTTGAACGAGTGGTTATTTTGTAAGCCTGAGATAGTTAGAAATAAAGTTGTTGTTTGTTGAGTTTGATCAACGTTCAACAAATACAACGCGTTTATTTGTTGAACGTTTACATATTTTAAAACTAGAACATAATGCAACGATACTGACGCTTATAGTATAAAACTGTCGCGTTCAGTATCGCCCTCCTCTGGAATGGATAAAAGTATAAACATTATTCACAAAAAGTAATTAACCTTCGTTACCCTAAACTAATATTAAAGTTTAAATATTTATTTCAGATAATAGTCAAATTTAAAACATCAAATACTGCACTTAACATTAACTACGCAGTATAAAAATTAGTCATTCATTAAGAGCGTTCACGCCTAGCGCGCGATGTCAAGTTTAGGTAATTCAAACCCACACAGAAGCGAGCGTGACTGTGTGAGTAGCGCTGGCGCGTTCTATTGTGGTATAGTCAAGCTTAGCACTTTGATCCATTCGAGTGAAATTGATATAGCAATTATTTAATTTAAATTTGAACTTAGACAGATGACATATTTACGTGTTAAAATAAAATCAAAATAAAAAATTGTTTATTTCCATAAATACAAAAATGTACACTTAGAAAAGGTCAAATTCTTAAAATAAAACACTGACTCGGAAATAAAGTGGTACTTTTGATTTCTGTCGCTTCGCTATGTAGACTAAAGTAAAGAAGTGACTAATAAACCTTCAGCCTGTTACGAGTAGGTACAAATAAAACACTTGGTACGGATAAAGTCGAGTTTATTTTACAACATTTTAAATGTTTTATTCTACGAATAAATAATAAGTCAGGAAGTCTAATTCAGAACAAATTCCAACCAAAAAGTGGGCGCTGCTTCAAATCAAAACTATGGATAATTCAAATAGGAATCACTTCAATTGGTTCGCGCGCCTGCTGCAATGGCAGCTATGACAACTGATTCATAGCGGCGTGGACGATGTTATGCAATAAATGGACCGGACCAAGTCAATAACGAAACAATTATATGGTCAAATGCTTTTTTTACTATACAGGGTGAGTTTTTTTTTCAAAATGAAACCATCAAATTTGAAAATTTATAAATTAGACTACAAATTCGAGAAAAGGTTGTTTGTCGTATAGTTGAAAGTACAAACGTTCAGACTATCAGGCAAAGAAATCTATCTTCTTTTGTCATATTTTTTTATCGTTATGAGCTTTTTGACATAAAATTTTCTTGCATACCCTCTTCAAAAAAGCTGAAAGTAGTGATTTTAGTTTGGTCAGATATATGTAGTACATTTTGCAGGGTTATGTTATGTTGATAGAATCTAACGTCCGTCTTTCGACTGTCAGTGCTACCACTGACAGTCGGATTCTACGCATCTACGCACGGACGTTAGATTTTAAATACTTTCTGTAATTTTTGTAGAAAAAGTGGGCGATGGAAAACAAAATAAGCGCAATAACCTTGAATTTATTTTAATAAATGTTCAAAATGATATTGATTGTCCACAGTGTGATAAATCTGTTTTTGTACAAATGATTCTTTAATAACCCCATTAGAAAAAATCAATTTTGAAGGTGTTCCAACCATTAAGGCACATAGGCGTCGTAAATTTATTTATTTATTATCAACTTAGAAGCCAAAAAAGAATTTTTTTTTTTTACAAATGCTTACTTTTCCAAAAATATAAAAAAGTTTTGTCTTTTTTAACGAAGAACTTATTATTTTCAAATTCAAACACGTTACTATTAACATGGCTTTTTGATAACTCTCACGGTTTCAGACTTCCTCTCAGTGGCCCTGAAAAAATAAAACACCCTATATCACACATCAATATACGCCTTCAAGAATAAACTCGACAACTGGTTACGAGACAAAATTGACAAACTAAAAAAATTACGCAATAACTAAATTCGACACTGTCTGATAATCAGTGATCGGAAATTCGGGCGCTTATTTACCTAAAGTTGGTGTAAGACACAACATGGAGCAGTTAAAACCATCTTTCTCGGGAATACTTTCCCGTAAATTCCTGGGATTTCAGAATATTCTAAAATAATGATTTTTCACCGGAATCTTATTTCTAGACGAAATATAAGACACTTTTATTCTGACGTGTTTTTCACTAAAGTCAATATTTCTAAAAAAAAAAACATTTTTAATTATATTTATGATTTTATGCCAAAATCCTTTTTCTACACGAAATTTAAAACACTTATTCATACGCATTTATAATTTGTTTGATAATTGCGTAAGAATAATAGAAACAAATATTATTAAAAAAAATATGGGTATATAATTGTCTGTTTTGCGAGATGAACCCAAACTTGTTTTATTCCAAATGGGAATTTTGGAATTTTCTAGAATGTATTTTCACTGAAATCTTATTTATAGACGAATTATAAGACACCTTTTTTGAACGCGTTTTTTTACAAAAATCGAATTTCGCGTCAGAATAAAAGTGTCTTATATCGAAATATAAGACACTTTTATTCTGATTTTTTCACCGGAACCTTATTTAAAGACGAATCTTTAAATAAGGTTCCGGTGAAAAAATCATTATTTTAGAATGTTCTGAAATCCCGGGAATTTACGGGAAAGTATTCCCGAGAAAGATGGTTTTAACTGCTCCATGTTGTGTCTTACACCATCTTTAGGTAAATAAGCGCCCGAATTTCCGATCACTGCTGATAATAGACACATCAGCCACTGGCTGCTCGTCTGTTAATAAATAAATATATTTTTGGATAACAATTCAGTGAACTCTTTGTCCCGCAAAATATGATTAATTTAATGTTTTTAGTCCACTTGTTAGCTACCCACTTATTTTTCCGAATCGTATGGGCAGGTAAACTAAAAATACCAAATAAGCATAATAAATTTCAATTTCATTGAAAAATATCTAAATTTTATCGATTCAATATTTCATCAAGGAAAAATCCTTCCAAATGAAGTAAAAAGTTGTCTGACCTCATTTTGCATTTTCATTTTGAAAAAAAAATCACCCTGTAGAGTGATAAACATTTTACCAAAATATTATTTTGTTATTGACTTGGTCCGGTCCTCTTATTGCATAACAACGTCCACGCCGCTATTACTCAGCTGTCATAGCAGCCATTGCAGCAGGCGCGCGAACCAATCTGAAGTGATTCCTATTTCGAATCATACCTACATTCTTTTGATTTGAAGCACGGCCCACTTTTTGTGTGGAATTTGTTCTGAATTAGACTTCCTGACTTATTATTGTATTCGTAGCCTCCAATCAACAAAAATATGTAGGGTTTTTGGTAAATTAAATTGAAGCCTTTCGATCGGTATGATTATTTTTCTCGTGTAACAGGTTCGATTCCAGGTTCAACCATGTAATTATTTAAATATCTAAAAATGCAGTTTAAATTGTTTTTTAAATTCAAATAAGTTATGTCTTCTTTCAGTAAAATGTTCCATCTACAATATTCAAGTTACTTTTCCTCCATGTGGCATATCCGTGGGACGCCCTGTATATACTAACCTTTTAGCTCTTGCATTTTCCATGTTTGCTAATTTTTGCGCTTTCGTTTCTTCGCAAAAAATAACTTTATTTTATTTCCCATTATGTCTGAAATATGATTTTTGTCTATATTAATACATTCTACAATTATGTTTGCAATCAAATATAATAATAAAAAAAATTACTTACCAAAGTACCAAAATGTTTCGAGGGCGCTATAAATGTCCGCTCGCCTTATACGCACGACAAAGGTCAACACAGGTCAGTCAGAGCGCCGAGCGACATGACCACACTCTAGAAAGCCTCGCGGCGGACTGATTTGAATGGATTTGCGCGCAGCGTTTTATAGTAGTTTTAAAATATTCACAGAAAATTAATAACAACAAAATATTTAAAATTTTAAATGCATGATTTTAAAGACGACTCTCAACTTTATTAGTAAGCTATTATTATAGTAAATTAAATAAGTAATATCGGTGAAAAAGTCATTTGAAATTCGTAAAATTTCACATTTTTTGTAAATTAATTTCTCATAGTACGATACCAAAACCGAATATTTTTTCAACTAACTTTTTTCCCAAGGATTTTATCTATTGGTTATCATTTTTTTTTTATTAGATATGTCAGTATTTTCATAAAATTTTGAGCTTCGAAACTGATGCTGACAGGGAAATTAAGAAAACCTCTAACAAGTTATTTTCATAGAACGCGTACATACTATATTAATTCAAATATTTTCTCAACTAACTTTTTAGACAATGAAATTTCCTAAAATTATTACTAATTAACTTATAGTGTAAGATAACTGGTTCATGAAAA
Organism: Eupithecia exiguata; assembly: GCA_947086465.1. Classification (NCBI taxonomy): domain Eukaryota; kingdom Metazoa; phylum Arthropoda; class Insecta; order Lepidoptera; family Geometridae; genus Eupithecia; species Eupithecia exiguata. Next base: position 9,416,343 of record OX352244.1, read on the forward strand.
TAACGAGTTTGAAAAGTACTGTTTTTGAGCCAAAAGGCGTAAAGGCTCTTAAATAGCCCGCCCCTGACCATTCCCGGTGCAAAGGTGCCCATAACACTTGCAGCATTGCCTCGCTGAATAGCGATGGCAATCCTTTGCACCAAGAATGACCCGGAGCGGGAGTCTCCTGTCACTTCATTAAGTCTACGGCCTAATTCTCCCACTAAAGACTTATATTAAAGTTACAAAAGACTCAAAATGGCTATACGTCACTTAGCCATCTTATGGAATAAAATTTACCTATGTAGGTATTCTTAACAAATCAGCGTCCATTTTCTTGTCATTATTTAACTGCCATTGTTTCTCGTTTACACAAGAAATTGAATATTAGGAGTATGGTTAAATTCTTCCGACGGGAAAACCCAGAGATTGAGTATTAGGAATATGGTAAAATTCATCTTCCGATGGGAAAAGCCAGAGATTGAATGTTAGGAATAAGGTAAATTTCTTCTTCCGATGGGAAACCCAGAGATTGAGTGTTAGGAATATGGTAAAATTCATCTTCCGATGGGAAAAGCCAGAGATTGAATGTTAGGAATATGGTAAATTTCTTCTTCCGATGGGAAACCCAGAGATTTAAATATTAGGAATAAGGCAAAATTCTTCTTCCGATAGGAATACCCAGAGATTGAATAGGTATTAGGAATAAGGCAAAATTCATCTTTCGATGGGAAAACCCAGATATTTAATATTAGGAATGGCTGTGAATGATGAACGTTTCTGTTAAAACATGCCAATTAGAATACATAAGACTAATTTTAAAGCTGCTAGTAAAATCTATTTACAAATTTTAAATTGATCTCAATACTTATCTATCCACAGACTATAATCTGGAAACTGATTGTTTAATATCGGTAATATAGTTTTGATAAGCCCAACTAGATTCTAAAGCTTGTCGCACATCAGAGCCATCAAGCGCCGGTACTACCGAGCCCAAAAATGTGCTTTAGAATATGGGATTTATTTGCTTTTATTTGTATTTTTTGTTGATGATATCAGATGACAGACAGCTCGCGGGCTCGTTTAAAGCTTGTGGAAAGCCATTTTGTCACCGTAAAATGTATATAATAAAAACCAATGTGAAGCCCATATTTGACTGCACATTTTTGTGCTGGGTTGTAGCGGTATTGTATTAGTGTGCGCAGAGCTTTAGGCGCAACGTCAATTCACACCGGAATAGCAGCGGCGGCGACGAGGCGAGCACTTTTATTGTCAAACTGGTGCTAAATATTTTTTAACTTCATTTTCATACATATAAGACCATGATGTCTGCCATTCCGGTGTGAACTGAGCCTTAGGTTATCTGTTTCTAAAGCATATGTTAACATAAACCCCATTATTCATAATGGTCTGCTAACTGAAAACAGCTGCTAAGCAGTGTTGTCTCTCTCTCTATGATTTATATCAAAAGAAGAAGAGAGAGAATTATCCAAGTGCTAAGTGCTGCTAAGCAGTGCTACTTCTCACTCTGACTTATGTCAATAGAAGAAGACAGAGTAAGAATTAAAGAAGAATTGTGCTAAGTCGCAGACTTTTATTCTGGGGATAAGTGTTACCCCATGTATGTAGGTACGAAGGCCGCCGCTTTTGCAGGCTAAGTGTATTTATTGTGCGTGGAACACTCCTATAAGGTTCTTTACTCTAATAATAGGTTTACATTTACTTTCGAGAATCAAGTTCTACAGATTGGCTGTGCTTACAAAAATTTAAACAATTTGGATTTATGTACTTGTCGACTAAAGTAAGGTACCGTTATAATGATGTATTACTATCTTACCTGTCTTTCGTTTTTAGTTGAATAAGTCGATCGAATTACAGCATTCGTGGCCTCAGGATTGTAATAATTAAACATAGCATCCTATGTCACTTAACGCATTCACTGCCCACACTGTGTGTTGCAACCCGAAGGCAGCCGCAGCCATGTGCGCCATGCATGGGCCATGTAAGTTTTAACTAGCTATGTAAATATGAAAAATAAAATAAATAAAATGGGCCTAGTTATCGGTATTGATAATGATCCGTAGCGTCTTAGATCTTAATGGCAAAAAGGTATGATAAGACGCCAGCTAGTTGAGTTTTTGGTCCCGACACTCAAATATACTGTTACAAGCTGACCCGCCCGCGATTTCATTCGCGTGGACTTTAGTAATACTCCAAGTAATATTGGTTTCCATGTAAACTATCAACGCCAATGTTTAACAACCAATCTTTTACGATTTTAAAGTTGTTATTAACCTATAAATAGTACTTTTTAGGGTTCCGTACCCAAAGGGTAAAGTCGGGACCCTATTACTGAGACTTCGCTGTCCGTTTGTCCGTCTGTCACCAGGCTGTATCTCATGAACCGTTATAGTAAGACAGTTGAAATTTTTGCTGATGATGACCGAAAAACCGCATATTTTTGCGCTTAGTTGTAACACAACACAATCTATTTATTGAGTTAGCGCTTGGGAGAACGTACCCTTTCTTCCGAATTTGACTTATGATTTAACCATTCATAAGAATGAATTTAATGTAGTAATAGACAAGAGCATTACAAAAAATGTTAGGTACATTACTTGTTATGCTCTTGTCTATTACTCACCTTTAGGAATCTTAAGCCATTTGTTCACAGTCAACGTTATTGATCAATATCAAACCGATAGCATTAGCTCGTGTATTTTTGTATTGTATTCGTGAAGAAAAACTTAGTAGGAATAAGTGTCTGTAATATAAGATGGACTTGATGTGCCAAAGTTCAGATATGAACTATCAGTAATGTTTATGGCAATTATGTGTACAATTATGCCTGAATTTTGTACTTCGTTCTACAAAGCTACTACCTACTACCAACATAATAACGATAAAATATAAAAATGATGCAATGAATACTTCATCATCATCATCCTCGTCGTCCCACTTCTGGGCAAAGGCCTGGATACTAAATACTTAGGCCCGTATATGAAATATGCTCAGTTTTGCCATAGAAAATTGTTACTCAGTATAGATCGACAAGCTGACCCGCCCGCGATGTCATTCGTGTGAACTGTAATAATACCTACCTTAAGTAATGTTGGTTTCCATGTAAACTATCAACGCCAAAGTTTTACAACCAATCCTTTACGATTTTAAAGTTATGAAAAACCTATGAATCCCTCCATGTGAATTTCCAAAAATTCGTTCTTAGCCTACATCCTAAAAGAAAACTCCATACAAATTTCAGCTTCGTAGCTCTTGTAGTTTCAGCGATCTCTTGACGAGTCACCCAGTTTTCTCTTTTATAAATGTAGACGACTGAGCAAGCGTTCATAAAACGGGCCTTTATGTGAAATTAATCGTAGTAGCTCTAACAACGAGGTATAATGTATTTTAAAAATTAGAGCAATGCATGGCAATCTATAGTATGTAATAATCATAGTAATATTATTTATACAAATGCGTATTATATTTAAGATGTTTGTGATTCGCTACAGTAAGATTAAATCTATTTATTCTGTTTAGAATGTCTTTAATTTTATACTCTAAGGCCCGTATTATGGAAGTTTGATCAGTCGATCTATGCTTGAGTAACGCTTTTCTATAGATCGTTGACTGAGTAAGCTTTTATAATACCTACCTGTTTATAATTAGTAATGAAACGCCAAAACATTTTTATTATTCTTTATTTAAATTATAAGAATCACTTTAAACCCAACACTCTTACGGCGGCAGCGCGAATACATGCTGTATTCGCGCTGCCGCCATAAGATCTCCGTAATGTGAATCTATTAAAACTTTAAATACTATACGATAAATAATGTAGACCAAACTACTGATAAAAGGTAGGTGCATTGACCTTGCGTCTGTTTTTCCGTTAATTTCTTTAGTAAAGGTTGACACGGACTTATCAGACATTCAAAAAGATTATCCTTCGTAAATTTGAAGGTTCTAGTCTGTAGGTATTTACAAAAATCTAAATGTTACGTACGTCATCCATACATTATTGCAGATTTTGCAACTAGGTTACAAAGTTATAATTAATTAATTTAATGACGGTGTAATCAGAAGCAAAATCATCCATAGGTAAATACATAGCTAGTTATAGAAAGAAAAGACTTGATTTTCAACTTGTGCAGGTTTTCGATACATGAATAGTAGTTATTCTGTGAAATTGTTATGAATGCCGTCGACAGCTGTAAACCTACATCAGACGTTAACGTCATTAGGTAAGACGTGAATTTGCAGAAAACTAGCGGTTATTACCGTACAGTACAAATCTGATTATTTTGAATGTTAATATTGTTAAACTAAATATCCAATTGAGTCACACGGATTAGTTTGTACCAATGTAACATCCTAACGACATTAACACCTCTTTTATGAAACCTAAAACTGGCGGTTATTACCGTACAGTACAAACCTTATTATTTTTAATGTCAATATTGTGAAACTAAATATCTAATTGAGTCACACGGATTAATTTGTACCAATGTAACATCCTAACGACATTAAGACCTCTATTATGAAATCTTTGCTCAGTAATTCTATGCTTAAGTAACGCTTTTCTATGGCATAAGCGTAACTGAATCTTATCTATGACTGAGTAAGCTTTCATAATACGACCCGATGTTCGTGGTCGAGAAATTTCTGAATTTCGAGAGGTCTGAATTGAGTAAATAATGTTAGTGTGTATCACAAATTAAAATAGAAAATAAACATTTTAAGTACTTACTAATGATTTTCGTGATATCCGAGCTACACTACAGCGAAAACTGTCTACATTAGAAGTTTACAATATTATTTGGCCTTTACATAAAAAAGGTGTGCAAATTAAATCCAATAGATCAATTCTCAAATAAATCCGTAGAAATAAATACAACTGGAAATAATAATGATTGCACATTAGGTTAATATATTTATATACATTTTTAGATTAAGTAAATTTAAAATACTAAATACGTTATAGAAGACATATTTTATAGTCTAATAAAACTCGTCAATAATCAACTCGGAAAATCTCCATCAAAGTTAACTCGAAGATATCATTGCATATAGTTTTTGATCGTCTTGGTTAATAAGAGTTTTCTAAATTTCGTCCTCTAAAATATTGTAATCAAAATACATTCAGACAGACATAATTCAGAAGTCTAATTCGACAAAAAAACCTACGATGATGAAATAAAACAAACAAAACAATGAATAATTGATATACATTGCAAATATTGCAATAATGCGTAGGTACAGTTCACATATTAAAAATAATAGTAACTTATAATTTTGGAACATACAAGTTTTTGTAGATGTTCTTTAGATCAGAAATGTCAGAATAGACGAAAACCTAATTTATTATTTAGTAGAAACTTCGTTTCAAAAGGGGCTCTTGTTAGCGACGCAGATTTGATTAACTTTTAAAAAAAGCATATTTCAATAACATAAGGTTCATTTACACCTGACAAAGTAGCGAAAAAACAGACGCTGTGACAAACATCTGTCGGAAACGCTACAATAAAATACTCGATCATCAAGCTGTCCAAAGTACCCCAGTAAAACACGTTATGACTGGTCTTTTTTTGGCAACTGCTAACGTACGGTACACATATCGCAAACACTAGCGTTATAGAAAACATCGAACATCAATACCATTAGTAAATTGTGCGAATTACATAATAATAATAATTGAAACATTTTTTAGATAATCCCTACCAGACGAGATGATCTAAACTCTGCCACTGGTTCTATTCGGGAAGGAATTTGTCTTAACCCATTCACTGCCTTACCACTACGGTACGATCCAGAGGCGTGCCGCAGGGACACGCTGGTCATCCTGGACGTCGTCGTAGGCAATGAAAGTGTTAGTTTAACAAAATGCCACTCCTGATGTTGTCTTATTCTACGCCTATGCGGGACGTAAGTGAAGATTCTGTTTCCTCCGTGTCGTGAAGCAGTGTCAAAGCAGCCAGTGGTGTCGTGTCGTGGCGCTACGTCGATGGAAGTTCCTCCAGGGAATCGCCGCCGGTCCGTTTTGATCAGAGGGGGCGCCACTGCCCTCGCCACCGCTGGTTATGCAGTACATCTAAGAAAGAAAACCACAAAATAACTACATCATTCTACATAATCGTGAAACTACTACATTTAAAGGCGAATGTTTGTGAGTTATGTTAAAGATTTGCCTTTATTACGAAAATGCCAAAACAAAACGAATCGAGCTGAATTTAGGACGCATGAAGTTCTTTCACTTTTGCTGAGTAGCCTACTACGCAAAATTTCAGCCCGATCCGTTCAGTATCTTTGGCGTGAAGAGGTTACAAACATCCAAACTTTCGCATTTATGCTACGGCCACACTATCTTGATAACGCGAAGATATATAGCGAATCATCATCGCGATAACAAATGCCCTTCGCGCCGCTGTCTGTAAATTGCCGCACATCAAAGGGTTAAATCGCGATTCGCTTCGATTCGCGCGCGCTTTGTTGACAGCGATACGAGTGGAGTACACAGTAAGAGGAATGAGACACACACAGGAGTAATGAGAGAACATTGGAATTCATACAATTTTGTGGAACCCAAATGACAAAAAAAATCATTTGAATTACGACGCGTTAGTGAAAATTAAAGCAAATTCAAGCTGGCATAACTACTAACATAGGCTGATGATAATCAAGACGATGAAATAAATAATGATCTATCTACCTGTGCGTAGTGTGTGCACATCACAAGTTCTGCCAGGCGGTGGTGACCAGCAGATGCGTGTCCACAGCGCGGGCGATCCTCTCCTGAACGCTGTGGGACAGCCACACCATGCGCAGGGTCTCGTAGCGGGTGGCGCAGAGGTGGAGCGGGTTGCCTCGGCGGAGACCCTGACAATAAATATTGAAAGATTAAAAGAGAAACGCAACACATAACCCGTAGAATCATCATTTTATATAGAGCTGGCGCGCGCCCAGTGTCTCTTGTCTTGTGAGCTGTTGTTCGGAGCATCTTAGGGTCAACTCACGGGGAGACGCGACGCTGCGTGCACTTTGATTCAAAATAGAACTTTATTAACTGCGCAAAGGTACAAATTTTATTGACGTAACGTGAAAACTCGTCGCGACGCCGCGCTTGCGCCAATTTGTATATTTTTGACTCTCTTTTATGAGTATAACAGATCTGCATCAGTCACCTGGTCAGTCTCGCCGTAACAGTCAAGATAGGGTGCGGGCAGCTTGGCGCCTCGCGAAGGAGAATGCAGCAGGAGAAGCTCGCAGTCTCTCACGCGCAGTAGAACGCCGGCGCCGCCGCCGCAAACTTGCGCATGTTCCATACCGGCCCCGACCAGCTCTACGCCGCTGCCGCCGATCTGTAATGGAGCATAAGTCATTGTAATACTTAAGATATTATAGCTGGCATACAGACAACTGATCTAAATTGCACCTTAAACAACAACAACTCATGTGGTAGTGCCTGAAATCCGCCCGGTTAGCATGCTATCTAATCGGGAAAAAAGGCTTGTGCAAACGAAAGCACACCTTTCAAATTCTCGTAGCTTGAACGCTACGTTAGCATAGCATATTTATAAGAAAACTACACAACTTATGAAAAAAACTGTCTGAAGGAACCAAGTAAACCTACGAATCAAAACATGTCATTTTAATAGACCGCAGGGTTCCTAATATCTCGAACAAATTATGTGCAAAAAAGCAATTTCATGTTTTTTTTCTTTAGTATTTTTTTTCTTAATCGTCTTTTTACGTTGAGGCGCCAAAGAAAAAAATGTAGAATTTTATGTAATTCGAGTTTTTAACCACGGGAATCCCGTGAGTAAGTCCTAGTTTGACAAGCAAACACGCTAGGTTCACCTCAACATTCTTATCGTAACTTCGAACAGTTGTTCCATGTAATCTAACAAGTTCAAAGACCATGATTGAGATATGTGATTCACAAGATAATGAAGTCATATAACAAGCAGAATCAGTTTACTTACCTTAGACACTTCCGCCTGGCAGCAATAACTTTGACTGCACACAATTTTCCCGCAGATCAGACACATCGTCGGATTTTTGCTGTCCTCCCTCTCCGAATTCGGACACGAGAACTCCGAAACAATATTCATCAGCTCCGAAAAGTCCTCAGGAAGAGGGATAAGCTTTGGAGGCTCAGCTGGTTCTTTAACTAGTTTCACATCTATCGACCCCGCGAACCATTCGTCGGATAACGCCGACCATTCTAAAACCTTCTCTTTGGCTAAAGGATTGTCTATCAGCTCTTTGAAAGACGTCGGTAGATCTAAGTATCCGCACATAGTCTCCCATGTATCGCCGTTAGGAACGGTCAGTTCTGTCGGCGGGTTGATATCACTCAAGAAGTGGTAGAATAGACAGCAGCATCGTAGGAAAGTGCGGCATTGCCCCTTTACGTGTTCCCAAACCGCGCTGGCGTTCATGCCTTGGACGTCGAACCCGCGGCGAACCTCGCTCAGAATCTGCAGGAAGTTCTCTAGATCTGGCTTAGTTTTCGGATCATCTTCCTCTATATTTTCTGTTCGGTGCTCTTCAAAATCGTTGATTAGTAGCTGCCTAGTGATCATAGCTCTGAGACACTGTAGGGTTATTATTCTCGCCAAATGATTCGGTCTAGCTGGTCCGGCGGCGCGGCAGAAAAGCGACGGAGCGGTTAGAACCAGCGGTACTAATGTGCCGAACGGTTCATGTGAAAGTGGGGAAGAGTTTTCCAGGATGTTCAGGGATTTCAACGCGTGGTCTGCGAGGTATTTAGGTAATGCCCAGCAGGCTGGCATGGCGGCTGCAAGGCGGATCAGCGCGTGTAAGGTGTCTCGGTGGCGGGCTGGCACGTCGCCCAGTAAAGCGCGAGTCTCGGCTTGGAGAACCGCGTTTGATACGAGGATGGTGTAGGCGGTGGAGCGGTAGATCACAGCGCTGCATGAGCACGGAGCTTTATCAGCGTATATGTTCAGGATCTGGGGATAAATTGGTTGAATTAGAGAACTGTTTTGAAGGCACTGGATATTATTATGGCTGTTTACTATCTCGATTCAAGTATTTCATAAATTTAATTATGGTCCGATTCAAAAACGTGTTTTTTAAGGTTCCGTTCCGTACCTCAAAAGGAAATAAAACCGGCCAAGTGCGAGTCGGACTCGCGCACGACGGGTTCCGTACCATTATCTATGAAAACGGCAAAAAAATCATGTTTGTTGTATGGGAGCCCCCTTAAATATTTATTTTATTCTGTTTTTTAGTATTTGCTGTTATAGCGGCAATAGAAATACATCATCTGTGAAAATTTCAACTGTCTAACTATCACGGTTCATGAGATACAGCCTGGTGACAGACGGACAGCGAAGTCTTAGTAATAGGGTCCCGTTTTTACCCTTTGGGTACGGAACCCTAAAAAGGAACCTTTATAGGATCACTTGGTAGGCCGTCTGTCAACTCTCTTTTCTCAGAAACGCGTGGAGGTATCGAGTTGAAACTCGCATCATTATACTCAGGTTCGTCACCTCTTGGAGCCGCGATATAAATCAAACTTTTAAGTCAACGCACTCAATAGTTACAACCGTTTAAGCCCAATTTTGCAACATGCACACAAAACCTATAGGGTACTTCCCGTTGACCTAGAATCATGAAATTTGGCAAGAAGCAATGTCTTTTAGCACAAAATAAGGAAAAAATCAGAAAACCGTAAATTTATAGTTTATTCTCCGAAAAAATAATTTTTAAATTTCGCCATGAACCAAAAATCTATAGGGTACTTTTTGTTTACCTAGAACCATGAAATTCGACAAGAAGCAAGGTCTTATAATTATATTATTGATAAAATGTTTAGTTACGGAACACTCGTTACGGGAGTCCGACTAGCACTTGACGTTTTATTTTATTACAATCAGTATTGTTTTTAGTTTTCATTGAAAAATATCTGTGTTTCTGTTCACACAGACAAAATATCTTGGATTCTGTCGAATATAGGTTATATTAATGTTATAATTTACCCCGGAGAAGTGGTCGATGAGCGTTTTGGTGAGCGGGTTGTAAGGCGGGATATCATCTTGGAAGTGCGCGAGGAAAGTCTCCGGCAGTTCAGTCTCGGCGTGCGTCGTCATGTATGTTTCCGGTTCCGTTGGCGACTCGTCCTCCATGTCGGAGGAGCCTCCTCCATCGCTGATAGCTTGGGCCTGGAACATCACCACACTAATATTATAAATGCGAAAGTTTGGATGAATGGATGGATGTTTGTTACATCTTTACGCCAAAACTAGTATACGGATCAGGCTGAAATTTACCTGTAGATTTAAGCCTGGAATTAAACATAGGCTACTTTTTATCCCATAAATCAGTTCTGATGGTATAGATATAACCTTTAAAACATTTCCACAGTCACAACGCGTTCGAAGCCACGGGCAGAAACTAGTATTATAGATGCGAAAGTTTTCATGGATATATAGATGGATGGATGTATGTTTGTTACTCCTTGACAACAAAAATACTAAACGGATTCGGCTGAAATTTGGCATAGATGTGGATTAGACATGGAATAACACAGACTTCTTTAGATCCCATAAATCAGTTCCCTAGAAACAACGGGTTCGAAGTCGCGGGATGAAACTAGTTACAAAGAGCTACCGACTAGACTTTATTATGCGCATAACAATAAATATAAACTAACTATTATTAAGACAAAATTAAATATTATTGGTACACAAAAATAATTATTTTACTAAAGTGCCAACTAACCCTATGGGCTGGCTACTTTCAAAGCGGAAAAAGCATTATAGATAAATAAATGACACATTAGAAATGCTGGACAATTCACACACCATTATCTAGCCCCAAGCTAGGCAGAAAAAAAAAGAAAAAATATAATAATATAACATAATCTAATAAATAGATAGATATACTTTATTGTACCACACAAAGTCAGAAAACAGTACAAATATAAATGTTTAGCGTAGACGAAATAGATAGGCGGCCTTATCGCTATGAGCAATCTTTATATTTAACCCAAGCAACATTTTTTTGTTTAGACTTGTGTTACACATGTGCGCTGATTGATCAATACGCGGCTCACTGAGTTAAAAAAGGGTTTATACTAAATATTTTTTAAACTTAGACTATGTACACATTAGGCGTTTTGAAACGCGCGTTTTAAAAACCACGAAGTCATTCAAGGGTGCGTCAGATTTTCGTCAGAACGCATGAATTTGATTTTATAACTTTGTCTCTCTCTCTCTCTCAAAGTAAGGTTTGGTGAAAGAGACTCATCGAAGATAGATAGAAAATTCTTTAATCATCACCTTAAAAAAAACAGATTGTATTAAATTAAAGATACTAAACAGAGCAACGGATTTGGCGGCCTTATCGCTTAAAGCGATTTCTTCCAGGCAACCAGAACAATTGTGAGAAAAAAAAGGATTAAAAGAAATAAAGATGATAAGCTCGCATTAATGTTTTACAATTGTTTTTTTCTGTTATTGTAATTTTCTTGATAAACGACCTATTTCACTATTGTATATTTTACCGTGCAATAAAGAATAAAGTAAAGTAACGCTCGTGGTGCTTCAAAACGCCTATTGTATATTATCTCTCAGCAAAGCTACAAGAAGCAGGGAAGTGATAGAATACTTAATGTACTTTGTTATAAACAACGATAAAAAACATATTTATCAAAGGATACCATAACCATCAGCGTTTTCGTATAGCGAATAGTGAAGGGACAATAAATACACCGACCTGACAATGCATTTCCTCGCACATTTCTGTGCATTCATGTAACGGCTCTGAACTGACCTGAAATAAACAAACATACATACATGCATTTAGCAACATATGCATTAGGCTTAGCACTATAAATACACAATACTCTAGTCAAACTCAAGATCTTTGTAAAAGGGGCAAATACCCTATCTTGTTGGTGGACGCTTGTTCAGCACTGCTTTGAGGTGGTTCGATGCGGGTTGGCGCGAGATTCATTTTTATTTGTGGTTTTTATATTTTCTTGCCTTCCACAAGCAATAAAACTAGCGGAAAAATAATATGCCATAAAACGTGCCAACTTCGATTCACTGGTATTTTTGGAACATTTAAGAAAATAAGAAATTTCGTGTTAAAAATCAACATTTTCCCAAATGCTCCCATATGAATCAAAGTTGGTTTTATCATAAATCATAAGTTCATAGAAAATGGTTTACGATTTGCGGCAAATTACTTTTCCGCTTGTTTTATTACTTGTGTGGAACGCAGAAAAAAATCAAAAGCACTGAAAAAAAACAGGTCACAAAACTAGATAGGATGGAAGGAACTAGATAGGATGGAAGGAAGGAATAAAAAAGGATAATATCAATTTATCTCGTCATTATCTATGTTTGTATACATCAAAAACCATAAAAAAGTATACATTTGAAAACTACAAGCTTGGAAACTTTCGTATTTCAACACTGATTTTAGCCCAATTTTAGGCGAAAATCTATACTTAATATTTTAGAGGTAAAGTATGTGAGGTGGTACGGGGTAATCTCTGGAACTACTGAACCGATTTTGAAAATTATTTCATTAATAGAAAGCCACTTATTTGTGAGTGTAGGGTATATTATATTAACCAGAAAAATGGGATACATGAAAAGTGCGCGGGCGAAGCCGCTGGCAGCAGCAAGTACATAATATGCCGCATCCACGCAATCATTCAAAAACAAGCTCAAAAATTGGTTGATTGAGCAATCACCCTATAGCTTTAAAGAATAATTAAATAATTAAAGGATAATTTGGTGATTTTATTTAATGACAAGTATTTAATTGCAATTGAATGTTTTGGTATTTATTATTATTGACTATTATTAAGAAATTAATAAATCCCAAAAATTTACGATCTCGACGATCACGTAGCTTAGTTGGAAAAAGAGCAACCCTGCACTGAAGGGGAAGGTGCGGGTTCGAATCCCGTCGAGATCGTAAATTTTTGGGATTTATTAATTTCTCAGAGATTACCCAGAGTACTATAATAAATAAAAACCTTAGTATTATTATTAACTTTGTTAAAATATTATGATTGTGTACTGATACTGTACGTACCTAAATTTATAAACTTTTGACGTGTATATTTTTTAGCAATAAATGAGTATGAGTATGAAAGAAAACTCTAAAATAAAGCTCTTTCCGAAATAGTCAAGTTATTCAAAAGTTGAAGTAAACTTATATTGAACAGATACACAAGTTTTTCTTTTACAAACCCTTCTTAAAAGTCTGTTCACTTTTTGTACGCGGTCGTTTCAGGAATGAATCATTGTGCATTTCATCCTAGCGCGCGGGTACCGTAACTATGTCAAGTGAGATAGCATACATAGGCCTCGTGTACCGACGAGTTCGCGCCGTTGACTCGTTCACCCTTAAGGCACTACCCCGATCTAAATAGCGCCGCCACCTACACGTACTACGTTGAACAAAAATCATTTCAAATATTTCATTGGGCATTGTATGATACCTATTATAAACTTTTTCTAAAAGTTTTATTTTGTAAAGTTAGATAAAGATGCGTAAATAGAGTTTGGTGGCCACAAAGTGCAACTTCGTATCTCTGCTTAAACTATACAAAATAAAAATATTGATTTTGCCCTATACAATTTTTGAATTTTTCAACGTAATAAGATAAAATAGGTGGCGGCGCTAGTTTGGGTGGGGGTAACGCCTTAAGTAGTAGAATAGGTACCTGATGTTTCATGTTCAGTATAGTTTGTACGCAGGCTGCATACTCGTTGTACTGCAGAGGCGGCGGCGGTTGCACGGGGCGCGCGGGGGCAGGCAGCAGAGGCAACGCCGTGTTACAGAGTCGTTCGCAGAGGGGACAGAGATATTCTTTCTTTTCTACGTCGAAGGCGGCAGGCTGCCTGACGCGATACGGCCTGTATAATAGACTTGAAGTTACTGTAATGTTGTGTTCATAGTGAAACGTAAGGGATTGGTAAAACGAAATCACATCACACTCACACAAATGTTATAAATGCGAAAGTGTGGATGTTTGGATGGATGTTTGTTACTTCTTCAGGCGAAAACTACTGAACGGACGAGCTGAAATTTTGCATAGATGTTCTAAGTGAGGAATCAAGCATAGGCTCCTTATTATCCCATAAATCAGTTCCCATGGGATAGAAATAACCTTTTCATAGAAACAACGCGTGCGAAGCCACGGGCAAAGACTATGAAACATTTGTGTGAATTTGTTGTGAATATTAATTTGTGGCTGATCTGATTAGCACCCTGGAAGTGATGCAGCCCCTACGACACAAGTCTAACCACTTAGTGTAGGTGCTGCAACCCTAAACTGGATGATGCCAAGCCAAAATGTCTAAGGCCCGTATTATAAAAGCATGCTCAGTCATCGAGCTCTGCTTGAGTGATGCTTATGTCTAATTTTGAGTGAATACTAATTTTCAAACAATGCTTGGGAGCTCATGTCAAAATCTACACTCACTCAAGTAGCCGTCAAGAGCGGATTTCCTCCGTCCACGCCTTCGAGTAACTGCTTAGACATATTATTGAACGGTTACCAAGCATTACTTGAGTAATTAACGCTTGAGTAGAGATCACGTAATGACTGCTTAAGTAATGCTTGGGGAAGCTTTCATAATACGGGCCTAAGAGTTCATGTAATTAGTTCATAATTCTTGAAGTGCTTGATTTGAAAATAAATTATTATTATTATTAAAAATTTACCTATTTTAAGTTAGTCGAAGTTTGTGGCCGTCGTAGGATCGTAGGTGACCGTAGACGAAAGGTGATTGAGGACCACGAAGGCATGCGGCACAAGCTTAGTTATATGATTTATTGAATTTTCATCATAATTGTGAATTGTGAAAAAATCGGAAGACTAAAGTTCAAGCCCAGTATCAATTTGCAGTTTAGTGAACTCCTTACGTTACACAGGGCGCTATGGTGGTGATAAGGGGAGGCCTATGTCCAGCAGTGGACGAATATAGGCTGATGAGGAAACCTCTTACGTGGCACCATGTATAATATCCGTTACTCTCATGGTATGAAATATCCGTTATCCGTTACTCTCATGGCAAATGAAATGCGCCGTGACTATGGATATTCTTACTGCAACATTGTCTTACTATACCGTCACTAATACTACTACTCACCGTTTATTCTCCCTATCCATAACCCCATCGACGTAGTTCCTCCAGCACCTCGCGTGCAGTACATGACCACAGCTGGACACGTGGGGTTGGGCGGCCACGCCGGGGGGTAGGTAGGCCTCCCGCCAGGCCTTCGTGACGGATCCTGCCGCGCCGCGGCGGACCATGACGGTGGAGCGTTGCGCGTAAGCGACTAGGACGGGTGGCTCGCCTTTTATGTCTACGCGGGCCTGCGAAGGAATGATTCATGATACGTATTGGTAAGTACATACTCGGCGGGAAACCAAACGCCAATGAAGAAGCAAGTTTGTTGCCACTTGCGACTCTGACGTGGCGCGAGAACACGGGATTGGCAAACTCCGAATTGGAGGAGGCTTGTGATTGGCTGCCTATTTTGACAGAAAGTCAATGTTATTATTATTACTTATTGCATTACAATATTATGGTAGGAAACGTAGGGCCTGTCTCAGCCTTCAGTAACTTAATATGTCGGGACAAAATATAGATTTTACCACAGTAAGTTAATATGGCACAAGGGACAGTACAATGAATAGTTACCTCTTCCTGGCACATGATGCATATCCGTGCAGGTTCTGACACTCCCCCGCCCCACACCCCTAGCGCCGCGCCGCAGTATAGAGGACGTATGTCTTCTTCTTCAGCGGTTACCTATAACAAACAACCAATGAATCACGTGGTCTGTGAAGAATGACGTGTCAAAGATTGGAAAAAGATAAAACTCTTATTTTTAAACATCTATATTCACGCAAATGTTATTTTTCTCTAGTAAGAGTCAAAAAGTACTGCTTAGCTACTGTTTGGAGTTGACATATTTTATGAACAATGGGATAATAAACGCAGGGTTAATTGAGTCTGCAGTTTTATTGAACCATGTATTTTCTTAGGCTAAACTAGGCTCTAGTTTTTGGTGAAAAGCGAATTTGGATATCACAAAACATATCATATAAAAACGATATGTTTTGTGTTCGTTAGGCAGCATTATTACGCATTACATTTACTCTGCTTAGCTTGGGGCTAGATAATGCTGTGTGAATTGTTCAAGCATTATTATTATTATTATTTACGTAGGCGACTTGTAAGACCTACACTGAAACGACAGATGCAGCTAGAACGGTAGAGTAGTAAACAAAAATACATGGTGTTCGGCAGACCATGTGCCATATGGTAACAGCTAGGGTCGTGGATGTTAAGGCTTTTCTGACGAGCCTTCTCTGCTGAGGCAGCCTCGTCCGAAGCTGGCTTCTCTTCATCATCATCCCATGATATTCCACTACTGGAGATAGACATCTCGTAAAGAGCGTCATAGTGCCTTAGCTTGCCTTGTCTTTAGCTTGCCACGTCCTGCATATACCTGCAGTCTTCCGCAGATCATCATTCCACCTAGCCGGTGGGTGTCTAATACTACGTTTGCCGAGGTGGTTTTTTTTTATATGTCTTTATGATATACTTAAGCGAAGCTAAGGTTATAAGCTAGTGTACATAACTACCTCAGTGTTTGTCTCCTCGAACAGCGTAGAGTTGTTAGATATGAAGTTGTTCATCTGAGTCTTCATCTGCGCCATGAGCTTGACGCGTCGTTCCGCGGCTAACTTCGCGCGGCGAGCCTTCTCCGCGGTGGCAGCCTCGTCTGAAGCTGGTTTCTCTTCCTGATCCGTTTCCATGTTCTCGCTTTCGTTTTCATCTGTCTTTCCTAGTAGCTGCCTGTGAAAAACGATATTTGAATTAGAAACGTAACGCTTTAGAAAATGACGGCTGATAGAATGTTTAAGAAAACCTAGCGTGGGATTAGGCCCGGAAGAAGAAAGTAATAACGATTGTTACGCTTTAAATTTTTTTTTTTTTTAGATTAGATTAAGATTTAAATGTTTAACTCGATGTGTTTTTTAGTATTAACTAAGTTAATGTTATTTAGTTAGTTATGTTATGTTAGTTAGTCGTCAACTTACCTACTCTATATCATACAGTCAAGTCAATCTGCGGAAACTTGTAATTAGCCGTCAACAAACATGTACTGGTCTATCCAGGCATGTTCTATATTTTCATTTGATTATTTGTAAACCTAGCTGTAAGTTTCTCCAAATTTTTTAAAATAAATAAATAAATTTAATAACTCGGAATCTACAAAACTACCAGAGAAATCTTCGATCACCCGGGTTCATCCTGTAAATACCTCAGGAAGATTCTGTGCCTCTGGTCACAGCTGCTTATAATACTAGCGAGTCATCATGCATAAAGAATTAATTTGCGGACAACGGAGTACCCAACTAAACAAACTAAACACTAAAGAACAGCTACTGCTCACGTTCAAAATGTCAATAAACGGCGACTTGAGATCCAGTCTCGTCTAAGTCAATTTTTTTTAACATATAAGTTCTTAGGACTTGAGATCAGCTATCTTAAGCTGAACGCGCATCTATCGGCGCTACCAGCAGGCATTAACGGTAGTCATCGTATTTCCCCATGGCATTTTACTGAAATGCCGCGCGCTCGGTGCCGATAGGTACGCGACGTTGCATACTTTTTCATATAAAGATTTAGAAAATTCGATAACTGCAGGGAATGCCGCGCCTGCCGTGCCACCTTTATTTATAATCTATAAGCTCAAATGTAGTTTTAGTTAAGAGTAATTGGGGGGTGAGATAGATAATTAATAAGTTAATTAAATAAATAATGCTGGACAATCCACACAACACCATCTAGCCCCAAGATAACCCTTACTTGATCTTAGCGATGACCCATTTGACGAGCGAGCGATGCGCATCGACCCGCGGACTAGACGCTAGCTTCTGCAGTAAGTCGAGAAGGCCCGCTCGCTCCGCGCTCTCGGCGAATGCAAGGAATTCGTAGTCGCCGCTTTCTTCGTCGCGGAGACCGTAGCCGATTAGGTGCAGTGCCTGGGATAAGTAGCATATAGGATTAGAATACAAAAAAGTTTAATTTAAACTCAATCACAACAATATTTTAGGAGAATAGAGAGTATAAATAAAATTAACTTGCTTGACCCACAAAACGGTTTCTGTCTTAGCAAGGCAATTAAGTTTACTATGCCTATTTTATCATAGAAAATAGAATTTAAAAAAAAAAACATTAGTCAGCAAACCTATATCATCGATTGCAGGTTCCGACAAAAAACGTAAAAAAGTTGAATTTAAGATTTTCTTAGTAGCTTCTGCTCTTTCGAGACGTGTTAAAAAAATGGGTTTAAAAAAGTCTAGCTGTGATTTTTTCAGATTTCCTTCGAAATTATTTTGTAACTGCAAATTTTTAAGAAATCTTGACTACAAAATAGTGTAACTGCCTTGTGTATAAAACATGTAACTAAAATTAATATCCAAAAATAAAGCCACAAGGGACAAACTTTATATTTAGTCAGAAAATTCAATGAATTATCCTTTTCTGTCAAAACAGGATCACGTGCGAATACAGTTATGCACTTGCGTCTCCGAGAAGGACTTTGCACGCAGCGCAGCACGTCTGGTATTGAGACATTACCTTGTGCACTTGCGTCTCCGAGAAGGACCTAGCACGCAGATCCAATGCGCGCTCTAGCACGCAGCGGAGCACGTGCAGCGCAGCATCGCTCTGCAGCAGATTGGCAAGCAGGCGGAACGGGGGTGAGAGCTTCGGGAGCAGAGGGGGCGGGCAGCATTCTGGCAAACCTGGAATACGATGTTCATGTTACTCTTAATGAAAGCTTGCTCAGGCATCCATCTATGTTTAAGTGATGCTTATTAGTGCAGTCACTTGAGCAAAAACAGGGGTCAACCTCGAAATGAGAGATAATAAGCTGTAAACGTGTATACACCTTCATTTTGGTGTTCTAAAAGTTGTCTTAAAAGTCTCGTAAAATCGCGTGTCTGCGCCGTAAGTTATTCAAGGTCACAAAAATAAGTTTTTCACGATAATATTTATAAATACTATTTAACGGGTATTTATAGCGTTTAATTACCACGGGCAGTCATCCCGTGACCACGGCAGTGTGTAAACCTGTCGAAACGTCGGGAAAATAAGGTAATTAAACGCGATAAATACCCGTATATATTTATAAATATGTGTTCAGATCGCGTAAGTTTAAAAATATTTTTTCACGATAATTTCAGTTTCTATAGCTCAAATGATGTTAAATTACTAATATTCCAATGATGTTAGTAATTTAAAATTATTGAGTATAAATTTTGTATAAAAAAAGTTCAAACCTTCCTACCGTTTTTAACATAGCAATGAGACATCTGAGTCCCGTATTTTGAAAACTTGCTTAGTCCTATGCTTGAGCACGCTTGAGTGACCTTTATGCCCTAGAGAAACTTTACTCTAGCATAGATCGATGACTGCGCAAGCTTTCTTAATTCGGGCCTTAGATCCCATAAGGCTCAATTCACACGGAATGGCAGCGACCCAACGCGGCGAGTAATGTATCTACATACGCCAAGCGCGTCTTGCCAGTTAGTCCAGCCTGCAACAGCGCGGCCGGCCGCTACTACACCGGTGTGAATTGCGTCTGACCAGTCACAGATGCCGCTGCGAAAACGGCTTGGACACATCATCTCATCACATTTATGGGATCTTTTCCTGACCCAGAATCTCGATTACACTAACCAGCAGTTTTCCTCCTATTCCGTTGTTCTTCCTCACTCCTTGATAACTCCTCGCGCGTATAGTGGTAGAAGAATGTATCGTATTCCTCATACAGATGCGGTTTCAGCTTGTACACGCCGCGGACGTTGCTGCCTGTCGGTTTATAGAAGTCTGCTACTTCGTGGATCACTGATTCTAGCCCAGTCTCGTGGAGTTGGTCTTCTGGGAGGGATCTGGAAGGATTTCAAAAGATGTTAACCTTGTTTTCTATTACACAATTGTATTTCAGTCAAACTAGTTTTAAAAAAAAGATGTATTCTATTGTGTTCGATTGTCGATATGCATGTGGCTCAACGAGTCAAGTGGATCTTGGCCTCGAACACAGGACTTCTCCAGGCATATCGGTCCAGGCATCTCTCGCCAGCTATGGGCGTTAAGTTTGCGGACTCAAGAAGGCATATGAGGAAAAACCATTGAGGTGGTTTTAAAGTACCTGTTCAATTCCGAGTGCGGCATAGGCTTAACGCAGAGCATCTGAATGATTTCCTTCTTGGTCCTGTCTTCACTGGTCACCTCTCCAACGCCGGGCACGTAACGAGATCCCACGACTGTAAACAATAAATGTTTTAACTTGAAAGTTTTAAAGATTAGGTAATTTGCAACCCAAGTTGTAATAAACAGGTTCGATATTTTAGCTTTTACGGTATTTTTATGCACGTATGCAGACATCAGCCGATCATTATCATCCCAATTGATGATAATGATCGGCTGATGTCTCCACGATGGATCCAGGATGGATGGTTCATGCAGTCTTCTCTATCATATATTGTATTATCTGTAATTTAAGTTCTTTCCTGTCTTATGTATCTTTTTAATTTGGTGTGCAATAAAGTGATAATGTATTGTATTGTCTTCGTGTTTTGCGGATTATTTATACGATTATTAACGGAAGGAGTAATTGCTCACGACGATGCGTGGTTACAAAAGCCAAAAGACAGTAGCTAATAGCGGGAATAATAGGGTATATGCATAGACTTTTTAAATCAAGTATTATTAATGTTATTACAATACCGAAAAAACACCCACAACTTTTTAAATTCAGAAGGCAAAAATGAAAAATAAATCTGCACTAAGTTTCGGGTGATAAAAACGCTGCCCTTTTTCTGTGACGTCACCGTTCAGTTTGTCAACTCAAAGTGCTTCTGTCCTTCAATCAAACTAAAATTAGAAACAAATGATAAAAACCATCTTATTTGTTGTTTGTGTGTTGTGCCCAGAAAATAATTTTTTAATATTTTTTCTTTCAAAAAAGATATATATAAAAGATATAAATACCGTGAATGGTGACGTCACGTTTAGTAATTTTGAGATCGAGACTAAAATATCTACTTTTAAATAATTAAATTTCACTTTTAAAACATCAAAAAATACAAAAATAAATATGCAGATATATTTCTATTTCAATAGAGGATACAAATAAATATAATCAGATTTTTTGAAGTCGCATGCATATAGGTACTATTATCCGAGTGTCTCAGTAAATATCATCAATAGACCAGCTGATGGCAATTCCCCCAATTAGAATTAGAGTTCTATAAAGTACTGTACCTGTAATCATGAGTGATAGGAACTCCTCTAGCATGCTGATGGTGTGCCGCAGGGTGTCGTCCTCGATACTGCGAGTTTCAAAGTCGGGGCACGCCCATTCAAGAAGGTTGAATTTGTTTAGCACGTGGATTATGAACTCGTTGCTTTCGATTAGGGAGGCGCCGATCTGAGAACAATTATTTATATAAATCATCGCATCGCATCACATCACACTATCACGGTAATCACGTCACACTAATGCGAAAGTTTGGATATTTAGTTTTTGATGATGTTTGTTTTTGGATGTTTAGTTTTTGAAGATGTTTAGTTATATTTGTTACCTCTTCACGCATAAACTACTGCACGAATCGGGCTGAAATTTTGTACACATGTAGTTTTAGGCCTGGAATAAAATATAGGTTTTTTTATCATATAAAACAGTTCCTATAATATAGAAATAACCTTAAACAACGCTTTAATTAAATAAAATATTACCAGTAATACGCGCTCTTGCGTAAAAAAACAGTCGCCTTCAAATTCTTTCATAAATTGTTTGATGCTAATATCAAGAAACTTTGAATGGTTTCAAAAGCAATCGCTTAGCAAGCCCGTCCGGACATTAAACAGTGTGCAGGATCTTCTATATTTATCTTGGATACATCTTCTTTTGACTAAACTGATTATTAAGAAACGATGTATCAGTTAAGAATAAACCTATGCACTGTTAGAGACTCGGTTGAAATAAGCACAAAAAACAGAAACCGGCTTGGAGTACAATACAATTCAAAAATTCATTATTGTACACTAGAAAAACAACATTACAAAGAGACATTTCATAAAGTAGGTACAATGGGCAGCCTTATCGCTTATTATATATACTTGACTAGGAGTACTTACTTATATGACTCAGCGACCCGTCCGAAATGTCTTTTATTGCAACACGCGCATCCAATGAATGAAATTGAACGCCGTTTGGGTCTGTAGTGACTTTTAGGCTGAATGAGTAACAGTGTCTACTTACTTGTAACATAACAACGTCTCTGTCCAGCATCTCCGCGCGACATTTAACGTTATGGTAGAAATACAGCTGGTTGAGGAGCGCGAACCCGTTGCGGCGCCACATGCCAGCGTGAACTTGGGCTATCATAGCCATGGTTTGGAGGACCGGTTCTACAAAAGATAACATTATTACCACTAACTTTGTATTGTTTCATGCTCTACGATTTGTGCAGTTTAGACACAAATTTAAATGTTTTAATCATCATCATCATCATCATCAGCCTATATTAGTCCACTGCTGGACTGGACATAGGTCTCCGCTAATGAGCGCCCTGTCTTCAGCTTGCCGCATCCAGCAGTCATTCGCAAATCAAATTTAAATGTTTTAAGATGCAAAATTTCAGCACTATTTTATTTATTTTTATCATTATTAGCCTATGTTTGTCCACTGCTAATATAGATAGTTCTTTCATTATGAGCACCATAGCGCCGTCTCCAGCTTGCCGCATCAATCATCTGCCAACAGACCTCCCCAGGTAGTCATCCCGCCTCGCCACAGGATGTCTTACTCTACGTTTATACCGAGTCGAGAGTGGTCATTAACTCATTACGCAAGAACAAGTTTACCCGTTTGTCAATAATACACGTACTACAGTGTAGTTACTACACAAACATGATATTCTTGGGATAAAACCGTTTTAATCGATGATTGATCTACCATACAAACTTTTAACTGTTCAATGAGAGTCCGATAGGTCAACACAGAACTGCTTAGTGACTCTATCAGTGTAATCTAGACGTTCTATCTTATGGCTAATGATTCAATAAACTAAAGTTAAAAGTGCTTCATTTCCTTTAGACCTTATAAGACTTGGACACGTTCCAAATTTCAACAACAATATTGCTAAGGTTTTTGTTTTACAGTGCGAAAGCTCTCGCACTCTGGGTAATCTCTAAGAAATTAAACAAGTTCCCAAAAAATACAATTTTGGTTGGACTCGAACCCGCGTCCCACCCTCAGTACGGGTGTGCTCTAACCAACTAAGCCACGAAATCGACACTCGCCTCATCGAAAATGATTTAATGTTTTAGTCGATGGTTAGTCAACCATATAAACTTTTAACTATTCAAAAAGAGGCCGATAGGTCGACACAGAACTGCGTGACTCTATCAGAACAATTTAGACGCTCTATCTTACGGCTAAAGATTCAATAAACTCAAAACTCACTGCATTATTTATTTTATACCTTACAGGACTCTTGGAGACGTCACAAAATTCAATTTACAACAACATTAATGCTAGCTTTGCACACACGAACTTACCAATAAGTTCCTCAGGCGTAGGTTTCGGCTTGTCGGGCCGCTGGAACTCTCTGCTGTGGTAAGAGAGTCCATGTTTGTGTAGCTGCAGATGCAAGCCCGCTATGAACCGGGAGAGAGGCCGGTGGATCGAAACGGGTTGGGATGACACGTCGTATGGTAGCACCGAGGCGCTTTGGTTGCCGAGTTCTGAAACAAATGGCGGGATTATTGATCCTGTGATGGAATTTGAAGTCTGTCTTTGTTGAGCTTATAGATTGGTAAAAGTGTTCGTTGTTTTCTTTTGGAGGCACGTTTTATTTTTTTTATCAGAAAGTGACGCTATGCCGGATATCCGTGCGGTTGCCGGTGGGGCTTAGAATTTGTACCACCCTAACTCTTCCCGTGGGTGTCGTAAGAGGCAACTGAAAGACATACACCGGGGGGCGGCTCCAGCGCCTTGTGTCGCTTCAGCGATATCCAATAAGCAGCGGCGGCGACTATAGCCTTCTCCGCCGCGCACCACTCGATGGAGTGAGTAACATACCTCTGACGACCCTTGCAGTGTTGTCATAGATCTCCTTGTGCCGCTTCAGTGCCATCCAATAAGCGGCGGCGACTATAGCCTTCTCCGCTGCGCACCACTCGATCGAGAGAGTGATGCTGTGCGCCAATTTCACGTGGAGATTGAATGCGGACTCCCATTCCGGTTCGTATTCCATGTGCTGGCCGACCTAGACAAACAAATGAATTAAGTGAGTAGGGATGTTCATTTGATCGCTTGAGCGATAAGATGTTTAGCCGTGGCGATCACGACGTAAGAATCGACCCCTCCAACTCAGCTTGTGGATGTCGTAAAAGTTGACAAAGGGAACCTACCACAGGAAGAAGGAAGAGGACGAAGCAGCTTCCTTCTGTTTATTTTTAACATCTCGCGATCACGAACCCGCCTGCCATGCGTGGTGTTTCTACATTTTATACAGGGTGCAACGGAAAGTGTGGATATTGTTCAACGATTTCTTTTTGAAGTCAACCTTTTTTTTATTCAATAGGACAACTTTTTTTCCTTCGTATTCGTGTAAATTTACGTGTATTCTTACATAGTTATTATTGTTTTAAAATTTCCAAGGAGCTACATACATTTTTCGCATCATAATTTGATGACAAAACACTGATTTTGATAAAAATACAAGCAAAAAAAATATTAAATCATGTTAAATAATGCTAGAGAGTGTCAACGAACACAAATATTAGTAAAATAAAATAATATTTTTTCCAAAATTAATAAATATTCGATATTCAAAAAATATTATTCACCAGTTGGTCTCTTCGGGGTTCAGAATCACCCCATTTCGGCTTTGTATACATGTTATATGGCGCCCTAATACTACTATGTAAACCAAACTGATTGTTTGTGTTAATTTTTTTTTCCAGCTTGTCCTTCGACATACCTCCTCTAGTCTTCCAATTTTTCCTGTCTGATGCAGTGCGGGTCAGTTCGGAGCCGGATACCCTTTTAGATAAGTGCTGATTCGTTTTTTTTTATGTGTATTTAGAATAAAGCTTACCTGTCGAACAACAGAATCCATTCCCTGCATCATAACAAGAAGGTTCAGCATCAGTGACAGGCCGTGTAGGAACCCCTTGCGAAGGTCATCATCGTATGAGGTTGGTACCGACCCCAGCAGATACTTCACATCGTATAGGATGAACTGAGCCCGTTTGAAAGCTTGGACCACTTGGTTGCGGTCGAATTCTAGGCGGCCCTGTAAAAGGTTCAAAGTTTAGTGAATGATGAAAGAGAATGAGTGAGTAAGTGAATGAATGAAGGAGAACTTTAGATATTGAAAATGAATGATGAAATTATGTGCTACAACTGTCAAAAAGATGCTCAGAACATGTGAGGCAGTCACCATTGCCTTTATCGCTAAAGCCTTCACGTCCTTAGTATCGACGCGTTCGTATGCGGCAGCGAAACAACGAAAAAAATGGTCAGTTCTATTGTATGAGAGCGTTTCGCATATTATGCTGTTTCACTCAAACTATAGCCACGTTTATATAGTTGCGTCCTTATCTGTATTGTTCACACGGCTAGCGTAGTACAAGACAATAATCAACACAGTATTAATAATGAAAATGAACTCACATTATTACACCGTCGGTTACACTCGCTTACAAAAGTGTTCAGGACGACGAACAAGGCGTCCTGTTTAGCGATGAGATGGTGCGCGAGAGTCGGCGTCGTGTACAACTGTACCGACAGGGACGATATCGAGAAGGAATGGTCGTGGTCGTCGCGGATGAAGTCCTTCAAGATTGATGCTGGAAAAGATAAATAAATAAATAATGCTGGACAATCGACACAACATCATCTATCCCAAGCTAAGCAGAGCTTGTGTTATGGGTACTAGATGATTGATATATTTAAGACAATGCATTACATAGATTTTGTTATACATAGAAAGTACCCAGAACACCCGGAACAAATATTTACTTAACGTACAAACATTTGTCCCAAGGTGGGAATGCGGGAATCATTCTGCATCACTGCCATCACTACGCCGCCCATATTGCAGATTCGTACCATAGTTCTTAGTAAATATGACAGCCATGGCCCGTTTAGTGCTGTAATCCATCAAGGTGGTTGCTATCAGCAGCCGGTGCCAGGCGGTGCGAGCTGCCTTCCACATGCGGGAATCATTCTGCATCACTGCCATCACTACGCCGCCCATATTGCAGATACGTACCATAGTTCTTAGTAAATATGACAGCCATGGCCCGTTTAGTGCTGTAATCCATCAAGGTGGTGGCTATCAGCAGCCGGTGCCAGGCGGTGCGAGCTGCCTTCCACATGCGGGAATCATTCTGCATCACTGCCATCACTACGCCACCCATATTGCAGATGGCGTTTTGTGAGCCAAACATCTCTTGTCCGAGGGCTACTTGACTGACGCCGAGGCGGAGGGAAGGCTCTTGAGCTACGAAGTTTTGGATCCTGTGCAGATAAAAGGTTATGGTGCGGCGGTTTAGCCTAGTGATGGATGACATTGAGAGCGATTTTTTTTTGCAACGGTTGCTTTTCGAAGCGTAAACTTTGTGGTGTATTTTCATGCATATGTTTTTACAATCATCATCATCTGTAACAGCTTGGTTCGCAAGTTGGATGTGTTATATTCGCAAAAAAGAAGCCTACTCCTAAACTGATACCATCAGAAGCTACGGAGCCGACAACCCGATCGAAGCTACGGAGCCGACAACCCGATCGACAGACCGACTCGACAAAGCCTTCAAACTTACACCCTTAGTGAGTAAAGAGTAATCTCTTTACTCACCAAGGCGCTATGGCTATTTCAGACACCGCGTAATCCGCGTGGTTCGAATCTAAGCTAAACATTCGCAAGGTCAATCTATGTTTGCGCGGATTCCGCCGTGTCCTTAAACTTAAAAACTACCCTCTTTACCCTAGGTTTAAAAATCCAAAGAAACTCACCAAGTAAGCAGCTTCATGGCGAAAATCTGATGCGCGATGACGTGTGCGTGCATCACGAGACACTTGAGGCTGGGTCCGTGCCGCGACGTGTACCTTTCGATCATTGCGGTGCCGCTGAGTACAACATTACAGACATCACCCCACACCTCATGCAAACTATGATCTTATAAATGAGGGGATACAGTGTAAACTCTTTCGTGAATAAATGTTTGTCATTACGGGGGTTTGCATACAATGACACTTGAGGCTGAGGCCGAGCCTCGAAGTGTACCTTTCGATCATTGCGGTGCCGCTGAGTACAACATTACAGTTATCACCCCACACCATGCACATTACGACCTTATAGTTGATAGGATAAGGCTCTTAATGCTTAATTCATCCTTTTGATGGGGAATACGCATTATTAGCAATGTTATGGGGGTAAATAAGGGAATTTCGACCTTAAAGCTAAGCGGATACAGTATAACGAGGAGATAGGCCAATGTTTTGATTGTTTATTTTGGATTCTGGCGGTATACGCCAGTCAAAGATCTTGATCTTATCAGAGAAATGGGGGGGTGTCGATGTAATGTCGTCCTTATAAGTGAGAGGTTACAGTCTATACTGTTATTAGCCTATGTCTGTCCCCGGGATATTGTTTACGGGGGGAGGGTGTAAACGAATTCATTATTACACCAAACTTCAATAACAAGCAAATTCAAGTGAAAAGGTAACAGGCAGACAGAGTTACCTTTCGCTTTTAATGTAAGTAAGGAAAAGACAAAAGGTCATGTACAGGTAAATGTCACGCGTCAAAGGCAAATGAACTCTGTGGTTATTGATACAAAAATAAGCAAAAATAAATTTAGGAGACGACCTCTATGACGCAATGCCCAAAAAGCTACCTGAGACGCAAAAGAATGTGGTTTTTTTATAATGCAACTAGCTGTACTCTAGCCAAACAGAAGATATTTTTTGAAGTTAAATAATATCCCAAAAATTTGATTTTATCGGGTCTGAAGATACAATGTTTGTAAACATTGGTCTCCACATACATTGGTCCCAAAAAAAAAATACTTTCTTGTTGAAATTACTCTACTTGTCCATTTGAGCTGTTTCCTATCAAAAGTCAATAGGCCCGTATTACGAAAGCTCGCTCAGTCACCGATCTATGCTTGAGTGACGTTTATGCCATAGAAAAGCGTTACTCAAGCATCGATTGATAACTGAGGAAGCTTTTATAATACGGGCCTTAGACAAGTTAGATTTTATACATAAACAGCTTATTAAATAGTCATTATTATCAAATAAGAAACAAAATGTTATTGATTTTGTTCGCTTCAATTTTTTGTCCACTAGTGGAAGAAGCGAAAAATAAACCACTAGTAAGTTTGTATAATATTTAGGGCTGACAATTATATTTCAAACTTGACCAGAATTTTGGATAAACATATTTCTTGAGAATGGCTGTAATATTATTTGCACTTCCTTAAATAGCTTAAACACCTTATATTTCAATCTCATGCTCGACTTACATCTCAATATCCGTCTTGAGTTTCTCGCAGATCTCAAAAAGGTTGCATTTGACCAGCGCGCGACCTTCGCGGTCGATCAAGCTGACCAGTTCTACCGCGTCGCGATGGTTTGACTTCATCACGCGGGTTAATGTTCCTATCACCTGTAAGAAATGTTCAATGAATTTTTAGGGATCCGTACCCAAAAGTTGCCGAAGGCACCCTATTATTAAGCCTCCGCTATCTGTCCGTCTGTCAGTGGGCTATATATATCTCATAAGACTTTATGGGTAGTAAAAGTTTTTACAGACTGTTTATGTGATGTTATGAGTGTCCTATTACCTCCATAAATATACGAACTAAAAAAAACATATTTATTTATTTTATTTATAAATGAAATAATAAATATAATAAGGTGTATTACCTGCTCAAAAGTGTGAGTCTCGTCATTGTATAGAACAGTGCAGTAGCAGTCGGGCTGGTCCAATATTTGCTGCAAGTCTCGTTCCTCGTCCTTCAGTCTACAACAAAGCCACACACATATTATAAATGTGAAAGTTTGGATGGTTGGAGGGATGTTTGTGTAGCGACCTCTAGACAGATATTGGCTGAACCACAAAGCTAACGTCAATAGAGGTGCGCAATGAATTCACATGGAGAAAACAGAAGCTATCTACCTACCTAAGCGCTTGTTGCAACCAACCTATACATATAGAACTATTCAACATCGACTGTTGGTCGAAAGACCACCGGGCAAGTGGACCAGCTGGGTCAGCCCGGTCAGAGGAGATCTCCCTCTGCTACAATTTGGGGGAAATACCACCTTCTCCCCAAAAGTTTGTTACTTCTTCACGCCAAAACTACTAAACGGAACGGGCTTATAGTACAAACAGGTAGTTTTAGGCCTGAAAAAAAATATATAGGCTACTTTTTATCCCATAAATCAATTCCCATGGGATAGAAATAACCTTAAAGCTTTTCCATAGAAACAACGCGTGCGAAGTCACGGGAAGAAACTAGTTGATCATAAAGTAAACAAGTTTTGTGCATAGATTTTTACGGCTTTTTAATAAGTCTTCAAAACGATAACGGAATAATAGTAACGAGTTATTGTTAGTTAATAAAAGCTTTAACATTACAAAAGGTACTATTATTATCTATATATAAAAGAGAAAACTGGGTGACACATCAAGAGAACTCTGAAACTACAAGACCTACGAAGCTGAAATTTTGAATGGAGTTTCCTTTTAGGACGTAGGCTAAGAACCTATTTTTGGAAATTCACATGGGGGTTTTAAGGGTTTTCTCATAATAATTTTAAAATCGTAAAGGATTGGTTGTAAAACTTTTGTTTTGATAGTTTACATGGAAACCAACATTACTTATGATATTACTAAAGTCCACGCGAATGAAATCGCGGGCGGGTCAGCTAGTTTAATATATTTCAAGAAAGTGAATGTTGTTTGGCGGGACATAAATTAGCTTCAATGCTCTTTTTAGCGCCAAAAGATCGCAAGTTAAATCGATGACTAATATTTTGTAATATATTCATATAAAGGTGGGTTTAGACGACCAAAAACAGAACAAAGAGCTAGAACGAGAGCATTAATAAAATCTTCTATCTTCTTTTAGTCTCTATGAACAGAGATAGAACTACAAAAGAATGCTTAATCTCTGTTTTAACAAAATTAATTTGACGGAATGGGATGGGAATAGAATAAGCATTCAGTCGATTGGTCTCAGGAAAATCTAACTTTATGATGATGAGCATGAATCATCATAGAAGATCTATTGGTATACCGAAGAATCGATGGCGTGACTTAGGTGCCCATTCCACTCATCCAATATCTTTGTCCAATGTAAATTTGATCAAAGAACTTGGATGACTACATCCAACTTGCTAGCAACACCGATATTTGATCAAACAACTTGGATGGCTTCATCCAAGAAGAACTTTGTTGAAATGTTGGACAAAAAACTTGAACAAAGATATTGCATGAGTGGAATGGGTCCCTTAGATATAAGTAAAAAAGAGAGATTGTATACACTAGCTTCTCGAAAGTGGTAAGCTCAAATTAGGTGCAATTAGGTTCACCTACCTCAGTCATAGTCGGATTGGAGGATGGTTACCTGAGATCATAGGGAAGGCTATTGCACGACTTGTGGAAATAAAAAAAATAAAAATTGCATTTGAACAAAAAAAAATTGTATTTTTTTTGAAAAAAAAGGCTAGGCTCGTGGTCGTGCGTCAACAGACGTAAGCAGTAAGCTAACGACTGACGCTACTATTTGCATACGTTATGTTAGACTACGTCTGGACATTCTGCATATGTAGGACCAGGTCTGTATTGATGTTAGGTAGTTTTGTATATGGATGGTTACCTGAGGTCATTGGGAAGGCTAGGCGCGTGGTCGTGCGTCAACAGACGTAAGCAGTAAGCTAACGCAACTGACGCGACTATTTGCATACGTTCTACCACGTCTGGACTGACATCTGCTTCGGGGGTATTGTCTTCTGCTGTTGCCTGCGAAGAAAACAAAATTTGTTATAAAAATTTAACATGTTATGTATCCATTGTTATTAGAAGGTACCTAAGTATCATCATCATCATCAGCCTATAGTAGTCCACTGTTGGACATAGGTAAGTACCTAAGTATGTTATGTTAATATTAATAAATAATGTTTGGTACACTCCTGCATTACTTAAATTTACAATTATTTTCATCCAAAGGCACGGAAGAGATTGCTTTTAAGCTACAAGGCCGCCCATTGCACTAGTCTTAAGTTATGTCTTTTTATGATGTTGTTTTTCTGGTGTACAGTAAAGAATTTTTGTATTGTATTGTAATAATTATGTTGCAACATTTTTCACACAGCTTAAAAGCAAAAAAAAACAAAGTAAACAAGAGCTTTTATCATCGGAGAAAGACGACACTATCTGCTACAGTTTTGTTTATGTAAATGCCGTTTACAATTAACAGGCGGACTTTAGACCACTAAGGTCTGTATTCACCAAGAGATAATCGGACATTTAGGCAGCTTCATCGGTTAACTTTGACGTTTAATGTATGAAAATTTGTGTCCAAAACGTCAAAACAACCGGTCTTTATGTGTGCTTTTAGTCTTGTCTTATTTCCATGGACATTGTGGTCGGCAATATCGTAAGCTTACTGCATGTAGTTCACAGAAGGGGTCTCGCTTCCAGGCCTCGGTATCTCCGCAGTCGCAGCAGCCTCCGCCACCGGACTGGCCCATCTTGTACTTGTGGTTCCGATGGGGAGACACTTTGAAGCATTCCACGCACAAAACGCAGGTGTTGTCCATACCTGAAAGGAGAACATTGTTTTGTACAAAGAAGTTGAAGTTGGATTACAGCCGAGGTAACTGATATAATTAATACATTTAATTAAGTACCTATATATTTATTTTTTTTACAAATCACAGAAAGCACCCAGAACAAAATATCTGCAGATCGTAAAAGCATTTGTCCTGGGGCGGGAATATTGGTGTCTCGCTCGCACTTCGGTCTAGGGACGTCTTACCATATCTGCGGCTCATTCACTAGTTATATTGCACAAGATTAGAAATAGCGTGTTTTTGCGATTAGTTGTAACCCAACACATGCCATTTATTGAGTTAGCGCTGGCAGAACGTACCGTATCTCCACATTTTTATTTTGATCTAAGATTTATTTTGTAATCTGTGTTATCATTATCACGCTGCGGTGTGAAAATCAAATGACCGTTTCTCTGCACAGACAGTCGATCTAACAGTACGCAGCGTACTGCGTGGTGATTAAGAGACCAAAGCTTTAGGCTGCAGCCGCAGCTTGCGCTATTCAAATCAGCACACGCACTAAGACAAGGCTATCAGCTCGATCTGACAAGCTTGCTTGAGACGCATTCGATTTTACCGTTTCACCAAAAGAGTATCTAAGCCACTATGTGGCATCAAATTATACTAACCACACTCCCTGCAGCTATAAGCAGGCTCGCCTGGCTTGAACACCCGCCCGCAGAGCCGCGAGCGGCGCGGAGCCATGGGAGGCTGTCCCGACGCGGTGCCCCATACAAACTGTTCCAGGGGCTCGATCAGGAGCTTTGCCCCAAGTTGCTCGTCGAACGACCAGTCTGGAAATAGGGATTTCTGTTAAAACTATCTCATGATCAGTTCATACTAGTATACTGCCAGACAGATCTTTAATGATGACCGCCATAGACCACTGTCTTAAGCTTCTTTCAGCAAGTCTTTCGTAGATCGTCATCTCACTTAGCATCAGTTTTGTTTCGAACGACATCCTACGAATTCTATCCTGCAGAAATAAAAGCGCTTCTTTCCATAGCTCGCTGAGCGACTTTGAGCTGGTAGATCAGTAGTATCGTAGACTGACTTGATGTGGACACTCGTCGACCGTGAGTGTCACAAAGCCTTCGCTCCGTAATACATGATTTACACTTTGTTAAGTATCAAGATCGAATGACAAGTGTCAGTGTTAAGTGCTTAGTAAAATCAGCGTGTAAACTGACGAATATTACTAATCACTGATTACTTACACTTGGTCACTCGCAATTGATACTTAACAAAGAACAACTGACCTGAGTCACGATGGGAACGACCGCAATGGTTGCAAATATTTCAAGCATTCTGATCATTATTCTGTAAGTGCAATGTACAAAATTACCTAGACAAGTCCTGTTCGGCTGAGGAGAATATATCCTGGGCACGACGACGCGCCAATGCTCCTGGAAGTGCGAGGAAGACAGCGCTCCCTCTTTCATCTTCTTCCGCCATAGCTCGACGACCTCGTCGGCGCGCGCCGGCAGTGTGTACCTGTAAACAAGAAAGAACATTTACAGTTCCTTTAATATACCTGAAGGCGCGTTTCCATATAGAACTAGTTTCTACCCGCGGTGTCGCGCGTGCTTTTCAAGTAACATAGTCCATCCCCGGGATATCGTTAGCCTCCCTCCCTGTCAAAGATCCGTTCAGCTGTTTAGGCGTGAGAAGGTAACAGACAGACAGACATACATAATTGCTTAAGTTTTTATAATAATAATATGGATAGGAAATGAAAACTCTTGAAAGGAATACCTTTGTTTATTGAGTATAAGCGATTGCTCAGAACCATTTGACTTGTTCTCTATGAGCAAATGGTTCAATCTTGTTTAAAAAAGGGTTGATAAAAATCGTGATTTTTATAAAAAAATCCGATTAATTTGATTTAAATCGGATTTATTTGATTTAATCAGATTTTTTATATTATCCGGTTATTTTTATTATGAAAGTCAGTTATTTATAAAAAGAATTTTTGGATTGTATTGTAATTATTATGTTGCAACATTTTTCACACGGCTTAAAAGCAAAAAAAAAGCAAAGTAAACAAGAGCTTTTATCATGGGAGAAAGATGACACTATCTGCTACAGTTTTGTTTATGTAAATGCCGTTTACAATTAACAGGCGGACTTTAGACCACTAAGGTGTGTTCACCAAAACATAATCGGACATTTAGGCAGCTTCATCGGTTAACTTTGACGTTCCCTATTTGAAAATGGTACATAAATATATGGTAGCATTCTGCAAAAATAAATCACAGTTACCTCACCGATCAAATAAGTTAAACCTATGGCCAGAAAAAGGTACTGTAGGTTTACTGCTAAGCTTTAGTTAGGTAGATCTCCAGAATATACTGTAATTGGTGTATTTTATTTAATACGGATCATTAAGATGATAATGTAATATTGATCGAAAGCTAAACGAGATTCGATTATTTAACAACTAGAAGGCGCTCCACGTGCTCTTAAAAACAAGTTTCCGAATTAGACTATTTTAAAGATGACGTATTTATGTATTCTAAATGCTTTGCGATTATATTAAAATTAGCATAAATAAATTAAACATAAGATAAAACGTGTTGAGTGGCCAGTGATGATGCATCTTACAGATAAAATGGCAGTTCAATTAATGTAACGACCTTTGTAATCATTAATTTGGCACCGATATCCAAACTGCAGATGAAGCTGATTGCGATGAATCCGGTAGTCGTTACGATTAACGACAGCCAAACGCCAAAACGGTCAAAGTGAGCCAAGTGGGCCAAAATTCAGCAGGTGGGTTTGTGTTCCACCAATTCTTCCCAGATATTTGTCCTACATGGTAGTGGATCAAATAATAAATAAATAATGCTGGACAATTTACACAGCAGCATCAGAATATAGCCCCAAGCTAAGCAGAGCGAAAAGAAAACATGGTAACTTACATAAAACCTTGTATTTTTTTGTATTGTATTTTCTTTATTAATCAAACTTATAGTAATCTTACTTAAAAGCCAGTAGCCACTATAAACCAGAGGTTTGTCAAGTGTCTACGGTTACAGCGTGTTGCCACACATTTTGCATGAAGTTAAGGATAACAAAAGATAACTACTAACTTAAACAAACTAAATCTAAGTAAGTACATAACATTAGTGGCAGCATAAACAAATAAATAAATAAATAATGCTGGACAATTAACACAACATTATCTAGCCCCAAGCTAACCAGAGCTTGTGTTATGGGTACTAGATAACTGATATACATAATACAATACAATACACAGATATGTAAATATTTTTGATTATACATAGGAAACGACCAGAAAACTCGGAACAAATATCTGCAGATCGTACAAACATTTGTCCCGAGGCGGGAATCGAACCCGCAACTTCCTGCAATAAACAAGTAAATAGTACCAATAACTACCACTATAAGCTAGGGCAAGAATACATAGTGTAGAAGTCGGTTATACTACAATATTTTATCGCAAAAGTAGGTTTGAATGCCTACGCGGGTAGTAATATACGGTGTAAATGGTTTGCGCATATTTTAAGTATTTTAGTGATACTGGACCACTCAAACATCATCTAGCCCCAAACTAAGCAGATCAGCAGTAGGTTTGTGAGGTTTTTACCGACTTCATCAAGGAGGAAGTTCTAAAGTCGGCTGTATGTATTTTTTTTATGAATGTTCATCGACTTCTGCGTCCATTATGGACCGATTATAATCATTCACTATTGTATAGAAAATGATCCCGAATTGGTCCCATATATATCATATTCCCGATGGATTAGTATTTATCCCGCTAATCATAAAAAAACAAGATAATACTTTTAAAAAATCACGGAACAACAATTTTGGTGATATCTTCGCCGATTCTCAATAGTGTTTGATGATTCTTTCGTCTAATATTATAAAGAGGAAAGATTTGTTTGTTTGTTTGAATCGAATAGGCTCCGAAATTACTGGACCGATTTGAAAAATTCTTTCACCATTACAATCCTACATAATCCCCGATGAACATAGCCTATAGACTATACCCGTGCAAAGCCGGGGCGGAGAGCTAGTTTTGTGTAAATGTTGATTTTGAGGTGGACCATAAAAGTTTGATTTTCGTGGAATTTATATGTGCAACGTAAAACGTATCTAAATCATCATCAAATCATAATTTACTATCACTGGTTTTATGGTTTCCATGGCAACGTGCGTAAACAAGAGGTCTAACGAAGTTGTCGGATGGCGGATCGCCTAAAAAACCTTTGTCTGCGTCTACAACATCGATTAACCCCTCGTTTGGAGTCAAATCAGTCGGTTTTACGACTATGGTAGACCCTGAACAGGGCTTATGCGAGTCAACCGTACGCGTAAAACAAAGCCGATCAGGCTTCAAACGAGTGTTAGGTGTGGGGAGTTAATGCATGTCGCGCCATTTTACAACGAAAAAACCCAATTTCGTCATACTTGTTTGTTTGGGTGCAAGTATGATTACTGGAGACAGATAAACAAAAAACTTTGTTCGAAGTCCTCTAAAAGTCATCAGTCGACCTACATGAGTCAGTTTTGCCCCCATAATGAATAATTCATATCGAAACGGTTCAATAAATCATTTATTTTTAGACATAGAGGGCGTAGGTAAGGTAAACAACAACAATAGACTGTTATTTAGATTATCAGGTTAACTCGTTAACATTTTTTAAGTCCATTATTGTTTGAGTATTTATTTCTAGATTTATATGTAGGCTATATTGTTAGCTATAGTAAGTTTTGGAATACAAGATATTTTATGTAAACATGAAGGAGGTCTCAAGAAATTTTGCGATTTTTTCGTCTATTGTTTGTTAGACCTTAACAATCGCTGTATCTCTTGAACCGTAAGTAGACGAGACATGTAGTTTTCAAAAAGTCAGTAATACAGTAGCTTTTACTATCAAGTTAAATAAAAAATGAAAATCAAATAAAATTCAAAACTGAAGGGGAACAGTGTGACTATAAAGAATTTATCTGATTGCTGATTTAGTTCGTAATGAACCCTCGTTTGCGAGTCTGACTCGCACTTGGCTGGTTGTATTTTGTTTTAAACTGAATAAACAATGTTAGTACTCAAGCAAGGCAAACCATAGGAAAACAAAGCGTTTTGATCAGGAAAAAGCAATGCGTTAAGTTTATCTGCATCAATGGATCTTCTTCCATAGCCCTCATGAGATTTTTCTCCTTACGAGGTTATGGATACATAACCAACGGATATACTTACCTATTACCCATGACAACGGCTACATCCCCAGTGCAATCTACCATTCAAAAAGTCAGGCATTTGACATCACACGCGCAAGCCCACTCAAGTATATAAATACATGCTCAAACTGGATCAATGTGATTCACATACATGTATCAATGGAATGGAAAACTCAAGGTCACAAAAACTATCAAGTCTGACTGTCAAATCCACTAGCCCACTCACTCTTCCTCCGTCATGTCACTACACTATAACACCATGAACGTTTTTTTTGACACTGTATTCCCGGGAGTTCCTTGAACCAAGGTGGCTTCTTTCATATAAGTGAGACGACGTTGCCGGGCGAGGGTAAACATTGAACTGACGTGAGATTTTGGCAACGTTCCACAGGACTGATAACTCAACTCTTTGTCTTCATGTTCAGAGCAAGCCAAAACGAGTCGGGGTGATTCGTACGTTTAGGGTTCCGTTTAGGATGACTGTCACAAATACACGGAACGGGGTTTCGTGGATCATGTTCAAATAAATAAATAATGCAAGCACGGGAATTGTTGTCTAGGGCAGAAAAGGGAAAAATTACGCCACCTTGTCATAAATTTGAAATGGATTCTTTCAACTTCAATAATGTACGAAATGTATGTCGATGCGATATCATTATTGTCTATTCTACCCTAGAAAACAATCCCCGTGCTTAGCCGACTGGGCATTCCACACAAGATCATACGAGTATAGACCCGAAACGTTTAAATTGAAATTCATCTTTTAAAAATTTTTTTTTTACTTTATTATTAGACTTAATTTATCATTTTTTACCACAGCATTTTCAAGTAAGCAGAGCTTGTGTGAAAAGTATTTAACTACCTCACGTTAAAAAGAGCCTTGAATGGACTCGAAAGACAATCCGAAACTCCCTGCATTTCGCAAATAACAGCCGGTTTTTCGGACGCTTGTTACTTTTGACAAAAGTTTAAACTTCTCGTTAACCTCTAGTGAGCAGGAATCAAGATGCTGTCATAATGATTGTGTGTGGAGGAACCAAAACTTGGCTGTAAGTCTATCGTACAATTTTTCGTGCACTTAGTGGCAACTTAGCCTCAACTTTGCGATCTTGGATAACTACCTGTTGGCATTGCAAAAAACTGCACTGCGTGCGGGCTATATTGAAACTATACATAAGAATCTACAAGTCATTTTAAATGATCAAACAATCTTTAAGGTTTCCTCTTGGAACTTGACTACCAGACACTTCTTACTTAATTGATTTATTTTAATTTAATTGCTTTAATTTAACTAGATTTAATTCTATGTAATCTGATTGTAATTAGTTTGATTCTATTTAGTTTGATTTAATTTATACTGAATTTGACCATAATAGATGCAGCTACAATTGTAGCTTCTTAGCATAAAATGATTATGATTACAAGTCTTTGTTACTAACAAATTATGGATCTTAGCTATCTGAAATAAAAGTATTTTATTTTTATTTATTTTTTTACTTACTTCTCTTACTAACAAATAAAATATTCATTGAAAATGAACAGCTGAGAGAATTATTAGTGAATTGAGAGACAAATTAAAAACGATCTTTTTTAAATCTGGTCCAAAATAGTATTTTGAGCTATGTTATATTTTTGGTTTCAATAAATTACTCTCGTTTTTCGAAGAATAACTCGTTTGATTCGTTTAACATAAAACTGGCTGGAAGGATTTCAATGAAAGTGAATTTATGATGAATAAATAAACAATTTTGTAATATGTTATAGATAAGATCAAATGATGCGTTGTTTTACATAAAGATTTAAAATAAGATAACCCACCAATGTCATCTAAAGACGTTGACCTGTTTTTATTAAATCTATAAAATTTATTTACATTTGTTGATAGCAAAAAAATACCTATTGTTAAGAAACGATATAATCAATTTTATTTGTACGGAACCTTCATTGTCGTGTTGTAATCAAGATTGGCGAGCTTTTTTTTCAACTTCTCATTATGGCATTTTTTTCTTCAATCGACTGTTTCGAGAAGGTCAGTAACATAACCGGATAGGCGGATATGTTGGCAATCTTCCTTTTAGGGACATGGTCAAGAAGTAAAATAATGCTGGACAATTCATACAAAAGTATCAAGCTAACTCCAAGCTAAACAGAGCTTGTGTTATGGGTACTAGATAACTGATATCTCACTAATATTATAAATGTGAAAGTATGGATGGATGTTTGTTACTCAATCACGCCAAAACGGCAGAACGGATCTGGATGAAATTTGGCACAGAGATCGATTATAGTCTGGAATAGCACATAGGCTTTTTATCCCGGAATTCCCACTGGAACACGGTTTTATAAATTCGAATGTAGCTCTGTCTCAGTCTGTTCGTTACCTTTTCACGCCAAAACGGCTGAACGGATTTTAATGAAATTTGGCAAGGAGGTTACTGGTATCCCGGCAACGGACATAGGCTACTTAAAAAGCGCGTGCGAAGCCACAGGCAGCAGCTAGTCCTTAATACATTACATTAGGTATCTGAATAAATACTCAATATTTATTATTGAAAACCTATGTAGTGTGAAGGTCCGCTTGCGACGCAGAAGGTTCGTTTCTCGCCTTGGCAAAAATGTTCGTATGATCTGCAAATGTTTGTGCTCTGGGTATTTTCTATGTGTACAAAAATTAATAATTATGTCGGTCATCTAGTACCCATAACACAAGCTCTGCTTAGTTTGGGGCTTGAGCCCTAAGTTAAGCAGAGCTTTGTGATGACAGCATCACAAAGCACAAAGCATGTAAAATAAACAATTATTTTACATAGAAAACACTCAGAATGATAAAGACCTTCTCACCCTATATAGAAGACTAGCAGCGCCTCGCGGTTTTACCCGCGTAGTTCCCGTTCCCGTAGGAATTTCGGGATAAAAAGTAGCCTATGTCCTATTCCAGATTATAATCTATCTCTGTGCCAAATTTCATCCAGATCCGTTCAGCCGTTCTGGCGTGATAAAGGAACAAACATCCATCCATCCATCTATCTATCTATCCATCCATCCATCTAAACTTTCACGTTTATAATATTAGTGAGATAGTGAGATAACCTATTAATGGATGGATGCCTGTGGCAAGATTTTTATTAGATCTAGCGGTCCGCCCCGGCTTCACACGGGTATATTCTAACGCCTATGTTCATCAGGGATAATGTAGGATTCTAATAGAGAGAGAATTTTTCGGTCCAGTAGTTTCCGAGCCTATTCAATTCAAACAGACAAACAAATCTTTCCTCTTTATAAGATTGTTGGTATAGATAATTTTCTAGTTCTAGCTCAACCTAATAAAACCTATGATTAGATATCCTAAATCGCAGATACCTACATACCCGGGTATCAACACAGTTCAAAGAGTTCGTTGAACTGCGTAGGCAGGTTTTTATACATGTTTTCTGAAAATAATGCAAAACCCATGACGTTCTCTGTGGCGCAGTGGGCAACAAGATAAAGTTAAAAACTACAACCCGACTACGTGAAAGTTATAAAAGTTTGAAACATTTACATTGACAAAATAGAATGACGTATCGGTCATATTTGATAGGCATAGAGTTGAAAATGAAAATAGGTCGTAGGTATTGTAGTTTTTCTCTATGGGGCCTGCAGCCTGCGGCTACCTAAACTTTAATACGCGTTTTGAAGGCTTATTCGGGGGCGGAGCCCTAAATCCTATAGCCTATAACCATCGGGGTATTGAGACGAATCAATCGATACATAATTTGTTCAAATCGAACCAGTAGTTTCAGCGCTACGTGGGAACAAAGAAATCGGCCACATACATACAAACATATAAACATACAAACATACAAACATAGGGTGCTAACCTCATAACCCTCCCCTGTTGGTAGTCGGGTAAAAACGCGCTTGTAACGCAAGAGGTTGCGGGTTTGATTCCCGCCATGGGAAAAAACCAGCTGACTGCAGATATTTCTTCCAGGTGTCTAGAACACCTGGTGTTATTAAATAGGTATGTGTAATGAAAAAAATCTAAGTACTTACGTATAAAAATATATTCGTATAAAAACTTTTAAACGATCATGGTTGGTAAAAGTAAAGTCATTAATA
The DNA here is from genome assembly GCA_947086465.1 of Eupithecia exiguata. Classification (NCBI taxonomy): domain Eukaryota; kingdom Metazoa; phylum Arthropoda; class Insecta; order Lepidoptera; family Geometridae; genus Eupithecia; species Eupithecia exiguata. The sequence goes on from OX352244.1 coordinate 9,457,575, forward strand.
CCGGGATAATAATAAATATTACAAAAGCATTAAAAAAAGCTTATAATATGTATCACAAACTGTGCGATGGATTTTTGAAATAGATGGATAGATAATTCTTTAATCACCTTTAAGGTGAACAAATCTTTCAAAAGAAAAACATATTGTATAAAATTAAAGATAGCAAAGGATTTGAAATTTCCTTTGTTAAACTATATATATAACTATATAAATAATAAGATAAAATAGGTGGCGGCGCTAGTTTGACGCATACCACAGCCTTAAGAAGCGAACCTAGCGTGTTTGCTTGTCAAACTAGGACTAGATCTCGGTACTCAGGCGACTCCCGTGGTTAAAAACTCGAATAACATAAAATTCTACATTTTGTCTATGTTTCCTACAACGTGAACGATTTAGAAAAAATATTACAATGGACAAAAATCATGAAATTGCACTCAATTTAGTTGAGATCTCAAGAACCCTGCGCGGTCTATTGAAATGACGTATGTTTTTCTTCGAAGGTTATTCCTTATTACTTGGTTCCTTCGGCTAGTTTTTTTTATAAGTTGTGAAGTTTTCTTTAAATAAAAAGCAAAAACTCCATTTTTGCACTTGCGCCCTCTTAAGAACATCAGTTATCCATAACGCAAGCTCTGCTTGGTTGGGGCTAGCTTATTGTTCAGTATTTTAGTAAAAAAAAAAGAAAGGTTTTATTTTCGTCACAATAACAAACAAAGGAAAAAGATAAGAAAAACATAAGACAAATTAGTGACAAAAAAGGGGCCATCCACTCAGCATGTGCCCAGAAACGATACATATCGCTAATGCGCGCTGGTTTTATGCGACTTCCATTTTTTATTTACATACAGAATTTATGAAATAAAACCGGCCAAGTGCGAGTCAGTCTCGCGCACGGAGGGTTCCGTACCATTATCTATAAAAACGGCAAAAAATCATGTTTGTTGTATGGGAGCCCCCTTAAATATTTATTTCATTCTAATTTTTAGTATTCGTTGTTAGAACGGCAACAGAAATACATCATCTGTGAAAATTTCAACTGTCTAACTATCACAGTTCATGAGATACAGCCTGGTGACAGACGGACAGCGAAGTCTTAGTAATAGGGTCCCGTTTTTACCCTTTAGGTACGGAACCCTAAAAATCAGTGTCAGTGTTTAATTTTAAGAGTTTGATCTTTTCTAAGTGGATACCAAGGAATACATGTGTATAAGTTCCTTGTGTATACATTTATTGTACCTACATGGAAATTAATAATGTTCGATTTTGACGACCTCTGTGGCGCGGTGGGCGAAGGTCTGCTTGCGACGCAGGAGGTTGCGGGTTCGATTCCCGCCTCGGGACAAATGTGTGTACGATCTGCAGACATTTTGTTCAGGGTGCTCTGGTCGTTTTTATAAATATCTAAATATCTATCTATGTATTGTATTATATTATGTATATCAGTTATCTAGTACCCATAACACAAGCTCTGCTTAGCTTGGGGCTAGATAATGCTGTGTGAATTTTCCAGCATTATTTTATTTTATTTATTATTTATTTTATTTTGATATCTACTCACTTTCTAGTTCAAGTAAGCAGCGAACTCAAAGTCTACGTACCTATGTACTCGCCTAGCCGAGTTGTATCTCTCAATCACCTTTGTTGGTAACTGGCATACATCCAGACACGTCACTTCACTACCTGAATGCAACGCCCTTGGTCTCGACATTGAGAGCAAGGCCCCGACTTCAGCCAACAAGTTCAAAACATATAACGACACTGTCAACACAAAGTAGGTTCTTAAGTTCGTATAGCAATCTTAATATCGAATAACAGACTACGAATTCCATCACTTACACTTAGCTTACACTTTGTTTTAAGACTCCATTTTTATCTTAGTTTAACTACTGTATCCTGTGTCAGTTTAGTAAGAAATAAAAATACAGGGTTATTGGTAAATTAGTGACAATAATAAATTTAAAATAAATACTTGGCACCTTCACGAACGTGTTTGTGATGATGGGCAGAACCTGCAGTTCACGTATTGTCACTATTTGTCACTAATTTACCAAAAACCCTGTATATTCTGTTATATTCTATTCTTAATACAAAACAACACAAAATAAAGCAAAAGATACATAGACATAAACATTAAATATAAAAGTACAATGGGCGGCCTTATCGCTTAGAAGCGATTTCTTCCAGGCTATAATTTTTACACTGGTTTTTTTTTTGCGGAACAAACACTAATTTATGGGAACATATTTTTTTTTACAATCAACTCGGGGTCCATACAATAACAAAAGAATCATAAAAGTTAGTCATACATAATTGCCGGAGAAATCGGCGCCCAAACATATAAAAAGAAACATGTACAGTCAGCTGCAAAAATATGTATACACTCCCATGTTTTGAAATTTGACTGAATAGTAAGTGTATAGTCATTGTGATAATTTATATATTGTATTCTGACAAGAACGATGACTGCTTAGTATGAAAAATGTGTGCGTAGAGTTTTATACAATAAAGATCAGAGGAAAATAAAAGTGAAAATTTGGAAGTGTATACATATCTGAGCAGCTGACTGTACATACAGCCAAACAGAACGTTCTTCTTTTTTGAAGCCGGTTGAAATAAAGACTTGGCGCAATAATACAGCGTTTGTCGTCTACCAGAGTTGGAACCTAAGAAATATAATTTGAAAAACAAAGGAAAAGGATAAGAAAAGGATAAGTTTGATCTTTTGTACATAACTTAATAGCATCAGAGAAAGCAAGAGCTGAAAGGGGACTGTCACAGTCGTTACCGGATTGTGCAGATGACCACTTCAGGGCTGATGCAATCTGCATTTTTCACGCTTCCTCTAATTCCTATCCTTTTTCCTCCTTAGATAAAAGCTACCAAAAGATCAGAAAATAATTTTAACCGAATGCACCTTCATTAGTATTTCAAGTACTATTGCAATGATTGAAACTGTGAACTAAAATGGAAGTAAATAAATGGAAATTACGTGCTGTGTGATGCACTGCACTCTTACATAATCAGTTATCTGCCTGAGAGAGACTAAGAGAAAGGCAGATTGAGGATACGCAAATTCCTAACCTACTAATTAAATATTTCATTTGTCCACTAAATTCTTAAACGTTAAGTACCTACGAAGTAACATTATTTCATCTGTGACCTAGTTTCGAACGGTTTTGATGACTTGATGAATTCAGAACGCATTTTTGGTTCCAATTTGTGGACGGACTGTCGAGATAAGGTTGATAAGATTGAAGGAAGACACAACATTAGCCAGAAATAACTGATTTGCTTGTGGAGAGGTTACAAGTAACACTATAGAATATCCAAAAGAGTAAGCAAAGAAAAGTTAGGCTAGTTATTTGTAAAGAAAATCCTGTTATTAACGAGTTACGAGTGGCTAATGGAAAAGGTACAAAAAGGGGAAAAGATTCACCTTTTTATACCCTCAATATTTATAAACTTTTTCTAAGTAATTTCAACACGACAACATCAGAAAACTTTTAGGCTCGGCGCAAACGGGCCACCGACCACAGCCACCGGATGTTGACCAGCGACAGCGACTACAAGTGTAGGCGCATATATTTTGTACAGACGCACCGCACACGTGCTGGTGGCGGCCACTCTCTAAAGCATTGTCCGCAACTTGCACCGACAGACAGTCGAGATAAGGTTGATAAGATTAAAGGAAGACACATTAGCCAGAAATAACTGATTTGTTCGTTGAGAGGTTTAAAATACGCCTTTTGTGGTCGCTGCGGGCCACATAAGACGTCGACACCTGCCATTGTCGCGCTGCTCCCCGCGCAGCTGTAGTTAGGCGTCTAGCGAGACTTCACAACGGGTAAGAAAATGTGGCGGCTTACGAACACCGGCAGCCTCCGGTGTCTATGGTCGGTAGCCCGTTTGCGCAGTCCTAACCGATGCTAATACTGCAGTTTTCGTCATCCTACGCTATACGGCCAAGGTCATAAAGGGCATCACAGCGACACGTGTTGTTACGTGATGCTCGCACGCAATTAAAAGTAACCAATATTTGTAAACACGTGCCTCGTAGTTCTAAACCTTCGTAGACCGATATGCATTTAACGACTTTTGTTTCACGAGCGATTTCACTTCTATTGTCGTATTCCTAGGTTTTCTTTTCACTTTGTAGCTATTAACATCGACGAACTAGCAAAAGCTGTTGACTGAATTTGAATATTACGTACTCGTCAGCCCTCTTTTGTCATGCGTCTTTCCGCCTAACGAGTTACACGTGGGTTCCGCGTGCGTGTGGCCCGCGTGATATGAAAAACATATACTGAAATTATAGTTTTCGGGTGACCCGCACGCGTACCAGATCTGCACGCGGGAAGAAATCCGCATGGGAGGAAAAGATTCTGACACGGACTGTCCCAAGTGTCCATGCATGCATATTGAACTGTTAAATTATATTAGACTAGTTTCTACCTTCTACCCGGCTTCGGTTGCGATGTGAGAACTAGTGTTTGGGATATAAATAAAGTAGTCTATGTTATAACAGGTTTAGACCTACATCTATGCAACATTTTAGCCCGATCTATTCAGTAGTTTTGGCGTTGTGTTCGCCTAAACATCTCACAGTCTTTTGCTTTTTTAGCATCAGAAGAATGTCTATCTAGGGCGTAAAATAGGAAGCACTTACCAGGGAATAAAGCGGACCATGTTGTTATACTTTTGATGCACTTAATAAAGTAATATCAACATCTCGCTGTGTTATGGCAGAGTGCAAGGAGAACTCTTAATGTGAAATAGGTATACCTTACAACTGTTGATGTTATTAATTACTGATAATATAAACGTTTAATCAGTCACGTCTTCTGTAATCTCGCGGGGTGCAGTGGAAATATTATGTAACAAAAAAACGAGAGAATATAACTAAATAATAAATAATGCTGGATAATTAACACAGCATCATCTAGCCCCAAGCTAAGCAGAGCTTGTGTTATGGGTACTAGATGACTGATATACAATAGAATATGAAGAGTTCTTTTGCAGTATTACGGCCTCATAAGAGCCTGTAATGGTCCACTGCTGGACGCAGACCTCCCTCTGATAATCGCCTTATTGGCTTTCATCTGGGGGTGTCTATAATCCCCACGCTGGCCATGCGGGTTGGCTGGGTATGTCTAAGAAATGAAATAAGTTCCCAAAAATTAAGTAAGAGGTTTCAAAGTTGTCGATGGAACCGACTAAGATTTCGTGGCTTAGTTGGTTAGAGCACACCTGTACCGAGGGTCGGGGCGCGGGTTCGAGTCCCGCCGAAAATTTTTGGGAGCTTCTTTTATCATTTCTTAATATTAAGATTTTCATATTTTAACAAAATTAATTTCATTCTTAGGTGAACCAGTAAACGCAGGTAGTATTTACAATTTCATTGACATGTTTGTTTATAGCACGCAAACTGTCTATTTTATGGAGTGCAAGGTGAAGTTACAAACCGACTGCTAACTCAGGGTATTTTCAATTATTTTAATTCCTATTAGTAATGTAATGAACGTTTATCTATTCGTCCTCGTGTGCCAGGAACGGAGTCACCGACTGTATTTCATAAGTTTATGATGCCTTATATTTGATAAGGCGCACGCAGGATTGAACAAGAAACCTAGGCCCGTATTATGAAACCATGGTCAGTCATCGATCTGTTTGAGCAACGTTTATAATATAGAAAAGCGATGGTCATCGATCGTTCATCGATCGATAACCAATAATAACATAGATCGATGACCCAAGCTTTCATAATACGGGCCTTAGTGTTTTAAACATACAGCCTTCGATCAAAAATAAGGAGTTCGCGGCCTCCCCCGTAGATACCTAGAGCCTTACAAAAATGTCACTCAAAATTGGGTTCGTTTTGTTTTGACGCAGACAGTTTGCGCAGAGCCTGACAAGTTTTTTCCATACGGAACAAGAGATTGGTGGAGTCGAATTCATTTTATTTTATTTTGTAAGTAGGTAGGTACCTACCTGAGAATTATATACCTTCCTACTCAGTTTATTTTCTATAAGGATTAATTAACAGAATTCAGGTAAAGATAACGAATCATTTATTGATGAAACTATAAATTGGTGTCTCAACAGTAGGTATTTATACAAAAGGGTCATTTCAGACATACAATAATTTAAACTTACAATACAATTTCAGGCAGGCACTCTAGATTAAAAAGAACTGGTTCCTGTCTGCGGCTTTGCACGAGTTTTTTTTACGGGAAAAAAATAAACGTTTTATAAATTCATACTTCTGGTAGGTAGGTAAGAACCTAGTCTTTCTTTTATTAGAGTCTACGCAAATGAAATTTTAGGGCGGGCCAACTAATTATTTTAAAAATCATCAACTAGTAATATTAAACTTATTTTTATGAAAAATATATTAATACATACTATAAATGAAAAAAAAAATTAGAAGAAATAGCCTCTCCATTTATCAATTTAGAACAAAATTAATATTTTAACATAGGCAAACCAAACAACAATATTTTATGCTGATTTCACAAGTATATGACTCACATCTCAATATACGGGTAAGAAATATATATAAACTTACTGAAAATAAGAAATTCCATCCTTTTTCAGCACTTTGGACGAGTGATTCTTGCATTTTTTGTACCCATGCTTTTTGTCTGAACGCTAAAATGACACTAGTTGAAAAGCTTTCCTAACATGTCAAAATGTATCTCTTTTGCTACTGAAGGTTGTGGCGTGCGCATTGTGAATCTAAGGGGGGCCGGCAAAGCCGGACATTTTTGATCGATGCATACAGCATATAATGACGCAGGTTTCACTTTGTTGGTCGCTTTATTGGCTTTTGTCATAAGGGAGTAATGCCCATAATCCCCATGCTGGGCATGCAGGTTGGTGATGCAGGCGCTGTTGCCCGCCCCCCACTACCAGTTAAGGCTGTGGTATGGGTCAAACTAGCGCCGCCACCTATTTAATCTTATTATTACGTTGAACAAAGGAAATTTCAAAAATCCATCGCACAGTTTGTGATACCTATTATAAGCTTTTTTTTAATGCCTCTGTAATAGTTTTATTCTATTAGGTTTAGGCTGAATATCGAAGTTGCCCTTGGTGGCCACCAATAACAATTTTCGATTTTCTGGCTAAACTAAATAGAGTAAAACTATTACAGAGGCATTAAAAAAAAGCTTATAATAGGTATCACAAATTGTACGATGGATTTTTGAAAACTCCTTTGTTCAACGTAATAGTAAAATAAAATAGGTGGCGGCGCTAGTTTGACCCATACCACAGCCTTAAGGTGGGTGCGCACCTCTAACCCCCATACAAATGTACTTACCGATTCGTTTGGAAACTACTACTCCGATTTTTATGAAATTTTACATAGATATTCGCATAAGAAATAGCTATGTTTGCACCGTTTTCGTTTTTCAAATATTTTTTTGGAAAACGAAAACGGTGCAAACGTCGTATATAAATCAGTTTAAATTAGAGCGAAAGTAATGAAATCGCTTGAAAATGAATTTTCGCTCTCATTAATGATGATTATGGGTTTTGAAAAACGAAAACGATGCAAACATAGTTATTTCTTATCCGATTACGTATGCAAAATTTCATTTCAATAAAGAGTGTAGTATCCAAATGAATCTGAGAGTACGTTTGTATGGGAGCTTAAAAGGTCCGCACCCACCTTAAGTACCTAGATATAACTTCTTCTGAATTAATGTATATCTCTTACTTGCAATAGTGTTTCAGCTCGCAATACGTTTTAGAATCTTCTAAAACGGAATCTCTGTAGCGATCGTGGCAGCAAAATGTTCTCAAAATGTCTTTAATTAATACCATTTTGTTTTTTATTTTATACTATTCAAAGAATTATCACAGAAAGGTCCTGTTTGTCCGTCTCACTTAACACTATTTTTTTCGTTTTTATGACCACTAAATTAGATACTTGCACTTTTTTTTATTGTGTTGCGTATTCATACAGAAAAAAAGAGATTTCGATCGAATGGAAATATCTTTGTTTTTATTATCCCGCGTCCGCGTATTAATAAAACACCTATTTATTAGTTATTTTATTTAGCTTAATTTTATTATAAAAGTCCAACACTACAATCGAAAGCGAAATAATAAAATACGCCTTTTATCACATATTCAATTACAAAACGAAGAACAAACAAATTGCACAACACTTTCAATATACATTTGAAAGCCTACGAAATTATTTGTAAACTAACGTAAGTGAACCGATTTTTTTTATTTACCTTCTTAGATAAGCGTTATCCAGATTATAAGTCAAGTAATTGTTTATTGCGTTAGTGTTTAGTTTATCACACAGGTTTGTTTGTTTCCTCGTTTGCGACCGGGGCTGCTCTACATAGATCAGATCAGACTTAGAAAGATAGTTGATTAACATCGCTTAATCGACTTATCTTCCAAAGCTGTTTGATTTTTGTCTATTCTACTAAATACACTAAAAAAACTCGATGTGGAATGGATGTGGCTATTTGCAAACAAACCACAACAAAAAAAATTTGCTTGAGTTCAGTAAGACATAATACTTACAGACAAAATGTAAACAGTATACATATATGGATTTTTGAAAATTCCTTTGTTTTACGAAATAATAAGATAAAATAAGTGATAGGTAAAATGACGACGCTATGTGAGTCGGGGTAAAAATAAATGCTGGACAATTCACACGCGTCATCTAGCTCCAAGCGATGCAAACTTTTGTTATGGGAACAAGAAAAAATAACAATTACATTATGAATCACATCACAATCGATAGGTACATATTTTTACTATTGATACAAAACACTCAGACCACCCGGATTATATTTTCTTGCTTGGTAAATATTGAACAAAATAATGCTGCGCATAGCTGATAAATAGGATTCAACCATTACCCCACAAGGCCCAAACGGCGGCGTACTATCTACTAGATTGGATTAGTTATTATAATATGACACATTGATGTTTTTGTTTTGACGATTTAGATAAAAGAATGCAAAGGTCTGGATAATTTTCTATGAACTGCGTAATTATTTAAAAGGTGTTCATTATAAAGGCGGTACCCCGACTCCCACTAGCGCCGCCACCAATTTTATTATTTTTATTACGTTAAATAAAGGAATTTTAAAAAGAACCATTGGGCAGTTTAGGATACCGATCATAAGCTTTTATTTAATACTTAGGTGGATACCTTAGGTCCTTGGGGTCAACGTTATATCCAAAGATCTTACAAAACTGCTAATAGAGTCCGCAGGTGATCGGAATACTGGCTTTTATTTCGGTCAACGAATTAGCATTTCCATTCAACGTGGCAATGCTGCCAGCATTCTGGGCACTCTGCCCTCTGGTGACGGCTTAGATTTTTAGAAAATATATTTAAGTGTAAATATTAGTTGTAATCATTTTATCTGTAATAGTTTTATTTGTATAGTATATGCAGAGATGCGAAAACCGAAATTGGTGGCCCCCAAGAGCAACATCGCATCTCTGCCTTTTTTTATTTAACCTATTTTGTCCCACTGCTGGGCAAAGGTCTCCCCAAAAATCAGCAAAATCAGCATCTCTGCCTTAACTAGAAAAAATAAAACTGTTACAGAGGCATTCGAAAAATGCGGTAGGTATCACAAACTGCCCAATGGTCTTCTTTAAATTTCTATGTTTAACGTAAAAATAAAATAGGTGGTGGCGCTAGTAAGCGTCGGGGTACCGCCTTAAATAAATTATCTAAGCATGTGTTCTTCGAAAAGATAATATTACGGTCAATAAGATAAAAAATCTAGGTTTATTATGCCCGTTCCGTTCAGTACTTTTTGCGTGCGAGGTAATAAACATCGAAGCTTTCGCATAAAAGTCAAAAGTCAAAGCATCATACGTAGGTATAATGTGATAAACGTAGGTAGGCTGAACAAAAACCTATGAAAGGTTAATTATGCAAACATTTTGTTTGAATTTGAACTATAAAAGTTGCGAGTGCTTGCAACTGATATCACCTTTCAGTAGTTGACCACCTCAGGTTACAGAATACTCGTAATTCGAGTTAACCACCTGTTAACATAGTTTACCATTGTTAATTTTGACCAAAAGTACTAATACTCGGCCAGATTTGACATGAATTTATCGTAAACAAACTAAGACAAACAAAACTGAATTTTACATGCTTGACGTAGAGTTACAGATACGCCTAGACCTTCCGAGATAAATCGTCGGCCACGTCAACATTTACCACCTGCCCCCCCAGCACGGGGATTGTTGTCTAGGGTAGAATAGAGAAAAATTATGTCACTTCGTCATACAATGCGTAAATTATTTGAAATGCATTCCTTCAACTTCAATAATGTACGCAATGTATGGCGATGCAATGTCATTATTTTCTATTCTACCCTAGATAACAATCCCCGTGCTAGGTCAGGGGGTCAGGTGAAATTATGGTCAAACGAAGGTAAATTTTCGATTTATAAAAAAGTGACGAAAGGTCCGTGAAGAGTACTGATAGATGCATGAATGCGAGGAGACGGCCGCGCATGTTCTCAAAGATTGCAACACCTTGGAACACTGAGGACACCTGGGGAGGCATGCACCGGTATCAGCGAGCTGCTGGCTTTCCTAGAGGACACCAGGTGGTTAGACTAGCAGCCCCCCACCCGTCACGCAAAAAGGGCTCACCAGTGGCCTAGTTACGGAAACCAGTCCAAAAACAAGAGTACTGATAGAGATGGTAAATACCTGTCAGAAGGCTTCATTACTGTGGCTTCTTCTTCCATGGGATCATCACCCACCTCCACCTCCAGTTGCACTGATGGTGGAGAATGCATCTCCAGTCACCACCCTGCGAGGAAATAGTTTATTTATTAATTAGCTGCTGACTGCGGCTTCGCACGCGCTTCAAGTATCCTATAGGCTAGGTTGCTTGGAAGAAATCGCTTTCAGCGATAAGGCCGCTTATAATAAGCGGCCTTACAATAATTGTATTGGTCATGTTTTAAAATTTAGATTTAAGGTTTATTTTTGTTATGTTTTAAGTGCAATAAAGTACACATTCATTCACTCCTATGTCAATCCCAGGGACACTGTCTACCTCCCTGCCAAATTCCATTAAGATCCGTTCAGCCGTTTAGGTGTAAAGGGTAACAGACAGAAAATTAAGAGATACTTGCGAATTTCTAATATTATCAGTATGGCTATATTGCATTCATGTCCAGTTAAAGGTGTTATGGTTTTGAGGTAGAATCTAAATCAACCCTGGGACCTAATTTCACTAAACAATAATGGTATTGTCTAAGAAAGATGAAATTTTTTGGCATTTTACCTATGATGAAAGAAACTACAGAGTTTTTTAGCAGCAGCCCTTGCTAGGGCTTCACAACATTCTGAGATATAAAAAAAATTACATTAAATAAAAAATACTAATAGATTGTTTCAAGGAAAAATTTAATTTAGGCAATGTGTTATGCAAAATACAGTTTAAAGGTACCGAAGGTGAAGATTGCACAAGATATTTTTTGTATTGTCATTAAATGGGGTAACCCATTTGAAAATTAATCTACGACTTTAATCATTTAAGCAATGACAATGTGACATCTTTTCTACAGAAGAAGAAATATCTGTGCTTAGCATTTAGCCTACAGATTAAAAATTCTTAAGCAAAATTTAATTGATTTTACTTGCAATATTGATGATCATTACATTATGTAACAGATTGTAATGCTAAGATACGCAAGTCTCACAAGAGTTGATACAAGTGCAGATAGTAATAAAACATAGATTTTGATAGAGTCAAGGATGACTAATAAGACTTGTACAAGGAGATTCATTCAAGATACATTTATTTGTGATTATGACACAATCACAGAAGCCTACAACGAAGTAAGCAGGAACAAAAGAAGTAGTGTATGAGTAGCTTGAACTATGTTAATGATAGAAAATTTAATTTATAAGTTTATAATTTTTTAAGCACTTTTTCAATAAATTTGTAGGTAATAGGTGTGAAAATAGGTACATCATCTTACACTTATACAAAGTACAGTGTAAGTACTCCAGTTGGTAATTGAACAAAAGCAAGCCTGTTATAGAACAACAATAAAAGCAGTACATGAGTACCTACACCACGCGCTAGGAAATTTACATTACAAGCAAACCAACAACAAAAGAAATCACCTGAGGACAATACCTTTGCTTCGCGAAACTTCAACTCATAAACCCGACAAGTAAATGATTTGCACCTACTGTTCTAGAACAATTCACTAAATCAAAACACTTCTCGGACGAATAAACTGCGTATTCATCACAAAACTTTTTCACTGAAAAAATATTTGATCATTCATTGGCACGAATCCACGAAAATTTTGACATTTCATCATAGCAGGCAGAAAAATCAGATGAATGAATTTGCAAAACAAAAATAAAATGTAATTATTATTTTCTTATAAATTTACGATGAATGTTGTAATATGCTGAGCAAATTTAGTAAAATTCGTAAACATTTACGTATTATTTTGTAATTTTTACTAATTCATCCAACAATTTCGGGCTACCATCAAAGAACGAGTGAAATGAATAAATATCATGCATGCATGACAATGACAGACAACGGACTTGTCAATCATAGATTATATGCACCCGGTTCATGGACATAAAAAATCGTTCTCACTATATTGTTCTAGTTGTACGAGTACGACTACAAATTTGTATGGAAAAAAATCTAGGGGTGGTGGTTTTACTCACACAGACCTGACTAATTATCTAGTTCTCTGATCAGACCTTAGTGGGCCATAGAGTTATCATCATAGTACTTATTATCTGTATGTTAAGGGCCCTATCTCATTAGGACACTATGGTACGCCACCAACAAAATGTGTACAGTTGTATGGAGGGTACCTCACCTGGTATCAGCTTGGTTTGGCAACCAAATTTGTTGCCGGGTAACCAAATCACCCACGCTGGTGGTGCAACCATTAATATGTTTAGTAGAGCTAAATTCGCGTCTCACTCCACCACCATTGGCGATGGTGTCTGTTTTTGTGTTTCTCGCTTGGTATTGGTAGTTCCAAGACACCACGGGGGGGTAGCGCGACCGGTGCAGGTGTGGCGCCACCAAGATGTCCTGCCCTTATTACACACACTGAGCTCTATTATTTGTATAGGCCATGGAGCTCAGTTATTATAAATAGAACAAAATGTCAGCAGGCTGCTTATACATTCACCTAGCACTAGGTACCTAGTCAAAGCAGCAGTGGGTGGTTTAAAAAAAAGGCTATTTAAGTCAATATTTAACAAATTTAAATTTAATTCTCACAAAGCTAAGCTAAGCTAACATAAACAAGTCTAAATTAATATTAATTGATTTAAGATTTTGGAGGTGTGGAAAATCCTAATGGCGGGTATTTTTCTAATAGTTCCGCCGCGCCCGACGGGTAAAACGCCATGAATTTGAATCTTTCACCCATTTTCGTAGGATTGACTAGCATATCGTAAGCGGCTCGAATTTTCTCCTTTTCTTTTTCAGTTTTTGCATGGTCCAATAGAACCTATAAAAGAAAAATAAGATCAACCTTTTAAGAATAAATATAAAAAAAAGTTGGTGCTTAATACAGGTTGTTCGTCAGAACGTGTGCACAAGTGTACTGACACTTGTGCCACGGGCACACGTTCTGCCGATGTCGAACACCCGGTATAAGTAGGTCATATTAAATGCACTTAGTATGTAGGGGAAGTTACGTAAATCCCTCGAGGCAAGACGATCCCATACGATTATGGCTAAAATATTAACTACACGTTAATATAATGATCCCTCAGCAAGCAAGTCGCGCGTCTTCGTTTGTTTGGTTCATAGTATATATCTAGGTTTTGTATTAAAAACAACAATATCTTACGTTTTGTTTCTTAAGGAACATAGCTTATATTGTCTAGTTACAGAATAACAACACAATGTCGCAAAATACTAAAAGTTTTCAGTCATCATTTTTAGTATTACGGAACGTAATAATTCTCGAATTGAAGTTGCGAGCAGCTGTCGCCGGATTCTTAAAGGAATCATCTCACACTACTTTCCTCTACAGCTTTTAGTCCTAAAATAGAAAGTATTTTTAAACAGATTTTTTATGGATATAGGATAGATAAAGACTCTAGAGGGAACTAGCAGCGCCTCGCGGTTTCACCCGCGTAGTTCCCGTTCCCGTAGGAATTTCGGGATAAAAAGTAGCCTATGTCCTATTCCAGACTATAATCTATCTCTGTGCCAAATTTCATCCAGATCCGTTTTGCCGTTCTGGCGTGATAAAGGAACAAACATCCATCCATCTATCTATCCATCCGTCCATCCATCTAAACTTTCACGTTTATAATATTAGTGAGATTATGCATAAAGATCATGTCCATTTCATTATCATTCACTAGGTTTCCCAAAAAGTGTAGCGACAACCTACCTGTAACCTTATTTCTGCTTGAGAACGTTCTAGAAAGTCTTTCTGCTTGACCGGACCGAGCACAAGGGCGTAGTGTTCATTGCTAGGAATCTTGGCAGCCACAGCCCTGATCTGGGAGAAGTCCACATCGGCTGTTAGATCACACTCTCCTGGCTTCTCGAGTGGATCTACTAACTTGTGTTTGTGGAAGGCCTGGAAAGTTTATTAATCAAATAAATAAGGTTTTACTATAAGAAAACGACCAGAACACCCGGAACATATACCTGCAGATCGTATAGATATTTGTCCCGAGGCGGGAATCGAACCCGCAACCTCCTGCATCACAGGCGGACCATCGCCCAGCACGCCACAGAGGTCGTCATTAGTATAGTGAGTACAATATGGACATGATGCTTAGTTACATATTCTCGTAATTTCCCGTCAGGCAATCGCCCTCTCCTTTAGCGAAAAATAGGGAGAAAGCGAGAATCAAGTCGGGTTTTTTACAGTTTACAATTACTTGTTCGCTAGCCCAATTCGCTCCTCAGCTGCTAGGTTGAATTTCAAGAAGTTAAAAAAAACCTATGTACAGTCACCTGCTTAGATATGTATACACTCCCAAGTTTTCACTTTTATTTTACTCGGAACTTTTTAAGTCAAATTGAAAACATGGCAGTGTATACTATTTTCGCAGCTGACTGTACTTACCCTAAAAGTATCGTTCTTCTCCCCTTCATGTCCATAATCCGCAATCAACGCTATCCCTCCAAATTCATCCACCCTCGTAGCTAGTTGTCTCGCCAGACCTAAGCTTCTTGCACTGATCTCCAACCCTGTTCTGTCTCCAGTGTCTAATGGAGGCCTGAAACACAATCCCACTAATATTATAAATGTGAAAGTTTGGATGCATGGATGTTTGATACTCAATCACGCCAGAACCGCTGAACGGATGTGGATGAAATTTGGCACAGATATAGATTATAGTCTGGAATATGCCATAGGCTACTTTTTATCCCACTTATGTTATAAATGTGAAAGTTTGGATGGGTGGATGTTTGTTACTCAATCACGCCAGAACCGCTGAACGGATGTGGATGAAATTTGGCACAGAGATAGATTATAGTTTGGAATCGGCCATAGGCTACTTTTTATCCCGGAATTTCTACCGAACCGAAACTACGCGGGTGAAACCGCGAGGCGCTGTTAGTATTGTAATAAGTGGCTTAAAGAGTAAGAGGCTTTTTGCTTTTGTAATACCAGCAGTTTATACTCTCGCCGAGACATCTCGTTGAATGTCTCGGGCGCTCGGCCTCACAACGACACTCGTTGTCTCACTTGAACTGCGACCGAGACAAGATGAGAGACAGCGAGGTGTGTACATGTACACTACACTCAAGCTCGGCCTGTCTTGGGGTGTCTCGGCGAGTGTGTACCTACTGCCGGCATAACAGTACAATGATATTGTCACAGCACAGCACTTATCAAGTGGGAACAAGCGTAAAATATAAATGAAAAAAAAAGTGGAAAATAGCGGCAACAGAAATACCATCATCTGTGAAAATTTCAACTGTCTAACTATCACGGTTCATGAGACAGACGGACAGACAGACAGACAGACGGACGGACAGCGGAGTCTTAGTGATAGGGTCTCGTTTTACCCTTTGGGTACGGAACCTTAAAAAAAGGTTTGAAGTTAACCCGTTCACATTGATGAATCCGTCAAACAGTTTTTACAACAAATATAGATAGATAATGCTTTATTTCATAGACCAAAACATTCAGTAGGTACATTATTAAACTTATTCTATAGAAAGGCAATGGAATTGGCGTCCTTATCGCTTAAAGCAATCTTTTCCAGGCAACCAAGGTGTACGGAGAAAATCATGAGATGGCGGTGCTTATGCTAAGCTAATACAAATCAATTACCTATACCTACTAATACACAAATACATTAATATACTACAGATATGAGTACGACAAGTCACTTACACAATCAGAACTTTGGCTGAAGTGGTTTCGTTGACAGATATTCTGTAACGTAGTTTTCCAGTTTCATCTATATCTATGAGTATTTCACGCCAGCCTTCGGGTGTTTTCTGGAATTAAGAGATACCGAAAATATTCTATAGCCTATGTCCATCAGGGATAGTGTAGGATTCTAATGGCGAAAGAATTATCCAAATCGGTCCAGTAGTTTTGGAGCCTATTCAATTCAAACAAATCTTTCCTCTTTTAGACTATCTATTATTAAGTATAGACTAGTATAGATAAGATAAAACCAAGGCTAAAAATGTTTATTCTTTTGTTAAAGTAAGTTAAGTAGGTTTGTACCTTAGTGAGATGCAGAATTACATAATTTAGGTACTATTTTAGTATATAATTTGTACATAAAGCCCATACATATATCAATTAGCACCTAAACTAAACTACTTACTCACTTCAAACTTATGTATTGGCAGCACATCAAAGAATTCATGGGCAATGTACCAGGCATAGTTGTTGGGCACCTTTTTCAAATCATTGTACCAATATACTTTGATTCCACTTGCTGTTTCACCCTGAAAATATGTTTTTTGATCATATTTATTGTATTTATATTCAACTAGCAGCGCCTCGCGGTTTCACCCGCGTAGTTCCCGTTCCCGTAGGAATTTCGGGATAAAAAGTAGCCTATGTCCTATTCCAGACTATAATCTATCTCTGTGCCAAATTTCATCCAGATCCGTTTTGCCGTTCTGACGTGATAAAGGAACAAACATCCATCCATCTATCTATCCATCCATCCATCTAAACTTTCACGTTTATAATATTAGTGAGATAGTGAGATGACTAAACAGATTTAAATTGAGAATTAAATTTAAATCTGTTTAATCATTGAATATAAACACATTAAGTGAGAATTAAGGTATTAATCTGGTTACAATGGATACCTAACTATGCCCATGGGCTTAATCAATAGGTACCTATGTAACATGCAGCAAGAATTCTTGACCCAATGCCCAAAGGCAAGATCGAAATAAAAAATGGATATAATAACTATTGGGTAAATCTCACTAATGTAAGTCTCACTAATATTATAAACGTGAAAGTTTAGATGGATGGATAGATGGATGGATGTTTGTTCCTTTATCACGCCAGAACGGCTGAACGGATCTGGATGAAATTTGGCACAGAGATAGATTATAGTCTGGAATAGAACATAGGCTACTTTTTATCCCGGAATTCCCACGGGAACGGGAACTACGCGGGTGAAACCGCAAGGCGCTGCTAGTTTTCACTAATTCCATAATTGGGACTCATTGGGATTCACTAGACTATGGATGTGTAGGGTACCTCATGGTTGTGTTTCATATCTAGGTCCACAGGTCTGTGAGTGATACAAAGTCTGTTTGCTTGTACAGCCTGCATTGTCGATGAAATTTCTACAAGGTGCAAGATTATGTCTTTGCTGCTGTAACCCAGGCGATAAAGAACCTGGAAATTGGTTAATGAGCTTATTAATAGTTATTAAGTGTTTGTATATTCAGTATTGTCCAGTAAAATTTGGAAGATGTCTGAAGCAGTTCTTACTTAAGAAGTGTTATTACTCAATCGAAGAATACCTTAATGACAAAAATTGAATACATCTACCTTTCTAGAATAATGGTAGAGTAAGTTTGACCACATAAATGACATGGAATTATAATGAAATCTATGTGGTTAGGTATGTATAATTTATATTATCATTTTATTTTGACATTTTTAACCTAAGCTAAGTAATAATTACTGTGATATAATATGTTATTTAATTGTGCTTTGAATTGTATTATTTTAGTTCTGTAATTTATTATCTTAATATTTTTATGTTATGTACCAAATTCCGACACAATTGTTATTGTTTGCGAATCAATAAATGAAATGAAATATTATCTAGCTGTAATCATTATACTACTAGTATTAAAGTATCTGTGCATTACCACATATATTATAATACTAAACCATACTAAAGTGTGTTCAAACTATGAACATTATTCATAGTTTATGCAGATGTATACAAGTTTTTCTTAATTCATAGCAAGCTCCAGCCTCTCACAATACAGTTTTAACAAAGAACTAAGCACTATTATTAAAGAAATAATTTATATTTTCAGAAAAGCTAATAATACAAGTAAATGAAGACTCATTTACTATGGAACTTTTGAGTCATTGGTATGACTATGTCAGTCTCAGTATCAGTGCTGTATTTTAACAAACAAGTAACTAAATTACATCTGAAATTAACCTAAATAATTTTACTGCCACCTCACTCAGTGGTGCAGCTAAAGTAATTTGGATAACACCGTATCTAAGTTAACA
Source organism: Eupithecia exiguata (assembly GCA_947086465.1). NCBI lineage: Eukaryota > Metazoa > Arthropoda > Insecta > Lepidoptera > Geometridae > Eupithecia > Eupithecia exiguata. The sequence continues at coordinate 9,476,306 of OX352244.1, forward strand.
TAATGAGGCAATAAATAAATTCATATTATTTGTTGGTCATTATAACGTTACCCGTAGCATATCCAAAATCAATGTAGCATTTCCTGGACCCAGCTCTACAATATGCAGTGGTTTCGAACTGCACATTTTCTGTGATTCTGAATAAAACCATACTGCCAGTATCTCCCCGAACAACTGACTTATTTCTGGCGAGGTTATGAAGTCTCCGGTTTCACTAATCACATCATTCTTCATATAGTAACCTTCTGTGGGATTTGTTATTATTATATGCATATATTCCGCAACAGTTACAGGTCCGTTCAGACGGATTTTCTCCTTTATTATTTCCATCAAACTCGGCGTTGAACCTGGTGCAGGCATTTTTAATGTTTTAGGGTCTGGTCGCTTTACCACTTTGTACCCTGCTACACTTCTGGATATCGCAGGGGCTACAAGGCGTTTATTGCACATCCTGAATATCAGATTTGAGTTCATCTTTGGACAATACCCGGGTGCTTTTTTACATTCAACTTCAACAACCAGTCAACAACAACATAAATAAATAAAACAGCTGATTGTCTGTCAGAGGCTTAGAGTATAGGTATAATCACCACTGAAAACCCTTTTCTTGAACCATCTCACGGCACTTTCGAGCTATCGATATCTTTGTTACAAATGAAAACAAGGGTCTGAAAAATGTTTTAAGTATTTCTCCTAAAGTAGTTAACGGACTCCTAATAATATTAGGTTCTGGGTTCTAATCAATGTAGGTGTTAGAAAATATCGACCCTCAAATTTATCCCTATCGCTTTTTCGTCATTCATCACCACAGATTACCCCCAAATCTGTGTTCATCACTCACTGACCGATCTAGCAGTGGACTCATTCTGTAACAGTCCGAATTCGAACTCGAATTCACTCAAGTGACCAAATTCGAACGCTCCTTTGGTTCCTTTGTAACCTTAGAGTATAGGTATATAGAGACGGCGTATTGTTCTATAGGAACTTTCGGTTATACAAATATGATCTAAATCGATATTGTACTCAAAAACTTATAGCTATCTCGTTTTATCTTACCTACAATAACCAATGTAAAAAGAGACATCAATATAATGTGCGAAACCTATTTTTGGCAACATTGAAACGTGACGTCATAGCAAAGCATGATTGAGGCCGGTTCGCCATTTTACTTTCAGGTATGTAAACTGTCAACGAGAGTTGAATTTACAGTAAAAATGCTAAAATTATTTGAGTTCGGGACTTTTTCATGTGAATACTTATATAGTAAGCGAAAGAAAGCTAATAGGAAGATGCCAAACAGCAGTTTGGTAGGTTGCGGCTTAAAAACAAGTGAAAATCGTCCAAACATAACATTACACCGGTACGTATTCTTATTTTGCTAAATTACCAAATAATACAATAAATACCTTATGTGTTGGCTTTCATAGGAATAGTTTACATAAAACTCATACCGAATGTAGCTTATTTTTGTAAGTTTTAAGTGTAATTAAAGAAAACATGAAACTGTTTGTTTGGCGATAGTGTTGTCCTTCAAGGCATTTTTCATAGGTATCGATGTTTTCAAGTGTAAATTGTAGTGTATTAATTTTCAACTGGTTTTTTACGTTCTAGGTTACCCGAAAATTACGGTAAAAGAAAAAGTGGCTGGACTCAATTGGAGTAGAAAATTTGAAGTTTGGTACGAAAGATATTTTCGTTCGTTCTCTTCATTTTGAAGAAACTTGCTTCAATCGAACTTTAAATAACAAGACTGCGAGAGGATGCCGTACCGTCACGAATCTTTTTAGTAAGTATTTTACTTGACCTTACTCCCACAAACTTCTATTGCAAAGTAATGCACATATGCATTAACAAACTTGACTACCTTTATTTTTCTAAAGGGCTTAAATTTTGATATTAATGAATATTAAGTTTTAAGTAAATAAATCTGACCCAAAGTAATATTAAAGCCTACCATACTTCAAATCCCCTCTAAAATGTACATTTCCATAAATCCTCCCTTAGCAAATTATTTCCATGCAAAATAAAGTTATTTCGCAAACGATGTGGCACGGTGGGCGAAGGTCTGCCTGCAACGCAGGCAGACCTTCGCCCACCTTTTTTTTTAGAATTTCTTTAAGATTTTAGATTTTTTTTCAAAGTTGAACTACTCAGTACCTTTCTAGAGTCTATAATTGTAAGCTGACAAATAATGTTGCATTATAAATTTATTATTCATGTTTGTTTCAGCCACTAGTGCCAGCGCGATCCAGTACTTTAATAGAAATAATGTAAATTTGAGATTTATACTGTAAATGAATGAGAGTGATTACATTAGGTACTTGTAAAATTGAAAATTTAGGTGTAGTATTAGTTGAATTTTTGAATTAGGTAGGTATATTGCAAATGTGTAAATGAATGAGACTGTTGCATTGCTTCTACAATCGAAAATACAGGTGGCGTCTGTGTTAAATTTTTGATTTATACTGTAAATGAATAAGACGGATTACGGATTACATTGCTTGTTTAATTAAAAATGTAGGAGTCTGTGTTAAATTTGTGATATAATATAATAAATGAATGAGACTTGTTGAATTGCTTATAAAATGTGGTGTCTATCTTTTTGTGATTTATATTATAATAATAAATAATACTAGCTGTTCCCCGCGGTTTCATCCTCGTTAAATTCGAATTTCATATAATATCTAGGGGGATATTCCTGTAACTCTACCATGGGAGTTTGTTATTTTACTAAGACAAAAAGTAGCCTATGTTACTCTCCATCCTTTCTTAGTTAGGTTCCGGTTTCTTAGTTAAGCCGTGACTGAATGACAAACAAATACACTTTCGCATTTATAATATAAGCATAGATAGCGTCTACGCTAAAGATACAGATTACACATTGTTATACCCATATTGTTATACAAATATAAATATACTATCTCACAAATCACTGTTGCATACAAACAATATATTTTGCAATTAAGTAGCTTGTTGTTTCATTTCAGTAGGTACCTTTTTTTCTTAAATGAACACAACGTTTATTAACAAAGAAAATTTGAATCAAATAGTATAAACAAATTAGAACTAGTATTTACCTACAATTGAAACAAATGAGCTAACTGCAGACTGTTCAATAAACTGGTTTGGTGAACTTTGATCTTTAATTCTAAGGAGGTCTGGCACGTGTCTAAACGCATGAGTCTTGACTCGGAAAATACATGAAAAAATTACCATTGTTATAATAGCTCATTTTCTTAACTTCTCAGTGGTTGCGTCTCATGAGCGCGGTCGAGCCATAGTTGGGTACGTGCATTCACATACTTTGTATCTCTAATTAAAGCATTCTATGACTATATGATTATAGAATTCTGTTTCATAATCGTGGTGAAAACAATAAAATCACTACGAAACTGCTAAAATATCGTCACAAAAATACTTGTTTCGATAAAAATATCGAGGTACAAAAGGGCAGCACTACGGAAAGGAGCCATTTTAGTTTCTAGGTAAGTTTAGGTATACACGTTTTTTTCGTAGGTATGCCGTCTCTAGGTATACTCTAAGGGTGGACGGCAGCCATGACACTTGTGTAGTCAGCACTAGGGATGGGATTTACTAGTCTTTTAAAAGTACTCTGTGGATGGGATGGGTTGGGTTGGGAAAAGGACTTTGTATTGTATCGTGGATGGAGAAATCACTCCCCTTTGGGGGTATAATATTATACTCCTTGATTGTAGGTATTATATACTTAAACTTTGAATACAATTTTTATACAATAAGAAATCGAAAATCAGCCACAGTCTCCTGTAAAATTAATTAGGATGCACTTACTAGGCTTTGATTTTGGACAGCCGAGATGACTGAATGCATCTCTGAGTAGAGAACCAAAGGAGATCGCCTATTGTTCTTTGAAATAACGGTGATACAAATATGATATAAATCGATATTGTACTCATAAACTTGTAGCTATCTCGTTTTATCTTACTTAGAACTAACTATACTAATACCTCGGGTAAAATATAAACAGACAACAATTTATTTGTGTAGGTAACCTATTTTTGGCCACATTGAGACGCGATGTTATGACATCGCGTCTCAATGTGGCCAAAAATAGGTAATGCATGATTGAAGCCGGTTCGCCATTTTAGTTTCCCACTGTAAGCTGTCAAAGCTCCTTGTATTTGCAGTGTTATATAAAATGGTTAAATTTGTTAGACATTAAGTGGCACTCCAGCAGAGGCACTTAATACAAAAACATGCTCTAAGCAAACACTTGTTAGTGAAAAAGTGAAAAACAGAGACCCAACCCAAGCGAGGTGGGGCCTGACTGATGTGTAGACTGTGGACGGGGGAAATCAGCCTTTGGTTGACTTTCACCAACATATATAGTGATCTGTGACTTTCACGTACATCTCTATGACTTTGACGTTCATCTAAATAAATGTCGTACATATCACTGACATTGACAAGACATTAGAATAAAGTTGCACAAAAACCTTAGAGTATAGGTATATAGAGACGGCGTATTGTTCTATAGGAACTTTCGGTTATACAAATATGATCTAAATCGATATTGAACACATAAACTTATAGCTATCTCGTTTTATCTTACCTACAATAACCAATGTAAAAAGAGACATCAATATAATGTGCGAAACCTATTTTTGGCAACATTGAAACGTGACGTCATAGCAAAGCATGATTGAGGCCGGTTCGCCATTTTACTTTCAGGTATGTAAACTGTCAACGAGAGTTGCATTTACAGTAAAAATGCTAAAATTATTTGAGTTCGGGACTTTTTCATGTGAATACTTATATAGTAAGCGAAAGAAAGCTAATAGGAAGATGCCAAACAGCAGTTTGGTAGGTTGCGGCTTAAAAACAAGTGAAAATCGTCCAAACATAACATTACACCGGTACGTATTCTTATTTTGCTAAATTACCAAATAATACAATAAATACCTTATGTGTTGGCTTTCATAGGAATAGTTTACATAACATTCATACCGAATGTAGCTTATTTTTGTAAGTTTTAAGTGTAATTAAAGAAAACATGAAACTGTTTGTTTGGCGATAGTGTTGTCCTTCAAGGCATTTTTCATAGGTATCGATGTTTTCAAGTGTAAATTGTAGTGTATTAATTTTCAACTGGTTTTTTACGTTCTAGGTTACCCGAAAATTACGGTAAAAGAAAAAGTGGCTGGACTCAATATTGGAGTAGAAAATTTGAAGTTTGGTACGAAAGATATTTTCGTTCGTTCTCTTCATTTTGAAGAAACTTGCTTCAATCGAACTTTAAATAACAAGACTGCGAGAGGATGCCGTACCGTCACGAATCTTTTTAGTAAGTATTTTACTTGACCTTACTCCCACAAACTTCTATTGCAAAGTAATGCATATATGCATTAACAAACTTGACTTGATTAACAAAAAATTGACTACCTTTATTTTTCCAAAGGGCTTAAATTTTGATATTAATGAATATTAAGTTTTAAGTAAATAAATCTGACCCAAAGTAATATTAAAGCCTACCATACTTCAAATCCCCTCTAAAATGTACATTTCCATAAATCCTCCCTTAGCAAATTATTTCCATGCAAAATAAAGTTATTTCGCAAACGATGTGGCACGGATGCGTTGCAGGCAGACCTTCGCCCACCTTTTTTTTAGAATTTCTTTAAGATTTTAGATTTTTTTTCAAAGTTGAACTACTCAGTACCTTTCTAGAGTCTATAATTGTAGGCTGACAAATAATGTTGCATTATAAATTTATTCTTCATGTTTGTTTCAGCCACTAGTGCCAGCGCGATCCAGTACTTTAATAGAAATAATGTAAATTTGAGATTTATACTGTAAATGAATGAGACTGATTACATTAGGTACTTGTAAAATTGAAAATTTAGGTGTAGTATTAGTTGAATTTTTGAATTAGGTAGGTATATTGCAAATGTGTAAATGAATGAGACTGTTGCATTGCTTCTACAATCGAAAATACAGGTGGCGTCTGTGTTAAATTTTTGATTTATACTGTAAATGAATAAGACGGATTACGGATTACATTGCTTGTTTAATTAAAAATGTAGGAGTCTGTGTTAAATTTGTGATATAATATAATAAATGAATGAGACTTGTTGAATTGCTTATAAAATGTGGTGTCTATCTTTTTGTGATTTATATTATAATAATAAATAATACTAGCTGTTCCCCGCGGTTTCATCCTCGTTAAATTCGAATTTCATATAATATCTAGGGGGATATTCCTGTAACTCTACCATGGGAGTTTGTTATTTTACTAAGACAAAAAGTAGCCTATGTTACTCTCCATCCTTTCTTAGTTAGGTTCCGGTTTCTTAGTTAAGCCGTGACTGAATGACAAACAAATACACTTTCGCATTTATAATATAAGCATAGATAGCGTCTACGCTAAAGATACAGATTACACATTGTTATACCCATATTGTTATACAAATATAAATATACTATCTCACAAATCACTGTTGCATACAAACAATATATTTTGCAATTAAGTAGCTTGTTGTTTCATTTCAGTAGGTACCTTTTTTTCTTAAATGAACACAACGTTTATTAACAAAGAAAATTTGAATCAAATAGTATAAACAAATTAGAACTAGTATTTACCTACAATTGAAACAAATGAGCTAACTGCAGACTGTTCAATAAACTGGTTTGGTGAACTTTGATCTTTAATTGTAAGGAGGTCTGGCACGTGTCTAAACGCATGAGTCTTGACTCGGAAAATACATGAAAAAATTACCATTGTTATAATAGCTCATTTTCTTAACTTCTCAGTGGTTGCGTCTCATGAGCGCGGTCGAGCCATAGTTGGGTACGTGCATTCACATACTTTGTATCTCTAATTAAAGCATTCTATGACTAGGTATATGATTATAGAATTCTGTTTCATAATCGTGGTGAAAACAATAAAATCACTACGAAACTGCTAAAATATCGTCACAAAAATACTTGTTTCGATAAAAATATCGAGGTACAAAAGGGCAGCACTACGGAAAGGAGCCATTTTAGTTTCTAGGTAAGTTTAGGTATACACGTTTTTTTCGTAGGTATGCCGTCTCTAGGTATACTCTAAGGTCAGAGGTGTTCTTGACGTTTGTGCATAGATTGTGCCACAGGCTAAATAGGTTTATCTTGTTCTTTCGTAGAATTCAGTTCATTCAACTGAAATTAGATCCAATCTTCTAGTTCGTTCATGTCAAATCAATCAATCAATCAATGTCATATCAATCAATGTCATATCAATCAATCTCATCTCAATCAATCAAAGTCACAAAAACATCAAAACATTGCGGATTTGCGGAATGTTGAAAACTCTGTGGTTGAAAATATCATAATTTTAATTGAAAATTCTATCCAGACATTATAATAATTAGGAAGCATATTTTATATTACTTGAAATTTCATAATTTCTCGTCGTAACATAGACACCAGACTCAATTTGACCTCAATCTCGTAACATCACATGAAAAAGTAAGGTTATGTTGTCTATTACCACGCGAAACACTAGATTTACATCGAAATGACTCAAATAGAAGAAGATAACACGAGGTACAGAGATGGGGTGAACCAGAACGCCAGGCTGATGATCAGGAATATATCATTCAAGGCGACAGAGGATGCTTTGCGGACCCATTTCTCTAAACATGGTAACGTTGAGGAGGTGAAACTCCTCAAGAAACCTGACGGCAGGCTGGTGGGCTGCGGTTTTGTGCACTTCACACATGTGGATATGGCCAACAAGGCTCTAGCAGCTACTAATAAGAAGCCGTTCCTTGGTAAGTCTGCCAATGCAATCCATACATAGTTAGTTCTTCCATCTTTTTCACTTCTTCCACCTGTAGACAAAAAACTGAAGCAAAAAGTAAATAAAAGATACCTAATTTATTATTTGATTATAATTTGTAGCATAAAATTTGACTCATCTAAGTGCTTATTTTGTAAAGCTAAAGAAATAATGTGATTTACTGTAGACTTCTGACATCTACTTCCTAAGCTTAGCATAAAATACCTGATGGGTTGCCTCTTACTTAATTTTTGTGCAGCTGAATAATACTAAACTCAATTACTTATGATATGAATATCATACAAATTCATTAACATAATTTTCTCTATAGATAAATTTTTACAAGTCATATTTTGTATATGATTCCAGAACGGCCTATTAGTGTTTCTTGGGCCATACCCAAACACAAGTACTCTGAGCAATTAGAACAGAAGCAAGGGCAGAAACAAGGACAAAGAAAAGAAAAGCAAGAACCCCAGAGAGAGCAGCACCCTACTGATGATAGCCTGTTTGAAGAAGAAGATAGAAGTAAGAACTACTTGCTAACCTTGTCCTAGGTGAGTGAGAGCTACTAGGTGAACCCTTGCTTTGGCAAGGGTTCACCTAGTAGCTCTCACCAAAAAAAAATAAAAACAAGAATTTGGGTTACATTGTGCAAACACAATGTAACCCAAATTTTTGTGTTTATCTTTTAGTTTCATGAGAATAACAAACATTTACATGAAAGATTAAAACTATCATGGTTATTAACACTAAAGTCATTTACAATGTTGTAAATTACTGGGCTTTACAGATTTTTATGTTATAATTTTGACTGAGAATAAGCATCAATTTGGGTTTCTTGAGCGAATGCAACGCAGCATTAAATTACGTTTGTCACTCACCTAGGACAATGGAAGCCTCTTTTACTATTAAACCAAATGTCAAAAATATTTGTAACCCTCTGACATACAGACAAATTTTAAAGTGTCTAATGATTTTGAACAGAATATAAGCTAAGCAAATTTTGCAAGCTTACTATTCATTTCATTTGTCCAGCATTATTAACATATTTTTTTATGTGATTACATATTGTCGTTTTGTGTCCAGTACAATATCATGACCGATCTTCTTCTGAGTAAATTACTCACCAATTTATTTATCCATTTAAAATAAAACAGAGCTAACCATTAACAATGCAATTTTTATTACAGAAAACCGCAAGAATGAGAATAAAAAGGAAAGAGTAAACCGTAATGCCCGACTCATCATACGTAATGTTTCTTTCAAAGCCACTGAAGAGTCCCTGAAAGAGCATTTTGAACCTTACGGCAATGTATTAGAGGTGAAACTACTGAAGAAACCAGATGGAAAGCTGGTGGGGTGCGCATTTGTCCATTTCAAGAATGTTCCAATGGCTAAAAAGGCTCTTCTGAATACAAATATGAAGCCCTATTTAGGTAAGTTGTCATGTTCATAGGGATCACCTAAATTACAGAGTTTAGTGCGGGGAATCAATGAATGAAATTGAAGGCAAATTACAAAACGAATGCTGATTTGTTGGGAAAACATTTTAATTCTACGAGATGGCCAATCGATATTTAGTCTGATGTATAGATATTTATTTATTTATTAATAGACGAGCAGCCAGTGGCTGATGTGTCTATCAGACAGTGTCGAATTTAGTTATTGCGTTTTTTTTAGTTTGTTATTATTGTCTCGTAACCAGTTGTTGAGTTTATTCTTGAAGGCGTTTATTGATGTGGCTGATACAATGTCTTTTGGTAATGAGTTCCAATTGTGCACCACTCTGTTGCTAATAAAATGGTGCGCGGCAAGGGATTTCGTAGAGTCACGGGACAGTCTAAGGTGTAGTAATATTGATTGTTGATCCTTCAAATCAGCATAGGTATTTATCTACGACGACCTCTGTGGCGCGGTGGGCGAAGGCCTGCCTGCGACGCAGGAGGTTGCGGGTTCGATTCCCGCCTCGGGACAAATGTGTGTACGATCTGCAGACATTCGTTCAGGGTGTTCTGGTCGTTTTCTATGTATAATAAAAAATATCTATCTATGTAATGTATAATATTATGTGTATCAGTTATCTAGTACCCATATCACAAGCTCTGCTTAGCTTGGGGCTAGATAATGCTGTGTGAATTGTCCAACATTATTTATTTATTTATAAATTTAAATAAAAAAACTGAATTGTGCTGTTTTGTAATACGCCTAACCATTTTACAAACGATCTGATTGTACGATCCGGCGGCGGCGGCGGCGGCATAAACACTTCTAAAGACAATAAATATTTTTAAGCTTACGCGATCTGAACACATAATTATTAATACTATTTAACGGACCACGTGATCCCGTCATCCCGTGACCACGGCAGTGTGTAAACCTGTCGAAACGTTGGGAAAAATAGGTAAATAAACGCGATAAATACCCGTTAAATAGTACTTCTAAAGACAATATCAAATACAAATAAAATATTCACCCTCTCTCATTTGCATTGATAATTTGTATTCTCAGGTCGTCCCATATCAGTGGATTGGGCGGTTGCCAAAGATAAGTACATGCAGCATATTGTGAACAAACAACAGGAAATGCAGGATGATGTCAAGAAAGAGGAGTCTGACAGTGATGATGATGATAAATCGGTTAACATCAGTAATGACGCTCTGAAGGACGAGGTTAAAAGTAAGTTTTCGCTTGTGATTGGTCCCGCAGAAGATCCATTTTTATTTTTATAGACGCATGAATGACGCTTATGCCCCCATCATCGGTCCTTACGCAATTCTGCGGTTTGGTGATTAGAAACACCTGTTGATGGTGATTAGAAACACTCCGATTCAAAAACTTGTATAGTTTTTGTATACGAAGGGGTTGCAAAACCCAAGGAATATTGGTGGAAAATATTTAACGACATTAATATCATCGAAGCAAAGCGCAGAAGCATAAAACAATTTTTGGGTTTTGAAAGCTTTCATTCATCATTTTAATTAATCTCCTATTCGTTTTTAAACTCTAAACATTTTTAGATTATGCGTTGTTGCAGTTTGTGTGTATAGTAATCCCTTTGTTATTAACCTTGTTGTTTTCTGTTATTGTTATCAGTTTTTTTTTAAGTTCTCATTCATAACTGTCTTTATTGACATAAAATATCTTGCGTTATAAAACGGTGCGTAGGTGAATTAGAATTAAAAAAATAACTTAATTACTAGCATATTTCATGCCACGACGATGACGGCCTGTTCAAACCAACACTGTTCGCTACCCAGAGTGGTAGCGATAACTTTGCGGTATCTCACCGGGTATTTTATTGATTGGTAGAATTACGTTATACCCATTCTCGCTACGGCTCTGGATAGCGAATACGGCGTAAGCCTGAAAACTACTGAACAGGCTTTAAAGCTGTTGTAAATAGAGCACACATAAAAAAACTGCTCTAACTGTCAAGCATGACTCTGATTAAACTATGTATCTTATTTATTTTCAAAATAATTTTACTAACAGGTGAATCAGATGATGATGATGAAAAAGAAAGCGACTCCGATAGTGACGCTGACTCTGAAGTGAAATCGGAAAGTGATGATGATGATAAAAGTGAAGTCAGTGAGGTTGATGATGACGATAACAGTGTGGCCAGTGAAGACGATGATGATGAGGATGAAGACGATGTTGATGATGAAGCGGATGAGGATATGGAGACAGAGAGTCAAGCTGATATTAAGGAAAGGCAGAGGTTAGTGAATTACATTCAAAGGACCTGTTTCACTATACATGTCGCGGCCGTTGACCGCCGCGGTAAACCACGCGCGTAAATGTATTGTGTTTTAAAGGGGATGTAAACAGGCTTTTATATAATACATATTTTTCACGTGTCCTTTGATCAAAGCTGAACCTCCCTTTAAAGCTTGGTCCTTCATTTTTGTTACGCCCGGTGTTAGTATGAAAACTGCAATTTTATTTGAATTTCTATTGATTTTTTTTATGAATTTCAAAAAACCTTAAATAAAACCTAGACCTCGTAAAAACAAGAGTGTATAAAAATAATAATACTTATAATAAAACACTGTTTTTACCGGATTGATCCCGTATATTTTATATTTTGTTTATAACCTGACGTTTCGAAGGCTTGGAACCTTAACCTTAGAATATACTATAATAATACTTATATTAACCCCCTTTTTCATAATAGTCCGTAAACTTAGCATGTTGCTAATTCTCACTCTATCTTCTTCTATTGACATAATTCAAAGTGAGAAATAGCACTGCTTAGTGTATGTTATAAGTTAGCAGACCATTATGAAAAAGAGGAGAGAATTTACTAGATTAAAACACTTTTTGACATGTGTACAAGAATTCCCTTTATCCTTTTATGTCGAGTCCCTTTACGTCGAGTCAGAGATCCTATTGTTATCAAAGAATGTTGATTTTTTCGCTTTCTATTACCGTTATGTCGAGTTTGGTTCATAGATACAGTCTGGCAGAATTGTTGCTAACTACAAGCACAGCAAGCCATATAACAAAAGAAGTTGAAGTCAAGACAAAAAATTCAAAGCCGGTATCTTTAAAATATTGTTTTATTATTAATTGTGGGAACCATTCGTCTACAATATGAGTAAGTTGTGCAACGAGGCCACGTATAGAGTCCTCTGTCAGCCGCCTCCATGATGGATGCAGGCTCCTCCATCGACTCTGCAACCGCTACTGTATCGTCTTGTAAAAATGTGGCTTACTCCCCCTTGTTCCTACGTGTCGTCCCCAATGGGGACCAACGGGAAATTTACTTCCCATTAAATAGCGTACCAGCGGGAAGTTTTTCAGTAGCGTTCGTCCCCAGAAAAATAATATGAGGTTAATTTTGAATAAAATCATACTATATTTTGTAATAAACTTTTAGTACCCAAGTACATTTCTTAATAATGAAAATGAATAAATTAAATGACAGGATAAAACTAAACGACGCTGAGGACGGATGCACCGTGTTCCTAACAAACGTGCCGTTCAGCGTGCACAACGAACAACTGAAGGAGTTCGCGGAACGCTCCGGGCCGGTCAGGTACGCGCTCGTCTGTGTCGACAAGATGACGGAGCACTCCAAGGGCTCGGGATTTGTCAAGTTTGATGTAAGTTTAGACGCAGTTTCATCATGACTGAAAACTAAATAAAGGTACTTTATTTTTAATTTACTTGTAATGCTAGGGTAAACGTATTCTTGAGTGGACGCCATCCGGCCAGGTGGGATGACAATCTGCAGATGCTGGATGCAGCAAGCTGAAGACATGGTGCTATGGCGCTTATTAGGGAAGGCCTATGTCCAGCAGTGGACTGACATAGGCTGATGATGATGATGTGTGGGTTTTGAAACTATCATGGTTATTACTATAGAAATCATTTAGAACGGGATATTTACCATGATTCAATTTTTGAGTTTTCCAATATTTCGGCACAGTTTCATGCGCCATGGTCACGGAAGAACTCTCTTTTTTCTTCCGTGATCATGGCGCATGAAACTGTGCCGAAATATTGGAAAACTCAAAAATTGAATCATGCCAAATATCCCGTTCTAAATGATTAATGCGAGCATGTCGTCGCCACGCTATAGCGCGGTATTCTCAGCTATATTATCATAAATATCCACTACTGGACATAGGCCTCTCCCAAACTCGAAAATTATATTATTGAATTTGAATTCAGCTTAAAGGTAGTTCTTGACTTGGCTCAATATATAGGCTAAGTACTTTTTATCCCAAAAAAGGCAGGCGAAGCGGTGGAAGGAAATTAGTAAAAATTACACGTTTTTAATTACATTTTTAATTTGTATCTTAAAACCCGAACTATACAGTCAAATATCAAAGTGCTTTTTTACTTTAGACCTGACAGTACTCTTGGACACATCCGAAATTTCAATTTACATTCAAATTACAATGACGCCACAATTAGTTCCTGAGACGTTTTCATTCATTGACTGCCCGGACCGATATAATGTCGTCAGTACATTGAGTGATAGTCGAACACTAATTTCCCCCCTATGAAAATTGCTGCGTACCTTTTTGCCGTATTTTGACACACTAAATTGCAAAAGGTTGCATGTTTGTTACTCTTCCACGACTAACATGATGGCGTCATCGGTCGCGCTACCAACAAAATGTGTACAGTTGTATGGATGGTGCCTTGCCTCATCTGCTCTTTGCTTGGTTACCAAATCACCCGCTGGTTACGCAACCATAAATGGTAGTAAATAGGTATATATTTTATGTATGTTAGAATAAGGTATATATTTTATATGGGCCGTAGTTTTTAAGTATTTTACATCCTGTACTAGACTAACGTTGCCTGAAATAAATGTTTTATTTATTATTTATTTATTTATAAAAATTGTATGGAGTTACTTGGCGTCTGACGATGGCGCCACCATGGTGTCCTAATAGGAACCCTAAAGGGTACTCGTGAGGAGTGGAAGGAGAAAAGGGATCTGGCATCAGCGGTAGTTAATAACTGCTGTTTTTATTCTTCTTAAATTCATGGTTTGTAACCTGTATGGAGGTATTCCGTTTTTGGTACAAACCAAACAGGATTTCCGCTCACATAATCTTTAAAATATTCCCCGTAGTACAATTTAATGTTTATACTTGTACTAATCACAATCATCCATCTCCCAGAACAAAGAAGACGCAGACAAGTTCCTCTCCCTGCCCGCAGACCAGCTGAAGCTGGACGGGCAGGTGTTGATGGTGAAGCCAGCGCTGAAGCGGGAGAACCTTCAGGGAGGCAAGAAGAAGGAGGCCAAGGATAACAGGAACCTGTATCTTGTGAAGGAAGGAGGTATGTTATCAATAGCAAGCACTCTACCATTCTGATCCATGATTACCGAGTCATCCTCTGGGTGGTTGTTGAAAGCGAACGCGGGAGCTTAAGCAGAATATGATTGTCAGCTTTCAAAGGAAATATCGCGCACCTTATTCGAAAGGTAATCAGCAACATATACCTAGGCTACTTACACGTGTGCGAAGCTGTGAGGTGCATATAATGATGACCATGAAAATGTGACACACTTTGAGATGGTTATTGCAATTAGTTTTTGTGAAACAAATGGCAAAAAAAAACTTAGTTACAAAAAATATTGTATAGAGAAGTTAGACTTTTACCATAGTTATTGTGCACACTACACATTGTGACGCCATGACGTCACGGCTCAGTATTCTCCGATTGGTGTTCAACGTGTCATGGCGGATTGCTGTAGTTTGTAGTTTTATTTTATCAAATTTTACTTTTTACCCACAACCCGCTGTCCCAATCCTTCGGTGACCACCTATCCGACGGGAGTAGATTTAAAATCAGCGCCGCATGCTCCTTGCATGCAGCTCAAAGCTGAATTTACTCCCTTTGCCTATTTATTTTTTATTTCTTTGTATTTTAATGTATAATTCTGTTTAGGTTAAGAGTTTTTTAGGCAAAATTTTTTTTATTTCTATTTTTAAATAATAATTAATCCCGAACATAATTAAAACATAGTAAGTGTTTTGTAATCTATGGCTCAACAGGTATGATTAGGAAAATACAAATTTTGGTGATTTTTAGTATTAAATATTAACCTTATTGTTTTTATTTCCAGTGGTGGTAGCAGGAACGAAAGCAGCAGAAGGACTCTCCTCGTCCGACATGGCGAAGCGACTCGCGCTCGAACGGAGTAAGACTCAGATGTTGAAGAATTTGAATAGGTTCGTATTTTACTGAGTGAAGTTATATCTGGTATTTTTAGCATAGCCTAATTCGGCTGGCGGGAGGTAGCACTACAGTAATTGAGGAGGCCGTTTGGATTACAATATTTGTTGTTACTTCTCGCCAAAAATATAATTCAACCAGCCTGAATCTTAATGTTTTTTGCAACTTTTCATCGCTTCTCGTCCTTTTGTCTCAGGACAAAATGTATTCCCACAGGTATTCCTATTAGTATCCATGTAGTTAATAGTGGTAGTAAATTGGTATATTTTATGTATGTTAGATTAAGGTATATATATTTTATATGGGCCGTAGTTTTTAAGTATTTTACATCCTGTACTAGACTAACCGACCAGGTGAGATGACGATTTGCGAAAGACTGCTGGCAGATGCTGGATGCGTCAAACTGAAGACAGGGCGCTATGGCGCTCATTAGGGGAGGCCTATGTCCAGCAGTGGACTAATATAGGCTGATGATGATGATGACGATGACTAGACTAACATTGCCTGAAATATATTTTTTAATATTATATATTAATACTAGACTGTCGTTAGAACCTAGGATAGTATACGGGAAATTTTTATCCGGGAATAACGCTAGTCTTTTATACCACACTACTTCATCATCAACTCATGCTAGTCCACTGCCAGACAAAGGCCTCCTCTAATCCTGGATAAGTTTTTGGATCGATTCCTGCCTCGGGACAGATGTTCGAACGATCTGCAGATAACACAAGCTCCACTTACTTTGTGGCTAGATTCTGCTGTGTGGATTTTAGCAGCATTATCTCACTAATATTATAAACGTGAAAGTTTAGATGGATGGATGGATAGATAGATGGATGGATGTTTGTTCCTTTATCACGCCAGAACGGCAAGACGGATCTGGATGAAATTTGGCACAGAGATAGATTATAGTCTGGAATAGGACATAGGCTACTTTTTATCCGATTTATACCGAAATTCCTACGGGAACGGGAACTACGCGGGTGAAACCGCGAGGCGCTGCTAGTTATATATATTTATTTATTATTTGACCTCATAAGTCTTCAGCCGCAAGGCGTTCTACACTGTGTTAACCGAATCGTGGTCCCCTCTCTATAACACTCATTGAAAATTTCAGATTCGTATCCCGCTACCGCCTAGTGGTATCAAACTTACCGCCGCTTTGCGATGACGCTCAGCTCCGCAAGCTGTGTTTCGGCGTGTCGGGCCGAAACGTCGCGATCACGGAAGCGAGGGTCATGCGCGACTTGAGGGCCGACGCGCCCGGGCCCGATGGGAAGTACCCGTGAGTATTCACCTACCCTTATCTATAACCGGTACCGCAATTCAGCCGAAACGTCGGGAAGTAGGTTTTCCAAAACTCCGTTAGACAATCCTGTTAATATAAACAGAAATTCATCCATTCGAGATCTCGAAAATACCGAGATCGAATTTCTGATTCCTCGAGATCTCGACTTAGCGATCTCGTCTCGAGATTGCATTCCCTAGCAGTAACTAGTCTTCGATACTTTGATGAGTTCCATTTGCTGTACGTACTCGTAAGAGGAATAAACAGTGTTTAATTTTTTTCAGTTCAAAAGGATACGGCTTTGTAATGTTCACACGGCACGAGGATGCTCTACACTGCCTGCGCAAACTTAACAATAACCCGGATATATTTGACAAAAACAACGTATGTTCACTTCATTATTACTCTGTTAACTTATAATACCTTGTGAAAGGCCTCTGCTGTGCTCTGGCCGTGTTCAAGTAATCTGTAAGTCCCGATAACGATCTTTGCTGAAGTCGCTAATTGCGTTAGCACATAAAGTTTCTTCTAGTGAATACTGTCATCCAATTTCACAACTAAATAAATAATAAATAATGCTGGACAATTCACACAGCATCGTCTAGCCTCAAGCTAAGCAGAGCTTATGTAATAGGTACTAGAAAACTGATATACACAAAACAAACCGATTTGTCCCAAGGTGGGAATCGAACCCGCAGCCTCCTGCATCGCAAACGGACCTTCGCCCACCGCGCCACATCGGTCGTCAAATTACAGTTAGAAGTCAAGTTAATTAAATTAAAAAAACAAGAAGATCAAATACCAAAAAAAAATTTTTAAATGATTTATTAACATGTTGAATATTATTATTTTCAGAGGCCCATCGTATCGTTCTCAATCGAAGACCGAACAGCGCTCAACGCCCGTAAGAAACGTCTAGAAAAATCCATCGCGAATAATCCTTTACAACAACAACAGCAACAACAAAGCACGGATAACAAAGGCAAGAGAAACCGGAAGCGGAAGCACGCAGCGGCCCCAGACGAGAGCTATATTAAAAAACAGAAATTCGATAACAATAAAAATAAACCAGAAAACAATCAAAATAAGAATGAAAACCAAAATAAAAACTTTAATAAAAATCAAAACTACAACAAGAATCAAAACCGTAAAGCGTTCAATAAAAATGATACTGGGAAATTCGTCAAGAACCCTCAACATCAAGAATATGACGAGTACGCTGGGCTGACGGCTAAAGAAGGCTCTCAACACAAGATGAGGAGCAACCAGAAATTAAAAGCACAGGCCGAGGTCCACAGACAAACGGTCAAGAATGAAAAAAAAAACAGCGGTCGAGCATGGCGACTCAAAATGGCGGCTAAAGAACGAGTGAAACAACCGAAACAGAAGATAAATAAGGATAAAAGTGCACCGTCTAGAAGGAATAAGAAGAAATTTAGGAAATAATTATTGTTACAATAAACCTATTTATATTATACACTAAACATGTTTATTATTAAATATCACAATAATATTACGTACTAAAATCTTTTCACAAACCAGTTACTAACTACGTAATTACTAAAACTAATTAAATAACACAGCGTCATTTGAGTTTATTTGAGAAAAAGGGGCAAAATTAGGTAATGGAGATAGCCTTAGCCTGAAACAGGCATACTTAAGACAAGCTAGGAGCTAGAAGAAACGTAGGCTACTAGAATCTTTGAGGCCAAGTCATTGACTATCACGTCTTTCACAGATAAGTGATAGCCATGATAGAAATATAGGCATCGAACGTCTAATCACATTTTAATGTAATAACATTCCAAGCACAGCGATTGCTGGTAGAATAGACAAAAATAACATCACATCGTCGATCGAAAAATATTTGAACTTCAATTATTTACCTACGCAATGTTACCCATTTTCTCTGTTCTAGACAAAAAAACGCTATACTAACGGCTGCGTTGATCTTTAGTGTACAAAATTATTAAAATCAGAGTCGTTGCTTCAGAGAGACGCATATCTTCTTAGCTTGCAGCAGGCCACACTCTTCTAAATGCGAGTACAAAGCAGTGAGATATTCCTCTCGGTGGTTGCTGTAGTGTAGCACGTGTGGCGAGTCTTCCCAGCATTGCCAGTTACACTGCAAACAAAGGATGACATTAATTAATAAATACTCGCAGCATCATCCAGAGTAGAGCTTTAAGATGGGTACGAGATAACTGATACATATTCTCTGAAAAACAATCAGATCGTGAAGATGATGATAAAACAGGTTGGTACTCTACTTTACATAGAATAGACCCCGACTCAAACAAATATCGTCTTTAGGGACGCTTCCGACTGGTTTGATTGATATGAATCAGTTGAGCTACCTGTAGGTTGTTTGTAAGTCAATAATCTCAATTGTAAATACTATTACCTATAGTTCTTATTTTGTTTCTATTATTTGATTGTAATTTTCTTTGTTAATAAAGAATATAATCATAATGTCCATAGTACATAAAAGATCTTAATGTTGGCTAATGGTCCTTATGTGAAACGGAAACAAAAATGGTCTCGTATTCGAGCCCTGTGGCATCCCGTGTCCCTTATTTTCCTATACCTAACACTATTGTTACGTACCTTTAAGATTATTTTTCCTAACGGTCACACAACAGTGTGAAGGTTACTCGGTCGTTTATCTAATGAATGTCATTACCATACCCTTCCTTTGCTGATTCTGTAGGTAGTTGTCGATAAGTTATCGGACGCTTGATAACGTATTTTATTTTGACGCGTAGTATTTAATCTACACCTGTGATAAACTGAGCATTAGTAAGTGTTACGTTTTTAGGATATTTAGAATGCCTCAGGCCTCGATGCTGGGTCCTTATCTGTTTCTAATGTTTATTGTACCATACAAAATAAAAGTAGATATTATTTTTCGGGTTGTTAATTGTTACACTTACACATAATTTGGTTTACATAATAAACTTCACATAGTGCGTAAGAGCCACTCAAAAAAGTAAGAAAAGATTACAATTTTTCGGGTTGTTAATTGTTACACTTACACATAATTTGGTTTACATAGTAAACTTCACATAGTGCTTAGGAGCCACTCAAAAAAGTATTAACACTTGGAAAGATTTACAGGTGTTAGGTATGTTGGACTTTTAAACTAGTCTTGGTAAGTAAAGATTCTTCAAAAGACTACTACTAAGAGATACTGGTTGTGTTCAGCAAGATACAAGAAGCTATGGAGGCATTAAAAGAGAGTCCTGTCTGTCAGTGGACCAACATACCTAGGCCAATGATGACAGTGGACAAAAAATTGAAGCGAACAAAATCAATAACATTTTGTTTCTTATTTGGCAATAATTACTATTATTAAGCTGTTTATGTATAAAATTTGACTTGACTAAGTGCTTATTTTGTAAGCCTAAAGAAATAAAGTTATTGAATTTTGAATTTTGATGGATGATAGTCATTCAACTGGCCTTTTAGTTGTAACCATGGCTCATACCTTGATCCCCATAGCAGTCATGAGCTGCCTCGCCCTCCTGGCCCGTCGAGCAGGACTGATAGGATCTGTCTCCGAGACTAGGAACAGAGAGGGCGCTGTACACGGCGGCTCGTGGTACGCCTGCGTGGCTCGCCAGTAGTATTGCGTCGCTACTCGGTAGAGGACTTTCATGTGCGTTCTGAAATACAGTAGAAGCTGCAGTTGGACATTACCTAAGGGTTTATAACAATGCTATCAATTCTAAGGTTTTTTTGTTGTAGTGCTTACCCGCACTTTGGTGGGGCGCGGGTTCGAGTCCCGCCGAAACCGAAAATTTTTGGGAACTTATTTTATTTCTTAAACGCTATCAAGTCACGTTACAATTTTACTAGAAACCTCCTACTCGGGCGTGTGTTTAACAGCAGGTAGGACTTCGTTAGGATAGGAGTACCCCCCCCCCCCCCCCCCCCTTTTGCTTCGTGTGGGGTGGGACGCCTACAGATGATTAAGAGGATAAGGGGTCCAAGGGTCCCCGAGGGGGGGATCATTATCCTTCAGGCAAATGTGAGCAATTAAACAAGTTGGTCTTAACCAATATAACAGGTAGGTACTTACTTAGCATAACCCTTAATGAGATTCTGCATGAACTGGTTATTGGGAAACAGAGAGTGGGCCAACCCGTTGGGCATTTCCTCCACATCGGCAGGCGAGTCCCACACTTGGGCAGCGACTCGGTCCAACACTGGCTGGTAGCTAGGACCAAACAAGGATAATTTTCAGAAAACAAGTAAATAACTAACAGGTAGGTGCCTTAGTAGCTACCTATTATGGACCGATTTTTAAATTCGCTATTGTATTGAGAATGATTCCGAGGGGTTCCATACTGTTCCATAAATTATGTCCCGCACAACAATACAACAATAAACAAAAATATTAGGATTTTTTGTTATAGTGCTAACCCGCACTCTGGGTACCACGGGCCAAGGGTTTCGTGGCTTAGTTGGTTAGAGCACACCCGTACTGAGGGTGGGGCGCGGGTTCGATTCCCGCTGAAACCGATAATTTTTGGGAACTTATTCAATTTCTTAAAAATATTAGGGTTATCCCCTTTTTTACTTTTATCGAAGGTTATCCCCATTACATCTAAACCTGTTGTTCTCGAAAAAGAAAACTTTCATAAACATTCGTTCCCAACCACATCCACGGGTATTTTAAGAATATTTAAAAATATTTTCGTTCATACATTAGTTCCCAAACGGCAAACGTAGTGTAGGACGCCCTCCGACCAGGTGAGATGACGATTTGCGAAAGACTGCTGGCAGATGTTGGATGCGTCAAGCTGAAGACAGGGCGTTTATGGCGCTCATTAGGGGAGGCCTATGTCCAGCAGTGGACTACTATAGGCTGATGATGATGATCATGACATTAGTTCCCACTCCTATCCATGCATAAGTTGAGTAGAGTCAGCACGATAATCTTGTGATAATAATTTCATTCTCGCCTTCCCCGCGCGGCCGCGAGTTCGCTCGACCTTGCCTCACAAAACCGAGCCCACTTCGTCTTTAAGGTTTTGTTAACATTAAATTCTCTTTTCTCCTATTAAATAGTTATTTCATATTTTCTCTATGTGCTCACCGTTCCAAATCCTTCAGTGCGTGCACCAGCAGCTCGGCCCAGACGTACGCGCCGACGGAGAACCCGTGCACTACCACAGGGCGTTGCTGGTTCGATTCCAGGAACGACATCAGTTCCGCCGCTATTACCTGCAAATTATGTTAACTTTATTTAGAGAATTAAGTAAACAATATTGAAAATGATTATTCAAATAATAATAAGGGTAATAAAAAATTTAATCTCACCTCAACCAAAGTAAACAGAGTATGTTATGGGTACCTATGATCATAGATAGATAATTGATAATATAGGTAAGGTACCAACACAATACTTTAAGGCCCGTATTATGAATGTTTGAGTAACGCTTTTCTATGACTTAAACTAAACGTCACTCAAGCATATATTTATGACTGAGCAGGCTTTCATATTGCGGGCCTGATACTACCTACACCTAAGACCCGACCTGTGTGCATAAAATCACATTAAATTATATGAACATTGAAGTCATATCTCCAACGAGTTGTCAGTTATAAGACGTACCTAGTACCTATCTACCTAGCTACGTAGCCTAGGTAGATACACTACCTAATTCAATGCAAATAAAACTCAAGCTGGTTAACTCAAGGCCGCTGAATAACGTATAGTACGGAAGTCTGTCTATTGTAATTTTGTCACCTGTGTGTGTCTATCAAACACAGACAGACAGACTTCCGCAGCCAAGATAGGTCACTATGTCACTAAGCCCTTGTGTAAGTTGGTACCTTATCTACCTAACATAAACACCGATGACTGAAGTTGGTAAGAACCTTATTATGCTCTTTTATCTAAGCCGAAAGGGGGTGATTCTGGACCCCGAACGGATCACGTTTTGTTAGAATTCCTATTTTTTTAAATTAATTGATAAAATGTTGAGACTTTTTTCGTGATTTTATTACGTGTCATCATCATCATCATCAGCCTATATCAGTCCACTGCTGGACATAGGCCTTATATAGGCATAGGCTTTATTACGTGTATTCTTACATTATTATTATTTCGTAAAAATTTTAAAGGATTTTACATCAATTTATTGTATGACGTCATAATTTGGATCTGAAACACAGATTTGTATAAGTACTATCTGAAACAAACAATCAAAAAACTTTTGTGAAATATTTAATAATCTATACCTGCATAGATAATAATACTTATTACAAAGAGGAAATATTTGTTTGTATTGAATGGGCTCCGAAACTACTGGACCGGAACAAATATCTACAGATCTTACAAAAATTTGTCCCAAGACGGGAATCGAAGCCGCAACCTCCTTCACCGCAGGCTGACCTTAGCCCGCGGCGCGGCGCCGCCACAGCGGTTTATCATTTATAGTATTTTTATCTGAGCAAACTTGGACCGCTGGACAGAAAGCCCAAAGTGCGACATCAGACATCAGGACATCACACATGTTAATTATTTGACGTCAACACAGTTTGGTGAAGCCGTGTGGAATAACCCACAGAACAGAAAAGTAAGTGGAAGTGCAATGCAACAAAATTACTACGGGAACCGATGTCGCCAAACTCACACAAATAAACCCCTAATCATATAATACAATACAAAGAAACAATTCGTTTGATTGGTAGTTCAAGTTCAGTCAAAACTAGCCACCGTCAAAGATTTGGAAATAAACCTTGAAGTCTACTCAATAAGATTCATTTTACTTTAGCAGCAGAACGTTTTTACGATCTATACTCACCAAACATTCGCCCGACGAGTCAATTCCGCTACTTGACCATAGATGGCAGTATTCTCCGTGATAGTTATTTTAGACCTAATTTCGTTAGGTATAAGATTGATATTCGATTGATAGTTCGCAGATCTACTGCTACTCGATTAAGGCTGCACCAGCAGGGTAATTCACGATTGCTCCGAATGAAACCGAGCCTCGGAATCGAGACGACATACCCGCGAAATTCAAAAATTACGCGCGAAATTCAAATATTTTAGCGGTTTTTTATATTTTCTGCGGTCTGCAAGGAATTAAACTACCAGAAAAGAAGTCGTAGACATATATTTCTATGAACCCATATAACAATAAAGAAAATTAATGGAGCAACAGGTAATTTATGTTGATTTTTAGTAGTAAAACTCTTTTAATAATAATTGCTCAAATAAAAGCTATAAATCTAAATTTGTCAAAATATGGGTTTATAGATTGTTTTTTACTTTTTATAGAAAACTTCTTTTTCTGATTTCGCGCGTAATATTTGAATTTCGTGCGTAATCTGTTTTCGATTCCATGCCTCGGTTTCATTCCGAGCCATCGTGAATAGCCCTGCTGGTAGCACATTGAACTACTTCATCGATATTGATAGATATTTTAATACAGACATCTTGTTCAATTCGCAAAATAAGAAAAACTTGTTGGAAGTTTATTTGATTATTTGGTTTACAAACGGTAGTATATTTTAAACCATTAATGAACACATAGACACACAGACAGACAGGTAAAAATAAATGAAATTTTATCTATTGCCCCTGAAATAAAACGTATTTGTTGAGAACTTAATGAACTGGACTTAATGATGTGTATTTAGCGACTTGTATTGGTTTGTAAATCCTAAATAATGTTATAAATTCGAAAGTTTGTCCTTTCTTCACACCCTAACTTAGTAACCAATCGCCTTTATTTTTGGCATAGAGTTAATAATTGAAAGAATGGAGAGTAACACACTTTTATTCCAACAAAAAGCGTGCGAAGCCGCGGGCAGAAGCTACTACTAAATAGACCAATCATTCTTGTAGATCCTTACAACAGTCTGCTACAACAGTTAGCTCAATTGTTGCAATTGTAAATACTAGTTTTTAGTTGGTTTTATTAATTTATTGTAGTTTTCTTTTCTATTAATGAATGTTTTTTGCTAAGTAAATAATCGATTCAACATTAAAATCGCAATAAAATATTTATTTTCTTGTATCGATATTAATCGATAAAATCAACAGCCGATTTGCTTGACTACATCACTAATCGAGTAGCGAAGAACTTTCGAGAACGAAGTGAATAGACACAGTCCAAAATCAACTTTATTATAATTGCATAAGGTTGATTTTGACTAACCGTTGTAATAAATTATTTGTAAATTGAAATAAATTGAAACTTTAGGAGAAAACAATTAAAATCCTACCTACCGATGGTATGAAACACCTCCGTTCTTAAGATTTTATCGCCTACAATCATTTTTACATTCCAAAATGGAACAATACGGCCAGAATACGGCATAGCTTCGGAAAAATGAATTTGTCGCGAGACTAGCAATTCAAAGCGATGTTAGAACACGACTGAGATCAGTTAAGCGTAACTACGCATAATTGTGACACGCGTGCCACGCCCACTTAGCACTTCCACTTACTTTTCTGTTCTGTGGAATAACCAGCATTATTTATTATTTATCCATTCATAATATGATTCATACCTACTATTACCTACTGACTATTGAGTTGCGGACGAGAGACAGTTGTAGAAATAGAGGACATCCACCGGCGGCGGAGCGACCGACGCGCGATGGTTCGATATCACTGATAAGTACGCAAAATCGTAACATAAGTAGGTACCTACTGTACATCTGGTCTAGATCAGCACAGAAGCGAGGCAAGTAGCATAAACATACAAGCCTAAGCCCAGCCGTGGGCCGACAAGAGCTGATGATGATCCGTTCAGATATCCATTGTACACCGATGATGACAAACCTGAGAACCCCTAGTGGGGAACATAAGCTGCAGCGGCGAGATGGTGACCGTGGTCACATCGAACCCCATCTCCAAGTATATGTCGGCGTACTTCATTAGGTGCTTCCGCTTGGATGCCATCCAGCTCAGCATCACACAGAGCGGCCGGTCAAGCGGGGGCGAGGACCTTGGGGTAAGGAAATAATCATTAAATTGACTGTTAAGTAAGCTATGGGACCTTTTAACGTATGCACTGCCCAGTCCAACTTCTGCGGTGCCTATAACCTGAATATTACTACAGATTCAGATAGTTTATTGTCACACATCATAAAAAAAAAAAATACAAAATAGTACCTATTGTAACTTAAATTAAATGCTGGGGCAAAAAACTCGTCAAAAAACGATAAATACAATTTTGCTGTAGAGGGGCAATAGTCGAGGTATAAGTTAATGCTTAACTCTAAGGTTCTTGTAAATCTACTTTAAGTTAGGTGATTTCACGAGGATGTTAGGAGGACTTGTCATCAAACTGACTATAATCATTTTGATATATTCCCAACCACCCCATTAACCTCCCCATAAATGGGGCGGCTTTTCTAAAAATTCTTTGATTTATGTGCGTCTTGGATCATAAAGTGTGACGTAATTGGCTTTGGAGTTCTGGATATTTGCTATCTTCACGTGGAAAAACTTCTTAATCGGGCTGAAACTTTGTTTAAATGTGGTTCTAAATGGACTTTACTCGTCCTGGTTCTAAACTTGAGTTAGGTATTATCATTTAAAGGCATGCTGGAAAAAATAAATTAAGAGTACACGGGCTGCACCTAGTGTGTAAACCAATTATCATTGTATTCCGTTCTGCCTTATGATTTTATTATTTCCTGCGAAATAGGTCATGTCTGCATAATTACACCTACAAATTTACAACTCTTGGAATTCGCTGCAATTCGCACAAGGTTACTACAAAAAATGTATTCTCGCGCCAACCTAATATGACGAACCAGGTTGAAGCGAGATATTTGTTTTTAATTTTTTCTGCGTCCCAGCAATAAAACTACCAG
This sequence comes from Eupithecia exiguata, assembly GCA_947086465.1. NCBI lineage: Eukaryota > Metazoa > Arthropoda > Insecta > Lepidoptera > Geometridae > Eupithecia > Eupithecia exiguata. The sequence continues at coordinate 9,502,951 of OX352244.1, forward strand.
TGAATCAGAAGTTGGTTTTATCATGAGTTCATAGAAAATGGTTTACGTTTTGCGGCCAGTTACTTTTTCGCTAGTGTTATAATTATAAGTTGTGGAACGAAAAAAAAACCACAAAAAAATTGAATTTTGCGCCAACCTGCGATGAACAACCTTTGCTCAAGCAAGGTACACTAGGTACTTACTTCAAAGTCTTCTTGTCGATCTTGAGATCCAGTACATCATTGCTGATATACTGGAGGTTCTGAGTGATCTTCTGCGAGTGAATCCCGCGAATGAAGACTGCTGGCACGAACTTCAGTACTTTCAGCGATGGCTATAAATTATAAATAAAATATCATTCATTGACATTTAATTTTATCTATAACAATTCAGTTTATAAAACGCTTATTCTTTATTGTTTTTCGAATGAAATATGAATCATATAGACCGCAGATGGCCGGCCACTTCTTTTCTCTTGCTCTTATTCCTCTGCCTCTTTAAGAGGGGCTTGTTACTATCCTAACCTAACTCCGTGAAGTAGGGTAGGTACTGGGATTTGTCTTGGAGGAAGCAATGCTTCCTTTAATAGATTACAAAAAATTGTCTACCTATTCCTTTTGATGTGGTTGCCCCCGGCGGATAAAATTCGCAAACCTTTCAAGGGTCGCTCCACTCGCCGATAGTGAAAGATGAAAGAAAATTTTCGCAGCTCGCTTAGCTCGCTGTAATTTTTCTCGCTTACTGTTAAGGGTTCCGTGACTCAAAAGGTCCGTCAATCGGATCACTTTGTTGTCCGTCTGTCCGTCTGTCAACCAGCACTTCAGCAGGAAGACGTCCATGTGCGTCATGAATGGGCCATCGAAAATGGGAAAGGGACCGATTGAGCGCTCATATACCTAGGTACATTTTTAAAGCTATTATCCACGCTGACGTCCGAAGCATCCAAGCCTCCAGTATGCGAAAAACTAAAGGGGATCGCGCCTGCTTTCAACAATGTATCTATACTATTAGAGCCTAGTGTAGTGAGCTCACATCTGGTAGGTACATACAGCAATGATTTAAATTCTTTGACATAAAGACCTCTTGATGTTACGCTCATAAATATTTAATAGGTAGACGTGCATATTTGGGCAAACAATAATTATAATTAGGTATCCAAGAGTCTCCGGTAACTTATTTTCACTTTATTAACATTCTAATAATATAATTTAATTAAAACTAGTATTTACAATTGAAACAATTGAGCTAACTGCAGACTATTGCAAACAATCTACAGGTAGCTCAACTGATCCATATCAATACCAGTCGGAAGCGTGCCCAAGACGCCTTGCCCCGCTGTATAGCAATGCTGATGCGCTGCGCCAGATACTCACCAGCTCTCTTGAGATCTTCATAATAGATATTTGTATTATAGAGTGCGTAAGCTCTCGCACTCTGGGAATCTCTAAGATAACTAAATAGGTTTCAAAAAAATTCACAAAATCTTAGTTGGTTTCGTCGAAAGTAATTTTCTTATTATTAGATATTTTTAAACCTACGCGATCTGAACACATAATTAAAGAAAAAAAAGTTTATTTCTTTAACTTAATCTATACAAATCTTTAAATTGCTTTGGAAATCCCCTTTTAAGTAGGTATAGAGATACCTGTTTTAGGGGGTTTCGCTCTTGCCTTATGGAAAATCCTTCATAAAGACTAGTAGATTCAATAGGTACATACTTCGATAAAAGTAAAAAGGTTTCCCTTTTTAGGGTTCCGTACCAAAGGATAAAAACGGGACCCTATTACTAAAACTTCGCTGTCCGTCTGTCACCAGGCTGTATCTCACGAACCGTGATAGTTAGACAGTTGAAATTTTCACAGATGATGTATTTCTTTTGCCGCTATAAACAACAAATACTAAAAAACAGAATAAAATATATATTTAAGGGGGCTCCCATACAACAAACGTAATTTTTTTGCCGTTTGTAGGTATAGATAATGGCCCTTTGTGCGTGAGTCCGACTCGCACTTGGCCGGTTTTATTTTACTTGTATCTAAGGGATATAATAAATTTTATAAAGACTATTTAATGTATAAATACTATTTAACGGGTATTTATCGCGTTAATTTACCTTATTTTCCCGACGTTTCGACAGGTTTACACACTGTCCTGGTGACGGGAAAAATAAGGTAAATAAGGTAAATAAACGCGATAAATACCCGTTACATATTATTTATAATTCTTCCAACACAAATAAGGTTCGTAGTTAACCCGCTTACATCCGTAATGAATTCGTCAAACTACGATAGTTTTTATAGTAAAACTAGCAGCGCCTCGCGGTTTCACCCGCGTAGTTCCCGTTCCCGTAGGAATTTCGGGATAAAAAGTAGCCTATGTCCTATTCCAGACTATAATCTATCTCTGTGCCAAATTTCATCAAGATCCGTTTTGCCGTTCTGGCGTGATAAAGGAACAAACATCCATCCATCTATCTATCCATCCATCCATCTAAACTTTCACGTTTATAATATTAGTGAGATTAGTGAGATGAGATAACTATTAATGGGTAAGTTATTTTCAAACTCACATATCGTCCTCCAGCATTTACATTTCCCAGGATGGCTGCCACCCTTACACTTCTACAGAAGCTCATCTTTATCTTTTAAACCACTAAACACACCACTCAGGTACTTAATGCAATTCTGATAGGGGCCTACTTCAATGCAGGCAGGTTTTAATAAAATGTTCACATGTCACAAAATTAACACAATTCACTTCACAGCATTAATTTTTTGTATTTTTGGACGACCGTAAAATGTTTATAAATTATCTTATCTGCTTACGATAAATTTTGGCAAAATACGTCTGAAGTGTAGGTTTCCTGTGCTCTAACTAAGTAGTTAAATACTCGGATACATTCTTGCAGTAGGTATCTAAGTAGGTAGGTCTCCAAAAACCAAAACATGAAACTCGCTTTGTTTAGTCATTTCGTGTCTTTGGGCCTTGCGATGAACCGTTGATAATTATTAGCAGGACAGTCAACGTCCGAATCACCAGAAAAATAAAGGAAGCTTATATAACTATACTTAAGTCAATTTCAAGATCCAATGTTTGTAGGAAAAAACAACTGGCAACCAAATTCGCAACCGGTCTCATACGCAACGCTAAACAAAATGCTAAATTATCTTTCTAGATTCTACTCCGATTCAAAAACCTGCATATTCTTTGTAAACAAAAGGGGTTACAAAACCCAAGGAATATTGGTGGAAAATATTTAACGACATTGGTATCGTTTACGCAAAGCACAAAAGCTCGAAACAACTAAACTTTTGGTTAGGAAAGCTTTCATTCTTCATTTAACAGATCTCTCGTTCGTTTTGGAATTCATATTTGAACATTTTTCGCTGCACGTGTGAGATTATGCGCTGTTGAAGTTTGTGTTTTAGTTTTTAGTGATAACCTTGCTACTTGGTAAAAAGTAACTAAGTTTGTCATTAGGTCACCTATGTCACCTATGACAAAATAAATAAACAGATATGAATATCAATATCGGCTAGCGAAGCGAGCCGCAATAGGTAATTTTGGAGTGAGGTTAAGAAAAATACCTACACGTATTGTAAGACTACGGCGAAAGAATTATATTTTTTGGCAAGCTACAACAAATTTTATGTAAAACTGCCGAGCGTAGCGAGCCGCCGAAATTTTTGTGACTCTTTCCGATGGTCACAAACAAGTTAAGAAGAGTATGAAAAACAAAATGTGAATTGTAAAGACTGCGGTGGTAGATACTAGACTAGACTTTAAAGTATTCAAGTATTTATTTTGCAATCTTATAAAAATAAAAAACAATGGCATGCGAAGCGAGCCGCGACTTTTTTTATAGTTATATATATATATTATAGTTTTCGGTATCACCCCATTGGATTCGGATTTGAAGTGCCATCTGCGCACCCCGAGGGGTGCCGGATGGCACCCGTTGGAGCTCGGTACCCGGGGCGGACCGCAACTCCGCCCCCGCTCTTGCGCCGCTAGTGGGTATAGCAAAGATACAGTTTAAATACATTATTGATTGAAATGTAAGTGCATTTTAGCTGCTAAAGCATGACGGGGGAGGGCAGGAGGCAGAATTAAATTAAAGACAAAAACAACCTTTTGAAACAAACCAAATGACACATGGTTTTATGCCTACAATTTTTGGTGATGCACGACGATAATATTAACAAAAAAATGTTTTTTTTTGCCTTACATATTTATTTTATTCAGTTTTTTTAGTGTTTGTTTTCATAGCGGCAACAGAACTGCTGTGAAACTCGACTTTCAACTATGTAACTGTCACGGTTCATGAGATATACAGCCTGATGACAGACGGACAGCGGAGTCATAGTAAAAGGATCCCATTTTACCCTTTGGGTACGGAACCCTAACAAATTAGACGATTTCTAATTAACCGGTTTTAGTAAGTGAGAAGACAAGTCATAGTTGACGTTCGTGCGAACAGCCACTTAATAAAAGAAAAAAAAGTCACTCGCACGGTGCGTGGTCGTGTAACTTGATCTATCCATATTCTAGGTAGGTAAGGTACCTACTTGTGTCCGACCGAAGATTCGGTTTCGGCCAAGTCCGGCCGCAGTTTCGGTTTCGGCCAAAAATAAGCTTATGTCAATACATAAGCTGTGGAAATTCAATAATTTCCACATATTTATAGTAATTTTTAACTTAAACTATATTACAGTTTAGTTTAATACATACCTTTTACAAATCTGCTTCAAATCCAAAGAAATGAGGTATGGTTTGTTATGCCTTTTTTTAGCATTCCGCAAAAAAGTGGCCGCGGGCAAGAACCTACCATTTGGTAGGTAATTTCTTTCTGTGAACCGTAATAAAACTAGCCAGTAAAAGTGCGTTCCCAGCCATAGAAAGCAGGGTTCTGTAGTTGCACGGTTCATTATTTTCTGCATATTTATCTGTTGTTTAAAACAACTAAAAACTTTAATCGTTTCATCAGACACGTTAAATTTTAATCTTCAGCAAACAAAAAGAGTATTGCGTTTAAATTGCTCGACGTTTGATGATATAACTATGATTATAAAAAGGTTCGGTTTCAGAGAGCGGTTTCCCATGACGCACGACACCACATGACAAAATGCGGTGACGACTCAGGGCGTCATAAATTTCTATGAACCTGTCGTGCTGTGCGGTGTCATTGCGTGTGTAAACGGTTCATAGAAATTTATGACACCCGGAGTCGTCACCGCATTTTGTCGTGCCTCGTGTGAAAACGCCGTCAGTCTCGGCCTAAACTGACTACGAGGCCGAAGGTTCGGTTTCGGTTTCGGCTAAAAATCCTGGTTGGGTCGGACACTAGTAGGTTAGGTACCTATCACTATCAGACTGCAAATACCATTAGTAGGTATAGGTAACTACTTTCCTTCGCTCGAATTCTAATTTAAAATAATTAACGACTTCTGTGGCGCATTGAACGGACGCGTGAGAAGTAGACGGTTCGATGCGTCGTCCCGGAACTCCCGTGTCCTGGTAATATTTTAGGGTTTCGAGATCGGTTTCGAAACCCTTATGGTCTCGCTCTGTCCGTCCGCAGTATTTCATGAATATCTCAGTAACATCGAGCACATATCCAGCTCAGTAACTACTGCCGCTATTAACTTGAAATTTGAAATAATAATTCATTTCTAAATCAGTAGATCTGGCAACACTGGCTCGAACTTCTCCCCCTACATCATTCAGCTATGAATCTTTTGCGGGTTACACTGTGCCGCGTGCGGTCGGTCGCGTTTTTCGATACAACTCGACGACGCAACCGGCGACACGCTGTTGCAGAATGAAAAAAGCCAGTTGCAGCTGTTGAGTCTTTCAGCCATGCATTATTGCAGCGCTAGATGCTGAAAATATTAATCGCTGTGACCGGAGCTGTAACAGCAACTATGTTAATATAATTGAATTTACGCCGACAGATGTGCTCTACGGAATTAAAAAGTTAAAAGCTAAAAGCTCTATAGGGCCGGACGCCATACCACCGGCTCTTATAAAGTCAGGTAGTAAAAGCTTGGTAGCCCCACTGTATCACATTTTTAATTTAGCATTACGGACAGGTAGGTATCCAGCACAGTGGAAGGTGTCAAGGGTAACACCGATCCCAAAAAGCTCGAATAAACTTGCCGTCGAGGAATATCGTCCGATCGCCATCTTGTCTTCTCCTGCTAAGGTACTTGAAAACGTCCTACACAGACTCATATACGCACAAGTCAAGACTTTCATAGGCAATGCCCAGCATGGTTTTAGAGATAAGCGGTCGGTAAACTCCAATCTGTTGACACTTGTAGAGTACATCTCAAGTAACTTAGACCTCGGCTGTCAGGTAGACGTGCTCTACTTCGATATCCAAAAAGCGTTTGATAGGGTCAATAACGACATACTGCTGACCAAACTAAGCGCCATAGGCTTCACACCCGATCTCCTCAGACTTCTCGCCGACTATCTGCGCGATCGCCAGCAGTATGTTAAACTTGGAATCTATGAGTCTGCACCCTATCACACGCGGTCAGGTGTAAGTCAGGGGTCTATCTTGGGTCCCTTACTTTTTATTTTAATGATAAATGACCTACCGGACGCTGTAGAGCACGCGGAGTGTCTGCTGTACGCCGACGACTTGAAACTCTACACTGTCATACGTTCCACGGCGGATTGTGAGGCGCTTCAAGCCGATGTTAACGCAGTATGTCAATGGTGTCATGACAACAAGATGGAGTTTAACCTCTCCAAATGCTCCGTGATGACTTTCGGTCGAAAGAAAAACCCGTTATGCTTTGATTACTCGATTCATGGCAACATGATCTCCAGAGTAACGGTAATCAAGGATTTAGGAGTAACTTTTGACCGAAAACTCACATTTCACGACCACATAATTACGGTCGCCAAGCAGTCTTTTCAAAGACTTGGCTTTGTTCTGAGAAACGCCCGAGACTTGATTCGAGACTCGCAGTGACAGTGTTGTGCGGCTTCTGTTCGGGGCTCTAGTGCGGAGCAAGCTAGAGTCAAGCAGTTCCGTCTGGAACCCGCACGAAAGTACGTATGCACTGTTGCTGGAGAAGGTACAGAAGGCGTTTCTCAGATCTCAGTATAAAAGAGAATTTGGGTATTACCCATATATGTACCCAACTAAGTTTCTCCAAGGGTGTCTTGGATACAACTCCCTACAGACCAGAAGAGCGTACGATCAGACAGCAACAATGTGCAAGGTGCTTCGTGGTATGATCGACGTTCCTGATCTGCACAACCTTCTGTTTCGGCTCTACCTCCCCGATAACTACGTTCGCAGCAGAAGCCACAGACTTTTCTCTGTGCCCTACTGTAGAACCGTCTCTCGTGCCAACTCTCCACTGCCTCGCACCCTCGCTGGGCTCAACAGACTCCTTGACCAAAACCCAGACTGTGATATCTTCGCAGATGAATGGAAGAGTTTTATGTTAGTATGCCTGAGGTTTTGCGAGAGGGATGAATGAAAGGATGCATGTTCGATTGGTTATTTTAGTTAGTATTAGTTTAAGCCATTGTAATATTTTGAAATCCTATTTATTTTTATTTTTTTATATACCAATTAATTTATTTGCCTAAACTATTTAATTTTTAATATTCTATTTTGATTTATTTTGTAAAATTTTAACTTGTTAGATAATTATAAATAATGTGTCTTAATTTTAAGTAACTAATGTAATTGGTTTTGTAAATCGTGTTAGTTATTATATTTAATAAATAAATAAATAAATTACCGGCACAAGTACCTACCTAAGCCTGAAGGACTCAACTGATACTATTAAACTACTTAACCTACCACTACGTTAATGTGTAAAAACACCTGTATATGTAGGTACGTCTTTTCAAAGAGCACATGCCTAATTTACTTGCGCACAAAAAACAGCGATGATGCGTTCAGCAGTCAAGACAATGATTCTCGAGACTTTTAACCCTTAACGAAGGTCGTTTTTTATTTAACCTTAAAAATTGCTGTTAAAACCTTTCGACTTTATACACAGTCACTCAAAGAGACTTATCATACCTATTCGCAAGTGATAATCTTCCTTCTTGAACAGTCGGGTAAAAAGAACCTATTTAAGATCCACCATCAAGATGGTACAGAATCGTACCTACCCAATGTCCCGGACGTTAAATGAAAAAACGATTTTACCAAAACAGAATATTTTATTGTATATCTATAAATGTTTTTGCTTAAATCTAAACTAAAACAAATCATAAAAAAACGCTTATTACATAGTTCGGGATATCTTAGGATAGGAAGCAGTTGTACAATTGACAAGTTTTATAAAAAAAACAGTGATTGATTGCCAAAACGCTGGTTTTATCAATGCTACCATTGATATAACCAATAAGCCGCTTGTAAGTAGGTTAAGTAGTTTTGATCTCGGGCCCCTACATTTAATATAATTTGGGACGTGTAATGGAATCAAATACAACAAATAATGCGTCGACACACTCGCACTTCCCATCTTCCTAGGACTTCCGTGAGGACTGGTGCGGCGGCAGATTTGGCCGAAGATCTCAAGAGGCGCAAATATGCAGGTCTCGATAGAGCATACGCATTTGCTCCCCTTGGAGTCGAGACCCTAGGTCCGTGGGGTACCGAGGCTCTCTGGGTTTTCAAAAAATTATCTGAGCGTCTGGTCGAAGCGACGCGTGACTCGAGAGCTGGTGAGTATCTGGCGCAGCGCATCAGCATTGCTATACAGCGGGGCAATGCAGCTAGCGTCTTGGGCACGCTTCCGACTGGTATTGATATGGATCAGTAAAGCTACTTGTAGATTGTTTGCAACAGTCTGCAGTTAGCTCAATTGTTTCAATTGTAAATACTAGTTTTAATTTAATTCTATTATTTGATTGTAATTTTCTTTGTTAATAAAGATGTAATGTATCAAAACTAAAAAAAACAAATACTTACATAGGTTTATGTAACCTAGCATCTCCAAACAGCTATTTTAGATGTAATACCAACCTCGATAAATAATCATTTTGATTAAAAACAAGACAAAAAGCCTGTGATAAAATATTTTGAACTTTTGTCTTAAATTTTTTTTTACAATAAATATAAAAGCCAGCAGAGCGTAAAACCATTAACCTTCTAACAAAGTAACTTTATGATTCACATGTATTTTATTCAGACAGAGATATTTCAAATTGCCTGATAATTTGCGTTAAAATTTCCTTTTATCTAATACTTACCTACCTACAAATTTCCTATACATATAAAAAAGTCTTAAATAAATTTTGCCGTAATGACCCAATTTAGCAGCAAAATTTTAAATCCTGTTACTTTACGAAATTGCATTCAGGGATTTCAATACAAACCAATATAAAATTCGGCACTATTAGAGACGGATTTTGAATTTGATGTATTCTTTTGAAAGATAAATGTTTTTAATATACAGTGTGCCCCAAAACTCAACGTCAAGCCGAAAGCGTAAGATAGGTGAGTGGGAGAAAAGTCTGGCGCCAGGCAGAGAATTTCTGATTTTCAGTAAAAAGCCTTGTAACTCAGAAACCATTGGAGATAGATCCATGAATTTGTGTTTTTTTCTGGGTTGTTATGAACCCACCTGTCTTCCGCTTTCGGCTTGACGTTGAGTTTCAAGACGGCCAGTATATTAACGGGATTATTTAGATAATCTGGACAATTATTACCTTTCAAAAGAACATCAACGTTAGAGTCTATTACCCTCGTTATCAGTTCACCATTACTGATAATAGTAACCAGATATTACTTTCATTTCTTCCTTCATGTAAACGGTTAGACGAAGATCCTAACTGTCCAACTGGACACGTTTAATACCTCCGCTCGTTTATGACCGAAACCCTACGAATAAATTATATTATAAGTTAGGAAATGTAATTGCGTGAAAAAACTACCCAAAAAATGTCGTGTCCAAATCCAAGTAGGCGATGTTTAAAAGTCGTGTCCAGCGCGTCACGTTATCAAGCCGAGATGGTCAATACTATGCAATATGAAATCAGACAATTTTTGACTTTATTTGGAAGGTTTTTTACTTGATGAAATATTTGAATGTATATCTATAAAAATTAGATATTTTTCTGTAATGTATTATACTTATTGTTATTTTTAGTTTACCTGCCGATAACAAAAACTTAATAAATTAATCATATTTTGCGGGACAGAGTTCACTAAATTGTAAAAGTAATCCAAAAAAATTTAGTAAAAAACATTTTACCATAACAGTTTTGTTATTGGCTTGGTCCGGTCCTCTTATTGCATAACATCGCCCACGCCGCTGACTCAGCTGTCATAGCAGCCATTGCAGCAGGCGCGCGAACCAATCTGAAGTGATTCCTATTTCGAATCATACATTGTTTTGATTGAAGCACGGCCCACTTTTTGTGTAGAATTTGTTCTGAATTAAACTTCCTGACCTATTATTTATTCGTAGCCAAAACCATAATATCCTTCAAGTCGTAGCCACGCCACAAACCATACAATCGGGCCACTAAAGTGGCTTAAACGAGCGGAAGATAAAACTTTACTCCGAAAAAATCAACACTCAATTTGATTACAATACAATAATTTATCCTAATTCTTACTTTGATTGAATTTCAGCCGTATTGCAGTGTATTTATAGACCATTCTAATCAGGCCTGTTTCAATCCACCTTTACGTGAACAACCAGTTTGCATGTTTACTCTAAACAATTGAGAAACAATTCTTTTGAAAAAATATATGACAGTTAATCGATACCTATAATTATCTTACTTCAATCAACTTTCAGCTCTATATCACTCAAATTAAAGACGCATTCTCATTTGTTCCGGTTGTGACTCTAATTAGTTAGTCGAGGTGTGCAAGGTCACACGAGTTTCAACTTTACTCTCAAGGATCAAAACTCAATTGCGTGTGAAAACATACATTAATATAAATGAGGGTACTTTTTAACTATACTAATCCTACTTCGATAAACTTTCAGCTCTATTACAGTGAACTTAGAGACGCATTCTCATTTTCTCCGGCTGCGAGATGAGTCCGTTTGCGTCGAGGTGTGTGAAAAGGGCTGTCAGATACTCTTTGGGGTGTTTGATGTAGTGCTGGACGTGCGGAGACTTGTCCCAGAGCTTCCACGTGCACTGGAAGAGAAACATTAGGTTCAATAAATTGTTTTTTTTGTACAAATACTAAAAACAGACTTCAAATTTCATTATTTTTAAGTTTTGCGGAACAAATTGTAAGTAAACCCTCAGGTTTAAAATTTATGGACCAGCCCAGGATCATTTTCTGTACAAAACCAAGAGAATCATCAAAAACAAGACGGAGAAATCGGTGTACATCGTACATTCAGCTGAACATAGGATCTCCTCTTTTTTTTCGAAGTCTGTCTAAGTGTGCATGGATTACAAAACGAACGTAGACATACATACTCCAACTGTGGACGTGTGAACTGGTGACAGCCAAAATACACTAGGTTTTCTGACTCTTTCTGATCTTTCTAGGCCGAGTTATAATACATTTTAGATTCTAACTTCGAAGCAAACGAGTTCCTTTTAGCATCCGCCTCTCCGTCAGAGTTCTAAATGTCAAATAGACACCTATTTTCTGCGTCAAAACAGAGGGCATCTCTATCTACACTATGCAAACTGAGCGAGACTTCAGACCCAGAAAGATAGAAAGTGCGCTTATAAATAAATAATGTTGGACAATTCACACAGCATCATCTAGCCCCAAGCTAAGCAGAGCTTGTGTTATGGGTACTAGTTGACTGATAAACATAATACTATACATTACATAGATAGATATTTTTATTATTCAAAGATATTATTTAGATTAGATATTTTTATTATTTGATTGTACTTTCTTTTTTAATAAATAATTATTATAAAAAGAAAATACACTGAAACACCCAGAACAAATATTTGCAGATCGTATAAACATTTGTCCCAGGGCTAATCGAACCCGCAACCTCCTGCGTCGCAGGTGGACCTTCGCCCACCGCGCAACAGAGGTCAGAGGTCGTAGTGTATAAAGGCTGAGGTTACCTTGATGCCCATCTGGTCCCAGCTGTCATGTACGCTGCGGTTGCTCTTCTCTGCCCCCACGGGGTCAGTCTTGGACAGTAGGAACAGAGCCGGCGCGCGGCACAGGTTGGTGTGGAACAGCTGCGAGGAACGGATGTAGTGGATCGTCGCTACTTGGTGGAAGGTCTTCATGTGGTACCTGGAGACGAGGTAGTTCAAGTTACATTAAAGTATTTTGTAGTTCGTCATTCTGTCTGGTTGGAGGACGGTATTATAGTTCAGCCCCCTTAACACGGGGATTGTTGTCTAGGGTAGAATAGAGAAAAATTACAGCACTTCGTCATCGAATGCGTAAATTATTTGAAATGCATTCTTTAAACTTCAATAATGTACGCAATGTATGGCGATGCAATGTTATTATTGTCTATTCTACCCTAGACAACAATCTCCGTGCTAGGGGAGCATGTGTATATTCCTACTTTTATACTTATAAATTATAAGTATACTACTTTATAACATTATAAACTTGCTGCTGCCCGCGTCTTGTCACGCATTTTCAAGTAGCCTATATCCGTTCCTGTGATTTCATTTACCGTCCTGCAAAATTTCATTAAGATCCGTTCCGCTATTTACGTGATCAAAAGTGATCCTATAAGGTTTCTTTTTTCCTTTTGAGGTACGGTACCCTAAAATCTAACAAAGTTGACGGATGACGTCGGATCGCACAAAATTTATTTCTTAGATATCCGAAATGTAAGGTGTCATTGAAGCGCCCGAAGCAATTGGTAAGGTTGTTCGTTTCGTGCGATCGACGTCATTTATCATTTCGTTCGTACAAAGCGGAACCGTTTGTACAAGACCATTTTAACGGCTCCTTCGCTACTGGAAACAATCATCACATACGTCATCACGGAGAAAACGGAACCTGTAAAACGGATGCACACTCAAACAACTTCTTTGATTTGTTCTCGCCGCGGACGCGGACGCAGACGCAGGACGCGCGGGCGGGCATGTCGTGGCCTTGGGGTAAATGTATGTAGGTAATGATTCACGCACAACTGTCCATGATTACTTTTAAATAATGCACGATATTATCTAACATCTGATTCCACGTTACAGGTGCTTTCAGTGTTATCAGCGTTTATCCAACACAAGGCCACACGTGTTTACTATCAAATGTAATCTATTTTAAACCGATTATGTAATAAAAAGTTAGTAATTTTGACTTCTGTTTGCTGTTGTCATTTATTTGATCACAGAATAATAAATAGATATGGCTATTAAAAAAAATGCACTTAATCTGTTCCAGAATCAAACACATTTTATGTGAACAAAGACATGTATGAAAGAAAACTTCTTCACGTTAGGACAATATTAAACTTATTCCACAAAACTATTTTTAAATTGGTAGTTTGACTGACAATCAAGTAGTCATCTCCTTATGCTTTACCGATATTTTTTCTTTTTAAATAATCGGTTTTTATTTTACGAAAAAGTTGTTACCGATTTTGCTCAACATTTCGATTTTTTTTTAAGATTACTAAAGCGTTTAAATTAATTAATATTTGGAATCAGAATATTCAATAGAATAAAATAGTGTTTTTTTGTTTATTTATTTGCTACTTGCTTCTGCCGCGACATTACACGCGTTTTTCCATGAAAAGTAAGACAGAATGAGTTATAATAATAAACTATAATTTTTATATTTTCAATGCTTTTTCATAGATAAACATCCAGAATAGTCTACGTTACATACAATGTCGGCTCGATAAAAATCTAAACTTTCGCAAGTCTCCATATTTTTCGAGTCAATAGATTCGCATCTCTCAGAACATTCTTCGAGCCATGTCGAGGACTTTGGTTCTCTACGCAAGGTCCGCCGCAGGCCGCTAATTTCTGACGAAAACGACGTAAATGAATGTACTCGCTCCATATAAATATAAAGGTATGACGTATACACTCACTCCGTATAAATATAAAGGTATGAAGTATACACTCACTCCGTATAAATATAAAGGTATGACGTATACCCTCACTCCGTATAAATATAAAGGTATGACGTATACACTCACTCCGTATAAATATAAAGGTATGACGTATACACTCACTCCATGTAAGCCCGGAGCGTCTTCTGCATAAGGGCGTTCTTTGGGAAGATGGCGGCCGGCACGCCAATGGTGATCTCCGTGATGTCGGCCGCACTGTCCCACACCTGCGCCGCTATACGGTCCAGCACCGGCTGGTAGCTGCAAGACAAGTATTCCATTCTAACTATTTATACAGGGTTGATCGTAATTCACTGGCTTTATATAGAAAAATCAACCAATTCCGATTGATTTTAAGAAGTAAACACACCGTTCGCCCTATATTTTTGAACCAACTAGAAATTCATGGTAAAAAATAAAAGGAAATGGCAATTTTTTTACATTTTAGTTTGAATAGCAAGTATTAAATAGTAGTCATTTCGAACAATTGATTTTGATTTATGTTGTATCTTTATTTTTTATTTTTTTTCTTTTCTTCCATTTTGTATCTACAATCGGCTGTATAGCCATAATTAGATGTGGTCTTGGGTGGAAATAGTAGATTATACACTAAGGGGATAAAGCACTGTTTTATGTCACGGGAGCGAATTGAATCCCGAACGTAACGAAGGACTCATAATTTAACTCCTGAGCGTAGCGAGGGAGTTATAAGTTAATTCCTGAGCGAAGCGAGGGAATTAAGACTGAGTCCTGAGTGCAGTGAGGGGTTCAACCGCCCAAGACTAAAACAGTCTTATCCCCGAGGTGTATACTCTACTTTTCACACCTTATGCGAGACAAAAAAACAGGCTCAGTAGATAAATAATGTTTTCCTTTGACTTCTCTGGCAGCAGATTGTTGACAATGCCTATGGCATCTAATTTGATAAACTCAGGAGTCAAAACACTTTCATCACTCGACATTTTCAATATTATTTTTGAAATTAAATCTTCTATAGGCACCTACAAGAACTCGATTTGTTCGTCACGCGTGAACAAATGAAGGCGCGCGACGTTCCAAATTCGAAAGCACAAGCCGTGGTCCTAGATTCGAAATTCGAATTTCGAACACCGCGCTCCTCCGGACCGGGGTTCACACGGAGGCAAACTTCATTTATTTTGTCAAATCAAGTAGGCCATGGCCTAGGACAAATTGTGTTTAGCAAAATTAAACTTTATGCATATAGTAATAAGAATTATGAAAAGTGAAATCATATTATTAACCAGCGGGTTATAATGAAATTCAGTACAACATTATAACCCGGCTAATACCAAGGGATTTAATGTCTTGCTTTCGGTAGGGTTTACATGACCTATAATTCGGCATTGTCGAGCATGTGGTTTGAAAATTTAGTTGCCATTCCAGTGAAAAGGTTTGAACACTTCAGTTCCTTTGGTCAAGTTCGAGTATGTTGTATCTAACGCTGTTTTTTTTTTAAAGTTTGTTTATTATATTTTAGATCGTACGCGGTTATTGCAATCTCACAAGTTTTTAGATAAGCCAATTATAGCTTAAAAAAACAGCTCATAAATTATGTTTACAAGTACTAGCATTAAATCTACACTAGTTCTCTGTTATCTTATATTTATTTTATGTTAATAAATAAATTTTGAAACTTGGAACAATAGGCTATTTGAGTACACTAAAAATAAATTCCAAATTGTTTTCATCCTAGTCAGTGACAACGTAACAAAGCGTAATCAGGTGTTTTTTTTAATTTGCATTTTATGTAAAAAAATGGGATAAAATTACACATTTTTTGACACATGATCACGTGACCGAAAACGCTGTGTTTGGTTGGATCGCAAGTGACGTCGCACATCTACAGATTACAGTGTCAATGAGTTCTTCTTGTTAGGTGTTGTGTGGCGGGGTGACGTCATAGCTTGGAACACGGTAGTCATGACAGAGATTATCGTTTTGGCGCGGCATTATTTTATTCAAACTTTAAAATTACTTTTTACAACTAATACGACTGGCCTTGAAGAAATATTAATTACACTTTGCATTATTTATATCAGACAATACGTTACAATTATTTCCCAGTAGAAGTCAAATAGCTTATTGATACCTGTGTTTTAATAGGGATCTATGGGATACACTGGATAAAACATCGATACCAACTCAATTTTGTAAACTTTAATTTTAAATATCCTTAAAAGATAATATAATGAAGTGATAATGATAATTAATAAGTGCAGTTTTTGTTTTTCCGTAAATTAAGCCCATGCATGATTCCAATCATTTCTCATGGTTTCAGAATTGACCATCCACTCAAAACTCAAAAAACCACCCTGTATTTACCGATCACTTTGTCCAGCAGTAAGACAGAGACGGCAGATATTTAATAAACAGCACATGAGAGAAACCAATAGATATTTCATAGTAACTCACAGTTCCTTGTTGTTCATGACGTGGACACAGAGCTCGCCCCACATGTAGCCGCCAACGGAGAAGCCGTGGACCACCATGGGATGCTCGTTTTCATTCTGCTGCATGAACTTCAGCAGGTCAAGTGTCAACAGCTGCAAATAAATAAATAAATGAAAAATATAAGCATTATAATATTTAGTAACAATTCCGCGAAAAAAAACCTTCTCCGATAAGTTCTAACAAAATGTAGTCCGCGTTGTAGAAGAATAAAACCGGCCAAGTGCGAGACGGACTCGCGCACGAAGGGTTCCGTACATCTATAAAAACGGCAAAAAAATCACGTTTGTTGTATGGGAGCCCCATAAATATTTATTGTGTTTTTTAGTAGAAATTTTCACAGAAATACATCATCAGTGAAAATTTCAACTGTCTAACTATCACGGTTCATGAGATACAGCCTGGTGACAGACGGACAGCGAAGTCTTAGTAATAGGGTCCCGTTTTTACCCTTTGGGTACGGAACCCTAAAAATGACGCCAACTACAAAATGAAAAAATACCTATCAAATCGTCAATCAACAAACCAACCTGAGTCCCTTTCATAGGCCACATCAGCTGCCACGGCGTGCAGGACAGACTGACGACGTCGAAGCCTTGCTCGAGGTAGAGGGTCGCGTATTTCATCACGTGCTTCTGGCGAGCCAACAGCCAGTTTATCATCACGCAGATCGGTCTTTCTATGGGTTTATCCAACCTGGAAATTATTTTTATGTTTTTACAAAAACTGAAAATAGACTTTTACATTAATTTTATATTTATATTTTGTAAGATTTACGGGGCAAATAGGTATATTGCTCGGGAATCAAACTTTTGGGGCGTCTTGCCTTTTGCGCGATTGTGCGACATACGCATGACTCCTAAATCCTAAAAAAAATAATGACGAGCTCTGTGGCGAAAGCCGCAGAAGGTAGGCCACGGAAAAACCAAAGTATCTTTTACGTATTTCAGACGCAGAAGGTAGGCCACGGAAAAACCAAAGTACCTTTTACCTTCTTTACTATCTACTAGCTGTTTCCCGCGGTTTCACTAGCGTTAAACTTGAATTTTAATTGTCGCTATGCCAAAAATCAAGTCGATTGGTAGCTTTGTTAGGCCGTGAAGGAAGGACGAATTTTCGTATTAAAATACGAATATTCCCGTAAATCGCCCATGGGAATTTTATGTTTTACCGGGACAAAAAGTCTATGGTATCATGGCATTACCCTGCTGTATAGCAATGCTAATGCGCTGCGCCAGATACTCACCAGCTCTCGGGTCACGCGTCGTTTCGACCAGGCGCTCAGACACTTTAAAAACTTGGAGAACCTAGGGTCTCGACTCCAAGGAGAGCAAATGCGTAGGCTATGGCGAGACCTACATATTTACATTTATAAATACTAATTTAATTAATATTTATAAATGTAAATAATTTAATGTAAGAAGTCCCAGACATTTTCGACCAGGCACGTGTCGATCTCGTTGCTTAGTTGGTTAGAGCGCACCTGTACTGAAGGTGAGGCGCGGGTTCGAATCCTGCCGAAATCGAAAATTTTTGGGATATTATTAAAAAGTTTTCGTAGGAAATACTAATTTGTTTCTATTACCTATTTGATTATAAATGTTACATTATTAATATATCGAATATGTATTACCATGTCTTTGAAAATGTATTCTAATAAATTTATGATACCTACGTTTGTCTACAGTGCATCAGACCTTCAGCCCCTCTGTTTTGTACTGCTACCATGGGTTATACATCCCATTACCGCCATGCAATAGTATAAGCATAGCCTACCTATATGGTATAAGTTTCATATGGCGCAAATCGTCAACAAACGCATTATGCTCACTTCGGACTTGGAACCAGCGGCGAGTGAGTCATTGTAGTTACTATCGTATCCACACATTTATGGATCATTGTAGTCCGAATAAAGAAAATAGTGTTACTATTATGTATACACGCTAACCTTGAAGAGAAGTGAACAACAAATCAAAGTGACCACTTTATTTCCTCGTTTTACATAATAATGTTATTTTAAATATCTGACCAGTCAAAAAGTCCTGCAAGGTGTAAACGAAATAAAGCACTGAGTTTTGAACAACAACATGAACGTTTGATAAGTATGCTAGGCGCAAACGTATAAACCATAAAGGGCTATTGCATAAACTGTTACTATATGAGCATACAACGATACTATTAATTATTTTCTTAAACATGCGCGGAAATATTGTCATTACTTTTGAATAAAGAACACGCGAAGTATCATATTTACTCATATCACTATCGATTGAATAAAATTTTGTATTTTTTTAGTGTTTCATATAGCATATAGAATTAAATTATTATTCCTAATTGAGACACCGTTCATAAATGGGTAATGCCCATAAATGATTTCTCTACCTTTCGTAAGGTATATCTGTATTTTAACAAATCCGCTGCGATCATCAATGCCCGCCAAGGTTGATGATTATGGCAACCTCCCGGGCTCCTCCCTAGTTTGGAGGTACGTTAAGGAGGTATGCTCACTTCATAGTCTTGGGATCAGCGGTGAGCTTGACCTTGTCGTTGCTGATGAACTGGATATTCTTGGTGATGTCTTGGGTGTGAGCGCTGCGGTCGAAACCCATCATGGCTACGGGCGCGCATGACAGCAGGGGCCGGAACGACTGGAATAATCACAAACATGGATTGATCTTCTACACAAATATATAGAGAGGAAAGATTTGTATTTTTGTATGTACCTAACGAATAAACATAAATACCTACTACTGGATCGATTTCAAAAATTCTTTTGCCGTTAGAGAGCTACATTATCACTGAGTAACATAGGCTATAGAATATACCCGTGCGAAGCCGGGGCGGACCGCTAGTAATGAATAAACAGGAATATCTAAAGAAATTTAGTCGATAATAAGTGAAGTCGGGACGATTTCGCCCGCAAGATCAAAATGCCGGGTTATAATCCCAAGCTGTGTTCCCCAGGGATCTCTATTGGGCCACTTCTCTTCGGGATATTTGTCAATAAAAAAATTTGGGAACTTATTTCATTTCTTAAAAAAATTAGGTAACAATTAGGTTTGTATAGATGTTTTCTTTTCTTTTCTTTAGATATATTAATCTCATTTCAATCTCCGTTAATTTCAACGATTGCTTAATCTACATTTTTCAATTTCTAATCCGATTGCATAGCACATTTAATATTTAACCTGTCATTTAGCCGTGAAGGCCATGTTATCTGTTGCTTGGTTCATGTATTTCGTTTTATATCGACATAAGCTGTAGGCCTTTCTTAAATTTAAATAAATAAATAAATTGACAACTCCAAAGTAAATTCCAAAGCACTCAAACTTCGGTAGGTAATTTATGAGTAGGTTAGTTAGGTACCTCTTAATTTGATGTGTTTGGCAGGCAGTACAAATAAGTGTTACGATATGAACATAGTAGATAAGGATATTGATCTATGAAGCGAATATGCGATGGAACTACTCAACGAACAATTACTAGCAACTGCAACCGAAGGACGTTTTCCTCACGTGATTAACAATCCAGCTAGACATACTATTTTCTATTATTGTAAGCAATTTAAGCCTCTGTGTTACTAGCTTATAATAGCTATTTATAATGTGAATTAAGAATGTGACCTTCGAAAATGGCGTGATTATTCGGTTCAACAACCGCTTAAAAATAGACCACTGAGAACACCCTATTACGTAGCTAGAAGCATGATAGTTTTTGCACTAGACTTTTTCTTATAAGCGATCTGTTTACAAAAACCTATTAGTCAGACTAAACACGCGGTTAGATGTTTTTGTATTCAAAAGCTGAGTATATATTATAAGACCTTTCTATAGCTTATAAGTGGTTTTCCTTCCCGTAGACTAAATGATTATGGATGAAACAAGGAAAAGGATATTGCAATAAGAATACTAATAAGACTGCTCCGTTCCTCACAAAGTATAGGATAAAATGGTCATTACTTATTTGTAGGCAAAAATATAAATAAATAAATAATGATGAACTATTCACACAGCATTATCTAGCCCCAAGCTGAGCAGAGCTTGTGTTATGGGTACTAAACAACTGATGTACTTTATTACAATACATAGATAGATATTTTTTATTATACATAGAAAACGACCAGAACATCCGGAACAAATTCATAATTCTTTATTGCATTAAAAATAACCAACAAAGAGAGGTATCGCAAAGGCGAGCTTAATCTTAAAAAGAGTTCTCTTCCAGCAAACCTTATTGGGGAGAGAGGGACAAGTTTGACAACAAATACTTGCAGATCGTACAAATATTTGTCCCAATCCCAAATAGGGAATCGAACCCGCAAACTCCTGCGTCGCAGGCGGACCTTCGCCCACCGCGCCACGGAGGTCGTCAAATGTCATATACTTGCTTTTATAGTAAAACCGTATATTATTTTCCTTGAATAACCAGCAATACTCAAAACAGGTGAAACTGATCAAAAATTATCGACGAATAGGTTTGAAAAAGGTTGCCTGCAGAACTAATCAAGAAAGCTTTTTACTCCATAGATGATGATGCCCAGTTCCGCACCGACAATAGTATATTACATACGGAAAATAATGTTAAGCTTAGTTAGTTTTATGTAGACAATTCACTTAGGTACTAGTGGTTTCATTTCCACTTCTTCCACTAGCGGACAAAAAATTGAAGTGGACAAATTCAATAACACCTTTTTTCTTATTTGAATTACCATTTATAAAACTGTATACAAAATTTGACTCGTCTAAATGCTTATTTTAAGCACTTAGACGAGTTTTTATTTAAGCCTTAAGAAATAAACGTTATTATTAAGTATTACTTCCTCATAAATAGCAATCATTTGAAATTTTGCTTTCCGTGTGGTTAGGCTCGTACACAGTCGGTGACTAGGGCTATATAATAATATGTATATTCTTATAATTATTGACATTTTAAGTATTGGTTTTAAGTGTAAATATTAGTCAATTTATGTAAAACATCAAATATTAAATACACAAAACACACTTGACAGTTTAATTATACATTTAATATAAAATTATTGTTAAATAATAATATTTTTAAGTACGTCTAAATCTATCAATCTACGTACAAAACTCCTAATAGAGTCCACAGGTGATCGGAATGCTGGCTTTTATTTCGGTCAACGAATTAGCATTGCCATTCACCTGTTCTGTGATTGCCATTCAACGTGGCAATGCTGCCAGCATTCTGGGCACTTTGCCTTCTGGTGACGGCTTAGATTTTCAGAAAATAGATTTAAGTGTAAATATAAGTTGTAATTATTATTGTATTGTATATTGTAATTTTCTGTAAATGTAAATATATTTTAGGTACGTCTTGAAAAATATTGGTAGGGTGGGTATGTCTAGTTATTCCGTTTGAAATAAATACACATGTTTCATCTTTCAATACCGGCAACCAGCTGAATTGGCACTGTTTACATCCATTACATCGATCATTTCATTGATCAGGCGATCCTTTGACTGTCACGCGGTGTGTGCGTGAATGGAATACAACGGTGCGCGAGTGATAACGACTTTTAACAGGTTATCATCACGTATGCGTTTAATCCGCTGGTCCACTGCGGCGCACGCTGTGCTAGTCCACGCGACTCGCATGAAATGTATTTTTTTGTAGAAACAAGGAAGGAACTGTTTACAAAAAAGATCTTAAAAGCTAGATGGAACAACAGTTTATCCCTTAATTATGTACGTGCAATATTTAACAGATAATTATATCTAGGTAATTTATTGATTACTAGCGCACGGGTATATTCTATAGCCTATTTTATGTAGTTTCAAAAAATCTTTTTGAAATCGGTCGAGTACTTTTTATGTTTACCTATTCGTTATATACAAAAATACAAATCTTTTCTCTTTATAATATTAGTGTAGAAAAAATTCTTTAATGTCATTATAAACATTATTCTACGAGCCACCTACGGAGTTTTGTCTTAGATTTACTAGTAGGCTCTTATGTCGTCTCTAGGAATTTAGTTATATACTTTTACAGTCATGGTAGAACATTTTAGCTTCGTGGGTTCCTTTGTTTCACAACCTAGACCACGTTTCCACTGCAGCACACGCTATACATGAAAATTAGCCCACGACTATGTACTGGAACGCAGCAGATTTGAATCAGTTTTGAATCATACGAAAGTGAGTGAAGCTACATACGCGTTATCCGCGTGCATAGTGTTGACAAGCGTTGATCTGCGTGGGCGCCATATTCGAGCAAGCAACGCGTGTAGAAATGACGTCGTTTATCTCGTACCTATTCGTGCGTAGCGTATTCGTGATGTGATTTATCGTCTACTGCAACGTGCATACATTTTCATGCAAAGCGGAGCTAGACACACGTGCGTAGCCTCTCCGTTCGCAGCAGTGGGGCTGTGGCTTTATGCTTTGTTAGTTGTTCTGGTATATTGATGCATGTTGCAATGTTAAGACTTTGGACTGGACTTTAGCTTGACGGTGACTTTGGTTGGACATTGCCGGGCTTATTTTTACAATTTGAATTTCTATAGATAATGTACATTATGTAGGTGCCTACCGAATAAATCATTAAAGGTAATGATGATAAGAAATGGTCAAAGTTCATATTATTTGCTCTTCGTTATTTCGGCAAGATAATATGTCTATCAGGTATTTTTAGATATTTCGACACTGGCTGTGAGGAATAATAAACTTTGAAAAACGCTTCCCAATAGTACAGTAAACTCGAAACTCACAGTGCTAAAGAAATCTTATTTTTAGTATACCTAGATATAGACTATAACGAAAGGTCTACACGTATAGGAAATAAAGGAGCGCTTAGCAATCGCGTTATAGACCGATAAAACATCATGGTAATTTGCAGTATCAGACAACCATATCACAAACGTCTATGGAAAAATAATGTTCAGTACTTTACACTAGCTAAACTAGATGTAGAATGTTTGTAAACAAACCACTCATACTAAAACACAAACACACACCTAAACTTCACCCTGTTTCCGCGTCTTTTTATATGCAATTCACATTACTTGTCGATTTGAGATCCTTCCTTTATATATTAGTTGATATTGGTGACAATTATATCTGAATCTCGACGTTAAGCAAGTGAGTTTTAGTTATTTGTGCCGTTGTTTGTTTACAAAAATTTTACATCGCGTTTGGAGTTTGTCCAGTGTAGAGGTACATAGTATACAATCACGAGTGCAGATTATATCTCTGATGATTACAATCCCGTCTATCTGTGCAAGGGATCGGATCAAAGTGATTATGATTGATCATACAAATCCGGTGAACCCTTTTATCATCAGCCCTTGTCGACTCACTGCTGAGCATAGGCCTCTCTACATATCATATGTATATGTAATTCTCCTCGGTCTGTGCTAATCCAACCCAGGTAGCCTATGGTTTTGTGAAGGGACGAGACTCTCGTCTCTGGTTTTGTGTATGTTATCGACCCATTACCGCCGTTGAACCCATTGCTCAAACAGAATTGTACCATTTCGAGTTCAGTTTCAGTTAAGGCCAATGGCCCAATTTTATGAATAATCAGAATAATCAATTTATTGGTAATAATATTACACCTAATATTATTGGTAATAATATTATGACCAAACGTACAAAAATGAAACGACAACGAGGAGCCGAGAAAAGGGCGCAAATTCTTTGCATAACGTACCAAAGGTCGACGAATCTACACGCACCGGAATCAGCCTACATAATTTTGATTCTTCGTAAAGACTGTTTAAGGCTTGCATTACCAAGAGTTTAGCCGAGTGGTGAGTGGAATTTGCACCACTCCAACTCTTCCCGTGGATGTCGTAAGAGGCTTAGAGAACTCCACCGGGGGGTGGGCTTCAAGAATAGATCTACCACCGAGTTGCGATCCCAACCAGCATGCCCAGCCTGAGGATTATTGGCATTACCTCCCCTTAAGGCGATTATCAGGGGGTGGCTTGCGTCCAGCATTGGACCATTATCGACTGTCGAGGTGGAACCAAGAGTTTAGCGCTTATTCCCGATAGTTCTCTGCACAAAATAACTAGCACAAACGTACTTTGTCCTGGTAGTTCTGTACGGAACGATTGGGAATTAGCGGAGTTTAATAACATCAGTATACAGCATGGTTAACAGGATGAGCGCATTCGACGCAACGGCGGTAGCGTGTCTGCCATATACGTTGCAGGATGCGAGTTCAAGTCGCGTCGGAAACAAATCATTATCATTCATTTTGTGTGTAGGTAAGGCTAAGGCCTCACAAGTCATTTACGAAAGTGCCAAACAAATTCATGCTTAGGTTTTTTATTATAGTGCTTACCCGCACTTTGGGTATCTCTAAAAAATGCAGGTTCGAGTCCCGCCGAAACCGAAAATTTTTGGAAACTTATTTAATTTTTAATTCATACTAACCATTCTAATATTATTTTAGTTTATTTTCAAAAAAAGCTTTTAAAAGCACGTTAATTATGAACACAGGATTACATAGCTTTGAAACTTGAGAGGTGACTAGTTTAAGTGACTATAATGACTAACAATGATGATGAATTATAAATTCGAAAGTAACTACCGTCTGTCTATCTGTCTGTTATCTTTTAACGCATAATCCGCTGAAGGGATCACAATGAAATTTTGCAGGGAGGTAGATGGTATGTCGGAGCAGTAGCTAGTACTTTAAAATCAGGCTTCAATCAAAAAGTCATTCGTTAAGGTCGATAATATTAAACAATCACAGTGAACTAGGAAAACTCTGCGGTAACACGACAATGTTGTGCTTGCGCACTTGGCAACGTTATCAATCTTATTATATTGTTAGGAATTGTTAGATACATTGTTTTGCTTTTAATTGCTATATTAATTACATAGGAATAAAATTTGCGTCTATTAAAGTGGAATAAATGCGCCATTTGTAAGTTCGTATAACGTCAGGAAACTAAAGTGGTCCGATTCTGAAAATTATTTTACTGACTGACGTATCTCTGCACAGCTTCGGTAGAGACATCTCTTCTCGTCTCCGCTACGGACATCTCCGCTTTGGTGTTTGGTCTGGGTCTAAGGCCCGGTCACTTCAGAGCCGATACCAGAACTTCTATAAAATGCTCTTAGCTTCCAATTGTAACGCCATCAGGCTGCGCGATAAAAACTAACAATGGAATATTCCTTCGATAGACAAAATAGTCGAGCTTGCAAAGTACGTCAACCAATTCAAACAAAAAAAAACAATTCGTATGCTTGGACTCTATAGTTATTATGAAGAATGGATTTCAAATCGACAAGTAAGAACTTAATTTGTGTATAAAAATCAACGACCAGAAAGTTAATTTAAAAAATCGGGTATAGACAGCACAATGTAACATCCAAGCTCCAAGGTCAATCTTGTACTTCTTTCTACAGTGCTTCACTTATAGTAGGATTTTGGGTGCTTTAAATAGTACAGACATCCATACAGACATGAAAATATACCATTATAGCGCCATACTGTGACGTCAAGCGTGTCGTTGCCAAGTGCACTATCGCGTTATATGCGTCGATAGCAGTAGCATAGCTTAAGATAAGACGAATTACGTCAGGACTAACTCGAGGTCATGGATTAGTAAACACTACAAGACCTCTTGAACTTATACAAAATAAATACATAGCTATTATAAGATTTTGTAGATATTTGTGTAGGATTTTTGCAGTTATTTGTTCCGGGTCTGAACTATGTATGCAGTTGGGATAAGATGATGCTGTGTGGATTATCCAGCATTATTATGGAAGAGATAGCTTCTAAGCGATACGTAAGGCCAGTCATTGTTAATTGTATGTCATATGTAATGTATTTTTGTTGGTGTATAATAGAGCATTCTTGTATTGAATTGTACTATAAAATGCAATTTAATAAGTAAGTAATAAATAACCAACCTTCATATATTGTTAACAGTGTGTCCATAGCTAAGCTAGTGACGCGTTCTACGCTACGGTGCTACGAAAGACCAGCGCTGCAGTGCTCCCAGAGCTCCTGCAGCACACGCTGAGTGGTAGCCTTTTGGTTTCACATTGTTTTTTTTAATGATTAATTCTCTTTTATCACTGTATTTTCTTGTGTATAGTGAACCAATAAAATTTTCTTATTCTTATTATTATTATTTTGACATTAATTCCCTAAATCCCTTTACCTACGCAAATACACTTTTCTCGTTTAGTGCGTCATTCATATAGCTCGGTAAAATATTTAAATTATATGTATTTGCAAATATGCAGTTTCGCTTCCATGTTAGTGTTTTAAAGGAGATAAGAAAGCCGAATACAATATGGTTAAATTCCATGATAAATCGTTCAGTAGGCAAAGGTGACCAATGATATCGACATCTCAATTATGCAGTGTAGATAACGCATGGGCGTGTCTTGCGAGTGCATTCAATAAAGTAGGACCTCCCACTTATTAAATAATCATCCTTATCATCAGCCTATACTAGTCCAGTCCACAGCTGGACATAGACCTCCCCTAATGAGCGCCATAGCACCCTTTTCTCAGCTTGCCGCATCCAGTATTTGCCTGCAGTCATTCGCAGGTCGTCATACCACCTGGCCGGAGGGAGTTCTACACTACGTTTATCGAGTCGTACAATGAACTATTATTACTGTAATAGTACTTCAATGGAGTCGTATTATATAATTAGTCAAATTATTTATAAAATGTTTATCTGTTATCTGTTTATCTGTCGCGGTCTCCACTAAAGAACAAATTTAACCCAAACAGCGGATGTCGATTAATCGCGAGATATAGCTGGCTCGGATTATATGCTAATTCAGCTTGCTACCTTTAAGAGGCAATAAAAAAAACCTTTGTTCCAAAATAGATCAAAACTTTCAGTGAACCAAAAACATAACCTACTGAATGTTCATAAACTGTGCAATGAACAGAACAGTTGTATGAAACACAAATGACAATTATTGAACCTGTTATTACCTAACTACTACTTATATTACTATAGGCTCCCCATTAATTCGCTAAACGAACCGGTTCAAACTAGTTCTCTAGCGAATTCAATGCAATCAATAAGCGAGAATAGGCAAGCGGTTTATAGTTTGCAAGATGGGGATTGTTTGTTTACGTACAATTATTTCCGTAAACATTTGTGAATAGGTATTTCCGTAAACAATGAGTCGGAACGTCGGAAGGGTTGATGCCAAATTGAAGATTTAACACTATCACGACTCAAAACGCACATCCCTATCTGCACTGACGCGACGACGACCGTGGAGTCGGCAGTGAATGCGTTAAGGTAGTTCATTGCGGGTTGGCGCGAGATTCAAACTTTTTTCTGCGTTCCATTGCTATTTTTGGAGCATTTGGGAAAATTCGAAAGTTTGAGCTAAAAAATCTGTTTTTCCAAATGCTCCAATAAAATACAATTTAATCAAAGTTGATTTTATCACAAGTTCATAGAAATGGTTTACGATTTGCGGCAAATTTCTTTTTCGTCAGTTTTATTGCTAGTGGAACGCAACGACGGACGAACTCTGTACCTATAAGGCAGTACTTACAGATTTTCCGCTGCCGGCGAACCTTGCTTTGCCCTGATTGGCCAGGGACATGGCTGTTCTGAACACGCCCATCTTGAAGAGTCGCCTGCGGAAAAGTTGGTCTAATTATTATTTAAGCTCTGCCATCGATACAAATTGCAAGATCGGAAGGAGTGGCGTATTAAGATGGTGTCTTGGTGTCTTCCTAACCGAATTTCGGCCTCGGCAGCCTCAGGCCAAGGCCTCATTAGTTATGGAACCAACTAATGAGGCCTTTACTCAACAGTGGGATGTACTTATATTGAGCCAACTTTGTTTGTAATTGTGTAACACAGAATAAGTAAAGTAAAAAAGTTTAAATTTTGATGAAGCAACCTAAGCTGCTCAGCAAGAGGTTAAATGTCAAATGTTGGAGAAAATAAAGATGGGAATTATAAATTTTATAAAAAATAATTTATTTCCTTTTTCTCTTTCATCATCATCATCATCATCAGCCTATATCAGTCCACTGCTGGACATAGGCCTCCCCTAATGACCGCCATAGCGCCCTGTCTTCAGCTTGCCGCATCCAGCATCTGCCAGCAGTCTTTCGCAAAACGTCATCCCACCTGGATCATCCATCCTATCGTCATCCATCCTTTCTCTTTAGACCTAAACAATATTTACAGGCTGCTAAAAACTTTTGTGTTAATTAGTTTACTCACCCAGAATTAATTTAAAGCCACTGTACATTTTAATTTCTAATTCCCTGCTTACAAATCAATGTGGACTACATTGTATTGGTTTGAGTGATCTGTGAACTTTGATCTATTTTATGGTACCATTCAAACAATGTACTGACTACAGCTATTACAATCAAATAATAATAATGAGAAGTCATTTACTGTTTATTTTTTACATGTGCACTAGTTATATCTGGCGGCTTCACATGGACTTTTACATGATAAAAAATAGCCTTAAAGTTATACAAGGTCGAAGTTTAATTCTAAGCAAAATTTCAGACAGATTGGATCAACTGTTTTATATTAACATAGCTAGAACATCTTCTTACACAAATATTAGTTGAATTAAATCTTGGTAAAGATAGAAATTAAAGTAAAGATAGATAGAAATTTCTGTAGATTGAATTGGAGTCTCACATAGAATAGTAGACCAAACTGGTGATATAAGAGATTCCATGCCACAGGACACCGATATGACAATACTATATTTCATAGTAACCCAGCTAAAATAATAATAAATAAGAACGATAATAATAGCTCTGCTTTGCTTGGGGCTAGCTAGATGATGCTGTGTGGATTGTAAAGCATCATTTGTTATTATTTATATTGAGAGAGATCTCTTCTGTGTTCCTCATGCTTCTAAAATCCAGTCAAGCGCTTTACCATTATGAATAGGAAAACCAAAGAACATGAATTACCCTGAACCCAGATCACTAAATAAAAACACTAACAGAGAGAGAGTGTGAGTATCACTAAACCAAGATGTCCTATCTAAAAATATGCTCTTGTTTACTAACAATAGACCTTAAGGTTTTTGTATTATGGTGCATAAGCCCTCGCACGCTGGGTAATTTGGGTAGGTTCAAATCCTGCCGAAAATATTTGACAACTTATTTAACTTATAATTGACCTGACAAACAAGCCAATTATTGTTCATTACAAAACAGAAGAAAATATAGTAAATTGTATATGCATATCGTTAGATTTCATAGTAACTAATCACAAGAACATGACTTAGAAACAAACAAGCATGTATCAACATTCTAAATATGGACGAATGTTGTATCTTACAATGTATGGTAAGGTACCTACATCTAGTGCAAACACCTAGTAGAGGTATCTAGGCACAGGTCTAAAATTAGAATGTAAGTGCCTATCTAGTATCTAGCATAGAATGATCAAATGATGTAAGCAAAGTGTAGGTAAAATGCTATAAATTTAGATTATATACGATAACTAACACAATAGGCTAAAATATGCAGTGTTAATTAAGAACTGCATATCAGCTAGCCACATGGACGTTGACCTATATTAATAAGCTATAGTGACAGCCTGCTTACCAAGAGAAACCGGTGCATGCATGCATGCATTTAGCATTTTATCGAGCTGCTCGGACACGGTACAAACTAGCAAAATTAAATGTAGGTATGCTGTACAATTATAATTACCGGTTTTTCTTTCAGTGTCACTCCGTTGCTTAATTATTTCACCAAACCCGCAAACGCAAATGTAGGTCTAATGATCAGACAAAACGAGACCGCAATTATCTAAATAAAAACGGAAAGAAGAAAGAAAACACGCACAAGTTGCGTGATTTCGTGATCGAAACCACAAAGTACTGTGAACATAGGAAAATCGAAACTGCATTTGACGTATATGAGTTCGTTAAAAATCTTGTGACATGAAAATGGATGTGAGTAAAATTATAATTTTAGACCGAAAATAATAATGTCACTTCATCATATGATCCTTTATGTCAATTTCAGGGTTGCCAACCGTACGAGGTTCCTCGTACAAATACGAGATTTTTGGTCTTCCGTACGAGGTACGAGGGCACTATCAACCTCGTACAATTATGTACGAGATTTTGACATAACATAACACTTGTCGCATTGGCGCGATGATTGTCTATAGTTCGCTCGCTATCCCATGAACCAAGAAATCCCCGAGAAATAAAACATTTCGTTCTTCGCATTATTTGTCTGTCGCCTTGATCACACATGTCATAGCGCCAACCAGAGAGGTGTAAGTTCACAAAATAAATAAAAATCTCGTGCAAAAATAAAAATAACAACGATGAGAATGAGGATGTTCCTGATATAATATTTGGAGATGAAAACTGAGAAGTACATAGTTACCTATGCAAAGTTTTGAACCTACAAACAAATCTCGTTCATTAGTTATTAACGATACTAATGTTAAGGATTATTTTAATACAAAGTGATGTTTTATTTAGTAGAAACTTGCAATAGTTTATTTCTTTGTGTAAAACGTCCTAAATTCAACAGTTTGATATGCATTAATTTGGGTTTAGTCACCTTTTAGAGGCAAGTACGAGGTTCGAAAGCCATAATACGAGATTTTTAGCTGCTTAATACGAGGAAAAAAATTCTATGGTTGGCAACCCTGGTCAATTTATTAATCTGTCATTGTCAAAAAATCAAAATAAACATGCATGAGCTTTACAGGTTATAATTATAAAGTTATTTATGAATTTGGTAAAATCAAAGAGAATTTAATACTACGTGGGGTAAAATATAGTTATTTGTGACTGAGAAAACATGGAAGAAAATGATGGGAAAGTATTTAAAGAGCTTGGAGTCAAAACTTGGCTCATAAAACAGTTACTTACTCTTGGTAAGTATTATGATAATTTATGTTATCGTTGCATGTTTGATTGAAGTCGTATTAATTCATAAATATGTCCACTGTAAACGCTTTTTCCGTCACATATTACAAAAAAGTCAAGTTCTTTATCTTCTACAAGTATCACTTTAAATTATAAACTAACCGTCAGGGACGAGTGAAATTAAATTTC
This sequence comes from Eupithecia exiguata, assembly GCA_947086465.1. Taxonomy (NCBI): domain Eukaryota; kingdom Metazoa; phylum Arthropoda; class Insecta; order Lepidoptera; family Geometridae; genus Eupithecia; species Eupithecia exiguata. The sequence continues at coordinate 9,534,446 of OX352244.1, forward strand.
ACTCGTCCCTGCTAACCGTAAATGTTTATTCTTGTGTACCATTAATCTTTATTCTCCTCCAAACAATCTTAGGTATCAGAGGTCCGACGCCTATCCAAAAAGGTTGCATACCAAGTATACTAGCTGGTGGGGACTGCATAGGCGCCGCTAAGACAGGCTCAGGCAAAACTTTTGCATTTGCTCTGCCAATACTCCAGCATTTAGCTGAGGACCCTTACGGGATATTTGCTCTAGTACTTACACCAACACATGAGTTGGCTTATCAGGTAAGTGCATTTTTATTATCAAGAAAAAAATAAAGAGCAGAAATAGATTAAAATTCATTTATTAACAATCGAAACATTTGAGTTTATTTTATGTTTTAAGCTTTCAAACTTTGGTGTAGCACCATCTGGGTAACCTGTTGTCACCCCACTAATATTTTAGTACCACAACTTACTAATAATTAGGTTTGAATTGTTGAAGCCTACTTCCAGCAGAATCAAATAATCTAGAATTAGAAGACTTTTCAGTGTTTTACGCGAGGGTAAAATTTTTATACAACATAAGCTGACTCAATTAATAAATTTTATTTTTAGATAGCAGACCAGTTTAGCATCCTAGGGCAGCCACTTAAGCTGCGAGTATGCATCGTCACAGGGGGCTCAGACCAGCTCGAGGAGTCACTGAAGCTTGCCAAGAGGCCTCACATTGTTGTGGCCATGCCTGGTCGCTTAGCTGACCATATCACTGGCTGTGATACTTTCACACTGAAGAAGGTTAAATATGTGGTACTTGATGAGGCTGATAGGTAAATTATTATGTTTTAAAAATAATATTCTTTTTCAACAGTGGAATGAAAAGATAATCAAGAATTATATGAATATTCTCAGGCATGGTATATATGTATAGGTCGCCATTGGATCGCAGAATCTGCTTGTTTGTAAAACAAGGCTGATTGTAAAATGGCGCACGGCCTATACCTATTGTTGAATGATTAGTTCAACACTATGGCTAAACGTCAATTAGGCATCTCGTCAAATGAAGTTAATTACATAGATATTCCCAAAAAGTAAGCGTTCATTACAAACGAGCGGTTTTACGATCCGGCAGCGACATATTTACTATGGAATAATATGTTTATGTTCCAGATTGTTCAGTGAATCATTTCAAGAGGATTTGGAGACAATATTCAATGCTCTCCCTGCCAAGAGACAGAACCTCCTCTTCTCAGCCACCATCACTGATGATGTCAGAGAGTCTAAGCTCATTCCTCTGAAAAATGAAGTGAGTATTATTATACACTTTATTATTATCAACACGCGCCGCCCGAGCCATGCTCCGACCAGTCTTGACATCCAAATTGCCGCTGAGAACAAAAATTGGGGTCTACAAGACCTACATTCGCTCGAGGCTCACATATGCAGCACCAGCATGGTACTCTGTGCTCTGCAACAAACCAGAAGAGAATTCAAGCTCAGCAAAACATCGCTCTCAGAGTCTGTACAGGCGCCGGGCGTTACGTGCGAAACAACGTCATCGCACGTGACCTGCAGCTTAACACAGTAAAGGAGTTTGTGGTAAAGTTGGCGCGCCGAATGTACGAGGTTGAGGTGTCAACTTAATAACTATCCAAACAAACTAACATAGACATGTAAACAAATTCAATTTGGGGATAGATAATGCTGTGTTGATTGTCGACATGATTTATTTATGCCTGCAGCTTCCCAGACCTGGTACATGGATAAAAGGCAGGAAGCCAGTGTCTGATTTTAATCAAATCAGTTGCTTCACATTATGTACCTTTTCGGTTATAATCAAACTTGCAGTGTAGGTCTGCAAGTTTGATCAATGTTTTTTGTATATGTATTTATTTATCATTTATTATGACCTAGGTCTTTAAACAAGGTAAGTCAGAACATGTACAAATCGTAAATGAATATATTATTGAGCAATAGCCTGTCTTTTCTTTGCAACTAAACTCAGTTGCAAACAACTATAAAATCTTAACTAATGCTGTGGTTTCCGCAATTTCAGAACCTCAAAATCTGGACAGAAACGGATACCCAACTGACAGTGTCAACCCTCGACCAGCGGTACGCGGTCTGCCCGGCGTACGCTCGAGACGTGTACCTCGTGCAGGCTCTACGGAAGTACCGCGAGACGAAGCCTAGCTCGCATGTTATTGTCTTCACTGATACTAAGAAGTAAGTTTCAAATTATTTTGCTTTACAAATCATATTCATTCAACAGCTAAGACGTAACTTCCAGGTTTAATCTCGTCTGTCATAAAAAAACGTGCCAGCAGTGCCAGCCATAAAAAACTGGAACCACCTCAAAACAATAAAATTTTGCAAGAAATCTTACAATACGTGGTAGATGTATCTTGTAGGTAGTTCTTGTATTAAGTTGAGCGTAAATGATCTTCATTAAATAAATGTATTTTTTTTGTCTATCCAGTTTCGCTTTGGCCTCTCTACTGCAAAGGCGCCAAAGCTTATCAATTCAATAATAAATAATGGTGGACAGTCCACGCAGCATCATCTCTAGCCCCAAGCTAAGCAGAGCTTGTGTTATGGGTGCTAGTACCCTACCCAATGACTGATATACTTACCTATTAGAATACAATGGATACATGTTTTTTGTTTTAGGTACTTAGAAAATACCTGGAACAAATATTTGCAGATTGTACAAACATTTGTCCCAAGGTGGAAATCGAACCCTCTACCTCCTGCGTCGCAGGCGCAGTCAATGATTGCGGTATTATGTAGTTTCCTGCTGTTGGGACAAGGATGACTTTTACTTTGTATTTTTTAACTTACTCGTTCAACGCGTACTTTCTCGTATAGGTACACTATTCATTTATCTTTTCCCAATTTGTGTATTCACGTGGTCACTGATATAATGATATGTTATTTTCTAGAGAGTGCCAAGTTCTCTCAATGATGCTAAACGCGATATCCATGGACAACGTCTGTCTCCACGGCTATATGAGACAACGCGAACGCGCAGCGGCGCTCGCGCAGTTCCGATCCAATCTCAAATGTACGCTCGTCGCGACGGATGTGGCCGCTAGGGGGCTGGACATACCTACCGTGGACTTGGTCGTCAATCACAAGCTGCCTTTGGAATCTAAGGAATATATTCATAGGTGAGAATATTCTGGAATTTATTGTATGAGATTGAACCTTCAATAATGACCGATTGTCATTCAATCGGTCATGGTTCAATCTCATACAATATTTTGGATTGGCACTAGACCGGACAGAATGGCGATCGTAATAGAGAGAAGGCCATCGGCGCTTGAGTCCGAACAAAGTCCCAGAGTTTTTCGACTTCTACGTCACTTGACCTCTGACTTGACATTATTAAATTTTCGTAGAGAGAAGGTTTTTATCCAACAATTTTATCACGGGCTGAGCCCGTATCTACGCCTTTCCTTTACGGTGTATTTACGCTATAATGGCGTAGATATACCGACAGGCACATCAGATAGTAAGACGAAGACTATCGAAAAGTCTGGTGGGTAGAAAAAAAAGCCTTTATACAAAGCGGTGGGTGTCAATGCGTTAAGATGATTATCAAATAGATTGACAAGTCGATGACCTCTGTGGCGCGGTGGGATAAGGTCCGCCTGAGACGCAGGAGGTTGCGACTTCGATTATATTTGTTGCGTGTGTTCTGGTCGTTTTCTATGTTTAGTAAACAATACCTATCTGTGTATTGTATTGTATTATGTATATCAGTTATCTAGTACCCATAACAAGCTCTGCTTATTTTAGTTCCTCTGACTTTAGTTCTTCCGTGATCATGGCGCATAAAACAGTGCCGAAATATTGGAAAACTTAAAATTTGAATCATGGTAAATATCCCGTTATAAATGACTAGCAGCGCCTTGCGGTTTCACCCGCGTAGTTCCCGTTCCCGTGGGAATTCCGGGATAAAAAGTAACCTATGTCCTATTCCAGACTATAATCTATCTCTGTGCCAAATTTCATCCAGATCCGTTTTGCCGTTCTGGCGTGATAAAGGAACAAACATCCATCTATCTATCCATCCATCCATCTAAACTTTCACGTTTATAATATTAGTGAGATTTCTAAGCTCTGCTTAGCTTGAGGGTGGATAACGCTGTGTGAATTGTCCAGCATTATATATTTATTTAAGTAATATATATATGACTGAGGCAAAATTTACAAATAAATGAATCAGCTGTTTATTAATTGCAATAAAACGCCGGGCGATCGGTTGCGATGTTGGTAGACGACATAACATACGTCGCGAATGAGGTAGCACATAGCAGCAATGGGAACTTCAGTGCAAGTAGAATGAAGTTAACATAAGTTATCTTTATTTCAGGGTAGGCAGAACCGCGCGGGCTGGCCGCAGCGGAATGGCGATATCCCTCATCACTCCGTACGACATCCTGCGGCTCGGAGAGATTGAAGACAAGATTGGAACTAAACTCACGGAGTATAAGATTGACGGTAAGTTTACTTGGTGTATACTGTCGTCTCAAGTCATCTATAAAAGCCGGTAGATAGAGGTGACTAAGAGATTTGCTAACGGGATTGACAGTATTAGCTTTTCCTTGCTGCAAAGACTCCATACGTAGGTAGTCTTTATGGCTCCATATTCTTATAATAAATAAAATATATAAAATAAGATTATTTCAGATAGATCTTCCTAGTTTTGAAAGAGGCTCATATCTAGTAGGTCACTAAATCGGTCAGTGCAGTATTTAAATTATAACTTACTAGCAGCGCCTTGCGGTTTCACCCGCGTAGTTCCCGTTCCCGTGGGAATTCCGGGATAAAAAGTAGCCTATGTTCTATTCCTGACTATAATCTATCTCTGTGCCAAATTTCATCCAGATCCGTTCAGCCGTTCTGGCGTGATAAAGGAACAAACATCCATCCATCTAAACTTTCACGTTTATAATATTAGTGACATAGTGACATAACAGTTTTGAAGCTTATTTCCAACAGTGAATGAACGTTCACATGAATTATTCAACTTTCCTTTGTCCATCGTTTATTTCTCAAGCGTATTATTAACTGACTTGCGGTATTTAAGGGGGGCGACCAATGACGCCATTTTGTGATAAGGACAGGCATAGGATTTTGCGTTCATAGGAGCGGGACAGAGCAGAGCGGCGTAAGCTCAAAAATCTAGTTTTTGCTTATTATCTATTAGCTATCTAACTAGCTGCGCCCCGCGGTGTTACCCGCGATTAAAAAGTATGTTCTTTTCCTCTATGTCCTTTTCTGTACTCCTTGTATGTAAAATTTTATGATGATCGGTTGAGTAGTTATGTGACAGTAAAAAAATGTTGTGATTGATAGTTTATGAGAAAAATGGTAATAACTAAGAAAACAGATGTTACTTTGACGACCGATGTGGCGCGGTGGGCGAAGGTCGGTGTGTGTACGATCTGCAGACATTTGTTCAGGGTGTTCTGGTCGTTTTCTATGTATAATAAAAAATATATATCTATGTATTGTATTATATTATGTATATCAGTTATCTAGTACCCATAACACAAGCTCTGCTTAGCTTGGGGCTAGATAATGCTGTCCAGCATTTTTTTTTTATTGCACAATAATTTTTGTTATTTAAAATATTAACCCTTTTTGTTGAAAAGAAGAGGATATGCCTTGTATGTCATATATTATTATGTATTTTTTTCGAAGCTTTTTGGAGAAAAAAGGTTTTAATGTAACCTGATGATTCACACCGGGATGGCTGCGGCCTACCGCAGCGCTGGACCGTCGTCGAGATTTTTAAACGATACGTACTGGTCTTATATGTATGCAGATAAAGTTTAAAATTACTTGACACCAGTTTAAGACTACTCGTATCTACTCGCATCGTCGCTGCCAGCCATTCCGCTGTGAAATTTTAAAGCATGGTTATTTCTGCGAAGTCTGTCATTGATGGACCATTACACATACACTAAATACAATACCACCCCAAATAGCATTAAGATAAGGGTTCCTTTTCCAGACGATGAAGCAGTGAAGGTGTTCACCACAGTGAGCGTGACGCGGCGCGAACAGGAGGCCCAGCTGGACAACGAGGAGTTTGACCAGCGCAAGAAGAACTACCGACACAAGCGCTGGCTGCAAGCTGGAGTGGACCCTGAGATGATGGAGGAAGGGTCGGTATTCTCTATATTGTTCCTGACCTTGAGGTCCAGGTGATTGACCAGGATCTTTAATAAAAGAACAATTACCTTATAAAGGGTAACAAAACCAAATTTAGCATAAAGTGTGAGAACTGCATAAAAAAATCTACAGCTATACTATACCGTAGCTAGCCTTCATTCAAAATGTGTAAACTTATCAAATCCCGCGACTTGGTTTACATACCGGAAGCTCTAGATACATATTCCGACGATCGATGTGACGTTGCGAAATAAGGTTTGCCTGCGACGCTGGAGGTTGCGGGTTCGATTCCCGCCTCGGGATGAATGTTTGTACAATCTGCAGATATTTGTTCCGGGTGTATTTTATGAACCTATAGTAAAAAATATGTATCAAGTTATCTAGTAGGTAACCATAACACAAGCTCCTCTTCCTTTGGCCTAGATGATGTTGGATTGTCTATATATTATAGATAAGTAATATTAAAGATGTTGTTATTAATATTGTGAAATAGGTAGGCATGGCACTGAGCAAACCGTTTAACCTTAAGATTCCAATAATATCCTTGTCTCTTCCAGTCTCGAAGAAATGCGTCGGAAACGTGTCAAAGCCGCGAAGAAAGCCAAACTCGCCAAAATCAAGGAAATACAAGCGCAAATCAAGATCGACCCTCAAGAAAGACTTTTACCGGAGAAAGATATCGACACCTCAATCAAAGAAGGCTTGAAGAAAGTCAATAAAAGTCTAATGAAGAAAGACGATAGGTTTAAGAACTTCATCGGTAAGATTACCACGATCAAACGTAAAGCAGATAATGTTAAAGTTAGAGAAGGAAAGGTGGAGAAAATGAAAATAGGAGGGAAAGAGAGAAAAAGAAAATAGTGAAGTAAGAATATATGCTTATTTTTATAATATTTTGTTTTATTGAAGAATTAGCTACCCTATTATTAGTAAATATGAAAAACACTATTAATGATATTACAATAATTAGCTGTGATGGTGCTCGCTGATGTCGTTTACTCCCACCTGTTCTGTTGACAGAACTACTGGGATTTTTCCCATTAGTTGTGTCCACAAAACAAATGGGTATACAATTCTCACTTATCACCATACCATATGATGCTGCTCGAGAAACATACTTAGGATATATCTGGCTAACGAGGTCGTCAGCATGTGGTATGTTGATTCAGCCACCATCCCGATAGTCATTTAATGATTTTAAATCATTTGTGGTGCGTATTCCAACGGAGAATATTTCGACCTTCACTAAGGAAGAATTCTGGCCGAAGAATGTGCTGTTCCGGCGTTTTCGCGGACGATTACCGGTCGCAGCACATATCGCGTGTCACACGTAGCCGATTTTGCGTGGTAATAAATAGGTATATTTTATGTATGTTAGAATAAGGTATATATTTTATATGGGCCGTAGTTTTTAAGTATTTTACATCCTGTACTAGACTAACGTTGCCTGAAATAAATGTTTTATTTTATTATTATTTCGGTTAACGGCATAATAGCGAAGAATCCCGATCAACATCTCAAGATACTCTTGCTTGGAAGTTGGATCGAGGACCGGATCCAAAAACAGTACTCATGGACCCGTACTCGTAAAAACATCAAAGTTTCTGATTAGTTTTCGTGCAAACGCTAATCTTATGCAAGCGACATAAGAGTTTGTTTTATTTGTTTTGCACGAAAACTAATCAGAAACTTAAATTTTACTTTTCCGAGTGCCCCTGGACTGCGCCTATCGTCAAGAACTTCTTTCTGCAGCCACCGGCCGCTTGTTTAGCTTCGCGGCCGGTAATCCACCGTTTTGATATATTTTTACTGTAGAAGTTTTATAATATTTTATGGTCTTCCTATGGTTTTAACACGTATTTTATATCGAGATTTTAAATAAATGAAGTGAATATTAATAATCAAATCGAAGATCTAGTGAAAGAACCCCAACATCGTCGGCGAAACGAAGGCACATCGCGTCCGCTGGCTTGGCCACCTAGTGGATAGGAAAGGACCGGAACGTCTACATCTATCTCTTATCTCGGTTGCCCCGTTGGCCGACGACCCGTGGGACGCGGTATCGCTGGAAAGTACTACCTGACTCCTGGACGTTTTGGTTTTAACTGTAAGTCCATTTGTAAATAAACAAATAAATAAAGATGTGGTGGAAGCGGACCTGCGTGAGCTGCAAGCGAGACAGGCTGAAAAACGCGCAGGACAGGGAAAAACGGCGACTTCTCGTATCGGAGGCCAAGACACATCGGGTCGCTGACCCATAGGAACCCATAGGAGCAGATCTACTTTCATATGAAGTGATAGATTGTGTGACATAGTAAAAAACGAAGTCGTTATAATAATTTATTTGATAAAATGTATAATTTAATTACAAATAAAACAATTGTAACATTATAAGCAAGTTGCGATGGCAAACCATTTGGCACGATCACTAGCCGAACAAGCCGTGTTTTACCTTTACCAAGTTAATAATAATAGTTATAATAAATAATTAACATAATTTCAATAATAATAGTACATTAAAATAGTGATCATGATTTATTTTGAGTACAATAATATGACAAGGCTTTGCGTACGCAATGTGCAGTAAATATTCATACTGTGTACAATTTGTTATAAAAAATATTATATGGATTCTCGTGGTTGCGCTATGCTATTAACGTTTTTCTATTTGGTGCCAAGGTTTCTATAGTTATAACTTTATTATTTATTTGTAGTTTATAATATTATAAATAATATAGACGAGCAACAATACTTATACAATTAAAAAGGCAACATAGGCGTTATTTTGTTGCCATAAACAAAATTGAGCAAAAATAAAACGGAATTCTGTATTTATTTATCTACGAGTGTATTTTATAAGCACCTTTTGTTATTATTGTTACTTGCTTGATATATAAAAACTTTTAATTCTATAAAATTAAATGTATCTAACCACATGAAGGATAATTACGTTTTTTAATAATTGTAGAAGTTTAGTGCAGTTGACAAAGTTATATCACTTTAAGTAATCTCATACGCTTTTGCATCCCAATACTACCAACCGACTAACCAACTTGAGTCAATTACATAAAAATAAAATACAGACATTTAAGGTGGAAACAGACTGGTCCCACGTACGCAACGTACGCGACTGGACGCTCGGATTTGTATGTAAACGGCCTACTGCGGTCTCACTTATATCTATGTCTGTACGTCTGCCATCCGAGATTTACCACATTGAATCGCGTACGTTCCGTTGCGTGGGCGTAGTCTGTTTCCAGCTTTAGTTGCTCGTGCCGTGAAACTTTCACAAATACATGTCTGAATAAACGCATATCTTACCAAATATTCAATATGATCCAAAATAGCTTTAAAACCTATGCGTAGGCATATTCAACTTAAAACTACGATATATGAGGCCCTTTATCTTTTATCTTTGTTTAACATGGCAATTTATTCGGACATCTGCAGTAGCGAGTTTATAGTAGCATCCTTGTTGCCCCGGTTCGCTTCCAGAACTGATTTTATCACCTCTTTGTCCATGCTTGGGAACATTTCTTCAATCTGAAATTGAGATCTCTTTGAGTGGTTTGGTATGCTATTTAAATCCTAAACTCTGAATGATATCAAATTTTACTAGGTTGCCTTTGGTGGCCCACCAAAATCTATTTGCAATTCTCTGTCTAAACTAAATAGAATAAAACTATTACAGAAGCATTAAAAAAAAGCTAATAATAGGCATCACAAACTGTGCGAGGGATTTTTGAAATTTTCTTTGTTAAACGGTTAATAAGATAAAGTAGGTGGCGGCGCTAGTTTGGGTCGGGTATGCGCCTTAAGGAGATGACATAAAACCATTATCTTATATCTTTTTTGACGTAAAACGTTTTTCAAGTAGACTCATTTGCGAAAAACAGCGGTCAAGTAATTACTTGTGGCGAGCCGCCCCGTCTTCTGCTTTTGAGCACACACCAAATTGTGCAGCTGTGTCCCTGATACAGCCTACCCGATTTTTATGGATACTCACCGAACGCCCTATCATTGGGGACAAAAAAACGGGTATGCCGAATGGACTCCTACCAGCTGCTACCAACCGCTTAGCAGTATGTGTGTTCTAACATACCTGTGTTATTTGCTCCTGTGTGATTGGCGGCTGCTGGGGCGGCTGCATCTGGGGCGGCGCCGCGTACATGGGCATGGCTGCGTACCCCATGCCAGTGCTGGGGATCACCATCATGGGCGGGTACGGGGACATTTGCGCGGGGCCCACCTGGGACACAAAAGTTTTACTGTTAACTAACTTCTGGCCGCTGCCGCTGAGCAAGTTCTTTGCAGGAATTAAAACTAGATGACACATTATTCCACGTTTTGTACAACAACTATGTCCACTGCAGTCTTACCTTTATTTATCTACACTTCTACACTAATATTATAAAGAGGAAAGATTTGCATTATCGTATGTAACGAATAAACTTAATAAAACCGGCGAAGTGCGAGTCAGACTCGCGCACAAAGGGTTCCGTACCATTATCTATAAAAAACGGCAAAAAAATTGCGTTTGTTGTATGGGAGCCCACCTTCAATATTTATTTTAATTTAATTATTTATTTTTAAAGTGAATATATAACAAGATATTCTGTATCAAGCGTCTACCTGTTGTCAACATCGAGCAAAAACGAGCAAAAAAATCACGTTGTTGTTGTATGGGAGCCCCCTTAAATATTTATTTTATTCTGTTTTTATATTTGTTGTTATAGCGACAACAGAAATACATCATCTGTGAAAATTTCGACTGTCTAACTATTACTGTTTATGAGATACAGCCTGGTGACAGACGGACAGCGGAGTTTTAGTAATAGGGTCCCGTTTTACCTTTTAGGTACGGAACCCTAAAAACTATAGGACCAATTTCAAAAAATCTTTTGCCGGTAGAAAACTACATTATCACTGAGTAACATAGGCTATAGAATATACCCGTACGAAGCCGAGGCGGACCGCTAGTATGACGTACATCGACTATTGACACAAGTCTGGGTAGTAAGTGAAATACCACTGCTTAGCAGCTGTTCTAAGTTAGCAGACCATTATGAAGAAGGGGGTAAGTTTAAGTTTACCAATAGTGTACTAGATGGCGTTAGTAGTAAACTTACAGAGTAGCTGAGTACAAGGTTGATCATGCCTTCGACGCCGTCGCCTTGCTTGCCGTTCAGCGGGTACCAGTCTTCGTGCGTCTCTCCCTGTGGACATGACAATACGTTTTATGTTTCACAATGGGACCAACGCGTCATCAGATCTAATTATAAACAATATGTTTTTAGACATCTCAATAGGCTATTTGACTACATTAAAAATAAATTCCAAATTGTTTTCATCCTAGTCAGTGACAACGTAACAAAGCGTAATCAGGTGATTTTTATTAAAAATATGCCTTTTTAGGTAAAAAAACGGAATTAAAATTACACATTTTTTTTATATATGATCACGTGACCGAAAACGCTATGTTTTTTTGTTAGGTTTGGTTGGATCACAAGTGACGTCACACATCCTCAGATTACAGTGTCAATGAGTTCTTCTTGTAGGTGTGATGTAGGGCGATGTCATAGCTTGGAACACGGTAGCCATGACAGAGATTATCGTTTTGGCGGGGCATTATTTTAATACTTTAAAATTAGTTTTCATAACTAATTCGGCTGGCCTTGAAGAAATATTAATTACACTTTGCATTATTTTTATCAGAAAATACGTTAGAATTATTTCCCAGTAGTAGTCAAGTAGCCTATTAAAAGTGTAATTGAACTTATGAAAACTTATGAAGATTCTTCCTTGTGAAAAGCATAATTTTTAACTTGGTATTGGTAAAAACATTCGTTAAAAATTGTTTCGTTCAAAAGGTGTTAGCGCTGGTAAATTACATATAGCGCTTCAACTGCAAAATTTCTGCAATGCACAAGTTTATTGTCTATTCTAGCACAGATAGTTAAGGCTGTTTAGTTGGTGCTAGGGAAGCACCGGGCAGGAATAGATAACTCACGTTCATGACCGCCTGCGGAATGGTGATGTTCGTCCACGCGATCAACTCGTCCATAGTGAAGGAACACTCGTCGAATATCTCGAGGTACACCGAACTCACACCAGGGGGCAGCAGGCTGCAAACATACATAGACCATTAAAGTAGCTCAAATAATCACATTACATCTTTGACACTTCATGGGCTGCCACTTTTTTTGGTGATTATTGTTATTGTTTTTTTATTATGGTTATTGTTTTTTTATTTTGTCACATCACTAAATTTTTTGTGATGTGACAAAATAAAAAAACAACAATTTTCTACGAAAACTTTTTTTAATAATATCCCAAAAAAAATCGATTTCGGCAGGATTCCCAGGATTCACAGAATTTTCTGAAGGTGAGGCGCGGGTTCGAATACTGCCGAAATCGAATTTTTTGGAATATTATTAAAAAAAGTTTTCGTAGAAGATTTACCCAGTGCGAAAAACGCACTATAAAGCAAAAAGCTAATAACAATTTTATATATAATTATGACGAGTTCTGGATTCGATCAGTTTAAAGACTATTTTAAGATACTGACCAGTGAATAACCTTGTTCCACCGTGGGGTCTTCCCACCACTGGGGTCCGTGTGGGTCTCGTAGATGCAGTGCCCCACGCGCAGGCGAACATAGGGGTCCATACGGGTCAGACCTATAAATAAATAACGATGTAGATTATCAAAGGATATCTAGCCCTTAGCTAAGCAGTGCTTGTGTAGTGGGTATTAAATAACTGATGTAAGTACTTAACATATAGGTAGGTATGCTTTTAAATTTCAAACAATATATGACTACTTGGGATAAAAAGCTTATATGTTATTCCAGGTCTCGACCTATGTCTATGCAAAATTTCAGCTCCACCCGTTTAGTAGTTATGGCGCATGGCGTTAGGAAGTAGAATTATCTAACAAACAAACATTCGCATTTCAAAAGTTAAGGTGATTTTACACGAGCTATTTGTGATCATGTGGGACACGGGTAAGTTCATTACAGTCCAAAGGAACACTAAGTTTTAGTAAAATAAGTGCTAAATATAAGGATGAAAATATTTAGTAACAATTCCGCGAAAAAACCTTCTAAGTTCTAACAAAATGTAGTCCGCGTTGTAGATGATAAACGACGCCAACTACAAAATGAAAAAATACCCATGAAAGCAAGACGTCAACTAGTTTCGTCTCTCCACAAGACATCATCAGGACACCAACTCGACCAACGCTCTCAGTGTTAAGGTCGAGTATTGTGGTGACCGCGGACTACATTTTGTTAGAATTTATCGGAGGTTTTTTCGCGGAATTGTTACTAAATATTTTCATCCTTATATTTTGCAATGGATTTCCGCAAAGTAACGCCTGAATCTATTATTTACAATAAGTGCTGACAATATACGGTCCAATCGTTGCGGAACAGAACCCGGAATACTTAATTTTATTTGAGGCTAAGAATATAAATGAAACATTCTTTTTAATAGAGATATAATCGGTGATTTGAGGACACTATTATGCCCTTCTGCATTTTAAAGTCAAACCGAAGAAAACTTTATTAACAAAGAAAATTACAATTAAAGAATAGAAACAATTAAAACAGTTGAGCAGACTGATGCAAACTTCACGAATAATTTCAGGTTAAATTGACTAACATACTCGTAACAAGCATAAAATTTTTAGAAATATAATCGGTGTTTTAATGAGACCAATAAGCACCATACTATAATAATAATGATAACATTAAGAAGGCAAGCCTTTCTTAATTTTAAAGTCAAATCAAAGAAAACACTAATATCACAGAAAATAAAACATCTAGATTTTTAGATTATTAATTCTGTGCAATACAAAGAGAAGTCAGGACTGGGAAGGTAATTAATTATTACCTCCTATAGTTAATTGTGACCCTTAATTATGTGATTAGCCAGGGACGAGATGGATTTCTCTCGTCCCTGTGATTAGCTTAGTAATTCATTAATGGAGCGCAGTTGGATTATTAATTAAGCAAAATTTTTAAAATAATGTTAGCTGCCTCTCAAGTTGCATGGCGCCCTAACAGGACTACTAATACCTGGCATTAGTGAAATTAATACAAATACTTGAAATAAAATTAAAACAATTGAGCTTCATGTAGTGTTGCGAAATTCACAAATAATTTCAGACATTGACAAAAAGCATAAAATTTAATCAAGTTTGTGACTTACCGTAGTTTTTAACGAGCTTCGCCTGTGCTATGGTGATGCTGAGTCTTGCAGTCAACGGCGGACCAGCAGTCGGCACCTGAACCAAATAGACAAACAGTACATTACTACAAAGGTTATTAACGGGTGGGTTGCTGACCGTGATTATGATGTGGGCTGGCGTAGCGCAGGTCCAGGCTATCACAGCGCAGTCAGCATTACAGCCCTTGATAGACCGAAGGTCGAGGCTTTCATAGCGTGGACAGTTAAGGGCTGCTATGATGACCAAGCTTGAACGCCGAGACCATAGCAAGCTTAGCTTGAGGGTATCATAACGTGGCCAGCAGGGCAGCCACTGCGGACTAAGGCTTGTATAGTGTTCTACTTAAACAATGCGAGTAATTTGACGACCTCTGTGGCGCGAAGGTCTACCTGCGACGCAGGAGGTTGCGCATTTGATTCCCATCTCGGGACAAATGTGTGTACGATCTGCAGACATTTGTTCAGGGTGTTTTGGTTGTTTTCTATGTATGATAAAAAAAACTATCTATGTATTGTATTATATTATGTATATCAGTTATCTAGTACCCATAACACAAGGTCTACTTAGCTTGGGGCTAGATAATGCTGTGTGAATTGTCCAGCATTATTTATTTATTTAATTTATACATAAAAATAAAACCAGCTTAGTTCATAAATCTTAGAAAGAATTTGCACCTGAAACAAAACAGTATCGACACACAACACGACTGTGATGGATATTGTTGGCGCCTTTTCGGGTAAGCCCGAAAGGTCGCTCAAAGGCTGTCAAGCAAGATAAACACTCCATTGGAAAATAAGTTTGAGTCAGATTTAATATATTAGGCCTCCTCAGAGATTTCGATGATGGCGACCCTAGAGATTACGGTTCCTCTTTCTATCATGAGCCCTTATATAGGTCGCTAGACCGAACTTAATCTTGAATACAATACGGCACGTAAGACTGAAGAGCTGGCGATCTACCATAAGCCAGCATTTGAGGAAAATCGCGCCGAAACGCTAGACGCAAAACGTCACGTACGAAAAGCCCAACACTTACTCTAAACCTTTAACTCCGCGGGTAAATAAGTAACGAAGCACTTACAATCATCTTACGTATTAAGAGGACCACGCGTCATAAAACTTGATATCTCCACTTTAGCTTCTATCTTCCACTTAAGTCTAAACACTAACCTGCCGCATTTTGTACGAACATTTACAACGGGACATTTTAATATTAACGCATAATAATAATATGTATGTTTATAGCAAAGAGTGATGCACTAACGGAGTGTAATGTCCGACTCTTTGTCGATAAATGAACGTAAACAAACAAAGTACATCGTTAACTAGCTCTATACTATAGGTTTCACCTAATGAGAGAAGATAACCATAATTTATTTTAGGAACATGCTGTGCCTATCCCACTGCTTTGCTCGCGGAGAATTCACAAGTCCAAGGGTTTTAATTTTTTCGAGCGGAAAACCTTAATTATTTTCTAATATTTCACTAACCTGAGTTCCCACAATAACATCTACTAGAGAAAGTCCCGTCAAACCTCGTCAAACAAAACGTCATAGGCGTTTGGGGGAGAAGGTGGTATTTCCCCCAAATAGTGCAGAAGGAGATCACCCTTCTCCGGGCTAACCCAACTGGTTCACTTGCCCGGTGGTCTTTCGACCAACAGTTGATGTTGGATAGTCGTATATAGGCAGGTTGCAACTGATTCAAGCGTTTGCGCGATCTAGGAATTGTTCTCTTTTTGCACTCGCAGATTGTTGGAATTTTATCCTAACGACATCTAGCGGTTATTCGTTGAAGCGCTTAGGTAGGTAGATAGCTTCTGTTCTCTTGATGTGAAGTCATTGCGCACCTCTATTGACGTTAGCTTTGTGGTTCAGCCATTGTCTCTCTAGAGGTCGCTACAGGCGAGTTCAAGAGCGGTCGTCTTCGCTGGCTAGTACACGTTGAGACAATGGAAGAGGATCGGGCTGTCAAGAAGGCGAAGCTTTCGTAGACCAGTCGGCCGCCCTAGGTATATCGCTGGATCGACTGCAGATCGTACAAATATTTGTCCCGAGGCGAGAATCGAACCCGCAACCTCATGCGTCGCAGGCGAACATTCGCTCACCGCGCCACAGAGGTCGTCTTCGTAATTAGTGGCTATTGGTCGTTCGCCCCGCTACGTACGCGATATCGCCTGGACGTCCGACCCCGTCCTTGACGCCAATCAGTAAGTACCTTACTCCACTATCGTCGCACCTTGCGCGGAGACAAGACATTTTAGTTTCAAGATGCGATTCCCATAGCCAATGAGCGGTTTTCGTTTTGCATTTTTAAAAAGAAAAAAATTCGTTCCATGTATAGATGGCAGGGCTTCAACTGGTTACTATGGTATGTTAAATGTCAAATGAAAGAAAACGTCAAATTGATAATCGATCGATCGCTTGGAGGAACAAGGCACTAGAGGTAGTGGATATACCCATCTCATTCACACAAGAGAGAGATAAAAATATGCTTGTAGCTTGAGAAGAAATTAATAAGTTTTCTAGGTATAGTCAGTTGTGTTACCTACTAGTTACATAAGTCTGTAAATAGACTTATTTGAATAAAAAAAATATTTCAAGAAATCTGATAAATACAATCCTAAAGATGTAAGATGAATTTCAGGATATGACATGCTTACATCTCCTACCAAATAATTACCTCCTTAAGAGGCGAGCCTAGCGTGTTTGCTTGTCAGACTAGGACTAGATCTCAGTACTCACGGGATCCCGTGGTTAAAAACTCGAATAACATAAAATGCTTAACTTTTTCTTTGGTTCCTTCAACGTGAAAACAAGATTAAGAAAAAAGAACTTGAAATTGCACTGTTTTGCACTTAATTTGGTCGAGATCTTAGGAACCCTGCGGTCTATTGATATGACTTATGTTTTGATTCGTAGGTCACTAATTACTTGGTTCCTTAAGACAGTTTTTTTCATAACTTGTGTAGTTTTCTTGTAAATAAACAAAAACTCCATTTTTGCACTTGCGTCGTTCCAAAAACGCATTTTCTGCCCCGCGCCTAAACGCTTCTCACAAAATGCTACACAGACACATTCTGAGTCATAGAGCATCGAATCTTTATCGAATAGAACCAAATATGTGACGTAGTGTTATCATTTATCAATAGGTACATTTTAAATGCTAAGCAACCTTTCGAGATTACAGAGTAGTAGGTTAACATATCAGCAAATGTTTTTTCAGCTGATTTAGTAGATATCCCACATTTGGGCTGAGGCCGTTGAAATAAGATGGGGAAGACATAAGAATGCTGGACAATTCACACTATAAACACTAAAACCGTTTTTAGTAAATTATTTATTATACTTACAAAGAAATCACCCAGAACCGTAGATCTGCAGATCGTACATACATTTGCCCCGGCGGGAATCGAACCTGCAACCACCTGCCTCGCAGGCGGACCTTCCCCACTGAGCCGCAGAGATCGTCAAAAAACCTATTTCTAATTTTATAATAAATTCTTAGTTCTCTGATGATGTCATCTACCTGTTAATACCCGTTTTCTGCAAATAAATTACTTGTATTTTCTGTCGCCAACTCCTACGGATCTTTTGTTTAGTGCAATTTTATGACACTTTCGACATGGACACTAGCAGAGTTGTGGCAGCAAAGCAAGTGAGCCATGAAACAAGAAGTTGTTTTTCTACGAAAAGTGCCCCAGTGCGAGTAACGTACTTTAACACGTTAACTGTCCCAGAACTAAAGCCAAAAGTATACGGATTACGTCCAACTGAAATTTCGTTACAACCTAAACAAAAAGGATCAAAAGGTATAAAATTATGCTAATTTGACCTAAAAATAAAGTTTTTCAGGAAAATACCAAAAAAAAAGTTATGACTCCGGACGGAGTCTTGGACGTATTAGATGTAATACGAATATTATTATAGTTTTTTTTTCTTTAACTGTGGAAAAAAATGTCTGCTGTCAGTTTTCACAAAATAACGACATCTGACATTTCATATGGAGGGTTTCATCATTTGTGGTAAAAAACATATGATTCAAACAAGTACTTGCCTACTTTGTTTCGTGACCAGTTTCGTATCTTCTAACAATTTTTTCGCGTAAAATTTTTTGTTGCTGTGTTATGCCGACCATGTTACAAAATTATATCATTGATTAAAACTACCATTGTCCATAATTTATAATTGGTTTTACTTTAATCCATAATAATAATTTGTTTTATTTCAACCATGTACATTAGGAAAACTGGCAACATTTTACGTAGGCTCTTTTGAATTTTATGTTACCTAGTTATCTAATCATGCGTCCATGATAATGTTTTAGCTCTTATTCATACGTCCAGTGAAAGAAATAACATTAAGTCGACCTACATATCATGATTCCAGTCAGAGTCATGGACTTATGAACTTGGACTTATGGTGACTCCGTTTGGAGTCACTGGACAGTTAACGTGTTAAAGCAAAAACCTAAGAAGTTGTTTTGTTTAGTGCAAGGCTTATCAATGTTTAAAATTCAAAGTCATATCAGTCATTGCACCAAAGAACATTATCTTGCACGAAATGTAAAGTAGAAACATTACGTTACAAGTAGGCCACATACCAAAACATTGCATTTCTTAAAACAATTAGAATAGCGTTTAAAATGCTAACATTTCTAAATAAATGGCAAGTTACTTTATAATGGCGTTTATTTGCATATCCACGCTTTTTATAGTATGTTGTTAACATACTATAAAAAGCGTTGTTCCAGCAGCGGCGGAAATCGAATCCGCGACTTTAAGAGGGCTCTTTTTGTTCACTACGTCACAGTCGCCCAAAATTTAAAAAACATTGTAAATACTAAGGAATTTGAAGTCTGCTTTTAGTTTTTTTTAAACAATCAAGTTAGTTTTTAGGATTCCTAATACAATATTTAAGGGGGCTCCCGTACAACAAACGTGTTTTTTTTGCCTTTTTTATAGATAATGGTATGGAACCCTTCGTGCGCGAGTCCGACTCGCACTTGGCCGGTTTTTTTTTATTAAAACCTCAACACGATAGGTAACCAATTTGCCTGCCAAGTGTGGTGCTTATGGCAAATCCCGCCGTGTTTGCGGAAGCACGTTCAACAGTGTAAATTGTGTGCTGAGGAGATAAGGATCTTTACTCACAGTAGCTCCACATAACTGCTGCTGCAGCGCCAACGCAGCCTGGTAGTCAACGTCGTCTGATGCTGCATTATCCTGCGTCTCATCTGTACGCAGGAAGCCGGCTGGCAGAGGCCCAAGGAGCACCTTAAACACAACTTACTGTGAAATAGACATATCAGCTCGTCTATAATTGAATTTGATGTACATAATATTATTATAATACAATACATAGATATTATATTTTTTATTACATAGAAAACAACCAGAACACCCGGAACAAATACCTGCAGATCGTACAAATATTTGTCCCGAGACGGGAATCGAACCCGCAACCCCCTGCGTCGTAGGCGGACCTTCCCCACAGAGGTTGTAAAAAACAAAGTTACATAATAATTTCTTAGTAGTTGGGTGGCAAAGTAACACAGAAACCTGTTAGTAAGACACTGGTGCCAGTGATGACTTTTAAAACCTGTGTTGCTCAGTCGCCAATGCACAATTAGAACATACTTACCTTTCATTACGGATGTAAGCAGGTTAACTATGAACCTTATTTGTGTTGGAAGAACTTACATAGCTTAACTTAGGTGTTCTTCCAACACAAATAGGGTTCGTAGTTAACCTGCTTACATCGGTAATGAATTCGTCAAACTACGATAGTTTTTATAGTAAAATACTTACCTTTGCTAGCCCATTATGAAATCAATCACAAATGAATAACTTATATTTCTATAGTATTTCAAAATAAGCAATATAAATCATTAACTTTATTATTAATAATAGAACATTGTATAGGGTACAAATGTGGGCTGACTACCGCAAAAGTTATAAACAGTGTAGTGGAAAAGTCAAATATGAAATAGACATTTATTGATGTTCTCTTAACTTAAATGCTTTGTTCACTAGTCGAAGAAGCAAGCATTCAAAAGTAATGTGATATAGAATAAAATAGGAAGTTGGGAATCCATATACATTATCCTCTCCAGCCTTATACCAAGTAGATTGGTATTAGTTTCAAAGCGTCTTAGGATACTTTTGCAAGTACATTCTTGTCTGAATAAATATGATGTAACCTTGAAATGAATAATAAGGATTTCTTTGTTTACTAGTTTAAAATAGATCATTTTAAACCCGAGTTTTAGGTGGAAAAGTACCTACCAATTAGAGGAAATTTCCAAATGATTTTTTAATTATTGGCATCATGCAAGCTGAGGCTAAGTAAGCATGCAAGTTCTGGCGTTATCTAATGTATTAGATACTTCATCGGTTTATGGGTATCGTTTATGAGCGTTTTTTGTGGCAGTCTTTGAAAGCAAGGCAACTAGAATATTCTGACGCTTTTGCGATTGGCCTATTGTTTTTGTAAACGAATACCGGTCTTGTGAGTAACCTGTTAATGATCTAAATCCTCAGGTAGGTACCTCTATTTGCATAATTATTGTCGCATGATAAAAGCAAAAACAGTATGAATCATGGTGCGATTTATTTTTTGCGAATAATCTTACCCTGCGTCGGCGCTCTTCGTTTCTGTCGGCAGGAATCGTAGTAGCCATAATAATCACACAAGATAACTAGACTGTGTTAATGTTTTCGAAGCAATAAAATGATTGAGAAGAGAAAAACGTAAATAACAAGTAAATATTTTTGGTGATACACGTACAACACAACGAAACAACAAGCAATAATTTGATTATTTTGATTTTGATCAGTGTTGCCAGTGGCTGATAGTCAAATATAACATGAGACAGCTCAAAAAGTAACATTTTCCCGAGAAAAGTTACATTACCATATATTATGTGGAAAACGACATAAATAATACTCATTATGGCACTTTATTACACAAAAACTAAAATAAGTTGTCTGTCCTGTCCCATTTGTACAACTTCGAAAAAATCGTAATAATGAGGGGTTTTCGTTTCGCATTAAAAAAAAAAAAGCTAGTTCTAAATATCTCGATAGATGGCAGTGTGTCAACTGGCGATTAGGGTATGTCTATGTCAAATGAAGGGAAAACAAACTTTTTCTGAGTGTTGCCATTTACGCATTTTTTTAATGCTAAAACTGGCAGATTTTGTAATCGGTTCACCTTCTAACATCAACATCAAATAAAAATATTTTGGTTTTGAGCTTTATTTTGTTGAAAAAATGAAGGACTCTTTTAATCAGATATATTATATTTTTGAATGACGGTGACGAGAATGAGATGAGATGTATTATAACTGAATAACGAGTCACACAATCACAAAAAATCTCCGCCATCTTAGTACAACATGTCGTCCCAAACAGCTGTGCAAGGTCAATGACCCGAGCCGGCGCGGCGGCACTCGAGTTTCGTCTCAAGGCGTGAATGATTTGTTGTTTTTATAAAGTTTTGAAAAAAGAATCGAATAGATCTGTGAAAGTTATTCCTAAAAATGTCATGTTTACCTGTAAGTAAGTAACTTGCATATCAGAACAGGACCTATTTCAGTTTTTAATACCTAAGTGAGTGAAAAAATATGTAAGTATGTTGTTGGTAAACCTTTATTATATAAATAAATGAAGGCGTCACAAACACACTATACATTTTATACGTTATTTATGCCTAGTGATATTAGTTTAAAGGTGATTACTGTTCTATCTATTTTCAGCTTGCAATATAATATCATTTTGCAGTTTTCCTGATATTTTACGAAACATCTTTTAGTCATATTTCGGACAAAATTAAAGTTCGGTTTGGAGCTTTTTAATTTTGACTGCGGCAACACTACATTCGTTTCCTATCTTTGAGAAACCAAAATAATTTCAAGTTTTTAGAGATTTCCCGTTCTTCGTCCGTTCTGGAATCGAATGTTCTTTCTCTGGCTGCGCCGCCGCCACGCCGCCGGTTTTCGCTGTTGGTGAAGTGAAGTTATATTCTACCCGATAAAGTTATCTTGCTGTGTTCGAGTTATTGTTAATAACTGGTTGTGTTTGTGCTGATATGATAAAGAGCCTGACTCTGAGCCTATGAAAAACTGATGGTAATGAATGTGTACAAGCAGACGTACAAGAATTGGCCTAAAAGTGAATATTGGTCACTGGTAGCGTGTGTCAACAAAACAGCTGAGCTCTTGGGAATATCGCAAAGAAGTGGTTATAAAAGAACACAAATCTACAGGAAGAATTTCTTCGCCCAAAAAAAGGTCGCAAAATCAATTTTAACAAAGTATTGACAGTTTCACGTATTCTGCTATATGAAGAATCGTCCATTCGTTTCTTCGCTGAAATGAATTATCTGCTCTAACAAAGGTAAGAATTGAGTTAAGTATCTACACCATTTCAAAGAGAAGTCTATTTAGTTATTAGTGTCTTTATTTAAAAAAAGTAAAAGGATAAAAAGCAGCCTATGTGTTATTCCGGACTATAATCTATCGCTATGCCAAATTTCATACAGATCTATTCATATGAGTAGAGAGTAACGTACATCCATCCATCAATCCAAACCTTCACCATTATAATATTAGTGGGATAAAAAGTACTTTGTGTTGGCGCTGCTGTAAGCCACTGCACATTAACATAATGTCAGGATTTGATTTAACGTTTTAGAGCTTCTCAAATTAGTGGTTAACCAAGCACATCTACTGCATCTGAAAAATGACTTGTATCACTCAGGCATTATAGCTTCCTGTGATCTGCATGTAAAATATTTGCTATTTTGTTGCAGGCCATACAGTTATAAAAACAAGGGTGGATACCGAGGTCAAGTCATCGAAATAAGCTTTCTTGGAACGCTTAACAACAGGCTTGAATACTCCAACGGGAAAAGGACAATAATTGATATTCAGCTGTAATTATAGGCAACGAAGAAATAAAAAACAAGAAATGTATTTGTTTATATTTATTTCTGATGTCAAATAAATAATGCCTTTGTAGGACTAAGGTATTAGTAATTTAGGCAGTGAAAACTAATACCTATAGGTAATGTACCTATGAATAAACCTTCTTTTAAAAGTACTTCTCTATTAAAAAAAATGCACTTATTTGTTTGTTTTATTTACTCTCTGAAAGGCACAACCAAATGTTGCTTTGCTTTGTTGTTAGGTACAAGCATAGTGAAGGGTGGTGCGTGAGCCTAGTATTATTATGACTCTCAGAAAAGACCACCAGCAGCGCAGCGTGTAAAGCTCTGGACGCTTAACTAGCGTGTGAGATTGAGCCTTGTGAGATGAATGGATTTAGTAAAATAAATACCTATAGCTTTCTTCAAGAAAATTTCCTGCTCAAGCAAAGCCGAGGGCAGGAACGAATGATCCATAAAAATTCAAGGGTTTGCTTCACTGTCTTGTCACTTTCATAGTGACATTTCTTTGTTTATTTGCAGCATTTGAAAAATCAAGTTTGTTTGCCAGTTTTTTCATTGTTTAGACATAAACAATGAAAAAACTGGCACGATGGTTGTGACAGAGAAACATTCATTCTATCTGATTTCTTCTCATGCTACAAGCATATTTTTATCTCATTCACACCGGTAGAAGGTACTAGAGGTAGTCATCTAGTACCTTGTTCTTTTAAGCGATCGACCGATTATCATTTTGACGTTTTCTTCCATGTGACATTAACATACCATAGTGCCTTGTTCCTCTAAGTAGGAACCCAGTTGAAGCCCTGCCATCTATCGAGATACATGGAACTAATTTTTTTCTTTTTAAAAATGTAAAACGAAAACCTCTCATTGTTTATCGAATAATCGACTGGCAATGCTGAAAAAGAAAAAAACATACAATCAATGATGTGTGTCCTAAGTAATATACCAACCATTTTAGTAATATCTTTCAATATTGCAACTTACTTTGTCTTCAATGAATATGAAAATAACGTCATTATAATAGAAATATAATGATAAATAAATAATAATAAATAATAATAAAAAATAAATAAAACTCTATCCAACCAACCCAGCGAAAGTTGAATCTTGAATCACAAATTCACAAGTTCACAACAGATAACTTGCGGATAACACTCTAGTCACCACTCGCTTTATGCGCCTAAATAAGCGGGATGGAAGATTGAAAAATACACGCGAGTGAGTATGCGGTACGACGAAGTGACAGATTTTCGCGCAAACGTCGCATCAGTCAGTCAGTCCACAAAATCAGGGGCGCCAACATGACGAACAAAAACATTCTTGGATGCGTTCCGTTTCACGATATTTTTTTGTTTGCTGGAAAGTATTTTTCAAGTTTATTTATATTGACCTAAAAGTAACACAAAATAACATATTGAGTCGTGTAACATGGAAGTAACATGAGAGGGTCAAAAGTAACGTAAAATGTTACAAAAGTAACATTCTGGCAACGCTGATTTGATTTGAATTGATTGACTTGCAAGTGTTGCCAACGAAGCCGAGACTGATATCGCCATTTTTCACAGCTTAAGTAGCCGAATGCAGTAGCCGAGTTTCAGGTTCTGTAGCCTAAAAATGAGCCGAAATATACTAAAATAAAATCAATTTGTAGTCTTATTGAATTTTAACTTTATTTAAACTTATATAGGTACTTTAAACAGATTCTGCCTTATTGTTGCTGGCAGACGAGTCTTTCGCCGTCGCCGTCATATAAATAATAAATAAATAAATCACATTTATTTCAGACATCACAACACAGTCCATATAACGAGTTACATACAAAGACAAAGAGAGAAACACATACTATAATAAAACACTAAACACTAACTAAGTACCAACGTGAACTTTCGTCCAGTGCTGCATAAACGGGGAGGCTGTATCCAGCCTTCCTGCAATGACCTGCAGGTAGCTGTTGGCGCTGCCGCGCACCCTGCGCATCAGCGACGCCGTTCTCTTTCGCAGGATCGCAGCGAACCCGTCGACCCGCGCCTCCGCGAACATACCTGATGCGCTACAGAAGCGCGGCAACCCCATCAGCCACCTGAAGGCATTGTTATATTGGACGCGAAGGGCGTTCCAGGTCTCCTGCGTATGCTTGATCCATAGGCTGCACGTGTAGAAAGACTGGCAGTACGCTCTGAACAGTGTCGTCTTCACCTGCGCACTGCAACGCGCAAACCTACGGGCCAACATGTTAGCTCGGACGGACCGTTAACGCCCTCCGCTCCCTCTCCATGTCTACATCGTCCGTGAGTGCCTCGGTGACCCAGTGGCCCAAGTACTTAAATTCCGAAACTCGCTTCAGCTGATTGCCGTTGAGTGTAACTGATGGGACTGTGGCGTATGTTTTTGAACCTGCCTTGAAAACCATCAGTTCACTCTTGCCCGCGTTGTACTTGAGCCCATGGGCCTCCGCATAACACTCACAGATGCCTACCAGCCTTCTGAGGGCACTGATCGATGGGCTCAGCAGCACCATATCATCAGCATAGCTGATATTGTTGACGGTGACCCCGTCGACTGAACACCCCACCTGGGTGCTGCTGAGCTCACGGATATGAAATAACTAGCTGTTCCCCACAGTTTCATCCGCATTAAATTCGAATTTCACATTTCTAGGGGGGTTATTCCCGTAAATCTGCCATGGGAATTCGATGTCATTGATATATATATACCACTACTATACCAAAAATCAAGTCTATTGGTTGCTTAGTTGGGGCGTGAAGGAAGGACAAACAAACAAAAAACTTCATTTCGCATTTATAATACCAAATACAATGTGTATTTTCGAACCTTGATCAATTGAAATGTGCGGATAGGGATACACGACATAAATTTATCGATAAATATCCGATAAAAAAAAAAGACAAGCCGATTTAAAAAAGCCGATTTAATAATTTTTTTAATGAAAACTACATCATTTGGTTTTTTCTTCGTTTCTGTTGGAGTAAACGGTGTATTTTTTTCGAACTAGTCTCATTTGAAAGCTAGATAGTTTACCTAGCTAAAAAAATACAATTTCGGTACATAAGCCTAATAAAAATATATTTTTTTTGTAGAAAATTAACAAAAAAATCGATTTTTGTTATATTTTTAATCTGTAACTTTAAAACTGGATTATTGAGGTGTAGGTACTTTTTTGCATGTTGTATTAAACTTCATAATTTATTCCACAAATCCTCCAAAAAGTGAGTCTACCTCTTTTCGTTGTCATGTTATTCGCTATTTGAATTAGGTACTTTCTGCCTTGTACAAAGATCAACAGACAACAAATTATGTAATAAAACAAGGCAAGATAAGATAAAACAGAACGAGGCCTTTGCCCAACAGTGGGATAGTAACGGTGGATTAAGATAAGATAAAGTAAAATAATTTTTTTAGTTATTTATAAATTTTTTTTAATCCGATATTTATCGATAAATTTATGTCGTGTTTCACATTTCGTTTGATCAAGGTTCGAAAATACACATTGTATAGTTAGGAAGTTAGGATTCAGTAGATCAGTACTGTTCTAAAATTAGATAGATCTACAGCTAAATCAGTAGATCTGGACACACCTGACTGTCTGTTTCTGACAGTGACGTGACGGACCGTAGATTGAGTGCCTTATTACTCTAAGTGACGGACGGACAGAAACGGGCGAACGGAGAACGGAGCCTATATGTCAACGTCAACCCTACGTGGCATTGACATACCTAACAAGTCAGTCAGCTGCTATTGACACTGACAGACAAAACAAGATCAAGAATCGAACGGAACGGAATCTGAAAATAATAATTTCGTGTTTTCGATCGTATTTTTCAGAAATACGTGTGCGCTGAATTAAATTGTGCATAAACTTCTAATAAACTTTTTATGCTTTAGATTCTGTGCTCCGTCTGTGTTATTGGTTTCGAAAACATTCTGACCCCTAGGTTGATAGTGAAGTGATTTGGTACAGTATCGATTTTTGCCAGCAAAAGCGATGGATATTATCAAAACACCAAAGGTAAGTGTTCACAGACGTATTTCTAACAGATCCTGCGCCAGAAAAGGTATTATTAGACGTGTTCCATTTTTATTTGTATAGATAATTATTTTAAGTCACCTACGACAAGGGTCGATAGCTCTCGCGTTTTTGTAAACAAAGCAATGTCATTCAGAGCCTTAGCGTAAAGTGAACTACCTATATGTTATTATACTGTTCGGCATTTTACCGCTTATCGTACCAGAACCGTAATGACCTTATTTATTCGATGACCAGAATAGGTATAAAAAAATCTGTGCAATGTAGGTAGTAGATTTCATATAAAAATTCTTCCATCCTTATCAACCCATATTGGTGCACTGCAGAATGTGCCTCCCCCCAAAAATCAAAATTCACCAATACCTACACAATTACTCATAATATCCTATGTAGGTTATATACGCTTTTTAGTACTTATACCTACAATTCCTGAATAATTCGCTTTAAATGTGGGCAGCCAGGATTGAAATGATTATTTATACCTGCAAAATCATTATTTTTTAATGGCAGTATAGACCAGATTGTCCTTACGTAAGTGGAGAAATTAAATTGTATGTAATAATAAATCTTACTGCTGGCACATATTAGCTCATGGTGTTCTGTTTCATGCTAGCTGTGAATGGTACTTAATGACAGTACACGGCTTTAGCATTTTTGAACTTCTGTGTGATTCATAAATTAAGACAAGAGCCTTTGCCATAGGAACCAACAGACTTATTTTATATAAACAAGTAAGAAAATCTTAATCATACTGATACATAAGCCAGTTAGGCCTAAAATGATGTTAAATTCCGAGATTATACACAAAAAAACTATAAGTATTTACTTTCAATAAGCAGCAACCATTTTTGTAAAAAATTCTAACATTGTAATTTGCTCATAACAGTCATCCATCACATTTATGTAACCATACACCATTTGTGTAAGCTGTAACTACCTGTAATTGGGGGGTCACAACTGGTGATGCCTTTTGTGATTTTTACTGTGTATAAGAGTGTATCCTCTGTTGGTGGTTCTCAATAAATAAATAAATCACCAAATAGAATAGAAAAGATAAATTAAATACAAAATGGCCCCTTTTGTATTTAATTTCTTGATAACAACCCCTGTGCTTGCACATGATAAGGAATAGAATAGATAAAAGTGACTTTGCATTGTCATACATTAAGTTACACATTGAAGTTGTAGAAAATTTAAATAAATATTAATATTAATTTAAATATTTTCTCCTTAACCAATGATGATGTGACAAATTTTTCTCTATTCTACCTTAAACAACAATATCTGTGCTAGACCTACTGCAAATACATGTACCCTAGAGTCGCTGAGCCATACATACAAATACGCTGAGTGCCTAGATTAGTCTAGGTGGATGACCTTCATAGATGGTGTGAGAGCACGCAACGTATGCAATTCATTGCAACCCCCTCCCACTCCCCCAGAATTAAACGCATGATACGTACTCCATCCATGTGCTTGAAATTGGAAAATAGACGACAAATAGCGGAAATAAGACTATCTCATTTTCACTCACCAACCCCTACATAAACATCCCTTTTCCGCGCGCATGCTCCATGAACCGTGACGTAATTCTCGCCATACGAATAAGCGTTCTAAGCTCTCGGAACAAGGTTGTAGTCCTCTTAGGAAAAGCTGTGAAAATTTAAGGATAAAGCTGTGATTCCCGATGTTATGTTAACGTTTGTACGTCAGTCGGCTGCAAACCGCCGGGGAGGTTAGACGCGTTTTCCAAACGCTAGCGGGAAAATAATTGGATTGAATGGACAAGAGTTCAATGTGAAAGTTTATATTATTTTATTCTATCTCTATCAATAAACTCTTACCGATAAGTACAACTTTCTGCGTCATTGCTATTGATAAAATGTAATCTTTAAGTCCGGAGTTCATAACAAACTTGAGCAAACACTAAATAAGGGAATTGAGACTCTAAATTCGGTGGCTGTAAGTTTAAAATGGCGCTGAGTTCTCTTTCGCCATCCAACATGCTAGGCGAGCTCGGCCGGCTAGCGAGCTGGTTCAAAGGAGACTGCGTGTCTTCCGAGGAAATCGGAGGCCTAGCTGTCACTGAAAAGGTGAGACTGAAATCCACTACGGAAGGGGTTATTGCGAAGGTAAGACCGGTTTTTTTGTTTTGTCCACTTAGGTCCAACAAAACTAAGTTCAGCTTGATTGATTTCAAATTCGTTATAGTACCTATTGTATGACATGACAGCCCTTGAACTCGATTTAGCGCTTGAACCGGATAAACTTTGTCGGTAAAATGCGCTGAACCGCCGTAGTGTAAGACGCCCTCCGACCAGGTGGGATGACGATTTGCGAAAGACTGCTGGCAGATGCTGGATGCGGCAAGCTGAAGACAGGGCGCGATGGCGCTCATTAGGGGAGGCCTATGCAGCAGTGGACTCATATAGGCTGATGATGATGACGAACAAGTTAAACGCAAGTTAAACTCATGTTTACTTAACTCTGGATAATTAGCATCATGTAGCAAAGTTATCCTATCAAACTCATTGGGTAAGTAAATAAATATCTGCTTCAATCATGACGAATGTATTTATAGCTCGCTATCGTATGGATATTATCTTTTAATGAGAGGACTTCGATTTGTGCGGACCTACCCGGCTGTCTAGTTTCAAAACCTGGTAAAGGTTCGCTATTGAAAAATAGATGTTATTGCATTTTTCGTCTTACTAAATGTATCTTCACAGAATTGCATTCACAGAACATTAAATAAACGCTCACACGCAAAAATGATACTCCAAAAAAACCTAGCAATTGAGAATCGATCCACCATGCTAAAAACCTAGTTTGGCGTGATAACCATTTCAAAACCTAGCAAGAACTGGCACTTGCTAGGATTTGAAATGGCTCCCGCCGTTTTACTAGGTTTTTTTATGGTCAGTCAGTGACCATAAGCACAAATGAAATAATGTTACTCCATAAGTAAGAAAATCTAGGTTTTAAATGTTTAATTGATGTTGAATTTCGCGCGCAAACGTCATCATGTCGGATGAACAAAAAAAACCTAGTAAAAACTAGGTAGGTAGGTTTTTCAATTTGTAATAGAAGGCCAAGTTTGAATCCAAAATAATAATAAGGTGTTTTGTTAAATAAGTAATAATCAATTTTATTAAAGTCATTTTTAACGGGATATTTACCATGTTTTGATTTTTACGGTTCCGTACCCAAAGGGTCAACACGGGACCCTATTACTAAGACTTCGCTGTCCATCTGTCCGTCTGTCACCAGGCTGTATCTCATGAACCGTGATAGTTAGACAGTTGAAATTTTCACAGATGATGTATTTCTGTGGCCGCTATAACAACAAATACCTACTAAAACAATGAAATAAATATTTAAGGGGGCTCCCATACAACAAACGTGATTTTTTTGCTGTTTTTATAGATAATGGTACGGAATCCTTCGTGCGCGAGTCCGACTCGCACTTGGTCGGTTTTATTGAGTTTTGTTGTTTAAAATATACATCTCCGCTTTGGTGGAGTCTGACCCTTACGAGGACGATAATGAACCGTAATTCCCAGACATAAGGTACCGCTATCGGAAGCAAGCATACATACCTAACTTGTAGAGTAAAACTTTACCTCAGCTCATTTGAATCCTGAAGCAAACTTTCAGGCTTCCGACATCATCTTCCCTTTGCATTAATAAACTTCAAGGTAAGATAATAATTCAAGCAACTTTAGACTACCGATGTGGCGCGGCGGGTGAAGGTTCGCCTGTGACACAGGAGGTTGCGGGTTTAAATTCCCGCCTTGGGACAAATGTTTGGTACGTTCTACAGGTATTTGTTCCGGGTGTTCTGGTCGTTTTCTATGTATAATAAAATATATTTTGTAAACGGAGCTAAGTATAAGGCGCTTTTTCTTTGTTTTCTAAATTAAGTTTTGTTAAGTATATTGCGTACCTAGTCCTGTTTAGAAAATAAATATATTTCTTTCATTTTTTCATTTTATATATATAAAATGTATTGTAGTATATCAGTTATCCCCAGTTATCCATAACACAAGCTCTGCTTAGCTTGGGGCTAGATAATGCTTGTGAATTGTTCATCATTGTTTATTAAAGGTTTGTCATTAAAATGGGATGACGTGGGCGGAAATTCTATTTGAAATTTAATAAAGTAGGGCGGATCTTCCATGGACTAACTTGGAAGCGTTCTGAAGTTCTCCAAGTTGTATTATTACTAGTTTCTGTTGTCTATAGAAACGTTTAAAAGCTTTTTTCTATCCCATGAGCTGATGTATATTTTATTCCTGGCGTAAACCTAAATCTATGCAAAATTTCAGCCCGATTCGTTCAGTCCTTTTTTGGCGTGAAGAACTAACAAACATCCATCGAAACATTCATCCATCTAAACATCCAGCCTTTCACATTTTTATATTATTGTAATGTGATTGAAGTCTCTTCAATCCACATGGTTAATATAATAAATACCTTATTTTGTCCTTACTTTCAATTTCTGCGCGAGCTACCCTAATCTAAAATACGTACGTACATAAGAAGGGTGTCGTCGGTGCCACATAACATGTGCACTAATCTGTTAGGGGGATATTCTGGACGTCGAGGGGGTCAATTATTCTGTATCTAATCTAAACCCCGGGTCCCAACCAATCTACTATGCATGACTTCTCCGCGAACAACAAAACAATTTACCAAAAGAAAGTCTATAGTCCTTTCACCCCGCGGCGAGCAAAATGAACCGTAAAGAAAAAATATTAGAACAGCCAGAACAAAACACTCATGTTTGAGCCATATACCTTGAGATATTTGTTTTCTGCGACACGGGGCAGTTTGTTTGAGTTCTAGCCACTCCTTATGTTCAAAGCCACCCCTGCTGTCTTGGTTATCTCTAAGTTAAATTGCCTTTTACTGAAATTGATTTCCTCTGCTGTTAACGTATTCAGTGCCCAGCCTACTTCCGAGCTGCCGCCCGTCGCCGCTGGAAGTACCTACAGAAAGACATGTGCGTCATGGCCTATGAAAGTTTTAGTACGAAGTAACATTATTTCATCTGTGGTTTTAGTTTGATAGTTGTTCGAGATCCAAACAGCTATGGATTACTTGAGATGACTTAGTATACGATGCTCGTTTATCTTATTTTTATTATAGGCATAACCCCCTGTATGTATTAATTCCACATAGTGTTGTAACTAGACAATATAAAAGCTATGTTCCTTATCAAACAAAACGTAAGATATTGTTGTTTTGAATATAAATAAAATAAGACGAAAATTTAATTTTCGACGTAAAAATATACGAAATGCGAATTGCTTCCATTTGATTACGGTGAGCACTTTGAAAAAAAAAAACAACCAGTGATCGATACAAACACTATTCAAATACATTAAATAACATAATATGCTGAAAATATCCTCGAATTCTATACAGGGTTATTGGTAAATTAGTGACAATACGTGAACTGCAGGTTCAGCCCATCATCACAAACATGTTGGTGAAGACGCCAGGTCTTAATTCTTAATTTTGGTTTTTTAATGGGTTCCCCCCTGCAATTAAATAATCTTTTGTTAGAGAGGTTTTATTTGAAACTCAACTTAAAACAGCTGTGCCCTGAATTAACAGAAGATATGAGAGTGAAAGATCAGCCTTAAGGAACTCGTTGGGTTCCAGGCAAAGATGTTTTTTCATTTAGTATCAGAGGTGACTTATATTTTTTTTTAATTTAGACTTGGCGCCTTCACGAACGTGTTTGTGATGATGGGCAGGACCTGCAGTTCACGTATTGTCACTAATTTACCAATAACCCTGTATAATTTTGGTATTACGTTTGTATGGGCAATAATTGAATTGGCAGTGAATGTGTTAAGATCCTTTCAGTCAGAAAAGGTAACAAGTAGACACATAATTACTTCTGCTTTTATAATATTAAAATGAATGGATGGATATCTCCTATGATTATATTACATCTAGATACATCTCAAAGCAGGCTTTAGATAAATCAAAGTAAACTTTTATTCGCCCCAAGCGTTCCAATTTGTTGCGGATCAGGGTGGAATCAAGTTATGAGTTCTCTCGGTTTAGTTTCTATAATTGGACGAAGTTATAATATCCTTTTTAAATCAAATATCATAGTAGGTGTCCTCAGGGTATTTCTATCGTTTAAATGATTCCATTTTAAGTTTATTATATATCTAAGAGAAGTATCTTCAATATGTTTAAATTATAAATTTTCATTTAGGCGTTAGTTTTTTTTTGTATTTAACTAAAGATCTGTAAAGAGTTTGACTTGATAAAATGATTTGCATAATCACTCATCATCATCAGCCTATATTAGTCCACAGCTGGACATAGGCCTTCCCTAATGAGCGCCATAGCGCCCTGTCTTTAGCTTGCCGCATCCAGCATCATTCATAATCACTACCTATTTTCAAATAATAAATAAATAAATAATGCTGGACAATCCACATAGAATCATCTAGCCCCGACCTAAGCAGAGTTTGTGTTATGGGTACTGATAAACATTACAATACAATATATAGATAGATATTTTTTATTTACAGTAGAAAATACAAACAACACCCGGAACAAATTTTTTCAGATCGTACTAACATTTAAATTTGTCGCAATTGTTTCTATTAGAATCGAAGCGGGAATCGAAATAAACGTGTAATTCTGATCTTTGACGTAAAAGCCGTGTCGTAGGTACTTTCCACTTCATCAATGTACTAAATATCTTCATCTATAGGGTGCTTATTCATTATCCTTAACATTTCAGTGGACTCACTCGGCTGCTCCTGTCAGGAAAGTCACATGATATTTGTTCCGGTTGAACGGCCTGCTCATGACCTAACTATCAAGTGGCCTGGTGACAATTAGCTTTGCATTTGCATTTTGCCCTTATGAAACGATAGCTTTTGCGCGTGGCTTTGCACGCCTTTTTGAAGAATAGTCGAAAATGTGATTGTTTTGAAAAAAAAACGACTTCGAATCCGTTAACTTTACACTGTTTTTAAATTTTGCGGGAGAAATACTAATCATAATCCTTCGGGAATAAAATTTTCCCTCGGGACCACCGAGATCATTCTCTATAGAATAGCCCCCCGTTCCTACGACGCCATTTTGTGAAAAGGATATGCATAGGATTTCGCGTTCCTACGTCGCCATTTTGTGAAAAGGATAAGCATAGGATTTCGCGTTCATAGGACAGAGCAGAGCGGCGTAAGTGCAAGAATCAAGTTTTTGCTTGTTATCTAAAAAATAATAGTAATTTTGAAAAAAAAAACACGCCGTCTGCTTTATATTCTGTTTGTTTACTGTACAAAGTATTAAGGCTTATTTTAAAGTAGTTATTGAATAGAGACGATTTATTGTACAGTTTAGAGCGAACTTTGTTTTTTTTTCTATAGAGAAGTTTTTATGTAAGTAATCGTATTTTCGGAACACTAGCATTCTAGCATCAATCCTGAACTATAACATATATTAATTTCAAAGTGAATGCTTCAGTATTATAAAAGATATAATTGCTAACGCTAAGCGATTTTAGGTATCATCGACTCCTAATCGGTCAACGTGTTATCTCTCAAGAGAGTATAGGATAGCAGACAAAAACACTAAATTGTCTTTAATAACACAAATCTGTTCTTCCTTTTCAAGAACTTTTGTATTCCGAAAGTTTGCAAAGTATAACACGATAACTTTACCACCGAAGTTTTAAATCAGTTCAGGGAGGATGTAAATGCTTTTTCGTAAATTCTTGCAAATTTGTTACCGGACCGGAACGACAGCAAATTTGTTGACGTACAATGTTATGTGCAAACATACACCTGTGCTAGATAATACCTTTTAATACAGGGTGTGGCGTATTATAGTGGTCAAGCCTCAAGTTTACACCCATAGGTAAACTTGAGGGGGAATCATAAATGTTCAGAAAATGAAAAACTGTATATACCTGTATAAGTCTTACGGTTTTCAAGTTGGATTGGACATTTTAGAAATTCCCAATTTTTTTGGCCTGGTTCATTCTTTTCGATGCCAATGTTCGATATCAAGGAATTTTCTTAATGTGTTTCTGCTGTAGCATTTTTGGATAACTGTGCTATCAAATCCTGACTGCCTTTTGTGTGCTACAGAAACAGTTTTTCTTTTACATGTATAAAAAAAAATGTGTTCGCAATTTTTTTCCAAAAGTTTGATCTCCTGTGGTGTAATTTTTTTTAGTCACTTCAATGAGATTACGATATTTTATAATAACATTTGTTTTTTCCAACTTTCAATGTAATAGTAGATTATACACTAAGGGGATAAAGCACTGTTTTATGTCACGGGAGCGAATTGAATCCCGAACGTAACGAAGGACTCATAATTTAACTCCTGAGCGTAGTGAGGGAGTTATAAGTTAATTCCTGAGCGAAGCGAGGGAATTAAGACTGAGTCCTGAGTGCAGTGAGGGGTTCAACCGCCCAAGACTAAAACAGTCTTATCCCCGAGGTGTATACTCTACTTTTCACACCTTATGCGAGACAAAAAAACAGGCTCAGTAGATAAATAATGTTTATTTAGCAAATTAAAAGTACATAGTAACATTAGACACGTTAGTCCAATTATGGAAAGATAAGGTAATGTTTTTATTTGGTACGTTTATTGAGGTTGAGTTGGAGTTTATTTGAGTTGCGTTCATAGCTTCGGATACTTGCGTCTGAGGGTCGAGATGTACCGTAAAGGTTGGGGAAGGTGGATTTTCAGGCAGTGAGCTTGATGTGGATGGGATGTGTTTTGAGGAAGATGGCTGTGGTGGCAGAGGTGTCCAAGGATCATCAATACTAGACGATGGTTTCAAAAGTATTTTTTCACCAATACGATAGCTCGTTCTTTCTTTATTTTTTATAGAATTTTCTATGTAGCCCTCTGCTACAGCGTCAGACTTCCAGCCACCGTGTCTTTTTATTTGGGCCATGTCTGCTCCTGAATCAGCCAATAGGCTCGCCGATGTTCTTCTAAAACAGTGGCCTGTGTAGAGCTCGGGATTTTCCAATTTCAGGTATTTAGCAATGTCTCTTGGCATGCCACTAATTTTGTTTTTGCCAATGACTTGCCTGGTACATTTGCCATTGTTGTAGCCTACAAAAAATCTGTTGGTGTTTATATTAGCAGGGCGTAGTGCTTGGTACTTTTGGACTATTTTGGCATGATCTTCACGAATTACGAATGACCGTTCTCTATTTGTTTTTGTATCCGGCAATTTTACAAGTAATAACTCTGAATGTTTTTCGATATCATTGACTTTTATGTTCACGAGTTCATTTCCACGACAAGCTCCGTTCACTCCAAAAATCAGGGCCACCTTTAACAAAATAATACATAATTAGTAGCCAGGCGTGATGGTTAGTTAGTGTAGAGATAAATTCAATCAACAATTAGGTTCATAGGTTGTACTCACTTTTATAGCAAGAAAACTGTGGTCGGGGGCTTCATTCAAGAAAGTCTCCACGTTTTGTGTCGTAAGTATCTTTGATTTCTTTGCTCGATGTCCATCCGATTTCCTTTTTAAAAAGGCCAATAACTTGGCATATGTATTAATTTGTATGTCATGTTTGACACTTATTGTTGCCCTCAGCATCGAATATATACACCACAGGCTACTTGGCTTCTTTGTAGCTGACAAATATTCAAAATAGACCAGAAGCACTGATTCAGACACAGACTTTACGCCTTTTACAGCTTTCCATTTGTCAAAATCGTTGTAGGCTTTTAGGTATTTTTCCTTTGACTTCTCTGGCAGCAGATTGTTGACAATGCCTATGGCATCTAATTTGATAAACTCAGGAGTCAAAACACTTTCATCACTCGACATTTTCAATATTATTTTTGAAATTAAATCTTCTATAGGCACCTACAAGAACTCGATTTGTTCGTCACGCGTGAACAAATGAAGGCGCGCGACGTTCCAAATTCGAAAGCACAAGCCGTGGTCCTAGATTCGAAATTCGAATTTCGAACACCGCGCTCCTCCGGACCGGGGTTCACACGGAGGCAAACTTCATTTATTTTGTCAAATCAAGTAGGCCATGGCCTAGGACAAATTGTGTTTAGCAAAATTAAACTTTATGCATATAGTAATAAGAATTATGAAAAGTGAAATCATATTATTAACCAGCGGGTTATAATGAAATTCAGTACAACATTATAACCCGGCTAATACCAAGGGATTTAATGTCTTGCTTTCGTTAGGGTTTACATGACCTATAATTCGGCATTGTCGAGCATGTGGTTTGAAAAGAATATTCCTGTTACGATGGATAAGGGTTATTTTTTCGAATTACAAGTAGGATAAAAAATTGCTTACTAATTTACGAATTTTGCAAACAAAATCAATTACATAGCAAGGGATTTTACTAAAACCAGAAAATAAAACAAATTAGACATTAAAAATACATGAAAGTTCATTGTAAGTATTGATATGTAATATGGCCACTCCATATACATATCCATACACACTAAGATATACACTAAGGTTATTATTGCCACTTGTATAAGCTAAAATACGGGCTGGCTGTCGAGTTCGCAGCGCAGCCAAACGTCTTTGTACGTTCTGATTTATTACGCCTCGTTTTCTGAGCTTTTATGGAGATACTTTGTAGAATATAATTTTTCTACAGTTTATAGGCCGTCTTGTTTGCGAAATGAGACTACGGTGACGCGACGGTTCCAGAAACTTCTGCATTTTTTCTTCGACTGTTTTTCTCTAACATTATTCGCATTCTGATTCGTTTGCTTGATCTTATAGCTCTGTGCACATTAATGCAACGCCATTACCGCACAGCACAAATATTATGAGAATTAAAAATATGGGCTTTAACACTTTAACTTTAGATAAATTTAACATTGACAAATGGCTTTTCACAAGCTTGCAAACATCAAATATCAAATGAGTGTTTGCGAGCTGTCTGTCATCATCTCATCTCATCAGTCAGCTCTTAATATAAAATGCATCAAATGTTGCGAGTTTAAAGCCCATATTAAGCTGTGCGGTAGCGGTGCACGTGTTTGGTACTTCTTTTATCTTGACATACAAAAAGAGATATTTAACCCTCTATAACTCAAAACCATATCAGAAATATATTATGCATTACAGGAATATCCTAATGCAAAAGCTAAGACATACATTACAAATAACACAAAACAAACAATATAGCCTTACGAAGTTCGTTCAGAAAAACCAGAAACAGATCTATATTTTTTCTGCAACCAAATTGAGCGTGCGCAAACTGTGGGTCAAAGGTGAATGGGGCGGGGTCGCCCCATTTGTCAGAAAGCATGGTCTGACAGATGAATTTGAGATATACTAAGTAAGCACTACAATGGCTAGTTGTTCTGGGCAGCTGAAACAATGACACCCACCAACATACCTACCAGCTAAAAACCAGACCTGGTGGTCAGCGGCTTTCGGTCGCAGCTACACGAACTGTTGTTGTGATTTTTCTGTGTCTGTGCCGAAATTTTCTTTATGGTCCGGTGGACATAGGTGATGATAGAACTTTGTTTTTTCGAAATCGAGCACGCATTGTAACTCCTAACATGACTTTTCGATAACTCTCTCGTTTCAGGCTTCCCCTCAGTCAGTGGTTCTAAAAAAACTCACCCTGTAGGTATAGTTTTTTGTCTGAATGAAACCCACAGTGAAATAGCAAACTAATCCAACTGTCTAAGACGAGAAATAGGTTACGTTTCACCCACTGATGACTGAATATCTATCTGTGGTTTCACCAGAGAAACAATATCCGTGTACAAACGTGACAAACACAAGATGAACCGACAGATATATGAAGTTTTGCTCGAGGGACCTTTGTTAACGTCTCGGAAATTGCAACTTGATTCGATTGTCTCTATATCTTATGTAGTTTGCGAAAGATCCGTAATGTAATTTAGCTTGTAGTCGTGTTTCCTTGGCTATAATAGAACTTTCTGAATGTTGTGTTAAGTTCTGTTACAAATGTACCCGTGGATGGATATGGCCAGAGGAAGAGCTGCAGCTTTGTTCTGTGTATTTTAAGGCTGGTATTTCCTACTGCTGTTCAAATATGAAATCTAGGATTCTTAGGCCCGTATTATGAAAGCTCGCTCAGTCACCAATCTCTGCTTGAGTGACGTTTATGCCATAGAAAAGCGTTACTCAAGCATCGATTGATAACTGAGGAAGCTTTTATAATACGGGCCTTAAACTCTCATACTTAAGCGTAAAGATAGTTTGTTGATTGGTTGCATATGTTTAATGAAAAAATATATCTAAAATATCTCAATTTTGATACATATTTGCCTTCATCTCCGAACCAATATGATTTACTGGCTTGATTTTTATATTGAAAAATAAAGAAAAGTCAGGGTAACAGATTCGCTAAAATAAATATAAGAGTACTGTTCTCTTTTTTAATTAGAAAAAAATCTTGATTTTTTCACACGCGCTCTACTCTGTCCCGCTCCTATGAACGCGAAATCCTATGCCTATCCTTTTTACCCGACTACCAACAGGGGAGGGTTATTAGGTTAGCACTCTATTCACAAAATGGCGTCGTATGGCCCTACCAATCTGCGTGCCAAGCGTGGTGATGATGTACCTATTCCTAACCGGATTTCAACCACGGCAGAAAATCAAGCACAATGAGTATTTTGTGTGTAAACACTTAGTGTTATGGTTACGAACGTAAATGTTCAGACAAAAAATACGATAGGGATAAAACCTGTATAAGCTGAGTAATCAAATAGAATTTATGAATATAAACTGGCATCTTTAATATAAAAATACAAATTTCGCATAAAAAAACTGTTTGAATTAAAATGTTTTAAATTATCCTCGACGACCTCTGTGGCGCGGTGGGCGAAGGTCTGCCTGCGACGCAAGAGGTTGCGGGTTCGATTCCCGCCTCGGGACAAATGTGTGTACGATCTGCAGACATTTGTTCAGGGTGTTCTGGTCGTTTTTCTATATATAATAAAAAATATCTATCTATGTATTGTATTATATTATGTATATATCAGTTATCTAGTACCCATAACACAAGCTCTGCTTAGCTTGGGGCTAGATAATGCTGTGTGAATTGTCCACCATTATTTATTTATTTATTTATATTTATCAGTGACATTATTCACCAAATAATGTTTTACGAATTACATAGCCAGAATAATAATGTTTTATTTGAGTAATCTTTTAATTTTTCTATTTCTTGCCTAATATTTTGAATAATTTAATAAAATCCCACCTAAAATTAAAGCCCAGAGCTCCAAGCCATCGTCTTCTGATTTTTTTCCGGGCATTAGGCGAACTCATAACGGAGACTATGTCAGGTGCACAGGACATATTATAGCGCTCAAGTTTGTGCGCAAACACAGGTGCACCCTCTATTCCCTGACTCTGATAATTCGATGGGACGGCAGACCGACCCGACCAGGTCAGGTCAGGCACAGGACCAACGACTTAACTTGCTCTCCGAGGGTTCACGGAGGTGTAATACCGCCAACTTTCTGACACCGGGCGTGATGGATATGGTAAGAGTAAGACCCTCTTTGGGGGAGACTCTTACAGAAGTGGACAATGTATGTCTGAGGTGGAATCTAAATTCAATGTGAGTAATACTTGGCTTCAATTCTCTGCAAACATGCTGTCCTTGAAGGAACGTGCATTGCATGGATATTGAATCCTAAGTGCTTGGCTATCTCACTCGTGGCACGTAGCTAGGGAATCCAATCCCGCATCAAATACTCAATCCCGCAGGCCTTCGGGATCGAGGTCATCAATCCCGAGATTGTTTAATCCGGTGGTGGTTCATTTAAAAATGAAATTATTGATTCTAATGCTCAAATATACACGTACAACATTTAAAAAATCCCATATCAAAACTAGTAAATTAAATTTTCGAAATCCATCATTCTAGCATCCAATTTGTATTTTATTTAGTATATGCAAGTTGAGGCTTTGGGCCAAAAGCAAATTACTATACATATAAAGGGGATCAAAATAATTACTTCCAAGGAAAAAAAGAAAGGTCGCTTTATAAGGCCGGTGTGAATAAATAATGTCTTCCATAGGACGTATGTGTTGTACATTTATCTTCGATTGCCTTATTTTTTCCAGTCCCGCAAATCCCTAACCCAATTTCATACCCAATTTCGGTTTAAAGATGTTTATTCTCATACAAACAAAAATGTTTACATAAAATCAGATACAACATTTCTTAAAACGAATGCATAAGCTAATATTATGTTAAGTAGGTACACCTCCGGCACAGTATACATATGGATATACATATGGATATATCCATATGTGTACTGACTGGGCCTCCGGGGCCGCCGTGCTGGCAGCCGGTATAGTAGTGTCCACACATAAGTATTACACATACCTACTACTTAGAATAAGTAAAGTGAATCTATATCTATCTATATGCTCTTCGTGAAGTAAGATCACTTAATAAAATGATAAGGATTTATTTTACAGCGTATTAATGAGCTAATTCGTCCCTCCTAACATAATGTAGTTTAAATGCTACTTCAATTACATCGCATTACCGATCCCACAAAAATGGTGCACGATCGCATGCTCGCGGGATTGGATTCCCTATACGTAGCACATAAAGACGTTTCAGATATTTCATGCACTTACTCGTAGCACAGACGAAGCAGGTCCGGAGAGACCGCAGCCCGAAACCTCTAGAACTTATAAATAAGTCATTCACTGCCCCGCCTCCCCGGTGCGACCCGAAAGGGGTCGGCGGGCGCGGCGAGCCGCAGCTACAGAAGCGAAAAGAACGATGAGTTCGTCCTGAGAACTGAAAGTGTTGCGACCAGAACCGCTAGAACCCCCCCGGTTCACAGACCTTTAAAATTTCCTAATATCCAAAGTAAAACGTCAAGGAATAAGGTCTGTGGTTAACTTATCCAACATTCTGAAGCAAACTCGCGTTCCTCGGGGGAACAGAATTGTTTCTGAAATAGGAGATAAACCGGATTAGGCTAACTTTCCACCAGAGTACTTTTATCGCGTCCAGCTATGAAAATGACGCGACATGGAGCGATCCTATTGGTCGGCTGGAAACATAGCATACCTTGAACATTTCCGAATTTCCAAACTAAAATGTCAAGGGATAATGTCTGTGGTTATCGTATCCAGCATTCTGAAGCAAATTCGCATTCCTCGGGGGAGTCGAATTGTTTCTGAAATAGGAGATACACCGGATTAGGCTGCCTTTCCACTGGAGTACCTTTATCGCGTCCAGCTATGAAAATGACGCGATCCTATTGGTCGGCTGGAAACATAGCAACGTAGCACAAAAATGACGCGATAATGGAGCGATCCTATTGTTTGGCTGGAAACATAGCAACGTAGCACAAAAATGACGCGATAGTGCACTAATCACTAATCCAGCCGACCAAGCCGACCAATAGGATCGCTCCATGGAGCGATCCTATTGGTGGGCTGGATACATAGCAACGTAGCACAAAAATGACGCGATAATGGAGCGATCCAATTGGTAGACTGGAAACATAGAAACGTAGCACATCTCTGGTGGAAAGGCAGCCTTAACTCCTGGTGTGGAGAAAAGCAATGGAGATAAAGCCATTTTGTCGTAAATTGTGTTAAAGTGAGTAATAAAATGAAGGACCGATCAGTGCGCTCGCAGCCGTAGGTACCGTTCTTGTATCTACTACGTAGGGTGGCACTGGAAAGAGGTTTAGAACAGGACCAATTTTTCGATCGTCAGCTTACTTTTTAGGGTTCCGTACCCAAAGGGTAAAAACGGGACCCTATTACTAAGACTTCTCTGTCCGTCGTCATGAACCGTGATAGTTAGACAGTTGAAATTTTCACAGATGATGTATTTCTGTTGCCGCTATAACAATAAATAATAAAAAACAGAATAAAATAAAAATTTAAGGGTTTTAATTTATTAACGATAGAGTAAGTCCTGA
The DNA here is from genome assembly GCA_947086465.1 of Eupithecia exiguata. Classification (NCBI taxonomy): domain Eukaryota; kingdom Metazoa; phylum Arthropoda; class Insecta; order Lepidoptera; family Geometridae; genus Eupithecia; species Eupithecia exiguata. Next base: position 9,577,779 of record OX352244.1, read on the forward strand.
ACTGTACCATATATAAATTTCAAAGTTAAATATTCAGTAGGGTAAATATGGACATCCGGCGGAGTTAATTTGAGGTAGTAAAGCCCTTAATTCCAATCACTACGTAATAATTTCCTATTTTCTTGGTACCTCCGCAAAAACTTTCTTGTCTGATGTTTAGATAAGGAATTTTGCGAAAGCATTCTCGGATGAACTTGTAAACAAATATTACTTTGGATTCGAAATGAAAGATTTTCAGATAAGAAATTCTGCGAAAGCTTTCTTTCTTTCCTTTTAACCTTGTTTTACCCGACCTGCCCCGGCTTCGTACGGGTTCTATCGCCTAAGTTCATCTGGGATAATGTAGGATTCTAATGGTGAAAGAATTTCAAATCGATCCGGTAGTTTCGGAGCCTATTCAAACAAACAAATCTTTAAGAAATGAAATAATCAAATCAACAAACAAAAAAAAACAAATCAAAAAAACAAAAAACACAAATATAAGTATATATAATATGTTTATAAACAAATCTTTCCTCTTAAAATATTAGTGTAGTTTTGATAATTATCATTAGTTAGTCATCAGGCTCATGTCAGTTTCGTAAAAAGCGTACTCTGGCCTAAATCAGCGTTTGTGCGTTTAATTTATTTAGCTCGTGCCACCCACTTCTTCGCTTTTCTTTTCATATCTCCCTTCAAAGGTAGGATTCATTTATATATTTATAATCTCTAGTCTTTGATGTAAGTACTGAACTAAAATATCTAGAAGACTAACTGTGTTAAATTAGATTTTCACATTTCTAGGGGGATAAAATGGTCTTTTTTTCCCGTTCAGTACGAATCATCATCATCGTTCAGTACGAATATTCCCGTAAATCTCCCATGGGAATTTAATATTTTACCAGGACAAAAAGTACCCTATGTTACTATCTACCTTTCAAACTAACTGTATGCCAAAAACAAAGTCGATCGGTTGCTTAGTGAGGGCGTGAAGGAAGGAAACCAACAAAAACACTTTCGCATTTACAATATTAGTAAGGAATAGTAAGGATAAGGATGTTAACTTCGATGAAAGTAAAAAAGGGAGATGAGGCATTACCATCTCGAAAGTGTATGGCTCAAGTTAGGTTCAACTATGTTCACTTACCTCAGTCATAGTCGGACCGGCAGCGCGGGCGGTGGCGTTTGTGTTGCGCGTGCTTGCTGCGACGTATAATTTTGTGTGATTTCGACTAAAACACCACGACAATGCCCTCGTGATCGTTCACCAAGTGTACAAATAGCTCCAAAACACAAAACAAAGCCCAAGGCATCACATATTTTCCCGCGTTACTTACGCGGGAAAATATGTGATACACCAAACTTTAAATTTTCTGATAATCCGATACCTTATCATTATTTCATCTGTAACACGGTACAGTTTTTGAGTGAGCGCTGGTAGAACGTACCGTATCTTCCTTTTTTACTTTTATCGAAGGATGTTAACGAAAAAGCGAGTCATTCGTCAACTCACACCATCCAACTCGTCCCAACTTGTGTGAGTTGACGAATCGTAAAAAAGCTATACTCTTCGTTCTGCGACTCACACCACTTTTACTATGGGTGAATTTTAGTACAGTCAAACAAAAAATTGTTAGTAAAATAATAGACGAAAGGCTGGATGTTTATTTATACGCTACGCAAAGTCAACATATTATTTTGTTTTTAATCAACATCTAGCATAATTATGTAAACTTCAACAAAAAATGCCTCAGTAGGATTATGGACGTGTTGATAACAGTTCCGTTACTGCGGCTCCCAACTTAAACATATTCAAATCAAGGTTAAAAAGGTGGCTTATCGAGCAAACCTTCTACACGGTGGTGGAGGAGTTATTGGGTTTAAAGGTTAGCCCTACATCAATAAACTAATAACTTTTGATCTACTTTATGTATGTATGACACTGGTACCTACTTCAGTGTATGTTATGATGACTATGTATTTAGGTAATCTTATTTTCTTTAAATAAGTTTTTTTTTAATTAGAAATGGTTGACATGTATATTTTTTTGTACCAATAAAGGAATCTAATCTAATCTAACATAAATACAACATCTATACTAATATAATACTTAAATAGTCGGGTAATTAGACAGTAACTCTGTTGGTCTGTTACCTTTCCACGCCTTATCGGGTGTAAACAATATCCAGAGGACGGATATAGGCTACTTGAAACTAGTATTAGCTAGTAAGTTATATGCATAGTTATATAACATTTTACTTATCTGGACGCACCTTTACGTATTTATAGCCATTACACTTATGTGGGTCCTAACTGCTAAACTAATCGAAGTTTTACTACCAGCGCAAAAGCGCCACCGAACGACACGTTCTTAGCACGTCCTTAGCTACCTTAGAGTAAATTAACTACAGATAGAGGGACGCACTTGCGCTTGGAAATAGCGTGTGTCTTGAACTTGGCGATTGGTTGTAACACAGCACATGCCATTTGTTGAGTTAACACTGGGAAAACGTACCGTATCTCCCCTTTTTTGATTTCATCAAAGCTAAGTAAAATAAAGTTATATCAGATACATGAGTAAATTCCCAACCACTGTGATCCCAAACAAATGATTGAACGTTTTCCGAAGGTAATATTATGCCAATGGATAAACAGCTTATCAATATCGAGTTCTGAATAAGAAATAGGCCTGTTTTATATTCGGACAAATACCTACTCCAGTTCCATAAAACGGTTCATGTTTTATTTGTAAAACGTATGAGGGTTTTACAGCATAAATATAAATGCCTTTCATCGATAAATGTTATTTGTATTTACATATCTAAATCAATCTTTGTCAATTGGCCAATCACAGTGCTCGAAATCTCTACTCCGCATCAGTGGAAACTATGTAAGTGGAGCGGAGCTGACTTTCAAATAAAATATATGAACACTATGGGCGCTATGGCGCTCATTAGGGGAGGCCTATGTCCAGCAGTGGACTGATATAGGCTGATGATGATGATGATGATATGAACACGCGGCCACGAGCTGGGCAGAGCGGAGTCGAGAAGGCTGTGCTGCCGAGGGGAGGGCACGAAGCGGAGGGGACCAGGGTGGTTCGGCGCGGGTAGGTATCGAATTTGACTGATCGGAACAAAGCTCAATGCAGCCAGCTCAGCATCAGTTCAGTTCATTATTAAACCATAGAAACACATATTGGAACACTTGGTAATGTCAAATGTACAGTTTAAAAACATAATACTCTCTTCATCATTCAATCATCACTCCGTTCCGCTTCAATGGAAACACTTGCCGCTTTTCACTGCTCTTTTCCGCTCCACTTCGCCCAGCTCCGCGTCAGTGGGAACGCACCCTAATAGTAGATTCTTCTCTAGGTATATTTATGTGATTTTTGGTAAGGTCATCTATACAAATTATATTGTGGTGTGCAATAAAGAATTTGATAAATTAAAAAAAAAACATAGACATAATCATTAATTAAACGTAAAAGTACGAAGTCTTTAATACTATACCAACAATCATCAACAAAGTACCTAGTACTTCTACTGATAAATTACTATCTGCGTAATCTATAGGTATAGCTCCTAGAAAATTTGCAAATTTGAAAATTCTCGTGCGATGCGATTAGCGTTAGAATATAACAACAACAAATTTATTCATATTTTTTGGGAATTCTTTCTTTCTATACCGATCGAAATCTTTGAAGTTTACAAAGTATAAGAAACCGTTAAATAAAAACAAAACATCTTTAACTTTTCTATTTTATTCTTTCTTTCTCTTTAAAAGTAAATTTTCCTGATCAAAGATAAAGAAAGTTCGTCTCCCGAGGACACAATATTTAAATTTAAACTCTTCAAGTCCCCAAAGCTGCCTATTGTTGTTCACAACAAAGGCATTATCGAAGGTATCGTGTTATTTTTGTGTTGTACCTACATCTTCAAGTTTGTTATTGAGTTCGGTTGTTGTTGGGCAAATTGTTATTGATTAGCAGGTGGCTAGTCTTCAGTGTTTGTGTTACATTACAAGGTTAAGTTCGAACCGGCTCGATAGAATTATATTAGGGTGATAAATATTAATTATTTATTTATTGAGGAATAACAAACGACTACATTGTACTTATTATACACTAGCAGCGCCTCGCGGTTTCACCCGCGTAGTTCCCGTTCCCGTAGGAATTTCGGGATAAAAAGTAGCCTATGTCCTATTCCAGACTATGATATATCTCTGAGCCAAATTTCATCCAGATCCGTTTTGCCGTTCTGGCGTGATAAAGGAACAAACATCCATCCATCTATCTATCCATCCATCTAAACTTTCACGTTTATAATATTAGTAGCCATGTCCTATTCCAGACTATAATCTATCTCTGTGCCAAATTTCATCCAGATCCGTTTTGCCGTTCTGGCGTGATAAAGGAACAAACATCCATCCATCTATCTATCCATCCATCCATCCATTTAAACTTTCACGTTTATAATATTAGTGATTAGTGATGAGATTAGTGAGATTTGTGTTAGTACTTTACTATGTAAAGATGAGCTGTATTTACAATGTAGCCCACAGCGCTATCCACATATGAGTTATGTACAACGAAAATAAAAAACATGCAACTAGAAGGCCCAACTAAAGCATGAAGTAGGTAGCTAGGCGGGAACTGGGCTCCTCTTAAATAACTAGGTTAAGTGAACAAACCAGAAACGCCTAAAATAAAACTATTTGACAATTACTACTTTTACTAAATTGACAATTTACAGTTATTTCTGGTTGAAGTAATAAATAAAGGCTTTTTTTGTATATTAAGCAACAATCCCGCACAAAACCTTCTCTGATCTGTTAGAATGCAGAAAAGTTGGGAATTACGTTACATGTAAAGATGTGCTATCACATCTTTAGCCTGACCATGACAGACTAGAGGTACCAGAGATTGACTGAAGACCAATGTACACATTACCACCTAGTTTAACAGAAATAAAATTCATCTATCATTATCTTGGAGATGTCTTTGATTAATTTTCCATTGATAGTGCGTACGGTGCTATTTGCACAGAGAGATTGGTAGATTGGTTTCAATCTTGACACTTTTGCAGTTCCAACATCTGTAGTTTCTTTCATCGAAGGCCAAAATGTGTTATTTTGGCTTTAATACCATTAGTATGGTGAAGCGAATAATTTATTGGAATTAGGGCCCTGGTCTGATGACGGATACAGAAGGTGGCTACAGGAACTCCTAAACGGAACTACTTAACCCTCGACGGCGCTTAATACGAGATAAAATTTTTTGCTAAATGAGCATTCTGCCAAATTTGTCAAAGCATCAAGATATTAGTGGCATACTAACCAACAGAATGTAAATAAACGTTTTATTCTGCAATTTTCTCCGTCTAAGTTGGACTTGTTTTCCATCGTGACTCGTCCAGACGACCTCTGTGGCGCGGTGGGCGAAGGTCTGCCTGCAACGCAGGAGGTTGCGGGTTCGATTCCTGCCTCGGGACAAATGTGTGTACGTTCTGCAGACATTTGTTCAGCGTGTTCTGGTCGTTTTCTGTGTATAATAAAAAATATCTATCTATGTATTGTATTGTATTATGTATATCAGTTATCTAGTACCCATAACACAAGCTCTGCTTAGCTTGGGGCTAAATAATGCTGTGTGAATTGTCCAGCAGTATTATAGTATTATCGTATGTATAAATCTGTCCAAATAGTACATCACGCTTTCCACTTTAAATCATCTTGTACAATGATAAAATAACATCACAAAAAACCAAATCATCAATTATTTGTATAGAAATCAAGTTGTCATGCATATTAATACAAAATTAATATACATTATTCATAGTTTAAAAACTCGTCGTAAGTGTAGAATGTCTTCTCTACGAACAAGTGTTATAGATTATTCTTAAAATTTTCGAACCTCTGTGCGTATAGCATTGCCATATAAAATGTTCCTATCCTATCTTCGATATCATCACTCGAAGGGGATCTCTTTTTTCATTGCGTCAGACGATAGAGTTATTATAATACTAACTCTATGCGTCAGACCGACTTCATCTCTCTATACCCCAGTTAATTATTAGTCTACCGAAAACTTCGATCAAAAATTTCCGGCTTTGCCGGCGGGGGAGGCCGCGAACTAGTTATTTTTGATCGAAGACCAAAAAGAATCATTGTTCTAAAGTCTGAGGGGATCTCTTTTTTCATTGAAATAATAATTTTATGAATAGAATACATAAACAAAAAATGTTTTCGCGACTATCATCTTATATTGACATAATATTATATTTGACAGCTTGACTGTCTTGTCTATTTAGATACGCCATAGATTTGTTTATTTTTGAAAAGAAAACAGTTTTTAGTTTGTATTTACTTTAAGAATTCTGATCATTATTTACAGGAATAATATTATTTTTTAACATGTTTAAGCCCAAGGCTTATAAAGAGAAAGCTAAAGAGTACATTGTAGGATGTTCCGGTTGTGCTGACGACGACGCCGCTGTTGCAGCTTTACCTGATGAATGGGTACCACGGCACGGAGGCGCTACGCTCGCTAATTACTTGAACGAACGCGAACATAACCACAACAAAACCCTGCAAGATATCGCTTCTAAAGCCACATCAATCAATTTTGCAATTAACGATAAAATACGAGTATTATCTGAAAATATTTTAGGTCACTTCCAGCAAACAATGAAAAACATGGAATGTGTGGTTCAAGATAACGATTTCGGTGGTAAGACGTTACTGACCAGGGTTCGCGATGAGGCACTCAAGAAAATATACCAGCTGCATTCCGAAATTATTGACGATATGTCCAGGTACAAACGGGAAGCGACGGCATTCGAAAGAGAACGAGCTGATCTTTTGAGAACATTACTCCGTGACCACTTCCAGGAACTGATCAAAATTGGACATCGTACGCCGAAAGATTTGCTCCATGAGTATGACGAGCGCGCTTATGATATTAATCAACAGTTTTTGAGCAACTGTCGAGCTTTTATAGAGATGGAAGCTCAGTTAAGAATTCAAACCGAGGAGAACGTCGTCCGCACACGGTCTGCTATTAATCAACTTTCCTTGGGAGTCTGCATATCTCAACGCGGTCGCAGCGCTCTTCCCTGGGCGCACAAAGATCAATCCCTTCAGCGTAGATCGCAAACTGCCGTCGGTGATCAAAGGCGCGTCGCGTCTGACCCTTCTATTACAAATATATTGGAAAACGTTGAAAAGTTAGATGAATGTGTTTCTCGCTTGGTTCAGGCATACAAAGCAGCCGTGTTAGGAGTGTTCACAGATTTTACGGGAAAACTGAGTGATCTAGAAAAAGGTCTTGGAAGTCATTCTTTCTTGACCGGTGGCAATCAACAAATTGATCATCCGACGCATTTTCAAGAAAAATTGGCTAAAACAATAAGTCGTTTGTCTAACATAATCAACAAGAAGCAATTGGCTACTCGTGATATGATAGAAGTGACGGGCAATCACTTGATAGCTATTCAAAAATCTTTGGGGGCTTTGGGCCAAAGCCTACAAGATACTTACAAGATATTACACGACGCGGGTCATCTTTGGGATAATCATATTCTCCGACAAGCTCTCGCTCAGAGACTGACAATCGTGGCTGTAGAAGATTTACTAACAAGTAACGATGCAACTGAGTTGGCTAACGAAGTTTCTTTCAATATTCGTTTAGAGCAATTGCGACGATCACCTAGCAAACAAAAAATGGAGAGTGACTACAATGATGTCGTTAGACTTCTTGAGTCAGCCGCTGATATGTACCGCGTCCACAGTGAAGCAGAACTGGCTCGTTTAGAGGAGTTTATGAATTTACCTCCTCTATTGGCAAAAACGTTACTTTCGAAAATTGATTGCTTCCTAGAAATGTACCCGCGCACCAACAATTTTTCAGAAATTCCAGAGGATATAAAGGTATCGAACCTAAGAACTCCATCTATCGGTGGTAATGCGATTAATAGTCCTTTTCCTCGCGCCATTCTTCAAACAGAACTTCAACAAGTATCTTTAAGTAATTGGAGAAACGGATTCCTTGAATCGTTCGCAAGCAATTACAAGTTTGTCCCCGAAGAGTTGAATCGCCAAGCTAGAATGTGGGTGGGAGAAAGAAACGCTCCGCTGCAAATGCGTTTTTCTTTGAAGATGGTTTCTCATAGCGTTCGAGCAGAAAGAGCAAAAGCCGCCCAGGCAGCTCGCTTAGCTGAACTGAAAAACCATGAGATTAGATTGGCAGAACACTTGCGAGCTATTCAGGACCTTATGACCATTTTACCGCTGGAGATTGCAGAATTTGGATCCATTGATTCTAGTATTTTGTACCCATTTACGCAGTGGATAGAGCGTATGCAGGTTGACATAGATGCACTCCTTCTCCGGGATCCACTAGATCCAGAAGTAAAGCGTCTAAAAATGATGAGTTACTCTCTCCGTTTGATACGACACCGTCAGCTTTTTGAACGAAGTTTAAACGCGGCCTTCGAGTCGTATAAGTTGCAGCTCGAGTACCGTATTCAAAATGTACGAGTTTCCAATGTCAGGTTCATGTCATTGATAAAGATGAACCATGAAGGTGGGAGGTATTCAGCTAATGAAGCCACGAAGATTAGTAATTCTTTAGTGATGGCTCTCAATACTTTTGAGAGTAGTGTGACTACTATCATGGAGGCAGTAAACACACGAAAGAAAATAATATTAACTGAAGCTGACCAACTAATGTTGCCCTTGAGTGTCATAGTGGGAGAGGCGAAGCCTGTTAAAGGAGCGAGGATTAGAGGAAAAACGCTATAGTCCGTAAGATGTCCCAAAGCTTTTCGGTTGAACCGACTAAGGTTTTCGTGGCTTAGTTGGTTAGAGCACACCCGTACCGAGGGTGGGGCGCGGGTTCGAATCCCGTCGAAACCGGAAATTTTTGGAAACTTATTTCATTTCTTAACAAAGGAAAAAGTTATCATAAACTGGAATAAATTGAATGGTAGTTGAATGCACTGATCATAGAGATCAGGTTATGGTACTGTTGTAGGTATAGTTCCATATTTGGCATATTCAGAATACTCGGAATTTTAATAATGGCTAATATTCACGCGCTATGTTCAAAATAAAAGTGTATGCTAGTTGTAGACCATTTTTTATTCGAATACTATTTTCCTACGGTTACTGCCAAAAAGTGTTAAACAGACTCAAAAATCAGAGGTAAAAAATTTACACCAGAGATGCGTAGCGAAGAATGTCTTTTTAACAATCAATAGAATCACTTCATTTACCTAGCCTCGCTCAGCGCAACTCTGATGGTAACGGCTCCGCCGCCGCGGGCGAGTTTTTAGTACATACAAAACAAGAGAAAGAGGTTAAGAGGTATGTATGTGTCCTAGGGACGGGCGCGGGCGAAAAAAAAATGTATGTAATTTTTTTTTAATTTTCCAAGGGAATCACATGCGCACGAAACCTATAGGGTACTTCCCGTTTGTTGGTTCTTTAAATCAAGTTATTAAAAGCTATTTTTTTCAGATTTGAATAGGTACGAATGAACTGGACTAACTTCTAAATAATTTAGAATATGAGAGAGAATCCGATTCTAAAGAAATATGTATGTTTTTGGGAGCCAGCTCATTCTGGTGAGAGCCAGAGTGATAATTCGGATTTTCAGACAGACACTTCTAGCTAATTAGGAAGGCATTAATTTATTAATGTCGATCGCATTGATTTTTAAATGTATAAGTTTAAATTGTGATTGAGAGAAATGTGTACGTTTTGATAATTATTAGCTAAGCACATTTTTTGAAACATTTAAGTAGGTATCTCTAAAATAATGTTGGTTAATTTTGATTTCAAACTTTTAAAACTTCAAATGATAGCAATTCAGTTTTATTTCTCACCTATTTTAACTTCTCACCTCATAATATTTGCCAAAATGTACATATTTTAATAATAAAATAAAATATTACCCGATTTTGTATTCATTAAACACCTTGATTAGGTCAAAATGATTCGAATTGAGACCGGATTCCCTTTACAAAGAACAAAAAATAGAAGTTGCAACATGTATTCAGTAATAAGTCCCAAAATAATATTATTAATCATTGATCTAAGGGGATCTCTTTTTTCATTGGTATTAATCACAGACATTATACTAGCTGCGCGCGGCGCCCTAAAGGTATTAATTTATCTTACCTCTATGGTACTCATTATTTACTACTGGCCAGTCCACACAAATCCCCATACTTGACATTTCTTTGACTATTTCTTTGATGTTTTAATAACAAAGAATTTTATCAATTAATAGAAACAAATTAAATAATTAAAAAAAATATTATTATAAGAAGTTGAAGTTGTAACAACATCAAAAGTTCCTCTATCTATTCTACTCCTTGCTCAAACACCACCTATCTATCTTTTAAGATAAAATACCAAAATCTTCCTCTATAACCATGTTAAAACCGAAAAAAATTGATTATTTTAGCAAAACTGTGGGGTACATTGTATCATCTGCCGGTTGTGACGACGACGCCGCTGTCTCAGCACTTCCAGACCAATGGGTACCACGGCACGGAGGCGCTACTCTCTCCAACTACTTGAAAGAACTCGAACAGAGACACAAAAAAGCCATGCTCGATATTGCTTCTGCGGCCAAAGCAGTCAATACACCCATAAACAATAAAATACGAGTAATATCTGAAGACTTAATTGGTCATATCCAACAAACATCGAAAGATATGGAATGTCTGATTGAAAAGAATGATTCTGGTCCGTCGCTGTCGGAGGATGCTCGCAATGAGGCACTCAAAAATATATACCAGTTGAATTCCAAAAGTATTGATGATATAACTAGATTCATGTGGGAAGCGTCGATCTTGGAAAGAGAACGAGCAGATTGCCTAAGAACACTACTTAATGATCAGTTCCAGAATATGATTAAAATTGGGCATCTTACTCCTAAAGACTTGCTTCATGAGTTTGATCAACGTGCTTATGAAGTTAATCAACAGCTTTTGAGCAATTGTAGAGCTTATAAAGAATTGGAAAGTCAATTAAGAGCTCAAGGCGAGGATAACGTCGTTCGCACACTGTCTGCGATTAACCAACTTTCCTTGGAAGTCGGCATATCTCAACGCGGTCGCAGCGCTCTTTACTGGCCGTACAAAGAGCAATCCATTAAGCGTAGATCGCAAAGTGCCATCGGCGACAGGCGCGCCGCGTCTGACCCTTGTTTTGCTAATTTGTTAAATGCTAAAGAAGGAGACGAATGTGTTTTACTGTTAGCTCATGAATACAAAGCGGCTGTGTTACGATTATTCACAGATTTTGCCGGTAAACTCTGCGACCTAGAAAAAGATCTTGGCAGAAATCCTTTGCTGAATGGCGATATGAAATCATCTGGTGATATAGCGCATTTTCAGGAAACACTGACAGAAACGATAAAAAATTTGTCTAGCATTACTTACGACAAAATGATGGCTACTCGTGTTATGATGGCATCGTCGGGCAACTACTTGATAGCCATTCAAAAATCATTAGGGGATCTGGGCCACACCCTACAAGATATCTACAAGATATTACATGATGCGGGTCATCTTTGGGATGATCATATTCTTCGCCAAGCTCTTGCTCAGAAACTGACAATTGTAGCTGTAGAAGATCTTATAACTAGCAACGATGCAAGTGAGTTGGCTAATGAAGTAAGATTTAATATCGCTTTAGAAAAATTACGACGATCACCTAGCATTGAATTGTTGAAGATTCAATATATAGATGTTGTTAAAGGGCTTGAGTCAACCGCTGAAATGCACCGCGTCCACAGTGAAGCTGAGCTGGACCGTTTAGAGGAGTTTATGACTTTACCTACTCCATTAGAAAAAATGTTACTTTCGAAGATTGGTTCCTTCCTTGAAAATCATCCGCGTAATAACATTTATACGGGAATATCTCCAAGGACCGATGCAGAAAAATCGGTCAGTGAAGCTTCTGATTTTGGTTTGACTTTGACAGATATTACTGGTGATGACGACAGTACTGATCCTTTTTCTCGCGCCATACTTGAAACTAAGATCCAACAAGGAGCACTAAATAACTGGAGAAATGGATTTCTTGAATCGTTAGCGACCAATTACATGTTGGTACCAGAAAAATTGCTTAATCAAATTCAAATGTGGGTAAAAGAGAGAAGCAATCCGCTGCAAATGCGTTTTTCCATGAAGATGGTTTCTCATAGCGTTCGAGCGGAAAGAGCAAAAGCTGCCAAGGCAGCTCGCCTTGCTGAACTGTATAACCATGAGACTAGATTGGCGGCGCACTTGCGAGCTATTGAGGACCTTATGAGCATGTTACCGCTGGAGATCGCCGAGTTTGGATCCATGGATTCCAGTTTTTTGTACCCATTTATGCAGTGGGTAGAGCGTATGCAGGTTGATCTAGATGCACTCCTTCTACGAGATCCACTGGATCCAGAATTAAAGCGCCTGAAAATGATGAGTTACGATTCCAGATTGACACGACACCGTCATCTTTTTGAAAAAAGTTTAAATGCAGCCTTCGAATCTTATAATCTGCAGCTTAGGGACCGTATTCAAAATGTACGAATTTCCAATGTAATGTTTATGACATCGATAACGTTGACCCGTGATGGTGGGAGGTTTGCAGCTAATGAAGCCACGACGGTTTGTAATTCTTTGGTAACGGCGGGTAATGCTTTCGAGGTTTTCTCTAAAAATATCGTGGCGACCGTTATCATGCGACAAAAAAATGTTTCAGATCAAGCGGATTATCATATGGCGAGCTTGCGTGCGATGTTGCGTGTGGGTAACTCCGGTAACTCGAGAACAACAGATTTCAAAAAGACTATAGCGAATTTGAAAAGGGCCTCATCGAAGTCAATAAAATAATGTCCGAAGATATTATTAGTTTTAGTTATTTTTAGAATTAAGTTTTGTAAATAGTAAAGAAAATAAAATGAGTCTTAAATATTTTACAAAAAGCTTTCATTTTTTATGTTGGTTCAGATTTCCTTTCACCCTCAAGTAAAAACAAACGGGCGTCAGATGTCACATAATTATTGAAAGGTCTGTGCAGGACAGGTACATATATTTATAGTCATCATCATCATCATCATCAGCCTATATTAGTCCACTGCTGGACATAGGCCTCCCCTAATGAGCGCCTTCAGCTTGACGCATACAGCATCTGCCTGCAGTCTTTCGCAGATCGTCATCCTACCTGGCCAGAGGACCACCTACACTACGTTTACCGAGTCTTGGTCTCCACTCAAGAACACGTTTACCCCAGCGGTTATCGGTTCTTCGCTAAATATGGCCGGCCCACTGCCACTTCAGCTTGCTAATTCTTAGATGCCTATGCTATCTCGATGACTTTGGTTCTCTGTCGAATGTTTTCGTTACGAATCCTATTCTTCAGAGAAATTCTGAGCAATGTATTATGTATATCAGTTATCCAGTACCCATAAAACAAGCTCTGCTTAGCTTGGGGCTAGATAATGCCCTGTGAATTTGTCCAGCATTATTATTATTAGTATTTAGTACGGATTAACTTAATAATACTCAATTCTTGATCTATCACGCACGATGGAGAGATTATCTACTTACATACGCAACTTTAAAATTGGACTGCCTAACGTGTACGGGAGGTATAAAACGGAAGTATACTTAGCGAAGTATTATACTTTACTCCTACCTGATTTGTTGGCATGACGTTAATGCTTGTACTGTAGCAAATAGGTAGCCCGATATTCGTAGGGAATTTCAGTCTAGCAAAATCTCACCGGGAGAGAGGGGGTCGAAAAATCGGCAAGTCACCTCGCCTAGGTCCGGATGCCCCCTAAGGCCGTCAGTTGGATTTTAATCTATTATCAGATTTATCAGTTAGACTATAATCTATTATATATTTATTTATATTATTATTGTCAGAAGATATTGGACTTTTATTTTTTCTTTTGTCAATCAAACAAAAAATTACAAAGATTCAGCGAGTCAAAAGTTGGGAGCTCGTGACGTCACAAAGTCGCTAAAAACTGTCGGCCGGCGTGACGTCACGTAGAACTTGAACACTATATCTTTATAATTTTGTGTTTCATTGACAGAACATAGAATACGTGTATCCATATCTTCTGACAATCTAATTAACGGGCAATTTTTTTTAGGGTTACCCAAAGGGTAAAACGCGACCCTGACACTCCACTGTCCGTCCGTCCGTCTATCACCAGGCTGTATTTCATGAACCGTGATAGTTAGACAGTTGAAGTTTTCTCTGATCTGATACACATCGTTCTTTGCTACACAAAATCTTCAAATCCAATATTTCCACTAGCCGTATTATTACCCCACAAAATGTTTATTGGCACAATTTACGGACGTTTTGGTCCTGGAGGGCCGACCTGAATACGTCAATTTTACTGAGCTTGCCGTCTCAAGGCTGCTCGTAAACAAAATTTCGTCCGTTTTATCCTGAGATGTGATTGAGGCAGGGACACCTGGAATAACGTCATAGTTTTACTATCCATGAATATACCTACACCTGGAAGATGTAGAAGAGTCCTAGTAGAGACACGTAGAGAGTAGGGAGACCTACCTACTTAAAAAGTGCTTGACCAGTTAGAGAAGGCACCTCATTCTCTATCTATATAAGAGAAAACTGGGTGGCACATCACGAGATCTCTGAAACTACTAGAGCTTTGGAGCTACAATTTTGCATGGAGTTTTCTGTTAGGATGTTGGCTAAGAACGGATTTTTGGAAATTCACATGGAGGGATTTATAGGTTTTCTCATATTAACTTTCAAATCGTAAAGTTGGACACACGTTTACATGGAAATCATCATTGCGTAGGGTATTTACTAATGTTCGCGCGAATGAAATCGCGAGCGGGTCAGCTAGTGTTTTTATTATTTCTACCCACCTACACCGTGCACTGTAAAATCTTCCTACAACGAAGAGGAAAATAAAACAAAAGGTACGTAACAAATACTCGATAAATCATCCCACTAATATTATAAATGTGAAAGTTTGGATGGATGTTTGTTACTCAATCACGCCAGAACGGCTGAACGAATCTGGATGAAATTTGGCACAGAGATATATTATAGTCTGGAATAGCACATAGGCTGAATTCCCCCGGGATCGGGAACTACGCGGGTGAAACCGCGAGGCGTTGCAAGTCTTTAATATTTTCCTACAGTCCTGCATTGTCATAATTATTATCTATTTTTAAACTTACGCGATCTGAACACATAATTATTAGTAGGTACTATTTATCGGGTATTTAAATCATAATACATAACCTAGGGAGGGTAGTTAAGTTACATATAATGCTCCCCCCCCCCCCCGCTTCGCAGAGGCGCGGTAGCTCCAGTACTCCAGTCATCCTATGACCATGACAGTGTGTTAACCTGTTGATACGTCGGGAAAAATAGGTCGATAAACGCGATAAATACTTGTTTTTGTGTATAATTATTTATTTTTGTTTGTTGTGTGAGCGGTGATCCTACTTGTTTTCAAGGTTTAACAACTTCTCGCTAAGCTCCGAGCTTTATGGGCTTCATATTAAAATTGTTTCTAACAACAACCTCATATGTACATAAAGGTCGGCCTCCTATTGTTGGAGCGGTGGATGCCTCCCCTGTTTAATTAACTTTCTTTTAATTTTAACATTTTTGTCATCAAATCTCATTATTATTAATGAGATTTGATGACAAAAATCTTAAAATTTATTCTTAAATAATGATATAATTTATTCTTAAATAATGTTATAATTTATTCTTAAGTAATGTTATAATTTATTCTTAGAAATAAAATGTATTCTTAAATATTACAATTTATTCTTAAATAATGATAATCTATGGAATGGGATGACCAATGCTGTAATAATAACATAGAAATATTATTATTTCATTATTTATTATTATTTTAGCCGTGTTCATTCCATTCCCAACATCATCATCAGCCTATATTAGTCCACTACTGGACATTGGCCTCCCCTACTGAGCGCCATAGCGCCCTGTCTTCAGCTTGCCGCATCTGCCAGCAGTCTTTCGCAAATCGTCATCCCACCTGGTCGGAGGGCGTCCTACACTACGTTTGCCGAGTCGAGTCGCGGTCTCCACTCAAGAACACGTTTACCCCAGTGGTTGTCGGTTCTTCTCGCGATATGGCCAGTCCACTACCACTTCAGCTTGCTAATCCTTTGAGCTATGTCGACAACCTTGGTTCTATTCCATTCCCACTGCATGGCAAATGCGTTCCCTGTGGATCTCCAATCGATCTTGGCGATATGTAACCATTCCCGCTTAGATTAAATTCCGTAGTATGGATTAAAATTAATATAATCTTCTGTTGTCCTAAACGGAAATAATGGGAATGGATATAATTACTCTTATTATGTACGTAAGGTTTTTGGTTTTGTACTGCGTAAGCTTCACACGGGGCCAATTTCTTAGTAATTTAATAATGTCCCCGTGTGATTTGAACCCGCAACCCTCAGTACGAGATGATGCGCTACATGAGGTCAAGTGACGTAGGAGTCGAAATACTGTCAGACTTCCCGCTGAAGTCGAAAATTGAAACAGTATTAAATTTGTTACCCTTTATAGGCTCAGAAATATACGAAGTACTCTTCCCATGTATGTATTCTTTAGACCACTGAAAGGGTTAAACGGGAAGATAACCCTTTCAGTTATCTAAAGAATGCTCTTTATGAAACTTGATACGATTGACCCATCCGTGTAGAATTTCATAAGAAGCATTCTTTTGTCCGGGATCATACATCCGTCCATTGTACGTGAAAGGGTTAGGTAACTTTATTCGTTTATCGCTAAAAGTATAAAGGGCTGTTCAGACCGACGCGACGCGGTATCGCAATTTTTCACTTCGAAAAAGGAGCAGGTTTTATGTTCTGCTGTATGTAGGTGTGCAATCATGGACAAATTTTTATAATTCTTTCGCTTTTGTATTAAGAATGATCCAGAGTTTAAAAATGTATTCCCGAGGCGTTAGTACCTATTTGTCCAACAAATTGTAAAATCACCAGTTTAAAAAGAAACTCAAATGCTTTATTTCATCGATTTCTCGGCATGTAAATACTACTACTAGCACAAAAACGGAAAGTATCGTCGCGTCGTTCGTCTAGACGAAATCGAGAATACGAACTCAGGGCCCAGATATTGTGTATCTTGATAATACAGAAGATTTTTGTATTATTGTGCGTAAGCCCTAGCACTCTGGGTAATCTCTAAGGTCCGTATTATGAAAGCTCGCTCAGTCATCGATCTATGCTTGAGTGACGTTTATGCCATAGAAAAGCGTTACTCAAGCATCGATTGATAACTGAGGAAGCTTTCATAATACGGGCCTAAGAAATGAAATAAGTTCCCAAAAAATTCGATTTCGGCAGGACTCGAAATCGACTCTTTTTGGGAACTTATATAATTTAAGACAGAAGATATACAGGGTGATCGGCAGACCGTGTTCCTTAAGGTTACTGGGGGTAGGTGAAAACAAGTGCAATAGCTAAGCTGTTAAAAAAACCGCTTAACTATTATTGCTGGCCTCAACTATTTTAGGCTGCAAATATGCAGACGACGTGCTCTCGGGTATTAAAAAAAAGTTTTCGATCTTTCTCAGAAATTAATTTTATCCTACGAAATAACATTGCTCACAATTTTTTATTATAGGTAACAATAATAACTCGCGCACGAAGGCTTCCATACCATTATCTATAAAAACTGCAAAAAAATCACGTTTGTTTTAAGGGAGCCCCCTTAAATATTTGTTTTATTATGTTTTTTAGTACCTATTTTTTGTTATAGCGGCAACAGAAATACATCATCTGTGAAAATTTCAACTGTCTAACTATCACGGTTCATAAGATACAGCCTGGTAATAATAGACGGACAGCAAACCGTTTTAACCCAAAGGGTAAAAACGGGACCCTATTACTAAGACTTACGGACTTACGTACGGAACCCTAAAAAACTAACTGTGTCTCTGATCTTTCTACTCACTGAAAACTTCTCTAGTTTATGACCATTCCAACGGTAGAAAGACGATCGATTTCAGGTATCAAGAGACCGAATAAGAAAACAAAATTTATCACGAGAGTACAAGAGACACTTACATATACAACTGAATATCCAGCTGGTGTGTGTGTAAATATCGCGATAATATGGCGCAGATTCTTTCAATTTTCAGTCCACGTACCGCATATTTGTAAAGCTACAATAGACCTACATTACCCTCTCCGAAAGGGTTTATTTATACATTCGCCCCGGGTCTTAACAACCTTAATATTTCAACGAAAAACGTTACCTACTGGAACTTTTCGCAATAAACAGGAATGTTTTATGTATTTACTGCTAATGAGATGCGTGGATATTAGGTACACAACCTTTTCTGACCACATTTTTGGGCTACTTATTGCGTAATCAAAGGCCCCCCAGCCCGGGTGGGGTATTTAACTTGGAGGCTTGACTACCCCATTCCGCCCGGGTGAATCCTAAACAAAATAACATTCGTCTACGAAGGATAAAACAAAATTCAATTTACCCCAGTAGTGTAAAACGGAGCACGCTCATAGCAATACGATGAGATCTTTATAATCGTCTTCTAAATAAGTAATACACTTTCATGGTCCACGAATCACATGTGGTGGTCCTCCAGGCGTCGGCTGGGCAGTGAACGTGTTAAAGGATTACATTCATCGGCCAAGGCCACTATGGAATGGTAGGCTACTGTTTCCTTGTATGTAGGTAAATAAGCCTTAAATTTTCACGAGCTTGTGACCGCTGTTTCACACACTCCGCTTTTCCTTTATAAAAAGTAGTCTATTTATATGTATGTACCGACTACCGACATAGACTACAAAAAGCTTAATCCAGGGATACCATTATTTTCTTGCCAAATATTGAGATCCCCTGTGCCGATGTATAAAAAGGTTGCTAATTCTGCTTTCTCTTTGTTCCAGTTGGAAAATGTACAACTACTGGATAAGTACAACCTGCGAAACCCTTCGAAGGGTACCCTGTACTTCGCGACCACGCATCTCATATTCGTGGACCATGAGATGCGGAAGGAAACATGGGTAAGTCTAAGTCGAATAGTACCTCAATTCGGGCGCGTCTTTCGTAATTGAAATCGCATTTCGTAACAAAAACGAAAAAAGAACGAGAAATATTAGATTCATATTTTTTTCTATGTACTAAAGTAATCTATTGTTTATGTATATTTTCGCGCCTCGTTCCCGTAGTTTATCCGTTATTTGTCCCGATACAAAAGGTTCGTAAGGAGTGCGTGATTCGCACGCGAGAGGTTTTGGCAGTTTCGCAACACGATTCGCGCCGCCATTTCACACCGTGATTCGCGCCCGAGCGTGGAGAGGCTGTTATTTTTGGCCCAAAGATTCTAGTAGCCTACGATCGTAATAGTTCTATTACACAGTCCAAACAATACATTTTTACATTTAATTCAAAAACAACTACCTACATCGAATTGCCTACTATGTAACTCTATATAGAAGTTTAATTAATGTGTTATGATTTTTTTGTTTATGTTAATTAATGAGAGCGACATAATCGCAAATGATTAAAGCTCTTCAAATGAAGATAAAAAAAGATTACCACATATTGCTGGAGTAGGTAGGTTCGCATCCAATCTTTTATCTTTTAGAAATAGTATTTTGTCGGTTATAGGAATAGGTCACTGCAACAGCGTTCTTGCTGAGCCTGTTTCGGACGTAGCCAGAACGCTGTACAAACTTGTAATGTTTTGTAATTTGGTTTTAGTTTCTAAGATCTGATTTTGTTTTGTCCTGTTAAACTCACCAGGGCGGGCGTCATATTCGCATATGCGCAAAGCCCTTAATAAAGAAAGAACAAAAAAGTTCTTATCTTTGCTATCGTCTTTAACCAAAGCAATACCTTGCTTGCAGGCACACACATGCACAGATATGCACGTAGCTGCACTTCATGTGCATGTAATTCCGCCGACATGCAACCCCAGGTATCCATCCACCTACGGTCGCATGTGTTGTTTAGATAGAGCACTGCTCTTGTATCTCTACCTTGTTGTTTAACTAAACAATAAAGTTACAGGCATATCCATTAGGTAAATATTTTCTGAGAGCTCATTATGAGTTTAAGGAAAAAAACATGTTTTTTCGGAAACAAACACGTTAATAATACTGAACATTAATGATTGATTTGTATATAATTATTTTACCAATAAAATTCCTTAAAATTAAGTAATTCGCAGTCACTGCCCGCCACTTGGAGCTGCGGGGGGTGTGTGCGTCTTCCATTCATCGTCTTCTATTCGTCATCTATTCCTTCAGATTCTCCTCACCCACATATCCTCAGTGGAGCGTCTTCCGATCACGACAACCGGCTCGCCACTGCTCGTGCGGACGAAGACGTTTCAATCCGTCTTCTTCGTGATCCCTCGAGAGCGGGACTGCCATGAGATGCACCAGATGCTGCTGAGACTTAGCCAGCCTGGTAAGAGTTCTGCAGTTCTAGGCGTAAGAGTAATAAGAAGCTGTAGCTATCTTTAGTGAAGCGCGATCACGACAGCCGGCTCGTTTCAATCCGTCTTCGTGATACCTCGGGAGACTGATGCACTTATACTTACTTGGGTTAATAAGCGCACGTAATAACGTGCGCTTATTAACCCAATACCGCTACCACCCAGCACAAAAACTTGCATACAAATATGAGCTTGAACTCGTTACCTTTAGATACATTTTACAGTGACAAAGTGGCTTCCCACAAGCTCAAACGAGTGGTCCGCGAGCTGTCTGTCATCTGATGCCGTCAATGTCAAATTAATCTAAATACTACGAGTTAAAGCCTATATTTCAATGCACATTTTTGTACTGCCTGGTAGCAGTGCACCTCTGATCTGCGCAGTACTTTAGATCTTAGTGGAAAACTGATTTTTAAAATAAGTTTTCTGAATAAATATTTTTTTTTAATAAATATGTAGGTAAGTAATAGTTTCAATCCCATGTATGCGAAAGATTATCGACAGAATTCGAATTTGTCTTCATCATCATCAGCCTATATTAGTCCACCGCTGGACATAGGCCTTTATGAGCGACATTTGTCTTAAAACTAAGAAAATACTTAGTTTCATTACAGCAATGGTTTGTTCACATTAGTTTTAGCATTCAGTTAAACAAATCTTTATATGTCTTACAGTGCACATAGACGAACTGTACTGCTTCCACTACAAGGCGACCCCGGATGACTTGCCAAAATCAGCTGGTTGGAACTTCTTCGACATACAGACAGAGTACCAGAGAATGAATGTGCCCAATGATCAGTGGGTTCTGTGTACAGCTAACAAGGATTATGAGGTACGTACAAATGATTGAATATCTTCAGCCCGCGGTTTCTCTTAAATACTGAATAAAAGCACCTTATGTCGTTTCACCCCAAGATACATTTTATTTCCTTAATTTTTATTACGACTCAGCCGTTTAGTCTCGAAAAGGTAACTCTAGTCGACCATAAATAGCTAATAGTCGCCATTCTTAAATTGAAAAAAAAAAATTAAAAAATTTGACCCCGACGTGATTTGAACACGCAACCTTCTGATCTGGAGTCAGACGCGCTACCGTTGCGCCACGGAGTCGGATGAATAACGAGCCGAAATAACTTGTCAGCCTAGAGTTTTTGTGGTTGGCAAAGTGCCTAGTGAGATTAATAACACATTGCAATTATTAATTGGTTTCACCACTTATTCAATTATATTTCAATTGATAAAATTAATTGATGGTCTTTTACGTTAATTGTTCTTTTCATGCTTTACTTAATAGCGTTTCTTACTTCATTTAATGGGGTTTTGTATGCGTTTTCGGGAGAAAAAGTAGTTTTTTGTATGTCAATAAATAAATTTCATTATTATGTAAAATTCAGGCCGCTGCTTTCATTCAGTAGTAATGGCGTTTTTTAGGGTTCCGTACCTACCTCAAAAGGAAAAAAAAGGAACCCTTATACATAAATCACTTTGTTGTCCTTGTGTGTTGACCTAGAATCTTAAAATTTGGTAAGAAGCAAGGTCTTATAGTTCTTTCTATGCTTCACAAGATAAGCATAAAATTCATTAACGCAAATTGGTGGTTATTGTAATTTTTTTTAATTTATTGTAGTACCTACTTCTTGTTGTCCTAAAATCATCATCGGCTTCGTCCGTCTTTTTCGGGACAAAATTTCGGATCGTGCTGAAATTTTGCACACAAAAATTTGAACCTGAAATAACCTATAGGTTAATTTTTGTCCCGAAAAAGACGGACGAAGCCGCGAGCAGACACTAGCCTTAATATAAATAATGCTGGACTTTTCACCCAAATTTACTGCATTTATACTTATAAATTTTTCGTAGTTATGCGACACATATCCGAGTGAGATCTACGTGCCAGCGCGCGCGTCGACTGCGGTGCTCCTGGGCAGCGCGAGCTTCCGGTCGCGGGGTCGACTCCCGGCCCTGGCCTATCTGCACCACAACAAGGCGGCTATTACGAGATGTGCTCAGCCGCTAAGTGGATTTTCTGCGAGGTGAGAAATAATGTGATCACCATATTCCACTTGGTTGGTGATTTGGTGATACCGTGGGGGTGTTGATACAAACAGGGAAACTGCTGCTCGTCCTCTGGTAGGTTGCCTTAGGCTAAGCTATTCCACCTACCCCTATTTTCCTTATAGAAGACATTAGAGCTGCCCAGAACTTTGTCATGTTATTGTATTTTTCAAAATAAATATTTTAATTTTCATTTCAAATATTTTCATTTCATTTAATTTCTTATGACAAACGTTGTGCCGAACATCCTGTATATTTCCCGGCAGTTCGCTGCGACCAAGCCTTTAGAGCTCAGATCTATACCTTAGCCAAACTGCTTTTAGAATATTTGTAATCAAACCGCCCATACTTAACCTAAAATTCACTCTGTTGCCGATTCCTTTATACGCAATCTACATTACTAGTCGATTTGAGATCCTTTTTTCAATAGATAATGCTTACAATTACATCTGAAGCTCGACGGCAAGCAAGTGAATTTTAGTTATTTGAATCGTGGTTTGTGTCCAAACATTCTAAAAGGAGTTTCGCTGAGGCATAGTACCATGTTAACTCTACGCTTGTATTTGTATTTTGTGACGTGTCCAAGAGGACCTTACAGAAGTAAGGTGTAAAGGAAATAAAGCACTTTGATATTTATTTACTTGTATCTCAGACATACCATAATGGGGTTCTAACAGCAACTCTGCACTCAGAAGTTATACCATTAGTGAAATATTCTTCCATAGAGCGTATAGAGAGTGCTTTACATTTCAAAACCTTTTATTTGCAGATGTATGGAAGACGAGCAGATGCTGGATTTGATAAGGCGGGCGAATCCAAACTGTGGATACATGTATGTCGTCGACACACGGCCGAGGGTAAGTAATACTTATTGAGCACCTGATTGCGGGTCGAGGTCAGTAGGTATATCCTAACTTTTTGAAATGAAAATATAAGCAAAATCTTTTTTGTGGATTTCATTTATTCATTCACAAACAATAATTATTGTGTCGGAATTATAAATGGCAACATTACAAAACGCAAAATTAAATTAAATTAAAATAAAAAAGTTCTGATAGTAAATAGTTCATTTCAGCTTGTACAAAATTTAAAAAGTCTAAAGTCAATAACTTTATTTCTTTAGTCTTACAAAATAAGCACTTAGACAAGTAAAATTTTATACATAAACAGTTTTGTAAATAATAATTATTATCAAATAAGAAACAAAATGTTATTGATTTTGTTCGCTTCAACTTTTGAAAAATAAACCACTAGTAAGTTTGTGTAATACCATGGACTAACTAATACTAGACTATAGTCTATGATAATACTTAAAATGTAATACAAAAGTATTTGCCTATTTAGGTCTCGATATAATGTGATTTAGATACAGGTCAATATTTATATAAAACTAAGCTAAAGATTGTTCTCCTATTGTCGGTGTGGAACTGGGCGACATCTAGTTGTACCAGTGTAGTTGTACCCCTCGGTCAGCTAGCTAATTGGAAAAACAGCTATTAGTAATAGAAAAACTGTCTTTCTGAGTCGAGGCGAAAAATTGTAGAGGGCATCTCTTTCTACACTGTGCAAATAGAGCGAGACTAAAAGCCAGTTAGCTTGCTATCGCGCTAACCGGTATTAAACCAATAGTGGTTATGATTTGTATCGTTAATTTCAGATAAACGCGATGGTGAACCGCGCAGCCGGCAAGGGGTATGAAAACGAAGCTTTCTACGAGAACATCAAGTTCCAATTCATGGGCATCGGCAATATACACGTGATGAGGAAAAGCTTGCAGAAGCTGGTCGAAAGTAAGTCTCTCTTACTTAAATAATGCTTTGGTTAATGATAGTAGTCTGTGAAGTCCATTTCACTGACGAACCGTCTCTGAAGGGTCACTATTACTTTGTTTCACGCGTTATGTATTGACTAATGGACGAGTTCAGAGTTAGCTGCAATAGGCTACTTGACTACTACTGGGAAATAATTGTCACGTATTGTTTGATAAAAATAATGCAAAATGTAATTAATATTTCTTCAAGGCCAGTTGTATTAGTTATAAAAACTAATTTTAAAGTTTGAATAAAATAATGCCGCTCCAAAACGATAATCTCTGTCATGCATGGCTCCCGTTTTTCAAGATATGACGTCACCCCGCCACACTACACCTAACAAGAACACATTGAAACTGTAATCTGTAAAAGTGTGACGTCACTTGCGATCCAACCAAACACATAGCGTTTTCGGTCACGTGATCATATATCAAAAAATGTGTAATTTTAATCCCGTTTTTTTACCTAATTATGCATTGAGATGCTAGGTAGGGCCAAGTAGAAGGATAAGTGCCGCTGATCAATCAGTACTACACCATCCTTTTACGCCCAATTTAGGCCCTAAATTCCTTCAATAAGGTACTATATACATAGAACAGCCGCTAAGCACATCGATGTTAACTGCGTTTCGGTTTGATTTCCTGTGATATTCACGGAATAAAAGTTACCTAATAAAGTTGATTCATTTTCTTTCTACGTGTTTCAGCGTGCGAACAGAACTCGCCGACTATGTCCTCTTTCCTCAGTGGATTGGAATCTTCAGGGTGGCTCAAACACATCAAGTAAGTACTAATTAGTAAATAAAGAAAGCCTATGTTCCTCCACCTTCATCATTCGTACCGCTGGGGTTTGGAGCACGCTCCCTGCTGCTGTTTTTCCCGTCAATTACAACCTGGGTCTCAAGACAGGAGTGATTAAGTAGCTTCTAGACTTTCGTGTATCACGAAGGTCTAGAAGATACTTAATCATTGGCCACATCTACACTTTCCATCAGGCGAGATTGTGGTCAAACGAATGTCTATCTCACTAATATTATAAACGTGAAAGTATGGATGGATAGATGGATGGATGTTTGTTCCTTTATCACGCCAGAACGGCTGAACGGATCTGAATGAAATTTGGCACAGAGATAGATTATAGTCTGGAATAGGACATAGGCTACTTTTTATCCCGAAATTCCTACGGGAACGGGAACTACGCGGGTGAAACCGCAAGGCGCTGCTAGTTGACTATAAAAACAAAAAAAAAATCGATGAAAATTGGCTAAATATTTTCAATTTTCAAAACGACCTCCCAACGGAGTCGACTGTGAGCCTACTGAGATCCTCATCAGCGTTTTCTTTTGTCATAGACCACATTCTGCTGAAAAAAAGTTTTTACTTTGCTTACTTAGAGCCAGCCGCTTTCGGTTTTTGTTTCTCATTGGTTCATTCTATTTTCAGATCAATAATGGACACATCATGGTGGATAGCGAACGCAATCTCACACGGAGTTAGTGTGTGCGTCCACTGCAGCGACGGGTGGGACCGCACCGCGCAGGCGTGCTCGCTCGCCGCGCTCGCTCTCGAGCCCCACTACCGGACCATCAACGGGTACCAGGTATACTACAGGCATAGATATTGGATAACTAGTGTGTGCGTCCACTGCGACGGTATACTAACATTCCCCGTTGTTCCAGGCGCTAATAGAAAAGGACTGGCTCTCGTTCGGGCACAAGTTCACGGCTCGCTGCGGACACATCGCGTGCCTCGGCCGCGAGCGCTCGCCTGTCTTCACGCAGCTGCTGGACTGCACCTGGCAGCTGCTGAGGATGCATCCAGAGGTATGTAGATGCAGTCACATATTTTTACAGATGTTAAAATATAAACGGCCCAGAAAAATAAACATGTTCTCGAAGAAATTGAATATTTAACTTTAACTTTAATATCCAAATTGACATTGTATTCAATTAATAATATCATTTTCATTATGTTTCATTAGATAGTTTTTATTTTTATAATTTTTATTCTTATTCTTTTTTTTGTGTATTCTAGATTTAAGTTTTCCGCACACAATGTATTTTGTTTTTATTGGAATAAATGAATTAAATTGAAAAAAAATTAATCGGGTAGGCTGCATCAGGGATGCAGCCGCAGTACGTGAAAGGTCAACGAAGGAGCAGAACGCGCTGCGACTGAGTTCGCATTGCTGTTTCTGCTCGCTTCACGTCATTGGCCACAGTATGTCAACTGGTAATACCAATACACACGTTCGCAAGTACGCTGTGTGAGAATTTGTGGCTTGCTTTGCTCGCCGCATTGGGATGAGGTGGTGTTACACAGCGCAACTCGCTTAGCTCGCTAAACTGGTTTTCTCACCGATTTTCAAGACGTTTCACGTCAGCGTCAACTTTTTTGGCAGAATCAAACACTTACTTTGAAAGAATATAAAGAAAAGCAGAGAATTTAATAATAATAATCATTTATTTCAGACCATAGAAAAGTTACAGATCTAATTTAACTTATAGATATATATAGCTAGCGTCTTGGGCACGCTTCTGACTGGTATTGATATGGATCAGTTGAGCTACTTGTAGATTGTTTGCAACAGTCTGCAGTTGGCTCAATTGTAAATAGGTACTAGTTTTAATTTAATTCTATTATTTGATTGTAATTTTCTTTGTTAATAAAGATATTTAACTTAAGCTACAGTCCATAGTGATATACCTTAAAAACTAACATACATACAATATACACACTTAACTAATGACACGTTTTTCTATGATTACGGCGACGACGTGTAGATGACGCAATCAGGGTGTCAGCTGACGACGGTAAATGGCGGTGTCTCTTTCATCATCATCAGCCTATATCAGTCCACTACTGGACATAGGCCTCCCCTAAGGTGTCTCCTTGCAGGCGGCCAATACAATATATTTGGGTGTCCATATAGATAGGCAACTGATACTGCAACACACAATACAAAGATATCCATTTGATACAGATTGGATCCTCGAACACAACACGATGCTCTGTTTGATGGACCCTGATATTTGTTTGAATTTAATTGCGTTTGTCCAGGCGTTCCAGTTTAACGAGAGATTTCTGCTGACGCTGCACGATCACGTGCACGCCTGCCAGTACGGGACCTTCGTGGGGAACTGCCAGAAGGACAGGAGAGATCTCAGGTTAGTATGTATGCGCTCTTATGGAGAACTACTACGAATGAAACAAATTCGAACAAATACTGAAATATATCATTTTAAACTCAAATTTAATAACTTTATTTCTTTAGGCTTACATAATTTGCACTTAGACATTTCAAATTTTATACTAAAAACAGCTTAATTATTTATAACAACCTAACAAGGTAAGTAAAGGTTTCTTCTTTGCTACTTCACTTTAACATAAAAAGATTAAATTGAACAAAAATCAATGTGATCACTAGTTCCTAGTTTTAGAATTTTCTGAAGTGTCCAAGAGAACTGTAAGGTCTAAAGGACATTGTTGTTTGAAAATGTTACAATGTACAATTAATGATGCAAGCCGGTTGCGGCTACGGGGGGCGGTGTGTGCCTGTTCAGCCGTTTAACTTAGACTTAAAACTCCAGTCATTAAAGTGTGTGTTGTCTAGCCTTTTGTGCGCTTTGTCGTGACTTGGCTTTGCATACCCTTGCTTGTTGCCCTCACAAGGGGCAAAATTTCACAATTTAATACACAAATGTAACGGCACACAATCCTTAAAATTTTGATGGGGGAGTGTGGTGTCGTTATCTCGAATTTTTGGACATTTACGGTATTTGAATAAACATTGCCGTCTCTTTAATATCCCTTAAAATAAAAGGTACGGAAAAAATCTAAGTTTTCAAGACATTTTAGTATTTATATAGTACGATTCAACAGCAGAATCGATACGAATTAAAACAGAATATGTCTTCAATGTTTTTCATAGACAATCATGCGAATCTGTTCAAAAGTGTATGAAAAATTTATCTTAATCGAAACGTCAGGTTATAAACAAAATATAAAATATACGCGATCAATCCGGTTAAAACAGTGTTGTATTATGTATCTGAATCATTAAAATTATCAATTTCTTTGTTCCAGACTGTCAGAACGAACGTTCTCTCTATGGGGCTACATGGCGAGTCACCTCAACGAGTACAAGAATCCGCTGTACGATCCTAAAGCGCACCCCGATCTACTGCGGCCGGACCTTAGTGCCCAGAACATAAGGTATATATTCATTTATCTAAGTATTTCCACCCAGACCAGGTATTAAAATATGTAAATTATAGAACTTGATGGATTTAATTTCAATAGAAATGACAGCTCTTCCTTCGTCTGGCTGTGGTCTGGTACAATCATTTAGAATAGAATATTATTTATTTGTACCTTTATCAACATATAGGTACAGACATAATTTAGAGACAAGAGACAAAACTACTGTCGATAAAAGTCACAAAACGGTCCCTGTCTCAGCATGGGTTAGTTGTAAACATTTTACAACCAACGCTGGTCTTCCGACAGGGCCGTTTGGTGACGTCACGGAAGATAACACATATATTATACACAAAACAATCAAAAATATAACGATAAATAACCTACAACGATTGACAAATAGATACAGCAGACGATAACTATACGGGATTTTACGCGACTCAGCCTAAGCAGCGCATAAATTCGCATCCAAGCAATAATATAAAATGGGCCCTTCATTTCACGGCTTGTGTCTGCGTTGAAACGCGAGAGCGGAAGGAGAAAAGGGAGTATTTTTCCAAGTAGGATAGTAAGGCACAAAATAAAAACAAAATATTTTTCCGTAGGTTCTGGCGAGGCATGTACTGCCGGCACGAGAGCGGCGTCCACCCTCGCGAGCCTCTCGGCGACATGCTGCCGGCCTGCGTGGAGCACTGCTCCGCGCTGCAACACCACCTCAACTATCTCTCCAAGGTATTGTGTAGGCTCGAGAGAGCTCGTACTGCTTATTCGTTTCGTAACAGAGCGCAACTCGCTTTACCATCTGAGAATTGCGGAAGTTCGGGCTCGCTCTGCTCGCCGCACTGGGATGATAGATAGGTAGATAATTCTTTATTGTACCACACAAACACAGAAAACAGTACAGAAATAAAAGCTACGAGTAGAAGTACAAAGGCGGCCTTATCGCTATGAGCGATCTCTTCCAGGCGACCGATGATGATGGTTCCGATGATGTGTCGGGTAACGGGGTGCGGTTCGCTTTGCTTTGTTTTGCTTCGCTTTTTTTGTTTTAATCTTGAGCTCTCGCCATGTGACTACGCCCGTTTGAATCGTTAAATGAACACAGCGCACTAAAAGGAAATGTATGACGACAGAAACTATCAAGGAACCCTCAACCACCCAATTTACTACAAGAGGCATGTAAAATCATAATAGTCATTTATTCATAATAATTATTATAAGTCAATATTTGTGTAATTTGACCACAGCTGGAATACATTTTATTAAATACAATCGATATAAAATTAATGAAATATAATAATAATAATAATCCCAGGTAGACTACGCTTCTGGGCCAAAATACGCACAAATTCACACTTACAAACTGTCTGTTTTCTTCGCAGCGCATCACGACATTCAAAGGCCTGCTGTCGGGCCGCAAGCCGGAGCGCGGCGCGGTTGTCAACTACCAGAACGGAACGCGCACCTCCATAGACATCGACGCTAAGATGGACGCGCTACAGCTTGATAACAAGTAACTAATCCATACTAATATTATAAATTCTAAAGTAACTCTGTCCGTCTGTCTGTTAACTTTTCACGGCTAAACTGCTGAACGGATCGTAATGAAATTTGGCAGAGAGGTATATGGCCCGGGGACGGACATAGGCTACTTGAAAAACGCGTGCGAAGCCGCTTGCAACAGCTAGTGTTTTAATATATCATCTTGTAAGACCAGATATAGGTTCACAAGTTGTTTGCAAATGTAATTATTATATTTCGAAGCTTCGTATAAGGGAACCTGCCAGAGGAAGGCGTTAAAAATGCACAGAACTGTCCGTTCTGTGCATTTTTAACGTCTTCACTACCATCACCGACCCGCCTGCCAGCGTGGTGATTATGTCGCGTCGCGTCTCGCTTTGAGCTGACCCTTAAGGAAGCGATATATGACGCCATTTTGTGAAAAGGGTAGGCATAGGATTTCGCGTTTATAGGAACGGGACAGAGCAGAGCGGCGTAAGCAAAAATCAATTTTTGCTGCATATCTATTAATTAGGACATTTACTTACAAAATTAAGCCGAAAGTTCCCTTTGTATTCTATTACTTCATATGGTGATGACAATAAAAAAAATTGTAATTGATAGTTTAGGAGAAAAACGGTAGTTACTAAGGAAACAGATGTTACTTTGCACAATTATGATATATAAAATTGTTTTTTTTTTTTATTTTTGAAACGAAAGGATCTGCTTTGTGTCCCATAGATTATTATGTTTTTTTTCGAAGATTACGGAGGAAAAAATGTTTTAACATAACCCAATTCACGTCCATTCACATACATCCACGCCTTAAACTGAAACTGGTGATTTTAATATTGTTTTTCGTTCCAGGTTGTTATACGAAGGCTCCGCGTCTGAGCTGGAGTGCGCCAACGACAGCCATCCACTGAAGGACACTGCACCACCCAAGGTCGAAGAGATTCCGCTAATCACTGAGGTTACTTACTCATATTATTTATTTTAATAAAAAACTATCGAAGTTTTACGAATTAACTACGGATGTAAGCAGGTTATCTACGAACCTTATTTGTGTTGGAAAACCACCAACGCGTCATCCCTTATATAGGGACTTCTTCAGGGTGAGTGCGGCTCTAGACGCGTGGGTACCGCGTCTTTCCGAGCAGTGCATCATTAAGGGATGTAACGTTGGTGTTCTTCCTACACAAAAAAGGTTCGTAGTCAACCCACTTACATCCGTAATAGCTTTATTTAACTTATTTATGTGTATTTTTTTTCTAAACATTTTCAATATCATCAATGTTTCAGGGTCACCATACCACGTATCGTAATTCATAATCTTTATTCATTCGCAATAGTAAAATCGTATCTGAAATTTTATAAATAAAATTATATGCGGACTTTAATTAATATAACAACACATGTCATACGAAACAATTATTAAAATCACTTACAAGCTTACAAAAAAATAATATTTTATTTTTTAAATAAATATTTTATTTTTTGTAAGGGCCTAACTCTTGGACGCTTTGATTTTTAAACTTAAGTCAATGTGTGTAAATAAATAAAATAAAAAATCAGTTATAGTAAAATAACAAGCATTTATGAATAAAAAAATATAATAACAATAGTATTAGTACATAAATGATGTCAAAAAACTAAATTATGATGAAACAATGTCAGCATTAATAAAGTCATAAATAGAGTAGTAACATCCCTTTAATAAAATTTCTTTTAATTTTAATTGAAATAAATTAGCGTTGTCCATAGTTTTCAGGTCTAGTAGGTAACGCATTGAACAATTTTACAGCTTGATATCTGCAGCAATGTTTTGGAACATTAAGCGTTGGTCGATAGGGAGTGCTCATATATTTCCTCCGTTCTAATTTTTGCTCCACGGTCTCGTATCGCCACAGGGCAGGGTGAGGTCACAAACGTAGCTAAAAACATCACGTGATTAATGGACGACCCCGAGCTAAATCTTGTAGGCATTTGCCAAATGAGGAATGGGGCATTTGATGAAAAAAGCGAAAAAGCGTGGTCCCCGCTTTTTCACTTTTTCTCATTTTTAGTCAGGATTTTATGGTTTTCAATTCGATCCTCCTCCTCCGATTCCTCGAGTTTTCCTCCTAAAACACCAATAAGGTTCATAGTTAACCCGCTTACAACCGTAATGAATACGTCAAAATACGATAAATTTATGTTAATAAGTCGGTTTTATACTGCGGATTACCTAAGGTTTAACCTACTAAGGTTTAAAAAATCTCACAAAATTCTCTACTGCTCGTTAGTAAGGAGTAAACTCGATAATGCTTCTCAAGGTTGGAATCCGCAGTATAACAAATACATCGACTCTTTAGATACAGTACAAAGAATTACATTCGTTTATTCTGTTGGTCATTAAAATCATGTGGCTTTAGGTTTAACACTTTCATAGCCTACGACGCAATGTTTCTCGGGACCAGCGGGTCGCATCGACGGCCGGGCAGTTAACGCGGTAGTGACAGTAAACTGTTCGTTTGCAGAAAATCTTCGACGTGGTACCGGCGAGCTTGCCTCTGCTAGAAGTCGAGGTGAACACCGTGGCTCTCGAGTGGAAGAGCCTCAAGAACGTCACCGAGTGCACCTGTTCCACTCCTCTCGACCACTTTAGCAGGAAGGTAGGACATGATATACAAATACAATATGTAGCCTGGTCAATCTTGCAAACCGTTTTTAAGCATCTTGGTTTGTTGCCTTTACCATCGCTTTATGTTATGAAATTTCGAATTAAGAAAAATAACAACTAACAGGCTAAAGGTTTCTTCGTCGTTTTTTTACTCTAGTCTACATACCGAAGCGTCATAAATCTAAAATATCACTTTATTTCCGTGTCAGTGTCGTTTTATTATGACCTTTTCTAAGTGTAATTTTTTTGTATATATGGAAATGAAGACTTTTTGAATTTAAATTGAGTAATGTATCAGATGATAGACAGCTCGCAGGCCAATCGCTTGAAGCTTGCGATAAGCCATTATGTAACTGTACATTGTATGTACATATCAAGTTTAAGCCCATAATATGTGAGAAGTTTCTATTTAGGCACAGAAAATAAATAGACAGCCGTTCCGTTCATTACATTTATTCAGACTGGCAACGGCCCCGACGCGCCGAGCTACCCTCCACCAATTATTAAATAGTATGTAGGTAGGTACATACACTACAATATGAATGCAAATATTTGTACTGTGCGGTAGCGGTGTTGTTGGATGTATACTATACTACTATATGTCTATATACTATAGTATTCTTTATCTAAGACGATGTTTGTTTGCAGCACCACTGCTGGGGCTGCGGCCGCGTGGTGTGCACTCGCTGTGTGACGTCACGCGTCGCGCTGCCCGCGCTCGCCTCCCCGCGCCCCGCGCCCCTCTGCGCCGCCTGCGACAGCAACCAGAACGAAGGTACCTACACCTGCCTCACCAGCACACATACGACATGTCGACCTCTGTAGTGTAAAGGGCGAAGGTCTGCGATGCAGGAGGTTGCGGGTTCGATTCCCGCCTCGGGAGAAATGTATGTACAAACTGCAAATACTTTTTCCGGTCACCAGGAATTCCAAGTACATATTATTTCTGTTTTTATTTTTTAATGTGTATTGTATATGGTGCCATGGTGCTGAAATAAATGATTTTAACCTATGTTTGATTCCATGCTTAGAGCTACATCTATGCAAAATTTCAGCCCGATCAGCCCAGTAATTTTGACGTGAAAAAGTAATAACAAACTTCAATCCATCCATACAAACATTCGTATTTATAATATTAATGTGATTTACTCTTGTTACAGGTGATTTCACGCCGGCTAATTGAAAACAGCAGCGTTTCGAGTTTCAATATACTATATTTGTTACTAATTGACTGCGTGCGTCAACTTCACCTATGTAACCACAGGTGTTTAGCTTTAAAGCCTTGCGTGGTATTGATACCCAGGTTTTTAAACTTACGCGATCTGAACACATATTTATAAATACTATTTATAGATACCCAGGTTTTTTTGTCGATTTCGCGGTTTACCCGGGGTTGGGACATTTTTTAAATACCGCGTAGGTATTCACACTCGGCTGAATGGGCATTTGTGTGCCCTTAAGTTGAGTAACGCAGAAAAGTTTAAGAACTCACATTCCATAGCTAATTTAAACAAACAAATTAATGTTTGTGTAGGGAGTTTGAGTATTATTAATGTTGTAAATAAATATTGTAAATCAATGTACATGCGCGATAGAGCGTTGGCAGAATCATTTAGAATCATTTATTCATTTGTTACATGTTGTGTGCAAGGATCTTATGACAATTTCTAGTATCAAACATATACCCCGTTGGGGCGCTACAAAATAACTTAAAACTAGATATATCTAATTCAAAGAGTTCAAAGAGTTAACTTAAATAAGTTATACTATAGTATATACTTACCATAGTATTTATAATGTGTCTTAATTATCATGTATTACAATTTACAAAAAGGCACAAAGATGCATTATTAGGCATAGTTAGGACGGCGACGCAATAGCAGTCTGCATCTTTACATGGACCATTGGGCACGCTTCTGGTCCCTTCTGTATCTCAGACATTATCAAATCTGCAGGCTTGCAATTTTTCCAGTCTAATAAGATCCACATGAGTGTTTATTCTAATTAAAACTTCATAAAACTGCATGCATGTACCATGCATTACTCCTAAAAATGTTTTGTAAGTCGGTTAATATTGTGACTAAACAAGGTGCCACAAAATATGTGTACTAAGCCGAAAAGGGGTGATTCTAAACCCCAAGGGGATCAACTTTAGTTCAAACATTTTTAACTTCTAAAAATAATATAGGTATTCTAAGGTTATTTTCGCGAGAACTCATAATAAAACACTGTTTTAACCAAAACGTCAGGTTATAAACAAATTATAAAATATACGCGATCAATCCGGTTAAAACAGTGTTTTATTCTAAAAATAAGTTGCCACCGTCCGGGGTCGGCACATGTTTTTTTTAATATTAAAGATTATTTTGTAAATAGTTACTGTTGCTCTCTTGTAAATGTGTAAAATAATACCCAGCTTACGGTGTAACCTAGACTTTGGCTTTTCTTAGATCCAATTTCACCGTTTGCTGCAAAAACTAACATAAACAAAATAGAGTTTAAATTCGTAATACCTATTGTGTGATATGCTCTTGCTCAGCTCAGCTCTTGAACTCGGTTTAGAACTTGAACCGGATCAAAATGTATGTCAGTAAAATGCGCTGAACTCGCTTAGAGCGCTAAACTGAGTTTATCTATAATAAAGACTCAATAGGCTATTTGACTACATTGAAAATAAGTTGCAAATTGTTTTCATCCTAGTCAGTGACAACGTAACAAAGCGTATCATGTGACTTTTATTTAAAAATATGCCTATTTTAGGTAAAAAATGGGATTAAAATTACACATTTTTTGAAATATGATCACGTGATCGAAAACGCTCTGCATTTGGTTGCATCGCTGGTGATGTCACACTAATCACAGATTACAGTGCGTATTGTTCTTCTAGTTAGGGTGATGCGAGTAGTGTGACGTCATCGAGTCATGTCACCGGAGTCAAGACAGAGATTATCGTTTTTGCGCGTCATTATTTTATTCAAACTTTAAAATTCGTTTTTATTACTTGAGCGGTACAGCCAGCGGTTTCGGTAAAACTATAATACGACTGGCCTTGAAGAAATAAGAATTACTTTTTATCAGACAATACGTTAGAATTATTTCCCAGTAGTAGTCAAGTAGCCTATTGCAACCTGTGAAACATTGTACTGTCCCTAATGAATATAGACGTGTTTTTTCTGTGTAAACTGCTATAAATGTCTGTTAAGGTATTGTAAATATGCTACTGAGCCGTGGCACCGTATTAGCTACTGAATATATATATAAATAGTTATTTAGTGCTAATAATATAAGTACCTACAGAATAAACGTATTTAGTAGACATCCAAAAGGTTTTACTGTATTTTCCGATATACATCACTGCATTAAGCGGGTACCATACGACGCCATTTTGTGAAAAGGAAAGACATAGGATTTCGCGTTCATAGGAGCGGGACAGGGCATAGCAACGCAAGCCTAAAAATCAGGTTTTTGCTTCATCATCAGCCTATATCAGTCCACTGCTGGACATAGGCCTCCCCTAATGAGCGCCATAGCGCCCTGTCTTCAGCTTGCCGCATCCAGCATCTGCAAGGTTTTTGCTTATTATCTTTTAATTAGGACATTATTTGAAAAAAAAACCGCAACATGTAAAATGTTATTTATACTTATTTAAATTACCATGCTTATTCTCAAGATCATAACTTCTGTATTTATTGAGAAATTAAGGTTTTAGTAAAAATTTAGAGGTAACTGCGATTTTTTTCTATCGAGAAAATTTTAAGGAATCATGTTTTCGAAACTTATGATCAGTAGAGTAAGTTCTGAACAGGGCGCTATGGCGCTCATTAGGGGAGGACTATGTCTGATGATGCAGATGATGATAGGCATAGGACTGTATCATACATAAATCTAATACATAAGTCAAAATCGTATCAACACTTCATAAATCAAAATTATGTGAGCTGGCAACTCCATTGTTGACATAATTATGATTAACCTACTGGCCGCCTACTGGTCTTAAATAGTGGATCAAACCGATGTGCTAATATCATCTTTGATCGGACCACCCTGTATAATAGGATATAAATGAAATAGCCACCGTGTTACCACATAGAAGGCACCTATACTCCGATTTAAAAACCTGGATACTTGTGGAAAATATTTAACGACGTTGATATCATCCAAGCAAAACACAGAAGCTCGAAACAGTTTGAAAGGTCGCTCAGTCATATCACTTTTAAAAGCTTTCATTCATGATTTAGTTGATCTTTCGTTAGTTTTAGAATTCTTCTATATCTGTTTTTCGCTCTACATGTGAGATTACGCGTTGTTGAACTTTGTGTTAAAATTTTTGTGATAACCTTGCTGTTACCATGTTGTTTTCTGTTATTGTTCCTAAATGTCTTTGTTCACACAAAATATATTAGATTCAAAATCGGAGTATATAGTTATTTAACTAATTGCATTTCGTTTTTAACAAGCTCTTTAACGAGTGAAATTGGAGGCGAACAATCAGAACGCCAAAATGTTTCGATGCATACTGCTGGTATATTTATTTCAAATAGTCAGTGGATTGGAAGTAGAAAAGTTGGTCGGTGTCGACACTGTGCATGATGTAGGGAAATATATTAACAAGAATACTATTATAACTCGCAACTTGAAGCTGGAGAGTCGGGAGAAGAAAAAGGCTGAGATTGGTGAGATCCTTTTGTTATGATTCTTATTAGTAATAAAACCAGCAATGTAACGTGAAAATGGGCGAAATGACACTAGTCATTTTTGGTGGTGTCGTTTCGCCCATTAATGGGCGGAAGTAATGGGCGAAACGACACCACTCGATAATAATAATAAATAAATAATAACAATGCTGGACAATTCCCACAGCATTATCCAGCCCCAAGTTAAGCAGAGCTTGTGTTATGGGTACCTACTAGATAACTGATATACATAATACAATACACGGATAGATAATTTTACAATAAAGGAGATAGGTAGGTTCATTTATCTGAGCGTCTGGTCAAAGCGACGCGTGACCCGAGGTGAGTATCTATCTGCCACAGCGCATCAGCATTGCCATACAGCGGGGCAATGCAGCTAGCGTCTTGGGCACGCTTCCGACTGGTATTGATATGGATCAGTTGATCTACCGGTAGATTGTTTGCAACAGTCTGCAGTTAGCTCAATTGTTGCAATTGTAAATACTAGTTTTAATTTAATTCTATTGTTTGATTGTAATTTTCTTTGGTTGGCATACTTAGAAATAACAATACCTAATCGCCAAATAAAACTTACATACTTAAATTCATTGAGGTTGTGCCCCCCAGGATGGCGCGAGATTCATTTTTTTTTGTTGTTTTTAATCGAAGTTGGTTTTATCATGAGTTCATAGAAAATGGTTTACGATTTGCGGGACGCAGAAAACATTTAAAACCACAAAAAAAATTAATCTCGCGCCAACCCGCGACGAACCATCTTAAGCAGCGAGGGAGTGCGTGAAAGTGACAAACATACTGCCTGCCGGTATTTTTGTCTCTTTCACGCTCTCCCTCTTGGTTTAGGAAAAGGCCCACTAGCGCCGCCACGTTTATTTATTGTTACGTTAAAATAAGAATTTAAAAAAAAAAACATTGAGCAGTTTGTGATACCTAAATTGTCCAGCATTATTTATTTATTATTTATATCTACAGCAGCTCCCGAAGGGCCACCCGACTGGTCATACAACACAATACCCGAAGAAATGAACGAATACGTCGCCGACTTCAAGAAGAACATGAGCGAGTGTCTCAAGGAGGTGCAAGCGAGCGACAGCCGACCTGTCAAACGAATGTCGCCGAAGGCCGAGTCGCCGGTCCACGGGGAATGCTTGATCGCTTGTGTACTCAAGCGGAATGGGGTCATATCGAAGGATAAGGTTAATAAAGGTACAACCTACCTACCAATTATAACATGTACTAAAAACTGGCGCCAACTCGCGTTGATCCATAGCTACCCATGAAGCTATGCTTGCTGGTTGGCTTAGGGTGGTTCGCGCTAGTCCTAGAAACAAAAAAGCAAAGATTTAAATCGTTAGATAGGCCCTTACTCGCGCCGCGCCGTGTTGTTGCCACACGAAGTAAGATAGCTCGCTCACTTGGAGCTTTTCCTTCCGCTGTCCGCTTGTTGTGACCGCACTGCACAGATTGCACACTTTGTAGACTCATTTCCGATTCTCGACTCATTTTCGATTTCAGGGCATAATAGAACCTTTATTTTATTTAAAAAATGTGTGCCATAAGATTGCACAATAAATGGTAATAATAATAAATAGGTTTATTGTCAACAACACTATTTTTAACTAGGTAGGTACCTACTTATTAGGTAGTGTGCGTGCATCGTCCCTTCGAAGCACACATTCAAACATTTTCGATTTCAGGGCAAATAGGTCATTTATTTTTACACAGAAGCAAACAATGGTAATATTAACAGTTTTATTGAAAAAACCACTTCATTAATAGTAGTGTGTAGTGTGCGTGCGTTATTTTGTAAACGCACACATTTAAAGACAATGCCACAGTTTATGGTCTCAGGGCGCATCTAACAATTTAAATCTTTGCAAAAATGAGGTCTCATTTGGCCTGAGATGATAGATTTATTTTGAAGTAGAAATTCTGTACCTACCTAAAATGAGAATGATCATTATGTAGGTACCTACCTTTCTAAACCTTTATTAGACCTACCTACTCACTTGGAACCTGCCTAATTAAGAACTACCTATTTGCTGTGCCACTTGAAATGAACCCGATGTTTTAATTTTTAAGTTTTTGTTAATATTATTTCAGAGAACCTTTTGACATTGGTAAAAAAGTTCTTCGCCAAAGACACGAAGCTGATGAAGAAACTGGAGAAGCACGTAGACAGCTGCATTGCGATGAGTGCGATTCATAAGGACGAGTGTGACCTTGCAGCGCGCCTCAACGCCTGCACAAATGACATCATGGCTTACAATAAGCATAAAATTACTGTCAACTATTAAAACAATAAATATACTTATACTTACACCTGGCTTGTCTTACCGTAGGTAACCTGAACGAAAAAACGAGCTTTAGTTGATTCAAGATTTTTCAAGACAATTATATCGCACCCTCGGTAGAACAAGGGCATAACTGCCATGTTTGTGATTTTACAGGAGAGCCATTTTAAATATTTTTTGTGCTGAGAGTCATTTTATCTGCTTCTTTTATTGACCTTGAGGTAATTTCCTTTGTGTGAAATATACCTTATAGTTTTGTGAATAATGGCATGCTCTTTAGAATGCCTAAATATTTATGTTTTAAATTATTTTCATATAAATATAAAAACTTACCTACACTTAAGCCTTTGTTCCGCCAAAATTGTTAAAAAAAATTAATTATGACCATAATTTACTTTTATTTTTATGGGATGTTTTTCAACAAAAATAACAGTAATTCTTTAAAAAATATATTTATCTATTAAAGTTTTAATAGAAACCCACAGACACAATAACACTTAGTAGTACGACTTCAAAAAATCTTAAATTTTAACACTGAAGTATGACAAACAACATCAAACTTTAAAGTCTTTGTTCTTAACACAGATGTTACGGTCTTTGCAATCTTAAATATTTTAAGATAATCAATACTATTAAAATTATATAAAATGTAGAGACGAAAAGAGGAGTATAGTATTTTTTCATTCAGATTTAATGGCAATTGAACGCATCTGAGTGGAAAATTCTAAAAAACAAAAGTTTATAAAATCAAAACAAAGATACTACAGCCACACTCGGAGACGTTAATGTTTACTAAAGCTACCACTAAGCTACTTTTTTTTTAAATCTTTACTTAGTAATAGTTTTAACATCTCTAAGTGCGGATGTTAAATAATGTACCTATTTATTAGAAAATTGAGATCGTTCTTTGAATAATCAATTAAAAATAAAAATATTATATTGTGGTACCTACTTTACTGTACTTAATCATTGAAATAGTGAAATCGTTCTTTATTTATTAAACTAGTTGAGCAACTAACGTTTGTCATCAAATTACAATTAAAATAATCCATTATAATACTGTTCATAAAATTTCGGAACAATGTTCGAGGCAATTAACTGCCGAATGTCATCTCTCTTCCGATCGGGGATTGGTAGCTTTTCGGTGTACAGAACACTTGCCTAATACTGCGAAATGCTGAGTTAGGGACCCATTTTACGCTATTCTTAAAAGTTGTTAGTTTTAAGTGCCTAATGTCACTATGTCACTAATATTATAAACGTGAAAGTTTAGATGGATGGATGGATAGATAGATGGATGGATGTTTGTTCCTTTATCACGCCAGAACGGCAAAACGGATCTAGATGAAATTTGGCACAGAGATAGATTATAGTCTGGAATAGGACATAGGCTACTTTTTATCCCGAAATTCCTACGGGAACGGGAACTACGCGGGTGAAACCACGAGGCGCTGCTAGTATAATATATTATTCAAGTTAGTTTTACCCTATTGTTATTGTGTTCACTTTTTTTATAGTCTAAGTACCTACTTGTTTTTCTTTTGTTCTTGCTTTTTTTGTTTTGGTAAAACAAATGAAATTATTATTATTATTTAGTATTACTTAGCCTTATATCTTTAATTTGTTTTTTGTTACCGGTGCTTATTACCGGCTTATTTTCACATTAGCTTCTGTCCAGGTATCTGATTGATTGCTATATCTGTATGGGTATGTCTCTAAACTTTTAGTGCATTTTGGACATACAAAGGCACAACTGTTCGAACGATTTTGTACCTCCAAATTATTTTCTAAGAAATGGGCATATGTAACGAAAGTGAGACTTTGTTCCTCCAAAAATGAAAAATTAATAGGGCATATTTACATTAACGACTTATTCGCTCCAAACGATAACCAATCCGCGCGCCGGCTGCGCCGCAACTGACCAATAGGATTTTGTCGTTCCAAGACCTTTGAAAAAACGCTTTAATGTGACAAAGGCACTGTCGCTCTCTGGTGAAATTGGATGGAATTGAACGAGTGTCTTTGTTCCTCCGGGTATAAACACGTTTTTAAAGCACTTTGGCATACTCAAGTCATTTTTCGAAAATTGGGTAGTTATGCCCTTGTTCTACCGAAGGTGCGATATATTTATATTATACCACAAATATATATATATAGTCCACAAATATAGGTATATATATATATATATATATATATTTGTGGACTAGGTTGGGCCTGGCGCGGTCCATCGGAGTTCCCAGGCTTAGACAAAAGTAAAAAAGGTAGATACGGTACGTTCTGCCAGCGCTCACTCAAAAACTGTACCGTATCGCCGATGAAATAATGATAAGGTAGTATCGAATTATCAGAAAATTTTAAGTTAGGTGTATCGTGTGTTCGCGTGAAAATATGTGATGCCTTAGGCTTTGTTTTTTGTTATGGAGCTATTTGTACACCTGCATGGCTAAGATGCGCGCCACAAAAGTCGTCGTGCACGAGACGACTATTCAAAGTCGTCGTCAGTTGTTGAGTCGTTTGCTCTAAGATGCGCGCCACGAAAGACTCAAGACTCGTTGTCGAGTGAGGTTCTCATGCAGATGAAGCCACGCCCACGCAACACTCGTTGAGTTCATTCAAATTGTCTCTGGTTTTAGTAAGCTGCATGGAAGAAACATAAATTAACCTCCTTAGTTTTCGTCTCCATACTGGTAATTTGCACTTTTCACTGGCAGAATGGTGGAAAAGTAGAAAAGCCTCGAGACCAAAAAAAAGAAGAAGCAATTTCAATGTTTTGCGCGCACATAATCAAACTTACTTTTGGTTTTTTTTCGATAATTCCTTAGCAACTTGTTATGAAAACTTTTATTATTACCTACGATATCCAAAGAAAACAATAAGCGCCAAAATTATTGTGTCAATTACTATGCACGAACCGACTAGTTACGGGTGTTCAATAAACTTATATCGTGAGTTTGGGCATGGTGTGCACCACAAGCGCTAGTTCATCCCGTTGTTTATTTCACAGTAAACAGCATTATTTGTGGGTTTAGTACCTCACAAATACGCTACGAGACGAGCACCTGAATATAATGTAAGTACAATGTGATGTGTTTCCGGGACCAGTGTACCTACCTGGCATAACAAAATGTAACAAATAAAATTGTAACAGAATAATATAAATACTATTTCAAACCTTACATCTAAGAAGTACCTAAGTCATGACTATAATATGTTTTCTCTATATTTCAGACGCAGTATATCATCAAACCAGCACGAGCTTTAGAAAGCAACAGAATCTAAGGCTTTACTTCTTATTGGAAATAAAACTAATTTACAATTATTCAAAACGTTCTTTATTTTGTAAACACATTTATATCAGTTTAGCTTTTTAGGCCTGAAATGATATCAAACAGACAGAATTACATTTATAATCGCATTACAATATTAGCCCCTGTTTATAGGTAAGTTAAGAAGGTATATAATATTAGGGTAGTGCAGAATATACATAAATAGGTTCCTATCACTGATACTTGCCTATCTACCTAGTAAGGTAGGTTACTAATTTTCATGGCCGTAATTCTGTGACTTTACGTTTCTTTACATTCAGCACTAACTGCCAAATCAAGTACTACACAGATATAGGTTTATATTATGCCATTATTACTTTTCTATGCCACGAAGCACGTCTTTATATCCACGCAGGATGGTTTTCTACCTACACCTATCTACCTACTAGAGAAACCAAGACTATTTTAGGTAAGTACCTAAATCAATAGCATCGCACAACATTCAGTATTGCTATTTTTCGCATTCAGTAATGCTATTTTTACAAAATATTTATTAACAGAGGTTAATAAACACTGAATTAAATTTATATTTTCTTCAAGACTCCATCTCGTCGTGATCTCGTCGTAGTAATAGAAGACGATTCTTAACTCGTGTAAAACTGTCAAAAGTCGAGATGAGATGAGAAAATTGGGCGCGCATCTTAGAGTTTGACGAGAACTGTTACCACAGATAGGATAAACATTCATTATTATCGTTCACGTGACGAGACGTGATGACTATTTGGTTGTGCATGCTAGGGATCAACGAGAAGTCGAGATGCCGCCATTTTTCACGACTTCTCGACACTTCTCGTGGCGCGCATCTTAGCCATGCTGGTGAATGAACACGAGGGTGTTTTAGTCGAAATCACACAAAAGTAAAACGTCGCAGCAAGCACGTGAAACATAAACGCCTC
Source organism: Eupithecia exiguata (assembly GCA_947086465.1). Taxonomy (NCBI): domain Eukaryota; kingdom Metazoa; phylum Arthropoda; class Insecta; order Lepidoptera; family Geometridae; genus Eupithecia; species Eupithecia exiguata. The sequence goes on from OX352244.1 coordinate 9,621,725, forward strand.
CACCCGCACGCCGGTTCGACTATGACTGAGGTGAGGGAACATAGTTGGACCTGACTTGAGCCATACACTTTCGAGATGGTAGTACCTACTTTTTTTTAAATTATTTATCTCTGTATATACCTACAAGATTAATTGACATACCTAATTTGAGTGTATTTAATTTATAATATGATTTTATTGTTATTCTATAATTCGACCGACCTGTAACACTTTTTACGGAATAACATGGCTGGAAGGGTTTGTTTATTTTAAGGGCACCAAACATAGAGTTAATATAGTGGCTAGTACTATATTAACTCTATGGCCACAAAACTGAACATTGGAGGTAATGTGAGAATTCACTACAGCAGCGTTTGTAGTGAATTCTCACATTACGATGATGTTGGCTTGACCTAAGCTCTTAAAGCCACCTTACATTATTTGCCGTTCAAGTAATAGCTTGTTGTTGCTTATTCATTCCAAGGTTGCATGGGAGAAATCGCTTTGAGGATAAGCCTTTAGAGCTTAGAGTATACCTAGAGACGGCATACCTACGAAAAAAACGTGTATACCTAAACTTACCTAGAAACTTAAATGGCTCCTTTCCGTAGTGCTGCCCTTTTGTACCTCGATATTTTTATCGAAACAAGTATTTTTGTGACGATATTTTAGCAGTTTCGTAGTGATTTTATTGTTTTCACGACGATTATGAAACAGAATTCTATAATCATATAGTCTTATAATGCTTAAATTAGAGATACAAAGTATGTGAATGCACGTACCCAGCTATGGCTCGACCGCGCTCATGAGACGCAACCACTGAGAAGTTAAGAAAATGAGCTATTATAACAATGGTAATTTTTTCATGTATATTCCGAGTCAAGACTCATGCGTTTAGACACGTGCCAGACCTCCTTAGAATTAAAGATCAAAGTTCACCAAACCAGTTTATTGAACAGTCTGCAGTTAGCTCATTTGTTTCAATTGTAGGTAAATACTAGTTCTAATTTGTTTATACTATTTGATTCAAATTTTCTTTGTTAATAAACGTTGTGTTCATTTAAGAAAAAAGGGCCTACTGAAATGAAACAACAAGCTACTTAATTGCAAAATATATTGTTTGTATGCAACAGTGATTTGTGAGATAGTATATTTATATTTGTATAACAATATGGGTATAACAATGTGTAATCTGTATCTTTAGCGTAGACGCTATCTATGCTTATATTATAAATGCGAAAGTGTATTTGTTTGTCATTCAGTCACGGCTTAACTAAGAAACCGGAACCTAACTAAGAAAGGATGGAGAGTAACATAGGCTACTTTTTGTCTTAGTAAAATAACAAACTCCCATGGTAGAGTTACAGGAATATCCCTCTAGATATTATATGAAATACGAATTTAACGGGGATGAAACCGCGGGGAACAGCTAGTATTATTTATTATTATAATATAAATCACAAAAAGATAGACACCACATTTTATAAGCAATTCAACAAGTCTCATTCATTTATTATATTATATCACAAATTTAACACAGACTCCTACATTTTTAATTAAACAAGCAATGTAATCCGTAATCCGTCTTATTCATTTACAGTATAAATAAAAAATTTAACACAGACGCCACCTGTATTTTCGATTGTAGAAGCAATGCAACAGTCTCATTCATTTACACATTTGCAATATACCTACCTAATTCAAAAATTCAACTAATACTACACCTAAATTTTCAATTTTACAAGTACCTATTGTAATCAGTCTCATTCATTTACAGTATAAATCTCAAATTTACATTATTTCTATTAAAGTACTGGATCGCGCTGGCACTAGTGGCTGAAACAAACATGAAGAATAAATTTATAATGCAACATTATTTGTCAGCCTACAATTATAGACTCTAGAAAGGTACTGGGTAGTTCAACTTTGAAAAAAAATCTAAAATCTTAAAGAAATTCTAAAAAAAAGGTGGGCGAAGGTCTGCCTGCGTTGCAGGCAGACCTCCCACCGTGCCACATCGTTTGCGAAATAACTTTATTTTGCATGGAAATAATTTGCTAAGGGAGGATTTATGGAAATGTACATTTTAGAGGGGATTTGAAGTATGGTAGGCTTTAATATTACTTTGGGTCAGATTTATTTACTTAAAACTTAATATTCATCAATATCAAAATTTAAGCCCTTTGGAAAAATAAAGGTAGTCAAGTTTGTTAATGCATATATGCATTACTTTGCAATAGAAGTTTGTGGGAGTAAGGTCAAGTAAAATACTTACTAAAAAGATTCGTGACGGTACGGCATCCTCTCGCAGTCTTGTTATTTAAAGTTCGATTGAAGCAAGTTTCTTCAAAATGAAGAGAACGAACGAAAATATCTTTCGTACCAAACTTCAAATTTTCTACTCCAATTGAGTCCAGCCACTTTTTCTTTTACCGTAATTTTCGGGTAACCTAGAACGTAAAAAACCAGTTGAAAATTAATACACTACAATTTACACTTGAAAACATCGATACCTATGAAAAATGCCTTGAAGGACAACACTATCGCCAAACAAACAGTTTCATGTTTTCTTTAATTACACTTAAAACTTACAAAAATAAGATACATTCGGTATGAATTTTATGTAAACTATTCCTATGAAAGCCAACACATAAGGTATTTATTGTATTATTTGGTAATTTAGCAAAATAAGAATACGTACCGGTGTAATGTTATGTTTGGACGATTTTCACTTGTTTTTAAGCCGCAACCTACCAAACTGCTGTTTGGCATCTTCCTATTAGCTTTCTTTCGCTTACTATATAAGTATTCACATGAAAAAGTCCCGAACTCAAATAATTTTAGCATTTTTACTGTAAATGCAACTCTCGTTGACAGTTTACATACCTGAAAGTAAAATGGCGAACCGGCCTCAATCATGCTTTGCTATGACGTCACGTTTCAATGTTGCCAAAAATAGGTTTCGCACATTATATTGATGTCTCTTTTTACATTGGTTATTGTAGGTAAGATAAAACGAGATAGCTATAAGTTTATGAGTTCAATATCGATTTAGATCATATTTGTATAACCGAAAGTTCCTATAGAACAATACGCCGTCTCTATATACCTATACTCTAAGCTTTAGAGCCACTAACAAAAAAAAAAAAAAAGCAATCAATCATCATCTTTTTTTGTTGCTTGCATTGCATAGTTTTTGTATACTCCTTGATTGCATCGCTTCGCTTGCATCTCGTTCCGTTGTAGTAATTGTATACTCTTTGGTTCCGTCCGTTCCTCTTCCTCGCCTCGTCTCTTTGGTTCCTCCGTCCGTGTCAATTTTCGGTGGAATGTGTGTTGTATGATTTAATTATTCGATATAAAATAATTCAAATAGTGTTTACGGTGGCAGTGGTGAACCTGTTGTATCAATGCTCAATTAAGTCCTTTAGTCTTCTTTACCGATCGCCTGCTGACCGTGAAGAGAAAAGCTGGTCGCCGCCATTGACAAATTATTTGCCCATGCCGCCGCCGCCGCACTATGGGTCAGCAGCGTAATTATCGTGCCAAAAATCACTTTGACAAAAGTTAGATTGCTACATTTTTCTCAGTGAATATATGAAGTAGGATGATTGAAATATCATATACCACAAAAAATATGGTAAAATAACATATTTTAATAGCGATAGCTTGAACTTGAATGTAAGGAAGTAAATTGATTGATGTAGGAAAAATTGTGATCCTCCACTTTCAGATCGATTTTTTTACAAATATTTGTTGATAAACTATTACTTATTATACATCATTAAAAGCGCGGTACTTAATACTTTCCACCTTATTCAAGTATATCCTTATATGGATAAGAAAATTAGCTTTTACAGTCAAGTTTTGAAAGACCTCCTATTTTTTCAGATTTGAATATTCAAATTGAGTTTTCGTATTTACCGCTGTCTCCCGACAAGGAGTTACGACTACTATAACATTCCTTGATCTGTATACTAATAGGATTTATACTAAATTTTTGCCCCAATTTGCCCCAATTTGACTTAGAGGCCAAAAAGTGTACCGTGGGAAAATAGGAAAAATCATGAAAGTGGATTTTTTGGAAAATTTGGTTTAAATTGTAGCATATATCCTGGATTTTATTCACTTGATGACCTTAAATTTAGTATTGAATGTTTTATTTTAATAAAATTTAATTATTTTTGACGTAAGAAACATGGTTAACTAAATTTATGAAGGTACCTATTTTATAATTATTTCCGCCAAAAATAAGAGAAAAATCGCATAATTTGATAAAAATTATCACCATATCAAAGAAAGAAACTAAATATTGCGGTTACCGAACCGCAATATTTAGTTTCTTAATAAAGAAATAAATAAGTTATCAATTTTCAGTGAAAAATATTTCGAGGAACGTGTGCAAGAAACCGCAATGGAAATTGTCCAGATTTCCATTGTCGTGTGGCAACATATGTTATCAATTACTGTCACTATAAAAAGGAATTCAGGTTCCAACTACAAACATTTAAACTGTTTTGCTAGATTTGTGCAAACAAGTGTATAAATAAATCAAAATGTGTGAATTCATTGTATCAAAACGCGAATTATGTTCTTTTTTATTCGAGAACGATGCCACTTCGGAAAATCTTCTTAAGTATTTGAAAGAAAACTATAACAAACGCCAAAAAGTTCTCGAAAACATGCAACAAAATATCTTACAAAAATTCCGTGATCGTTGGTCGAAAGCAACTTTTTGAACCAACCATATTTGTTTTTTTTAGTGATTCGTTTTTAAGCTAAAAATTAGCATTAACCCTCAAAAATTTGGTGAATATACTCAGAGTACTGCACAATTACATGTTGATAAATATAGGTGGAATTACATGCCCTCTTCTGTACACAAGATCTTACTCCACGGAGGAAATAATATAATCATTTTGCTGTTTTACCTATTGGACAATTGTCTGAATATGTTCAAGAGTCCCGCAATAAGGACTACAAAAATAAATCGATTGCAGTATTCCAGAAAATGCTCTAGGTCGGCTACAAATGAGGACGTTTTTCATTCATCTGATCCGTATATCTCTAGCCTAAGGAAACCAAGCGAAACTGTTCCGAAAGAACTGTGGCAGGAAGCTATATAAATCTTTTAGAATCTTAACCAACAAAACCTTGCATTTACTTTTTTACGATTATTAGAATTTTAATTACATAATATTATTCTATTTTATATTTATAAAAGTACTTCTGTTATAATAATTATATACTAGTTTCCAATTTATCTTCTTTAATAGGTTTTTTATACTTGTTACTCATTAAAAAGTAAGTTTTAATTTAACCTTAATTTTTTTTATCTTAATTTATTTATTAATGTATAAGTATTATTTTCTATTATGTAAATGTAGAATTTTGTTTTAATTACGTCCATTGGATTAGTTAAAATCCAGCAAGAAACTTAAAAAAAAATATTTTTTAAGTTTAGTGGCAATTTTTTAATACTAATAAAGAATTTTTATTTATTTATTTTTATTTCATTTATAGTCCATATATCTAAGAGTATAATTGCGAAAGATTCATTAAGATATTTTGAAAACTGAGAAAGTTACAGATTTTTGACACGATAATCACGCTCCTGTCCCATAGTGCGCCGTATCGATCGGCGATACAAACCAAACGAAAGGATCGTCGTTGGCCGGAAATCCAATTTTGAATTCTAGAAACATGTGTTGTACTGTAAATCGGTACCTACTACTTGATGTGAGATACCTACATTTAGCAGTCAGTTGATGGTTCATTGATTACTCTTGAATTGATGAATGCTATTCATTGTGATCCAACGCTTCATTGAATCTTGCTCAATGTATTCTTTAGAACTACCTGAATGCGAGGGCTCTTGCTCTTGTTCCGGTTGGACTGTAGCTGACGGGACGCAAATCGAAAAGATGAGAGAAAAATTATCACGATTCGACGTCATTTTAAAATAACTGTCCACAGTGTTTAGAACGCTAAGTGGGTACCTACCTACTTTAATCTATCTTATACTGTCCTGCTTTGGTCCAAATGATCTTTGCGTGACAGTATGACATATTCCGCTACAAGTTTTATTTACACGACCTATAACTAAAATTAGATTGAAGCAAAAACAAGTTAAGCTTCATTCTGTCTGAAGCTGTTTATAAATAAGTCTAACTGACTACTCTCCTTGTCAATTTGTGTAACTTTTCCATTACGGAACTCTGTCTATTGGACAAGATAAGGCTTCATTCTGTCTGAAGCGGTTTTATAAATAAGTCCAACGGTCTAACTGATTATTCTATCCTTGTCAATTGGTAAAACTTTTCTGTTGGGGAACTCTTTCTATTGGACAAGTTAAGGCTTCATTCTATCTGAAGTCATTTTTAAATAAGTCTTATTATTCTGGGCATTTATTTATTTATTTTATTTTTTTAATGCTAGAAGGCTATATTCTATCATTTTAGGTAAATACTTTTATAAGATGTGTAGATATAAATTGTGATTGAAAATATCATACTGTCCCGCATTGGTATGATCTTAGCGGGACAGCATGACATATTCCTCCACAGTATTTATCTACACAACTTACAACTTAATTAATGTAATTGGTTTCATCTACCGTTTCAATTAAATAAATAAAGAAATAACTAAAATTAGATTGAAGCTAAAACAAGTTGAGCTTCATTCTGTCTGAATCTGTTTATAAATATGTAAGTCTTACTGACTGTTCTATCCTTGTCAATTTGTGTAACTTTTCCATTAGGAAACTCTTTCTGTTGGACAAGTTGAGGCTTCATTCTGTCTGAAGTAATTTTTAACCCTCGACATGCCTGGTGGAAAAAATGTACATGGCATGCCTGGTCTGCCTGGGGAGTCTGTGCGACCCTAGATTTCAAATACCTATATTTTTTTCCCTACAAATTGGTGTCAATAAGAAACATTATGGTTTAATAATCAAATTAAAAAAGCTCTATAGGCTCTATATTTTAAATAAAATACGTTGTCGAATCAACAATATCTTTCAATACATTTTTTAAATTAAACTGTATACGTTTTTCTCCATAAAACTAAACATCTTATGTTTATAAACATGCAAAATCAACTAAAACAAAAGATATCTCTTTGAAACAATACCATCTTTCTTTGATGATTTCACCCCTCGGGGGATAGTATTTGAAAGTGGAGGAATAGTGTTGACTATTATAAATTTCTGCGTCAAGAAGTTCAATTCTTTGTAAGGCTCATCAAAATCTGTTTTATAGAACAGATTTGTGACGTGATCCTTTGACATGTATACGCGTATTTTAGCTATAAAAAGTATTTTCTCCTTTCGGCGTAAAGTAAGGGAACACCTACTTGTGATCCAAAAACGCACTGAATATTTTTTTTAATTTTTTTTTTTTTGCTTACCTTTCCTTATCCTTCTCGCATATCCTCACATAGCACAGTAATTGGGTTCTTGCTACTTGCACTTTAACGATACAATCATGTTTCATCACATTTATTGGTCACAGAACGAGATAAAACAATTGTAATTTTGCTAATGCACATTTTCACAAATTGTCAGAAACACAGTAATCATGCAGCAGTTTATATTAGTTCAAAAAGAGAATATAACCATTAAGTACTGATTCAGGGTTTCTGATTTTAGACAGACTGTCAATACCAGTAGTCTGCCTGTCATTCAATTCGTTCGGTCAGCTGTATCAAAATGAAAATTTTCGTAATCATGCCAAATTGCTTAGACTTACTAAAGTAAATTTTAAAAATTAAGTATGAAACTGGGTGTTTTAATGTCCACATCTTTGTAATACTGTCTAATAAGTCGAAAAATGACAAAAACCGTTTTTTCTCAAATCGCCTGTTACTAGGTTTTGAATTTGGACAGCCGAGTTTTGTCGTAGGTATGAAGATATAATAAAAAAGAGTGTATGTGTAGTGTACTCGATCTTCCACTGCGCCACAGTTCGTTTTGGGCCCAGGTCGTCAAGGGTACCTTTGAGCTGGGCCCACTCCTCGTGATGTTCCCCTCCTTGATGACACGCCATGTATTTTATTACATAACCTATTTGTGAAATCCAATCCTTTTATGAGCGTTAATATACAGGGTGGACCAATAACCTCTTAACATTTCAAACCTCCATAAAAATAAATGTACTTTTAAAAAATCACACCAAATTTGTAGACAAGTAGTCTTCTAGGCTTGCGTCTCGACGATTGAAGTAAAAAACACAAAACACTTGATCTTATCAAATACCTAATTATTCGGTTTGGTTGAATTCCGGCGCTGGGCTTTTGCTCTCAGATTAGGGTAAGTGGAGGGCCTCCTCGGGCTTATCGCCGTCCTTACGAACATCGACGACAGATACCACAAGCACTGACGCTGAAGCCGGTACAGTATCAGCGGTACCTTCTTGAATGTTTTTATTTTTAGTCGCAGACAGACAGTCAGAAACAGATGCCTGATTCTGAGGATATACCTCAGAATCAGGCATCTGTTATAAATAAGGTTTAGTTTCAGTAAATATTGAAAGTGTTTTATTGTCGGAGTCGGGCGTCGACTTTTCCGTTTTGTGAGAAGCCGCCAACTTCTTGGCTTTTCCTTTTGTTGTCTTCTTTTTTTCGCACCTGGGATGTTTTTCTGTTGTTGCATTGGTGGTCTCGTCAGATCCGCGTTTACGTGTCTCTGATCCACCGCTTGTAGTTTCAGATGGAGTCGAGCTGTTGACAAATAATCCCGTCAGAAATCTCGCTATCAACAAGTAAGCTTTGCTGGGCAGAATCGCTTTTTCCCGTTTACGTTGCAGGACGTCCATTGTATCCTTTAGTACCTATCTCCGAGGCTCTCTTATGCTTTAATAGAGCTGTATCAGCATCAGTTGTTGATCTACCCCTGGTGAAGCCAAATAGATTTTTATGAAGTAGCCTAAGAGGACAATTCATTGAAATTGGCCTGTGATTGGCCGGATCAGTGTGGCTACCAGATTTATGAAGAGGAACAAAATATATCATTTTGCTGTGTTCGGTTAAGTACATTGTATCCCTAGTGAAAACAGTTTTACTAATAAATTTACCGTCGGAGAGGTCCGGCACTGGTACTGCGTTGCCGGTGGCATTCACCGCCCGTTAAAGTTCGCCACCCTCGAGTCTTGCTTTTCGTTTTTGGTCACGTCAACACTAAAAATAAAAAATGAGTAAGTACTGAGCATGAATAAGTAGGTACCTACTTAACCAGTAAAATAAAAATAGAGAATAACAGAACTTTTACTTTCAATATTTTTTTAGTAGGTAGGAATGGTATGTTAGAATAGAACGTACCTGCCTAGATAAACCTTTAATTTTTGAGGGTAAATCTAGAAAAAGTAGATCGCAAGGAACTAGTTTTGTCGTAGGTATGAAGATGTAATGAAAAAAGAGTGTATGTGTACTCGATCTTCCACTGCGCCACAGTTCGTTTTGGGCCCAGCTCGTCAAGGGTGCTTTTGAGCTGGGCCCACTCCTCGTGATGTTCCCCTCCTTGATGACACGCCATGTATTTTATAAGATAACCTATTTGTGAAATCCAATCCTTTTATGAGCGCTAATATACAGGGTGGACCAATAACCTCTTAACATTTCAAACCGCTATAAAAATAAATATACATATAAAAAATCACACCAAATTTGTAGACAAGTAGTCTGCGAGGCTTGCGTCTCGACGATTGAAGTAAAAAACACAAAACACTTGATCTTATCAAATAATTATTCGGTTTGGTTGAATTCCGGCGCTGGGCTTTTGCTCTCAGATTAGGGTAAATGGAGGGCCTCCTCGGGCTTATCGCCGTCCTTACGAACATCGACGACAGATACCACAAGCACTGACGCTGAAGCCGGTACAGTATCAGCGGTACCTTCTTGAATGTTTTTATTTTTAGTCGCAGACAGACAGTCAGAAACAGATGCCTGATTCTGAGGATATACCTCAGATTCAGGCATCTGTTATAAATAAGGTTTAGTTTCAGTAAATATTGAAAGTGTTTTACTGTCGGAGTCGGGCGTCGACTCTTTTTCCGTTTTGTGAGAAGCCACCAACTTCTTGGCTTTTCCTTTTGTTGTCTTCTTTTTTTCGCAACTGGGATGTTTTTCTGTTGTTGCATTGGTGGTCTCGTCAGATCCGCGTTTACGTGTCTCTGATCCACCGCTTGTAGATTTAGATGGAGTCGAGCTGTTGACAAATAATCCCGTCAGAAATCCAAAAATCTATGTAGCTAATTAGTATTCGTTCAACACGTACACTTGATTGTGACTACGTTTAAGTAAGTGTCCTACTTATATTATAAAAATAAATAACTTGTCTGTCTTACTCTTTACCAATATCTACTTTTTGGGCTCTATAAAGGAGATTTCTTAAGGTTCAGTGCGTTGTTGCCATTTCCATAGTTTTTCAATTTTCTAATTAGTGTATTATGATCTGTACAATCAAAAGACTTAGAAAGGTCACAAAATATACCAATAGCGTTTTTCGTTTTCTCCCAGGCATCCAATATATGCTTTAATAGAGCTGTATCAGCATCAGTTGTTGATCTACCCCTGGTGAAGCCAAATAGATTTTTATGAAGTAGCCTAAGAGGACAATTCATTGAAATTGGCCTGTGATTGGCCGGATCAGTGTGGCTACCAGATTTATGAAGAGGAACAAAATATATCATTTTGCTGTGTTCGGTTAAGTACATTGTATCCCTAGTGAAAACAGTTTTACTAATAAATTTATCGTCGGAGAGGTCCGGCACTGGTACTGCGTTGCCGGTGGCATTCACCGCCCGTTAAAGTTCGCCACCCTCGAGTCTTGCTTTTCGTTTTTGGTCACGTCAACACTAAAAATAAAAAATGAGTAAGTACTGAGCATGAATAAGTAGGTACCTACTTAACCAGTAAAATAAAAATAGAGAATAACAGAACTTTTACTTTCAATATTTTTTTAGTAGGTAGGAATGGTATGTTAGAATAGAACGTACCTGCCTAGATAAACCTTTAATTTTTGAGGGTAAATCTAGAAAAAGTAGATCGCAAGGAACTAGTTTTGTCGTAGGTATGAAGATGTAATGAAAAAAGAGTGTATGTGTACTCGATCTTCCACTGCGCCACAGTTCGTTTTGGGCCCAGCTCGTCAAGGGTGCTTTTGAGCTGGGCCCACTCCTCGTGATGTTCCCCTCCTTGATGACACGCCATGTATTTTATAAGATAACCTATTTGTGAAATCCAATCCTTTTATGAGCGCTAATATACAGGGTGGACCAATAACCTCTTAACATTTCAAACCGCTATAAAAATAAATATACATATAAAAAATCACACCAAATTTGTAGACAAGTAGTCTGCGAGGCTTGCGTCTCGACGATTGAAGTAAAAAACACAAAACACTTGATCTTATCAAATAATTATTCGGTTTGGTTGAATTCCGGCGCTGGGCTTTTGCTCTCAGATTAGGGTAAATGGAGGGCCTCCTCGGGCTTATCGCCGTCCTTACGAACATCGACGACAGATACCACAAGCACTGACGCTGAAGCCGGTACAGTATCAGCGGTACCTTCTTGAATGTTTTTATTTTTAGTCGCAGACAGACAGTCAGAAACAGATGCCTGATTCTGAGGATATACCTCAGATTCAGGCATCTGTTATAAATAAGGTTTAGTTTCAGTAAATATTGAAAGTGTTTTACTGTCGGAGTCGGGCGTCGACTCTTTTTCCGTTTTGTGAGAAGCCACCAACTTCTTGGCTTTTCCTTTTGTTGTCTTCTTTTTTCGCACCTGGGATGTTTTTCTGTTGTTGCATTGGTGGTCTCGTCAGATCCGCGTTTACGTGTCTCTGATCCACCGCTTGTAGTTTCAGATGAAGTCGAGCTGTTGACAAATAATCCCGTCAGAAATCCAAAAATCTATGTAGCTAATTAGTATTCGTTCAACACGTACACTTGATTGTGACTACGTTTAAGTAAGTGTCCTACTTATATTATAAAAATAAATAACTTCTCTGTCTCACTCTGTACCAATACCTACTTTTGGGCTCTATAAAGGAGATTTCTTAAGGTTCAGTGCGTTGTTGCCAATTCCATAGTTTTTCAATTTTCTAATTAGTGTATTATGATCTGTACAATCAAAAGACTTAAAAAGGTCACAAAATATACCAATAGCGTTTTTCGTTTTCTCCCAGGCATCCATTATATGCTTTAATAGAGCTGTATCAGCATCAGTTGTTGATCTACCCCTGGTGAAGCCAAATAGATTTTTATGAAGTAGCCTAAGAGGACAATTTATTGAAATTGGCCTGTGATTAGGGTTTGCACTATTCGTTGAATTTTACTATTCGAATATTATGAATACTTCTAGAGCTAAATATTCGAATATTTTTTAACATTGCTTGAAAATAATACAATATCAATACAACACACACAAAAACCGCTAGACTGGGGCTTTGATTGATTGCAGCATAATTCTATTCAAATAAAATCAAGTATTATAATTAGTTTTATTGTTTATTAATAAAAAACACAGTTATCGTTTTACAATATTAAAGATATCCATATTTCTCTTCACTGGAATCTGAACAAGAATAGGAACTTTGGTTTCATTTTACATCACATTCAGTAAATGATTTATAATCAAAACAAAATCGTCTTTTCTTTAGACTTGACAATCATTACAAATGAATTTATCAACTATCTATTTTAAACTTTGATAATATGAGCGTAAAAAACTTAAGGCGTCCAAAGTATTGGCATTCATCCTGGTTCTGAAGCGGTTACACAAGTAACTCACCGGAGAAAACACCCTCTCAGCTTCGACACTGGAGAGTGGGACTCTGGGCAGGGTTGGAATCAGAAAATGATTTAAAAATAAAAGTACTTTTGTTACTTTATTAACTATTCGAATACCGTAAAACGTGGCAACTTAGCCATATTTTTGGACAAGAATCTCAATATTTCCCTTATGAACAGATGCATTACAATATTTGTTTTTGCATGGCATATAATAGATATTTGGCTAACATTGTATGCATGTGTCATTCTAAAAACCCTATTCAATTAAAGCTTACAGAGTATTAAAAAAATAGGCAGAGTTGCCAAAATTTTGGCAACTCTGCCTACGCTATTTCATTAATTTTGCAGTAGAATTGTTCGCCGGATGAAGATACCATGGAGATTTATGTATATTTTGTAACGCAAAGACCAGGTAAGGAGAAATCATTACAGAAAATGGCAATACTGACAGCAGGCAAAGTTGCCATGGAGTTTTGAAAATTTCCATACAAATACTTCCTAATGCATAGGGTTGTCAAAAACAAACACGGAAACGAGAATCATCAGGTATATTTATGTAGGTAACAATCAAAAATATTTTCTCGCCTATCCTTAATTTTAAAAAGACACATACTACTTACTCTAAAAATGGTATGGATTCATTACAAGTCTTAGAAAAACATAAAAAATTCTGTGTCAACCATGCATAGAAGAAGAAGAACAAGAACACATTCTTGGTGGAATTCTGATATTTGTAACAATAATGCACAGATTTGTTTAAATAGTATTCCTCTTTTATCCTTAATTTAATAAAATCGGCACATAAATTTTTACCTACTTTATAAGTAGGTATTCAAGTTCATACAATAGCAAAAGAATTAACAACAAAATCGGACTACGACTATGTAAAAAGTTATGCGTGGTCATAAATAAAAAAAATATACATACGCGTCGACTTGAGAACCTCCTTTGTTTTTCGTCGGTTGAAAATAAGAGGTTCCATAGTGGCGATTTTTGGGAGGCCTATATGCTGTAGACTTCATCAAGATAAAACATGATGATGATGATGATGATGAAGTTTTAGTATTTAAATTTTTGACAACCCTAGCGTGTTTGGGGGTTTGGGGAAGTGGCCATCGGACACACTCTATTTTCATTACTTTGCGGATATTTCAATAAAATGAAGAAATAGCAATACCTGGCATCTACAGACATGGTCCTAGATATTTTCTGCGTAAACTATCAAAATTGCACTTACCCTGAGACCTGCAGATTCTGCTCTGCGACACTGCGACCACAATTTGGCAAGAAATTTTTATGCACGTGCTTTCACCACTTCGCTTAGAATCGCCATATTGGAATAACTATAAATGTTACCAGTGTGAAAAATATAACAAACGCTACCGAAAACTACAAAAAATATTCTCCCACAAAAACCAAACTTGCGTAAGGATAGAATTTTGAATTATTTAAAATTTATTCGATTTTTTTACTGTATGGCATAGTTGCCAAAGCTAGGCGAAGTTGCCTCATTTTACGGTATTCGGATAATTTAAATGAATTATTCGAATTTGAAATCGGACCGAATATTCGAATAAAATGAATATTCGAATTGCAAACCCTACCTGTGATTGGCCGGATCAGTGTGGCTACCAGATTTATGAAGAGGAAGAAATATCATTTTGCTGTGTTCGGTTAAGTACATTGTATCCCTAGTGAAAACAGTTTTACTAATAAATTTACCGTCGGAGAGGTCCGGCACTGGTACTGCGTTGCCGGTGGCATTCACCGCCTTTTAAAGTTCGCCACCCTCGAGTCTTGCTTTTCGTTTTTGGTCACGTCAACACTAAAAATAAGAAAGTACTGAGCATGAATAAGTAGGTACCTACTTAACCAGTAAAAATAGAGAATAACAGAACTTTTACATTCAATATTTTTTTAGTAGGAATGGTATGTTAGAATAGAACGTACCTGCCTAGATAAACCTTTAATTTTTGAGGCTAAATCTAGAAAAAGTAGATCGCAAGGAACTAGTTTTGTCGTAGGTATGAAGATACTCGTATAATGAAAAAAGAGTGTATGTGTACTTGATCTTCCACTGCGCCACAGTTCGTTTTGGGCCCAGCTCGTCAAGGGTACTTTTGAGCTGGGCCCACTCCTCGTGATGTTCCCCTCCTTGATGACACGCCATGTATTTTATTACATAAAATACATGGCGTGATATAATATCAACAAGCTTTCTTGTTGATATTATATTTTAGATAAATCGGTAGGTATGATTGGATTGAGTTCAAGAGATGCGGATGAGTATTTCTTTTGCCTTAAAGACAGTTCAGTAGGGATACTACATTATCAACAGGTATGTTTAAAAACATGCCATTAAATTTATTTGGGTCATCAAAATGAGGAGGAAGTGAATTATCTTACTCTTCATGTTTTTCCAATACGATTTACTGAGTTTTAGTTGAGAATTTACTATTTTAGGTTATCAAAATAAGCATGTTTCTCACTAGGTATACTACGAGTGCCAAAACTTATAAGCTCCTTATAATATTTTTCGTTAGGCTTACAAAATAAGCACTTAGACATAGCATCATCATACAATTGATTTATCAAATGAACTTTTATTAACAAAGAAAATTCATCATCATCATCATCAGCCTATATCAGTTCACTGCTGGTCATAGGCCTGCCCTAATGAGCGCCATAGCGCCCTGTCTTCAGCTTGCTGTATTCAGCATCTGCCAGCAGTCTTTCGCAAATCGTACAAACATTTTGTTTAGTGTCACAAAATAACAAAAATTTGTAAAAACAAACCTCGTAATATGACCATGTAAGTTGGTCATTTCCCGATCGATTGTTGTGGTTCTTTATTTTCTTATAATGTTTTTTTTAACTATTAATTTTGGACTGGCATTGCCCTCCTGTAAGTTTATACATGGGATTCATTTCCCTAATTTTTCTTGCAATATCGTCATATATTACTTTATGACGTTTGCGGGACATATCCCCGTTATGTTCATCATACAATGTTAAGAGAAGTAATATACCAGCTTCGTTCCATATGAATAAGCTAGTTCCATTGTCATTTTCTCTGGCCTCTCTAGGTTGATGTTGTTCAAGATTTGCAATATTGTAAGAGACGAGACACATAATGTAAATGTTTTGTCCTGACCCTATCTTGAGGTAGGAGGGTGGATGAAATGTATAGACCTTTTGGGTTTATTCTTCTTTATAATTATGCATAAAAAATGAGAGAAAAAGTAAGTGCGTAAGGCGGCAATAAATGGGTTAGTGTGAGTACAATCAGTTTTTAGGTTATGTGTCGAAACACTGTCACTGTCAATGGTATGGCTTACAGCGCCGGTACAGTAAGTGTAATTTTTAACGAGTTTTAACAAAACCCTTTTGTTTGACAATAAAGGTAGAAACAAATACCTTGACCATTGTGACATTCTTGTTCAGCAGATGCTGCATGTTGGTGTTCATAGTGGTTTGCAACCAACTGGTTTAGGTATACAGAATCTGTAAAGTTGTTGGGAAAATTAGGGTATGTAAAGGTAACAGCTAGACATAAAATTATTTGTTAAGAAAGGTAGCTAATTCAGTCGGATCAATCGGATGCAAAAGGAATTTTAACAAGATAAAGTTAAAAACTACAACCCGACTACGTGAAAGTTATAAAAGTTTGAAACATTTACATTGACAAAATAGAATGACGTATCGGTCATATTTGATAGGCATAGAGTTGAAAATGAAAATAGGTCGTAGGTATTGTAATTTTTCTCTATGGGGCCTGAGCCTGCGGCTACCTAAACTTTAATACGCGTTTTGGAGGCTTATTCGGGGTCGGAGCCCTAAATCCTATAGCCTATAACCATCGGGGTATTGAGACGAATCAATCGATACATAATTTGTTGAAATCGAACCAGTAGTTTCAGCGCTACGTGGGAACAAAGAAATCGGCCACATACATACAAACATACAAATATACAAACATACAAACATAGGGTGCTAACCTCATAACCCTCCCCTGTCGGTAGTCGGGTAAAAACTGGTGCTATGGGCGATAAAATACCATGGAAAGTTAGTATAAAGCATTTGTCATTGACCTTGCCGAGCTCTTTCTATTTGATTCTCGTCCAATTCCGGAATCATATCTTCATTTTTATCTTCAATGAGTATAGTCACAGGGGCCATTTCTAAAACAGTAATAATTAGCTTTTGCCCTAAAAACTTTCCGAGTAATCATTTTTGTAGAGCAATATTTATTACATATTCATAAACCCAGAGACCTATTTTGAAGGAGACACACATTATTTCTGATGCTGCCTAGGAGATTCACGGAACCTCATGGTTTCCACTAAAAATAAAGTGCAACAAAATAATGTGTAACATACAATAGAGTTACACCATAGAGTAAAAACCCGCTGCCTTCTCAGCTTTACACGTTGTTATAGTTGCACAAGCACTGCAATATTTGCATTTTCTCTCTCTACTGGCGGTCTTTCATTTCGAACAGTTTATTAAAGTTATCTTGTTTTGTTTTATCTCCTTCTTTTTTAAATCTTGGGTGAATTCCGTTCAAATTGGGACTATTTAGAATTTTCAGATAGCGATTGGATGAACTACTAGAACGACGCCTTCGTTCCAATTTTTTCTTGTACTTTTTAATTTTTCTCCTTATACTTTCTTTTTCGACGTGATGAATCAGAGACAGGATCATTGTCAGGTGAAATGCTGAATGATCCTGCGTCTGATGCTAAGGATTCAGGGTTGACCCGTCCTGCTGAGCCAAATATTTAATTAATTTGGTCAAAGTAAGGCCAGGTTACCCGGTCATTGCCTGATATGGCATTATGATTAACACATTTTTATAGGTTTTTTAAACTATTTGTTTTAGATTGGCATTGGCTGCCATTTACTCTGTATTCTCTATTTGTTTCTTGCATTTTAAATGCCATTTCAGTAAATACAGTTTAACCCTATACTTGGCAAGAAAAATTTTTCTTGAAATATTATAATTTTTGGAATTGAGTGTGTTCCTAGGTGTATAAAGACCAGGTTTCACTAATAAAAAAAAATCATTTTTTTATAATTATGTTTTTATTACTCGTATCCACAGAGATACATTGCCAAGTTGGTCTTAAAATTAAGCATAAAATATTAGTATCTACGTGGATACCCTGCCAAGTCTGCAGATTTTTTTAAATCTTATAATTTAACGAATTGAGATCACATTTTTATTTAAAATCACATAATATTAAAGATTTTAATTTTGAATTACAGTCTTTCAGCTTTACTTAGAATAAACATGCAGTTTTATACTATAAACCTAATTTAATTAGGTACCTATAACCTATCTTTGTGTTATTTATGGCGAGATCTGTTTTCAGCTCAGTCTTGAGTCTTCTCCTTTGGAGATTTGTGAGGTTTTTACTGTCTTAGCAATCATTTAGTGTGGTACGCTAGAAAGCAGTTGCGTTCTGGCACTAAACAAAGCCGCACTTCACATTTTTCGCAAAATAGCCTGCTCTGCCCTTTGGTGCAATACCTGCATCTTCCTTTTGTATGATATGTTGGGATATGACCAAATTGATCGTAGCGGACGACATCGGGAGGCCTTTCAGCGAACGTCGTCCTAATTATTTGGGCTGAATTGCTTGGCCCATTTTGAACAAGCGCAGATCTTCGAAATTTGAGCAGGCTTTCGTGTATTTCCATCCGGAACTGTTTCAGGGCGATTGATTTTGAGCCCTTCAGGTCGCGCCTGTAGAGGAGCCAGGCATTATTAATGCAGATGTTGATCATTTGCGAAAAGAGAGCTATGTACCAGCGCTGTCCTCGGAATGGTGTTCTGTATAAAGCGATTAACATGTCGGCTAAGTCAACGCCTCCCATATTTGAATTATATTGCCTGATAATATTAGGGCACTTTTCGTCTCTCTTCTTTCTTGTACCTCATAACTACCTGAACAGGATGCGAGTCTAAATAGATGCTTGCAGCCGTAACGCATTTGTTGTCGTGCCACTTTACAACAGAAACCTTGATCTTGTTGCGTTGCGTGGGCGTGTGATCCTCGGCCTTTCTTCTTTAAATTTTTGTCTGTAGGAAGATCCGTCTGAGCACAGACGAAACTTCCTACAGACAAAAAATAAATAAGGCAAAACAGGCTGCGAGGAGCAGCTCGCAGCCAGTTTTGCCTTATGGTCCCCACTGAAAATATGCCATACTCCTTTCGCAAATGCTGCAGCAGCTCAATAGACGTAAAAAAGTTGTCAAAGCACATAATTTTACAAGCGGGTTGCTGAATGGAGTGCGCCAAGGCTATAACAACTTTTGCTCCCAATCCCATGCTGCTTTCTTCGTCAGAAAAGGTGTTAACCGGAACGTATCTTCACCTCCGTAGACAAGAAAATCATAAACGATTCCGGAAACTCCCGCGCGCACAAAGATTTTATATCCCCATTTTTTGGGCTTGTTTTTGATGTATTGTTTCCGACTACCAGCTCTTGCCTGTACCTAAAAATATATTAAAAATTAGTGCCGACGCTTTACCAAGCAGTGGGGTAGCACAGTGGACGTAATTCGCCTGAGATGATGATTCTTTATCACATTACTTAATAAAATAAAAACAGACAAAACAAATCCCCCGAAAAAGTATCAGTTACAAATAATTATTACTACTTATTATTAGTTTTCCATTTGAATACATATCTGGCAGTGTATCCACCCAGATACATAACAAAAAAAGTCAAATTCATAGGCAAGCTGGCAGTGTGCACCTGTGGATACTATTATAATAACATGCCTAGAGCATGCAAATTTACGATATTTTCACAAGTAAAACAGCTATTAGGTGCATAACATTTCATTATCTATCAGGTACGCAACTCTTTTCATCAATTTACATGGAAATTTTAGTTTATATCAAATATTCTTACCTTGCGAGAAGCAGACGCGTACACCCGGTCCGTCATTTTGCGTTTTACTGACATTTCGGGGCTGCCAGCAACATCAAACTATTTTTTTACCAACGGAGCATAAAATAATCTTCCAAAATAGAAGTATTTTTTTGTCGATTAGGCTTCCGGGTACCCATTAGATTTTCCTATGTGACATGTATCTGTGAGTGCACAGCGCCAAGTATAGGGTTAATAGCATTTTCTATTCATGTCCTCTTTCATATCTTCGTATAGAGATAGTAATAAAAAGAACCCTAAAAACATGACTCATTCTACATACAGGGTGTTAGTGTAAACAGTCTTATCCTTGAAACCACGTATGTACACCCCTAAAATAAGACGATACAAGTTATTATTAAAAATAAAAGTCAATTAGTTTCGATGGAATTTCATAATTCATTTCTCTGCTATCCTACGTGATTTCATGGACACCCTAGTGACCTTATCACGCCGCGTCGCGCCGCTCGCTCTCGCCTGTAGCCGGCCGGTGGTGTAGGTATCGAAACCACTCGAATCGAAGGTACCTACAACTTGTGATGGAACTTTCCCTTCATACTTTTCCTGGCTTAGGACAGGCAAAAATAGCTACTCTAACACATTTGCCAGTAAGTAGGCAGGTAATTTTGGCGTTTTTTAAAAGATCATCATCAATCAAGTTTATGTACCTACAATTCAATGAAAATTTACAGTTTTATGTACAGTTTGATTTACTCACATTAGGCATAAAATGTTTTCAAAATGGGCTCCATTTACAGTTACGCAAGCCTCGGTGAACTGGCCGTAGGCACGTAGCCTTTGTGTAGCCGCTAGGATCGTTTCCCGGCTTGGCACACGTTGTTATGGGAACCGCTCTGCGTACATCGTACGAGCCAAGTTAATGTTGTCACCAGCGATGGCATAAAGTCGCACCATTTCAGTCCACTGTTCATTGATGTGAACGACATCGTCACTTCTCTACTTAACACAATACGCGAACAAATCGGCACATCACCAATTAGCACGGAAGGCGTCGTTACGTGCTCACAGCAGGCGGGCTGTGACTGACGAGTACGCGCCGGCCGCGAGCGGGCGGCGCGTAGGCGGCGCTTTTATGTCGGCGCGCGAGCGGCGTCTTTGTTTGAAACCGACAAAGCAGGCGGGCTGTGTGTGACTGACGACGAGTGCGAGCCGACGGTGTAGGGTGAAATGCTTTTATGATGTATGAGGATTTTTTTTTCAAAATTATGTAAAAAAAAAAGTTTAGTTTTTTCATCGGTTTTGGACTCTGCTCATGATTCTGAACCTCTGGTTTCAAGGATAAGACTGTTTACACTAACACACTGTATATTAAGATTCCTTGCGTATCTAGTTCCCGAGGAACTTCTATTGACACGGCAATGGGTTCGGTTTCATGGCTTGCAACAATTGCTGCATCAGCATCATGCTGTGCATCTAATTGTTGCACATATTGCGAATCTGTAAAATTCAAAGTACATCACATAAAATGTAACAGACTGTTAGTCAAAATAACCTAAATAGCCTATATGTTATTGTCCAGTACTACTATTTAAACACATTAAATGAATGTGGTTAAACTTCAATCTTTATAAATACAAAGGTTTGTAGGTATGACGCGTAGGTGGGTACGAAGCCGCGGGCAGTACCTAATTAAAAAAGTTACCAAAACATCTCAAAAAACTAGTACTACAGTAATGAGGCTAGTAGGTTCTCCTAATGAAGAGTTAATAATTGTACTTATTAATTGTACCTTATAATATACATCATAAATATACATATGCATGCATATACATGAAGACTTATTCAGCCGTCACCAGAAGGCAAAGTGCCCAGAATGCTGGCACCATTGCCACGTTAAATGGCAATGCAAAATCCGTAGACCGAAATAAAAGATAGCATTCCAATCACCTGTGGACTCTATTAGGAGTTTTGTTAGATCTTTGTATATTGCATGTGCCCCAGGACCCCAGGTTTCTACCCCAAACGGCTCGAATAGGTAACCTCGGTCAAGATTCGCGTATTTCCGCCGTTTGAGGGACTCCACTGATGTTGCTGCGGAGCCGGCCCTTACTGATGTCCTTGCAAGATGAGAAGGTGCTAGGGCAGGGTTGCACAGACTTATTAGGACCAGGGGCCACTTGGGCATATTATGAGCTAAAAGGTGGGCCACAGAAAATAAAAACAACTGAATTAAGTTTCAAAAAGATTAACGTTATATTTTCTTATCAATTTAAGTATGACTGGTAGATGCATGACATTGCATGGTGTTAACAATTTTTTTAGATAGATAGTATCTACACAAGTGGCATCCCAAACTAAAGGCCGACCCATCTTCCAAGGAATCAGAATCATACCGCCAGGGGGCCTAATGCGCCACTTTAAGCAGTTGAAGCGTAGTCGAATAAGAGCGCGAATATGGTCGATTCGTATTACGCTGGCCACTTAGAAGCGCGCGAGAAGTTGATCTTATCCGCGCAGCTTAGCGTTTCCGTTCCTCGCATTTGTATGAAATTTCGTATTGCTGAAGCCAATTGACGTGGAGTTGAGCTGCTAATATCTGTCAATTAAGCAGCTAAACAAGAGTTTACAAATAGTAACTTCTGCAAAACTTCTTTCTTTGTAGGTAGCTACGATAATAGTTTTTCATATTTTGCTATCATAAAATTATAAATAAGTGATTGTATGACTGTAAAGTTTTAAGTGTAATTAAAGTGTGTACAACTAGGTTTCTGAGAATAATGGGTCGACTATGGCTGTGGAGTGATTTATTCGAACGTGCTCGTTTTTTGATTTCGTACAAACCAAAGATAGGTGCGTCTGCAAAGGGAACAAGCAAACCCATTTGAAATGCCGGATGCAGAGTTCATAGGGACCTATCGTCTCTCTAAGCCTCTAGTCGAGAATATTGCAAAGCGTGGGCTGATGCAATGGAACTGAGATTGTGTGGTGTGTCGTGTAGACTGGCTAGGGCGACAAAATATAAACTCGTAGATCAGATTGTAGCTTATTTATTATTCAATATAAATAGCACACAATTAGCGTCAATGATCTCTTTTATATTTTACGATATAGGATAATCAACAATGTTAATAAGCTGAAGTAGAGGTTGAGAGTGAAGTAAAAACAAAGAGTATACAATTACATGGTAAAGTTACATGAAAGCACAATTGACATCATTGTCATGACGTCATCACAGTCACAGACTAAAAAAGTACCAAAATGCGTTGTTAGGAATAGAATATATACAACACTTCCCCTCTATTTCTCAAAAAAGCTCTTACTCTATATTACATTCAAAAAGAAATTATAATAATGTATAACATATCGCTCATTTGGTAGAACATCGACGTAATTTACAGTATTCCAATTTTACAGGAGATCGATTATTGAGTTTTTTTGGAGTTCTCTAATATATTTGTAAGCAACTGGTGGTATGATTATGATTATACTAGATGTATATCAGAGTTGTATTCAAGGAATTTCTAATATCATTATAACAATATTAAAACGATGTATAGAATTTCCGTAATATAAAAATAACTACTGAGGTACCTGTAGTTAAGTCATTGTTCCACCAGAATACAGTCATGGAGAATAAAATTATTCGTACAAAATGGGTGATAATGTGACAAAAAAAACTTGTTTGTTACTAATCATTTATTAACTTATTAAAGTATTCAAAATTTTAGAAAAGCACTCATAGAATAATATCACAATTCAATATTACTGCTTAAAAGGCACAAAACAGTGTTCACAACATCTTCAAATACTTAATTAAAACTAAAACAGTATCTTAATAGTCTTTGTAACTTATTGAATCTCACTTAGAACCTACTAAAATAATCTCAAAATGGTGAGAAATTCAGACATCA
Organism: Eupithecia exiguata; assembly: GCA_947086465.1. Taxonomy (NCBI): domain Eukaryota; kingdom Metazoa; phylum Arthropoda; class Insecta; order Lepidoptera; family Geometridae; genus Eupithecia; species Eupithecia exiguata. The sequence continues at coordinate 9,645,311 of OX352244.1, forward strand.
CCTAGTCTTGTAACTTCCTAAATCTAACTTAAAAAACAGTCTCAAAGTTTATAATATTCAAAACATTAGTGGTCACAGCATCTTTAAATCTTATAACTAAAACACGGTTTAGTTTTTTTAATACGACTTTTACATAGAGATCAATTATTATCTTAAGGTTAATCTAATCGAGAATAGTATTATAAAAATCGGAATAAAATCTCGGAATAATATTTTTCTCGATTAGTTCGCGGAGATCATTTTTTTTGTTTTGACTGATTGAAATTTTGGTCGAGTATGCCACCTTCAAGTCGATTTGGGCAATCTCTTTACCAGATCGAAAAGATCTACCTCTCTTCTTTTTCATTGCGACATCAATCCAGTCCTCCTCGTATTTTCTTTTGTAGCTATAAGTCTCAGCCCCTTTTTTGAATTGAATCATTTTTATATCGCTTGTCTTAATAGTTTCTCCATGAATGTTTTTATCTATGTTCAGTCCAATTTCTTCATTTAGTTTCTTTAGATTGTAAAAATCATCATAGTTCAGCTCTTTCACAATAAACTTATCACCAGTTTTCTTCGCATCTCTTATTATTTGGACATACTGACCAGGTACGTAAATGGGACCGGACTTTTTTGACTTTTTTATGGCTCTTTCGATAATCGAATGGGCATTATCTCCTTCGTTCTGTGTATGCCCTCGAATTAAGAATTTGTGAGTTATGGATCCTATCTTTAATGTTTCGACAGCGTACAGATACATGGAGAAAATGACACACAAACACTTTTTCATAATCATACTATATTATTGTATTATGCAAAACATTAAAACATATACCATATTATCTTAATGTTACAAAGTCAGAAGTTCAGAACTCTACACATTTCAAATTAAGTTCATTAATAAAATGCTTGTGCTTTGTGGAACCTAGAGGCTTAGTAAATACATCTGCTAACATATCTTGAGTAGATAGGTATTTTACATCAGCAAAACCATTCTGAATTAAATCTTTCACATAATAGTATCTCAAATCAATGTGTTTAGTTTTCTTATGACAATATTATTTAGCTTCAAGTAACTTATGTGCACTCTGATTATCATTATAAATTATAATATCAAATTTATGATTCATAATTTCAGACAAAAAACTTTTTACAAAGTACAAATATTTACAGATATAACTTATAGCTTAATACTCAGCCTCTGTACTACTTAAGGCTACACATCGTTGCTTGCGCGATTCTTAATTAATAACGTTCCTACCTAACTTTATTGCAAAGCCTGTATAGGACTTTTGGTCCACAACGTCATTAGCCCAGTCAGCATCTGTAAAAGCAGTTAATTTTTAAATCACAGCTCCTATAAACATATAGTCCGTAATTTAACGTTCCCGCCAAATACCTTAAGACACGTTTCGCAGCTAGCCAATGAGTTTTATCAAAACCATTTCTAAATTGGCTTAGTTGACTGCAAGCAAAAGAAATATCAGGGCGTGTACACACTGACAAATACATTAGTGATCCTAACAATTCTCTATAATAATAGACGTTGTCATCAAGTAAATTGCCCTCTGGCTTATATAATTATGAATTTAATATCATGGGAGTACTGACAGATTTGCAGTTTTCCATCCCATACCGCGACAACGACAACAGTCTTTTAATGTAATCACATTGATCCAGAGTCAGAATTCCTTTCGCCTTGTCTCGTTTAACATTAATTCCTAAACAGTTTTTCAAAGTACCAAAATTTTTTCACATTGAACTCTTTTTCTAATAATTTTAACAAATCTGTTTTTAATGTAGAGCAATTGCTAAAAATATATAAATCATCCACATTTGTAATCGTTCCAAAACTGCAACAAAAATATCATTATAATGAATATCAATAGTTCTTAGCGTAGAAAAAGTAAGTGCTTTTATAATAGGTACTTATCCCAACGATGATTGTCAAGTGAGTTAAAAAAATAATGCAATATTGGATAGATCGTATTCACTTTGGACCAAGATTTCACTTCTTTGGTGACACCTTCCCCATCGGAATTGAGCAGCACAGCAAGTTGCTCCCACATTCGTAAGGCTTGTTGCCGAGCCTGGGTAGACCTTGCATACCCGCGAGCCACTTGTGGGTATTTTTCAAAAAAATCCAACTGTTCCCATTGCTCTGGGCTTAATCTTTGCCTTCTTTCCATCTGTAATTTTATTTATAGTAGGTAAAATCAGCAAAACGTAGTAGTGCTAGTAAATGAATACAAACTGCTAGTTGATCCAGGAAAACTTTGTTCACGGTCAGCTGCCACAACACAGCAAATGGAATGAGACATGCACCATAATTATATGCTTCACACTTACCTAGTCACACTCAAAATTACAAACCACGAAAATTCATAACAAAATAAAAATTGCCGCGATGTTGGTGGCTGTTTCTGTACTGTACCAATTTTATCCCGCCAGACCGATGACATTCAAACGGACAGAGTATCAAACATGTGAGTTTTGGTAACTTTTACATTTCTTATTTGTTAAATTGTACTAGCAATGAAGAAACAATACCTAATTCTGAATTATACCGGAAGAACCAGATGCCATACATCAAAAAATCGCCGAAATGAATATTTTTAAATTCTTATCACATCGTGGCGAGCGGGGAAGTCTATTCGGCAGATAAGTTTATCTGTTACGGCTTGTAGCGACAAATTAATTCACATAAGTACCTACCGAATAAATCACGACCCCACTCATTATTCTGATTCCGTCTAGATTTTCGGCCCAGAGCAAGCGCAGAGTCCGTTTATCTCTCAGCCATGACTCTTCTCTGTTTTTTGCTCCTTATCGCTTCTTACGCTAATGGACAAAGTGACACAAAAAGTAGTTTAACGTTTGTGATTGATGTTACTAGATCTATGAAATTTGTGAAGGATCAAGTCGAAGCTCACGCACACGGTATATTCGATGCAGTGATGCGCTCAAATGAATCTGACATCGATAATTTTGTTTTGGTAACCTTCGCTGACCCTGGTAAGTTTTAACATAACAAAAACTAAAAATATTATTGAGGAGACTGGACTCAGTTCGGTGGGCGGCTTCGATGATAAAACTAACCTTTTAAGTCGTCATCATCATCATCATCAGCCTATATCAGTCCACTGCTGGACATAGTCCTCTCCTAATGATGTCACAAAACACGTATCGGAATGTTCGTATCAACACTAAAAGAGGTGCTTGTTTGGACAGCGGCCCTATGGGCCTTTCGCCATATATAAATTCGACATTAATAGACAATGCAAGCAATTCATTAATTTTACCGAACGAGTATACAAGCCCGGCACGGAACTACCCGCAAAACCCCGAATCGACACTAATTGTTGATACACTGAGTGCAGTAGCTACGTCATCGCCGCCGCCGCCGCCGCCGAGCGGGCGATCAACACAGCTGATATCGGGACAGCAGCGGGGGACTGCAGCGGATGAGCGGGCCGCGGACGCTCAGGCTGAACCGTCCCGTACTCAAACTTGTATGCACCACCGCGACTGCGAGACAGCCTACAATGCTCGCCAGCTGATTGACGATGTTCAAAATAAATGCCCGAGCCCAACTGGAAATAAGAACTCGACGAATAATGAACGCTCTCCGCGTAAAATGTTGTTTTCACAAACAATAAGAAACGAAGGCGAATGGAAAACGGTACAGCGCCGTAAGCCTAGGTTGAACTATCGTTATCTAGGTTCGACAGGCTCTTCTCAAGATAATAACGCGGGAAAATTTAAAGCTGCCGAAAATAAGATACCGATATTTATCACAAAAGTGCATAGAGATTCGTCTGAAAAAGATATAACTGAGTATGTGTATAATAAAACTAAGGAACGGATTTCTTTGGAGAAAATTGTATTTAGGCGAGAAAAGGATCACAAGGCCTACAAGTTTTTCGTGTCTGAACAAAAATTACCATTATTTTTGGATGACAAGATGTGGCCTCAGGGAATAATTTTTCGTCGCTTTGTACACTTCAAGCCAAGAAATGTGAACGGTGGTGACACTGTAGCCGGCCCTTCTCAATACAATGTTTGATAAATCATCAGCATCATCAGTATATAAGCTTGTCAGCTTCAATTGTAAAAACGTGAAGAGATCAGCTCAGCACATACAAGAGCTGTGCCAGAGTGCGCACATAATTGGACTGCAGGAGACCTGGCTGCTGCCAGAGGACATTCCATTCCTCGGCACTATTCACCCCCAGTTCTCGTGCACCGGGACGTCGGCGATGGATACGTCAGCCGGTATGATCATCGGCCGGCCCTATGGAGGAGTATCGCTGCTGTGGAATAAAAGTGTCTTCAAAAATGTATCAGTAGTACAGTGTGGTCACCCGCGTGTTTGTGCTATAAAAGTTGTCTTAGGACAAAAGTCGTTTTTAGTGATAAATGTGTACATGCCTACCGATAAAGTGACAAACCTAGTTGAGTTTACGGATTGTTTGAGCCTGGTGAGTGCCATAATAAGTAGTGAGAGCACTGAATCAATATACTTACTTGGAGACTTTAATGCGCACCCTTATTCACAGTTTTTTAGAGAGCTAACTAGTTTCTGCAGTGAACAAGACTGGATATGTATAGATGTTGATATATTAGGCCTGCACTCGGACACATATACATTTGTTAGTGACGCGAACGGATCCAGAAGATGGTTGGATCACTGTATTGTGTCTAAGTCAGCTGTTCAGTCAGTAATAAATGTGTATGTACAATATGATGTATTATGGTCGGATCATCAGCCTTTAATTTTAGAATGTGATTTGAATGTGATTAAGCCAAAATTAGTAGGGGAACAAAGTAATCATAATACTTGTAAAATATTATGGGGAGAAAGAAAATTTGACCAAATAGAGCAATATTATAAAATGTGTAATGATAATTTAAATTTTATTTATATCCCTATAGAGTTGACATTATGTAATAATTTGAAATGTAATAATTTAGAACATAGATTTATTATTGACATGTTGTATGACAAAATTGTGAATGTTTTAAGTGAAGCGGCGACCAGTACTAAAGTAAATTATGTAACTCGAAAATGTAAAAAGAAACCTATTCCGGGGTGGAATAGATATGTTAGTGATGCACATAGGGAGGCCAAGTTGAAGTTTAAAATCTGGCTGAACTCTGGAAAACCTAATGCAGGCCGCGTGCATACCGATATGAAAGAAAGTAGAAAGATCTTTAAAGCGAAATTAAGGTGGTGTCAAACTAATAGCGAACAAATAAAAATGGATCATATAACAGCACAACACTTAAGACAAGATTTTCGTAGTTTTTGGAAGTCCACTAATAAACTTAATAGTAAACCGGGTCTCCCTGTGAGCGTTTCTGGTCTCACAGATAGTAAAAGTATAGCAGAAATGTTCAGGGATCACTTTACCGTGCACTCGCCTTTAGGACCATCACAGTCGGGGATAGAAATGGGATCAGATGGCCAGGAATTACATACTAGGTTCACAGCCATTGATGTACACCGAGTTATAAAAGGAATGTCACGTGGTAAATCTCCTGGCCATGATGGTCTCAGCATAGAACACCTACAGAACGCGGGTCCTCAACTGCCCAGAGTGCTTGCTATGTTCTACACTTTATGTATGGGACACTCATACTTACCCGATAAAATGATGAAAACTGTGGTGGTACCTATAGTTAAAAATAAGACTGGTGACACTAGTGATAAGAATAACTATAGACCGATTTCGTTGGCCACTGTTGTAGCTAAGGTGCTGGACAGTCTGCTTGATGCTCAACTTAGTCGTTATCTAACACTTAATGATAGTCAATTCGGCTTTAGACCAGGTTTGTCAACAGATACGGCTATTTTGAGCCTGAAGCAGACTGTCAAGTACTACACCGATCGCAAGACTCCCATTCATGCCTGTTTCCTCGACCTATCTAAAGCATTTGACCTGGTCAGCTATGACTTACTGTGGCAAAAGCTAAACGAACTTGAAATGCCTCCAGAGCTTCAGAACATTTTTAAGTTCTGGTATCAAAACCAGGTCAATGTGGTGCGATGGTCAGGCGCCTACTCGGAGACATACAGGCTGGAGTGCGGCGTGAGACAGGGCGGGCTGACGTCTCCAAAGCTCTTCAACCTGTATGTGGACGCGCTGATGGATGAGCTCAGCAGTACCCGTGTCGGTTGTCACATTGACGGTGTCTGCATAAACAGCATAAGCTATGCAGACGACATGGTGCTGTTGAGCGCATCCACGTGTGGCCTAGGTACATTATTAAAGATTTGTGAGAGGTACGCTACAGAACATGGACTGATATACAATGTTAAAAAGAGTGAATGCATGGTTTTTCAGGCCAGAGGAAGTTGTCCCGTACATAACATACCGCCCATAAAGTTATATGGAACTCCATTAAAGAGAGTTAGAGAATTTAAGTACTTGGGACATCTCCTAACCTCTGACCTGAAAGACGATGCAGACATTGAGAGGGAACGGAGGGCGCTGTCTGTAAGAGCGAACATGATAGCCCGCAGGTTCGCTCGCTGCTCTAGAGAGGTAAAAACAACGCTTTTTAAAGCATATTGTTCTAGTTTTTACACATGCAGCCTGTGGGTGAACCATACGCAAAAACAGTACAGCGCCCTACGTGTGCAGTACAATAACGCGTTCAGGGTGCTGATGGGGCTGCCCCGGTTCTGCAGCGCGTCAGGGATGTTCGCCGAGGCGCGCGTGGACTGTTTCTACACCACCATGCGCAAGCGGGGAGCATCTCTGGTGCGCAGGCTCCGGGCCAGCTCCAACAGCATACTCAGCGTGTTCGCCAATAGGTTTGACTGTATTTATATTTATCATTCATCGAGGATGCACGCGTATACCAATAATAATAGTATTAGGTACAACGTTGTCAAATAATTATTGTAAATATTCTTTTTCTTTGTTTTGATTATTGTGTTGTTTTGTTCAATTTAATTATTACTTATTATGCTTAGTACTATTGTTTGATTATTGTGTAAATTCTAATTTTTATGTAACCCTGGACCCATGAAGTCTGAAATAAAGAATTTATTATTATTAATGCGCAACATCGCGCCCTGTCTTCAGCTTGCCGCATCCAGCATCTGCCAGCAGTCTGTCGCAAATCGTCATCCCACCTGGTCGGAGGGCGTCCTACACTACGTTTGCCGAGTCGCGGTCTCCACTCAAGAACACGTTTACCCCAGCGGTTGTCGGTTCTTCTTGCGATATGGCCAGCCCACTGCCACTTCAGCTTGCTAATCCTTGAGCTATGTCAACAACCTTAGTTCTCTTACCTTACCTTTAAAGTGACAAGTTTCATATCAGTTACTTCAATCTAATTGGTTTTGTATCTAACCAAATGATTTGTTTTGGCAAAAAATAGAAGAATAAAATAAGTACCTACACTATCATTTGTCTAGTCCAAGAGTCCAGAAAATAATTAACTGTATGTATAACTGCCGCTGTAGTTTGAATTATATTTTGTAGCGGCACTGAAAACAAGCGTAAACAACGTAACAAGCACGAAAGACCCGGACGTATTTAAGGATGCTCTTTCACTCGTATTAGTGTCTGGGGAAGACTGTCCTGAGTATTCCATGTCAGGGATAAAGACAGCCATTGAGTATAGTAAAGTTGGTTCAACAATATATGTGTTTACTGACGCCTCTGCTAAAGATTATGAAACTTATGACCATGTTAAGGATATGGCTCTTAAAAAGGAAATTCGAGTAAGTACTCTTAATCAATTTAAAACGTGAGTCTTAATTTGCGGTTCATGATTCTGAAATGGACATTGAAAAGCTCAAAAAATGGGTTTTTGCTATGTGTTTAACAATAGTTTATAGATAAACAGGACTTGCCATAATTTTCTGGACTAATATATAAAAAAATAAACAGTGGATTTTTTTGATGAGGCAGAAGGGGAGGTACCTATAAATGGTTTTAGAGCTACCCACATATAAAAAAAATATCACCATTCGCAACTTTTCTTAAAAATTTTCATTTTACACGAAAACTTTTTGATGCCAATCGGTGCTCTTTTTCTAAAATTGATAAAAAAAACCGAGAAAAGAAAGTAAGAATAGCTAGTGTAGTTGAATTTTAAAAAATACTCGTACATTACAGATAATATTTGTTTTAACTGGATCGTGCCCAACTAGTCCTAAGAAAGGATATGACGTGTACACTTGGTTGGCTATTGACACATCCGGTCAAGTGTTTGATCTACACAAACATAATGTTTCTGATGTAAGTACATTTTTATTCAAAGCTAAACAGGGTTATTTTTAATTGACCAACAACCTTCGGTGACAAGCATCATCAGCAACAAAGTTTGTACTACTTTTGATAATTAGCTACTTTTTATTTCCATACAAAAATAAATAATAATTGAAAAATAGATTCATTATAGAATATACAGGGCTATTGGTAAATTAGAAACACTACGTGAACTGGTTCTGCCCATCATCATGAAAACGTTTGTGAAGACGCCAGGTTTTAATTCTCGTGTTAGTAATTTACCAATAACCCTGTATAAATACAAGATAATGTCAATATTTTCTAATCTCTCAAATGCGGTCTACAACTTTGTCTTTGTCCCATATGTCCCCCGGACCCGCCAACAAGTGTCATGATGTTGCGATGTCTGTGTGGCCGCTTCTTCGTCAAGTCTTGTGCTGTAATGTGAAAATATAAGAATATTTGACGACCTCTGTGGCGCGGTGGGGTTACTTGCGACGCAGGAGGTGGCGGGTTCGATTCCCGTCTCGGGACAAATATTTGTACGATCTGCAGACATTTGTTCAGGGCGTTCTGGTCGTTTTCTATGTATACTAAAAAATATCTATCTATGTATTGTATTACACTATGTATTGCAGCTATCTAGTACCCATAACCCAATCTCTGCTTAGCTTGGGGCTAGGTAAGACTGCGTGAATTGTTCAGCATTATTATTTTTATTTACTAATTTGATTTGTTTAATAAACAGGTCGCCAAACTCCACGCTATCTCCGTAGATTAAAATGGCATACATAAATCACGCATAGGTGTTTATTTAGTTAATATTCTGATAGTGCGACCGCACTACCAGCTAAGACCTTATGACTTAAGACCTTAAAACCTAAGACCTGATTGTCGGTATTTCTTTTTTTGACACTAAAAATTTAAGAAATTAAGATTTCGCTGTATAAAAATGAATAACAAATTTTGTCGTATATAAATTTGACAAGTTTTTTGTTTAGAATTTCTATATGTTTATCAAAATATATACTGATCCATATCAATACCAGTCGAAACCGTCCTCAAAACGCTGGTTGCATTGCTCCACTGTATGGCAATGCTGATGCGATAGGTACTTACAATCTGAATACAAAATATCTGTTATCTTTACTAGTAATGGGCTATCTCGGCCACGTCCTGGTAAACCTCGGCATCAGAACATGAACGACCCACTCCTGTAGCCAAACGATGTTGCCGCTCATGGGTGAGCGCATCTCTTTGCCGGGTTTATATAATTTCCCAAAGGCGTTTTATCCTGAAATAGATTTTTTTTTCTCTTTTTGATTCACATTAATAATGTATGTATAGTACATACAGAAATATGTATGTTTGTTTTTCATTTTACGTTAATGTACTTAGACCGAACTATATTTATTCCTTATTTACCGTTTCGCTTATTATGCTGGGAGAATTAATTTTTCGCGCAATTTGATTCCACGCGAGTTTCCAAATCTGTTTTTTGTTCTCGATGACATCTTTTGCTATTTAGATAAGCAAATTTCTTTCGTGTTCCGTATAATTTTATTTTACATGCCATTTTTCATAGGTAACAATAATTCTTACCACGAAAAGTGAGGAAAGGATTTCTACGATCCAAAACTTTTTTAAAAATAAAGTGCCAAAATTTTTTGATTTTGTTGCGTTTCGCTTCACAAAAAGCATCAAAACAACAAAAAAGGTTTAAAAAATTAATTGTGATTGTCAATTGTAGTATCGTAGACGCTTATTCCCAGTAATTCTGTGCATTAAAAAAATATTATAATTGCAAAGATAGGTGGTAAAGGAAACGGGCGGTAAAGAAACATTTTTCGTTTATATGAATTTGTAGACCATATACAAAACCCTACTCACTCAAGCAGAGATTTTGCTAAGCTTCTTAGCTAGTGCAACTAGCTAAAAAGCTTCAGAGTTACGTTCTGTACTGAAGATTTACTTGAGCAGAGATTCTAAGCTTAAGTAATGATAAGTACCTAATGCTTGAGGAAACTTTCATAACACTGGCCCTAGAAAATGAAAACTAGAAAATTGCGAAGCAACACTAAGCTTCGCAATTTTCTAGTGCATTTTCTATCTCCATCGCCTATAGCATCGCCTAATTGAAGCACCACTAATATATTTGTATGATATCGGTATCCATCTTTAAGTATGCTTTCCTCCATTTTTGCTTTCAATAAAATATAAACTTCTAACCATCTGAGAACTGTTCAGGATCCGAGTTTCTATCTTGATTGTCTTGGGTATTACGACGCAGAGCCAGGTCGACGCAGGAGAAACCATTCTTAATATCCTTGGTTTTTTAGATATGTCATAGCAAAATAAACTTTTATGTTCAAATTAGTAGTATATATATATCTGACACAAGTAGCCTGGACAGTGACGGCCCGATGTTGGTCGCCCCCGCACCACCACGTCGCGCTCGTAATCCATAGTCGACGACGTCGGCCGGGCCGCAACCGCGTCGGTCACGAAGACTATCTATGCCAATCTATAAACTCTCATGATTTTGACATCTGCAGATCCGCAACGATTTCGCTATAAACAAACAACTTCTTTCATTTCCCAGATTCTTGATTGGATCGAAGACTCTGTGGTGTCCCGAAGAATACTCCTAAAGGCAAAATCTTTCAGTCCGGGAGATGTTTTATTCTTAAATGTAAGCAAATATGCTTTGACTCCATATACTTTATTTTCTATAGAAACGACGGTACCACATCATTTCTTCCATTTTATCGGATATTTAACTTATCATCATGCGTCAAAGTAAACAGACGAGACGAGAGAAAAACTTGTTTTATTTTTTCAGTACACAACAGACCTTGCAACAAGAGACACTTCCATAAGCGTATCTGGTTGCAACAAAAGTCTGAGTGTTACAGGACCAGATGGAAAAAAGTTACACATAAAGGATTTGGTACATTTGAAAAATATTTTGGTAAGTTTTTTAAGTATGTAAAATAGAACAGAACATGTTTATTTCCTTTTCAAAATGACGATACAGTATAAGAAAAAAAAACTTACTGAAATTACGATACATTAGAAAGCCTAAGAAAATTGATAGCGAGAATATAAATAGACCACACGACACGGCTGTGCCCACCACCAATTGTTTTGGCAGTGGGCTTTGCTATATATCTAAACCCTCTAATTAGTATGTGCCACATACATTCTTAGGACTTCGTCCACGGGTTTTCCTTGCTTATTGGCAATTGAGAGTTTAAAAATCCTAGCCATTGCACTAGGTTCCACCTAAGCATCTTACGCTTTGGCACACATCTGTCTAACAACCCTGTATAGTCCTGTCCAAAGAGGCAAAGGCCCCACCATTTAGCAGCGCTTGGCATCCTTCAGTTGTATAGAGGTGGAATCAAACGGTTCCGTTTTTGTTCATTTTGTACTTTCATTCTGCACTTTTCACTCGAAATGAAACGTTTGAACATAAAATGAAACAAAAGTACGAATGAATTCCTTAATTAACAGATCCAACGATGTTGGATATTTTCATTTACATGACAATTAGCTTGTGTAAAGCGGAGTACACTTAGCCTGGCACCTACTATTACTAACTCTGGCATAATTTGTTCCAGGTAGTGAAGGTTAATGAGACTAAGCCAGGAACACATAGTGTGGCATTCGACTGCAAAACTAAAACTCGCCTAGTGGTGACTGCTAAGTCAGATATTCAGTTTCGTCATGGATTCTCTGGTTTTATTCCGACTAATATGAATGATACAACTGTTAAACCGTCTCCAGGTATGGCTGATTGACATTTGACACGAACCATCTGCAATAAACTCATAATACATGATATGGCCACCGAAATTTTAGAATTCTTCAAAAATAATAATTGATTGATGATACAATGAAATGGAAGTAATGGTAGACGTCCCTCAATTAACTAGTTAGAATAATAATTGAGGGATATCTACAATTAAATGCAAGTAATTGTAGACGTCCCTCAATTAACTAGTTAGAATAATAATTGAGGGATATCTAAAATTAAATGCAAGTAATTGTAGACGTCCCTCAATTAACTAGTTAAAATAATAATTGAGGGATATCTACAATTAAATGGAAGAAATTGTAGACGTCTCTCAATTAACTAGTTAGAATAATAATTGAGGGATGTCTACAATTAAATGGAAGTAATTGTAGACGTCTCTCAATTATTGTAAATGCAGAACTTCTACATCATTGCAGCATTTCTTTTTCTGGTGTTATGTTGATGTATGTCTCGTTTAGGTATCTACAATCCAGCTGACATCTCTACCAACAGCGTGAATAATTATAAACGTTTTTACAGATGGTAAAACTTATTTGTCCATAAAAATATCAGGAAATTTTCACCCCGTAACAGTGAATTTTGCTGATGCATACGATAATGTTGTGCCTGGCTACTCATTGCCATTGAAACCTCTTAATAAAACTGAGGCATTACATGTGACAGGACTTTTTGACACTCCTTTTTCTATGTTTCGGATAATAGTAAGTAAAAAAAAAAAACAGAAAATTAGAATTAAAAACACTCTCTCTACAGCTTAAACTGGTCCACTGCTAGACGCAGGCCTCCTGATAAGCACCGTTCTTATCACATGGGGGGTAACGCCCAGTAGCCCTATGCTGGGCGTACGAGTTGGGGATCGCAGTTTGGTTGTAAAAACTTTCTGCAGGAAACGCTGCTACCCGCTCCTTTGTGGATATCTTGTAGTCGCCTCTTACGTCAGTACGTTGGGGTGGAGCAATGGAAATTCTAAACCGGCACCTCATAGCAATATGTTTACGAGTGCTATCTAAATATATAACTATATTGACAGACATAAATATAATGCGTTTTATAATTATCCTTGGATAGGTAGAGTGGGAACAGTAAAACGATAACCAAAATTGAGTTGCTCTGAAAAGAGAGGATTTTATTAAGTACACAAACCACTTTTACAAAACATTCTTTAGCATTAATTAATCACAAACTCACCTGAAAAGAGAAACAACATTTAAAGCTGTTGCTTCACCAGTTCCTATTAATTAGGTATTCAAATACCTCCATATTTATCATGCTGTGTCATTCAGTCAATCTGACAGACCAGCAGCAGTCCCATAGATTCTAACGAGTTCACAGATAAATAATACGCCAATGTTATTACGCGGCAAATTCAAACTAAATGAAGTGTCATTCACTTCATTTACATTAATTTAAAACTTTCAGGTAACTGGTTTAGACCTCGATCATAATGCAACCATTTCAAGAATCAGTTATACATTTGTTGAACCTCAAAATCCATACCTAGGTAAGCAATTCAAGTAAATCATCAAATTAATATTGTACACGAATTCGTGATTAAAAACTGTAAACAATAATGTTTCAGATAAATTAATAAACAAGAAACCAACCATTGTTATCGAAAGAAGCCCGAAAATGTTGATAGAGATTGGATCGTTCCTGCAGCTAAAATGTACGGTTAATGCGTTTCCCAAGCCAAACATCACATGGGAAAGAGATGGAACTATTCTAGAAACCAATGTAAGTTATACCACATATGGAAAAAACAAGGGGTGGATCTCGTTACGTAGCGAATTATAATGTTTCTCTACAATACACCCCACTGACCATTTTCCAGTTGGTAATCCTTCTGTTTTTATCAAAACCATATACCCAAGTTTCAGTTCGTTTTTAGTGTTCATTTGGGTTGTTGCTGAAGTCTTGATAAATATTCATCTAGCTATCACTTCGAAAAATCATAACAGTTTCTGTGTATGTAGCCTGCGTGACAAGTAAGATATCTTTACATCTTTCATGTCCGGGGACTTTATTGATTTATTTTAGGTAAACCATCAGCACAGTATATACTTAATTAAATTATACAATAAAATTTGAAGGGCTATTGACAGGAATCGGCTGATAGTTACGTTTTAATGTTACATAAAGGTACCTATGTAATGTACTTAATGCAACTAGTTATCACCTCTAAACGCAACATGTTATTAGTACTTGAAGTCGTTACATCACAAATTAGAAAGAAGATCAAAAAATCTTTTTGCAGCGACAAACTCACACACTCCAAGATACTTTATATTATACTATACACATTGTTGCTGGAAAAGTATTCTAAGAAAACAAATGGAGTCTAAAGTGTTGTCATTCATTGAAGATTTTATCTTAATATTTACTAGCTGTTACCCGCTACTTCGTTAGCTCAGCTACTCAACCTATTTTAATCCTTATTTGTCACTAGTATAAGTTTTCTAGGTTAGTTTGAATAGAGTCAGTTGTGTTGTCCTGTGATCCGAGCTGTTGTGTCTATGTCATTAAAAAACCGTCTTGCACAATTGCCAGTATTGGTATTGCCACTTCCTTGTTTCACTCCATCAAGTAGCCATCCAGTTTCTGATCGAAACGCATTCTGTATGGCTTGTTTCCTTTCTTGGACTTTATTTTTTTGCGCCTTTTGCCTGTCATGATTTTATTTCAATTTTATACGCAATATGCAATAGGCACTCCATCGAACGAATCCATGCGTGATTTCTTGGACTTTATTTTTTTGCGCCTTTTGCCTGTCATGATTTTATTTCAATTTTATACGCAATATGCAATAGGCACTCCATCGAACGAATCCATGCGTGAGGTGTGCTCATAACATATTTGTAGAGGTTTTCGTCCACTTCTTTTGCCCTTTTCTGTGGGACGAGCTCTGCATATATCACACACAGCAGCTGACGTTTCTGAGATATACGAATGTATTTTGCCATCAATCATGGTTAAAAATAAGCTGTGGGTCACCTCAATACTCCCACAAGTGGTTGGACACACCTCGGATATTTCGGCTTCTAAAGATGCTAACTCCAACTTTACGTTAACTTCGGTTTCCTTCATAAATTTAAACGATATCGGACGACAGTATGAAGTTGACGATGGACGTTCATTTTCCAGCGTCAGTAACAGTAAGTCTGATGCTAAATAGCAACGGAATAATATTTGCTTATTTATTTGATAACGCTATCGAATGGCAAAATAAAATAAGGCCACATATTTTTTTGTTTTCGATGTTACTCAAAAACCGCAAAACAACGCAAGATGTGTCTTTGAAGGAAAGTTGCGGTACAGTGCCAAAAACATGCTATTATAGACCACAGAACGAAATAGGACGAAATACGCCCACTATTTCTGTTTGTATGTTGCTATCCATACAATGCAATCAGTTTTATGCCATTTACTCCTGAAGTATGACTCTAGGCCAAAAATGCAATAGAATATTTATTGCTTAGATTTAAAAAAGCTATCGAATGGAATATTCAATTGTATGAAATTACGACTTTGAAAATTTAGGCACGCTATGTCCAACCCATTGTATGGGCTCGATCCACCGCCGTGTATCGCCTTGGACGCCATCCAAGGTCGCGCGCAAGTAAGTAATAATTACTTGCGCGCGACCTCGGATGGCGATACATGATGATTTAAATCTAGTTTTTTTTTCTCTGCTGTCAACAAAAGAGTCTTCGCGAACTTCTTCGGGAATTACCGTATTATCTGCAAGATTGAAAGCGACATCATTTTAGCCCATTGTTATTGTTATGATGATAAACTGAAAGTTGTTCTTCATTTGCTGAGGTAACTGTTATTCATTTCCGCTGAGTTTAAGAACTGAGGCAAAAATATTAACTAAAAATAACAATGTTATGATTCGCTACGGAATGATCATTATAAAGTCAATATTAAAGTTATTTTGTCTTTATCTATTTTGACTTTTTTAATTTGAGTTATGTTCAATCTCCCACAGGTTTATGATTACGATTTACCATACGCTTACGTCAGTGTACACAAAATAGATAATGTTAACAAAAATAGCACTTTCATCTGTAAGGCCAATAACTCAGAGGGAGAAAATAAACAAACTCTGCTCGTCGAAGTAAAACCAAAACCGGTATTTGAAGTGGTGGAAAAACCGGAAAGTAAAGTTGTTTCTCTACTCACTTAAAGTTTGATTTTTCTATTGTCTTAAATTTACCAAACTAGGTGATTTTCAGATGTAACTATAAAATACAACGATTTGGTTCATCTGAAATGCAAGGTAGATGCATTTCCACATGCCAATGTTACTTGGTATAAAAATGAAGTGAGATTATTAAAAGAAGATGGTATAACGGATGATGGTACTGAATTAATGATTCAACATATGAAATTAGTTAATGAAGGAAAATATTCATGCAATGTTAAGAATGAGCTACAAGAGGAGATCATTAATTTTGAAATTAAAATATCTGGAGTAGGTATGACGATACACGTTTTTAACATACTCTGAAAACTTATCATCGCTATGGTTATTATAAACATAATAATATTTTCAGATACGCCGAAAATTGTAAATATATCCAACTCTCTTAATTTCACAGAAGGTACAGTTAATACCATTGTTTGTAGGTGAGTATCTAAACTACTAAATGTGCTGTTGAAAAGTAAAATAGAAGACAGAGATAACAATTCCATAAAATTTTACAGAATAGAAAAGGGAACACCAGCACCTGCTATCCATTGGTATTTCGATAACGGTCTCGGTAAATATGATGAAATCGTTGAAGCAGTAGACGATGAGCTTTTAATAATGTCTAATGTAAACCGAAAGCAAGCAGGAAAATACAAGTGCGTCGCAACCAATGAATTGGGAACCGATTTGATGGAAACAAATGTGATAGTTGAATGTGCGTTTTGTTCAATGGTTTGACGTTTTGATGATGTTATGAAAACATTTTATTTGATACGATAATTCAAAGGATTATAATCTTGTTCTCGTTTATTAATACAAGTAATTCTGAATATAAACTATACGGAGTCGGTAAAAATCTTATATTATTTCAGATGCTCCAACAATTGACAATGATACAAAGTCTGTGATCGCTAAATCAGGTGATAAAGTAGTCTTAACGTGTTCCGGTGATGGTGTCCCAGAACCAAATACTACATGGACTAGGGATGGTAAGCCGCTGGCTGGCTCAAAATTCACATACACCAATGATCATCGTCTTATGTGAGTTCAAAATTAAATAGCTGGATGAATTAAATTAAAGCATTGCTAGAATTTTTAGTAATAACACATTGCAGATTTGAAGCAGATATGGTCGATGTAGGAGTTTATAAATGTAAAGCATCAAACAAACTAGGCTCATCTGAGAAAACTGTTCTAGTAAAAGGTACAAACTACCACTCTAAATAATGCAAATTTGTATTTGAAAACTAATTTGATATTTGTATCAACCAGAAAAAGTTGTTTATTACAGTTAACAGAGCACCTACTAGCGTAATATTGGAAGGCAGTTCTATTGATGCAGAATACGATGAACCCTTAACTATAACATGTAAAATTTTGGCATTTCCAAAGCCCGATATTTTTTGGGTTGATAAAAAAGGCAAAATGGACCTAAAACATGTAAGCTAAGCTATATTTTACGTCATCACACTTTTTGATACCTAGATTTATTTGATTTTCATTGTATAACAGGCCATCGAAGAAAAATCTATAGATCATTTTGTTAGTTATATGGACATTGATAGAGTAACAACGAATGCCACGTATCTATGCAAAACGAACAACTCACTAGGATCTAGTGAAGCGGAGATTACTGTTATCACCGCAAAAAAAACCTATTTCAATATCCTTGAAAATCCAGAAGGCAAGTCATTTTGAATTGAGTCACTGTTTTAGTACACCTATATGTTCTACATTATAAATTGAATTTAATATTTCAGATAAGAATTATAACATCAAATACAATGAAATAGCAAAATTTTTTTGCAAGGTTGATGCTTACCCGCCTCCTGAAGTGAATTGGTATAAAAATGGAGGTGTATTAGCAAAGGACAACCTCTATTTGTCTTCTAATGGGTCTGTCCTCACAATAACGCACATGCGGCGTATTGACCAAGGAACATACAAGTGTGAAGTCAATAATTCCATCACAAGATTTTCATTTCCCTTCAAAGTAACAATATCTGGACTCGGTAATTTATTTTTTTCAAAATTGGATTCCGGTAATGTTTGTTAATCCTGATAATATAGATAACTTTTTAATTTCAGAGAAGCCTCAAATACAAGCTGCACTGACGATCATGAATGTTAATGAAAAAACAAATACAAGTTTAAGTTGCCGGTATAAATCATCAAGTTGAATATCTTGCATGGATCCTTACTTTTATAAAATGCAGCTCACAAAAAATCATATCAGTAATATAAGTTATTGCGCATTTTGGTTTGCAGAATTGAGGCAGGGATCCCAAAGCCTTCTATACGATGGTTCTACAAAAAAACTTCATCTGGATATATTGAAATTAATGACGCTAAAGATTCGGAATATTTGCCCCTTACTAATATTGATAGAAGAGATCGAGGAGCATACAAGTGCGAGGCGAACAATTCGGAAGGCACTGATTGGATGGAAACAAATGTTATAGTAGAATGTGCGTCAGTAAAAACTTAATGAAATCAGCAATTTCTTCTATAATTTTATCCTGTGTTTGAACAAATTTTAACCGTTTTTAGATATGCCGACGGTTGATAACGATACAGAGTCAATAATAGCTACGGCTGGCGAACTAGTAACACTTACATGTATCGCCGACGGTGTTCCTAAACCTATTGTACATTGGACTAAAGACGATTTGCCACTGACAGGTTCAAAATATACAACTAGTGATCATCGACTTACGTAAGTTTGAGTAAAACTTACGAATTTTTTGCATGTAATGGAAAATCACAATTGATTATTATCTAGGTTAAAATGGTTTTATTTTCAGTTTCGACGTGGGCTTGAATGATGCAGGAGTGTATAAATGTAATGCATCAAACCCACACGGATCTAAAAGCAGAACTATTTATTTGGAAGGTATAACTAAAGGGTGTATTTTAGAGGTATAGAACTTTGAAATGGAGTAAAACAAAGATATTTTTTTAAAATTGATATGGAATTTAATTTATTCGAAAGATAATCTTCTGCCATTATAATTTAAATATGACTTCTGGCATATGACCGCCACGGCTGGCTCGGACGTAGTTCAAAAAATTCAAAATTCAATAACTTTATTTCTTTAGGCTTACAAAATAAGCACTTAGACAAGTCAAATTTTATACATAAACAGCTTAATAATAGTAATTATTATCAAATAAGAAACAAAATGTTATTGATTTTGTTCGCTTCAATTTTTTGTCCACTTGTGGAAGAAGCGAAAAATAAACCACTAGTAAGTGTATAACGCTTAAAAATTTAATACAATGTTATTCGCATAGTCTAATCTGGAGGTCCAATTTTCGATGACTTTTTCCAACATTTGTGGCCGTATAGCGGCAATAACGCGGCGAATGTTGTCCTCCAAGTGGTCAATCGTTTCGGGTTTATCGGCGTAGACTAGCGACTTCACATATCCCCACAGAAAATAGTCAAGCGACGTTAAATCGCACGACCTTGGAGGCCAATTTACGGGTACGTTCAATAAACTGATTGTGGCACGAGCTGTGTGACATGGTGCGCCGTCTTGTTGATACCACAGCTCGTGCACATCATGGTTGTTCAATTGATGAACGGAAAAGTCAGAAATCATGCCTCTATAGCGGTCACCATTGACTGTAACGTTCTCGCCAGCATTGTTTTTAAAGAAGTATGGACCAATTATTCCACCAGCCCATAAAGCACACCAAACAGTCAGTTTTTCTGGATGTAACGGTGTCTCAACATACACTTGAGGATTATTTTCACTCCAAATACGGCAGTTTTGTTTAAGTTAATCGAATTAATTGCTTTGATGGACGATTATGTCGACCGTAAAATAGCCATAGTGCGCGATACGTGTTTTGAACAGAACCATGATTATCAAAATAAATTTGCACAATTTGGAAGCGTTATTCAGGCGTCAGTCTATTCATGTTGAAATGCCAAACCAAACTAAACGTAAATCACTTGACAGCACACAAAATGGGCGCCAGTTAAAAAAGTGTAGCCAACTTAAAGTTCTATACCTCTAGAAAAAACACATTTACCTCAAAAAAATAATAATGAGAGTATGGGAGATACTTTATTGTGAATATTCGCTTAAATTTTACATGTACCATTTATTTTAGTCCACAACGCGCCAATAATATACATAAAAGAAAAAGATAAAATTTATGCAGATATCGACGATCCCTTAAATATAACGTGTGAAGTTATAGGATTTCCAAAGCCAGATATTACATGGATTAATATAACTGACAAAAGCGAGCTAAAATCTGTAAGAGATTTATTGATATTTTGAATAGTAAAATGTTCTCAATAATAGATGTTCAATTTTAAAGACAGTTAAAGATAAAAAATTATTTGCTGCAGTACAAAACAGACATAAAAATATAATTTGATAAAATATAACATACCTATTAGTCTAGTACTCATTTCAGAAAATAGAAGAAATAACGCCATACCATTTCGTGAGTCGGCTAAACGTTGTTAAGGTATCCTCGAAAACCACCTTTCAATGTCAAGCAAACAATTCGCTCGGGGCTATAAAAGATGAGATTGAAATTATTGTGAAACCATATTTTAAGGATCTGCAATGCCCAGAAGGTAAATTATTTCGGTCATGCATTTTTTTTTTTTTTTTTTAAGGTTGTAAGGATTTTATTACTAAAGAAAATGTTGTTGTTTAAAATGTCATGCATTTTAAATTAATATGCATCGAATTTTCTTCACTGGAGTGTTTAAAAATATACTAAAACTTACAGATAAGACTCACGATATTGGTTTTAACAAAACAGCTTTATTCGTTTGTAAAGTTGACGCTTATCCACCTGCTGAAGTAATTTGGTATAGAAATGAGACACTATTTTTAAAGAAAGACTTGTCTGTGTCATCCGATGGTCTTACCCTTACAATTAAACACATGCAGCCTGTCGACCAAGGAAGATATAAATGTGAAGTCAAAAACTCCATCACAAGTTCTGAATGTCCATTCGCCATTCGGATGTCTGGAGTTGGTATGAGACTTATTAATAGCTCTGGCAGTTTTTTTGTTCAGGATTTTTTAAAACCTCTGCTTGTTTTCTTTTCAGTTAGACCTAAGATTGTTGCATCACTTAAAACAATGAATGTTGTTGAAAACTCCAATGCCATAATCCACTGTCGGTTTGTATATTTTACTTCTTTACCTTCGCTTGGTTTGTACTTTTCCGTATCTCTCTTTAGATAGAATGTATATGCATTAAAATGTATATTTAGAAATTTTGCACATTCAAGTGCCTGTAGTTATTAATTTATGATATTCTATTTTTCAGATTAGAAAAAGGAACCCCTACGCCCACAATCAAATGGTATCACAATGACATTGAAATAGGGGGCGCTAAAGATCGTGAAGATTTGTCATTTACATATATAAAAAGAGGAGAACAAGGAAATTACAAGTGTATAGCGACTAATTTAGCTGGCAACGATTCAATGGAAACTGATATAATAGTAGATTGTTAGTTTAGCATTACTTTACTTTTACACATCGATACCTAACCTACTAAACATCTACACACATCAACATTGTCTAGGGATATTTCATTTTGAAATGATTTGCTTACAAAATATTTGCCTTTTAGAAAAAGTTTATATATGGAATTAAACCTCTTTTGTTCCCTTTTCAAACTTTGAAAAAAAAAAAAAAAAAGAACACAATAAACAAAAGATAGAATGGGGATTTAATTTAATTTATACAACGTTAATTTTGCATAAGATAAATTAACTTTTATTTAATTATCAATAAGTGCTATCTAAGTAATTTTAATTTTAACGGATCTTGTGATATTCGTAATGTCATGGAACGTCGACATTTAAGCAGAAAAGAAATGATAAGAGCGATATTCATGTTACAAGCCGGTGCTATCCAACGCGTGGTGGCCAATACCCTAAACACCAATGAAAACGTAATTTCTCGATTGTGGTCACGTTATCGTATTACTGGGGATGTAAGAGAGTGCCATACTGGATAAAACGAGTAACCACCCCTAGACAGGATCGTTTTCTCCAAAATTCCGCCAGGAGGGAACCCAATCTCACAGTAAGGCAGTTAGTGCAAAGGCTTTAGTCAGACCATCAGCTGTCAGTCAGCGACCAAACCGTCAGAAGAAGGCTACATGAAGTCTATCTTCATTCTCGTAGGCCACTTCGTGTGCCAGCTCCACGACGAGGCAATCGCGGAAGGCGACTTCTTTGGGCTCAAGAACATTTGTTATGGAACAATGGCCAATGGACAATGGTTCTCTTTACTGATGAGTCTCGGTTTGGATTCCACCCCGATTCACGAAGAACACGTGTTTGGAGAGTTCCAGGCAGAGAAAGTCGACTCCAGCAGCCACAAGAGGTCCATTCGTACCGAGGTGGGACAATCATGGTTTGGGTGGGAATTCGTATTGGCGCGCGAACCGAGCTCATTTGGATAAGAGGCAGCATAACTGCACTAAAATACCGGAACGAGGTCGTAGAACCTGTGATCATCCCTCATAGAGTTCAAATAGGCCAGGAATTTCAGCTGATGCATGATAATGCCCCTCCACACACGGCGTGTTTAGTGTCAGCTGCCCTTCAGGAACAAGATGTCGCGGTTTTGGACTGGCCTGCACAGTCACCCGACTTAAAACCCAATTGAAAACGCTTGGGACATGTTGCAGCGAAGGGCTTTCAGAAATTTGCCGTCAAATTTGACCACAGAAGACCAACTTTATTGCCATTTAAAAAGAACATGGGATCGCATACCCCAGCGAGACTTTGACACCCTAATTTTGAGTATGAATAATCGGTGCAGATGTGTTATCAACGTCAGGGGAGGCAACAACGATTATTAATTTGTAAAAAGGTAATTTTATAAAGTCATGGCAACGTAAAAATAGTTTTAACACAATTTACCGAACCTTGTAAATTTTTAGAATTTTCGAGATTTTGTTTCGATTAAAATTTTTATTAAAAATAATATCAAACAGTTGTTTTATTATTATTCTTAATATACAACACAAAATAAAGATTCTGGCCATACCTAGTTTTCTAAAGAAATTATTTTCAGTTTTTGTAAAAATCAACAAAATGTTGAATATCCCTAGACAATGTTGATGTGTGTATATGTAGGATGAAGAAATAAAGTTTTTAATAAAATTAATCTTTTTTTACTAATAAAACAACTAAAATATCTCCGTCGTTTTACAGATGCACCAACCATGATAGAGGATGACAATCAAACATTATCATTTCTAGTCGACAGCAAAGTTATTCTTAAATGTTTGGCAGATGGTGTACCTAAACCTACTATAACTTGGTCTAAAGATGACTCTCCTTTAAATAGCTTAGAATTCGTCACAAACAGTGATAACAGCCTTGAGTAAGTTATACGTATAATAGATACCTCAAATTAGGCTAAAATATCTTGAGCTTCTTACTTAGGTAAGAGACCAGTGTACAGTGGTTTGTAATTGTTTTAGATTTGATTTGGGATTAGCTGACACGGGAACTTATAAATGTGTGGCCGTTAACTATCTTGGAACAGCAATGAAATCTGTGATTGTAAAAGGTGGGCATAGCACCTATCGAGTGACTGATCTTTGATAACGTGGTAACAAAAACGCGTTATCTGATCATCAAGGAATGTTTTCGAGGTTCTATTTGGTTAGATGTAATGTTGTTTTTGTGGCTGTTTTGCAGTGGATACCCCACCTACTGTTTTAATCGAAGGCGATTCAAAACAGAGGGTCAGTTACGATGGATTTTTGCAGCTGAAGTGCTACGTGCACGCTCATCCCGCTCCGGACATTCGATGGACTGACACCACAAGTCTCAAGGCGTTGATTGCTCCCGTATGTTATCCCGATAAAATTACTTAGAAAAACTACGTTTTCTGTGTGTTTAATGAGATCATATCGTTACCGCAACACAACCGAGATCAATCGAGATTGTGTTCAAATGCAATGGAGCTCTTTATAATAAAACAATGCCCCGCTCTAATGATTTAGTATTTTGTACCCCTATTTTTTTTAGATTTTCGCAACGAAACCTCCGTATGGATATGTAAGTATCCTTAACATTACTAGAGCAGTAAAAAACACCACTTACCAATGCGAAGCTGAAAATATACATGGTGATCACAAATCGTCGGTTGACGTTGAGGTTGGCACTAAACCGTTCTTCAATGTAATAGGTGAACCACGTGGTAAGTAAAACTACTTTTTAGACAATTTCATCTTCTGTCTCGAAATGCTCTTTGAGCTAAGACCATTATATTTGGTTGGTCCCTACGACCTAATAAAATGACTAAATTTCAGACACAGTCATACCTTACCAAGCACAAGGTCACTTATATTGTAATATCGATGCATATCCGCCAGCTAAAATAACTTGGTACAAGAACTTGAAGGAAGTGACAAGTAAGGACGGTTTGATTGTAACAGATGGTATACTTACGTTCAAAAACATGGAACCATTTCAAAGTGGGAGATACACTTGCGAGGCGAAAAATAGTGAAATAACTAAAACTTTTGTAGTAAACGTTACGGTTTCAGGGCTCGGTAAGTAATCATTACATACCTTAAACAATTGAACTTATATAAACGGTTTGAACGTATTATTTATATTCTAGAGTATCCAAAAATATTAAGGACCTAATCAGAAAAAAGAAACTACATCAGGGAAGTTTTAGTCCGTGCTTTAAATATTACCTTGTCATGCAAGTAAGTTCTAACCTCGGAAATATTGAAACGTTTATACAGTAAATAGAAACTAAATAAAAAATGTAAGACGTTTTTGTTTATAGAATTGAAAAAGGAATTCCGAAGCCTTCTGTAAAATGGATGTACAAAAACAAGCACACGCTCAAATACATGGAAATCGAAGATGCTAGAGACATGGAGACTTATAGCGTGACAGTATCCGCTGATACTTTACAATACGCATGTGAAGTATCAAATCCACGAGGATCGGACAGTCTGAAAATGAATTTGACATTACCGGTTAATCGTGAGTTCAGTTTTTGAGAGTTAAAAACAACGTTAGTGTCGGTTGTTGGAACTTTGTTGCAATATAGATTGTGAAAGAACGCGACTACTAAAAATATAATAAACTGATTTCGAAACTAACTTCAAATAAATTATTCCATACAAGTTTCTTTCCGAAGCTACGCACGCGTTGTATCCGTGAAATGGATAATAACTAACCTATGTTTTATTTCAAAGTTTAAACCTAAATCTGCGCAAGTTCATAAAAATATTTTAGCCTGATCCGTTCAGTAGTTTTGGGTGAAGAGGTTACAAACATTCATCCATCAAAACTTTCGCATTTATAATGGTGTGATGTGATTTTAGAACAAATAAAGAAAAAAGGGAAAAATAGAAGAACTCTTCTTGGTGGTACTCCAAATACATTAAAGCTAGAATGCAGAGTAAAAAAGATCAAAAACCTCCCGAGACCTAAAATAAAATGGATTTACAAAGGAACTAAAGATAATCCAAAATACGAAGAACTATTAACGTAAGTAACATCTTTTGCGCGATTCGTTTAAAAAAACAATTTTCAGCCATTCGCTCGTGTTTTGATGCGATTAAAAAAATATTTATACGTCATGGTCATTTTTTATGTATCTTTGATAACCTAACGTTAACGGCACAGAGTAAGCAAAGGTACCAATAAATATCCATTTTGCTTGCAGCTCAGCAGATAGGGATAAACTCGGGTACCATACGACCACGTTCAAATCGTACAACGTTACCTACGAACAAAGAGGACTGTACTCTTGTATCGCCACTGATTGTTTTGGGATACAAAGCTCTGACACATTCATTGTCGATGTTAACAGTAAGTTTTTTAATAGCATTACGAATTTCGACATTTTGTGTTATGTATATTTTATGCGTAATAAACAAGTTTTTATTTCAATTGTAATTACTCGTTCTAATTTGTTTCTATTATTTGAGTGTAATTCTCACTGAACATTCATCTGAATCTTTGTTTATGTAATATTAAATTCTGCCCGCGGCTTTGAACGCGTAAACAGGGTGTCCCGAAACTCAACGTCAATCCAAAAGCGGAGGATAGGTGAAATAAATTCAGAATTTTAGATTTTTAGTAAAAACCCTATAATTCAGAAACCATTAAAAAAATAGACTGGATGGAAATAGACCCATGAATTAATGGTTTTTCTGGGTTGCCATAAACCCACCTCCGCTTTCGGCTTGACGTTGAGTTCTTCATAACAGATTCAGGCAGATCCAATCTGTAGTATTTCGCGTTGTCTTCAGCAAAATATCTTGACGAGCTTTCATTTTTATTATAACTATGTACTTAGTTTGTCACTGTTTTTTGTTCTTAAAAATTCGAAAATTATTATGTCCAAAAATTTAACTTTAACACTCAAACTGTCTAGTGTCTAATCTTTACCGGAAAGCTTTGCCAATTTGCCACTAGGTTTCGAGTTCAAGTCCCGCTTATTGTAATATACCAAGTAATGGTTTGGGTAAAGGTAATTACTTTATGCCAATAAAACACAGATTTGTTCGGTGGCACACGTCCACTCGATATGCCGCACCTTGTGCGAATGCATCCCCCGCGTGCCCCGCGGGATATACAGCCTTGTTAGACGAGCACATCCAATGGCCGTGAACATTTAATATAATCAGAATGCTACACTTATTAAGTTTTCATACAGCAGGTTCATTAGTTTAAATATGTATGTTGCAGCTCCACCTGAAATACTCAATAGAGTTAAAGTATTAAGAGCAGTGGTAGACGATACAGCGTTGAGCATCCACTGTATCGCTACAGGACATCCCAGGCCGAAGTACAGGTGGACACATGAGGGAATTACTGAGGAAGGTAATAAAATAGAAATAATCAATATTATGAGTCACTCATGATATTAAATAAATAGATAATGCTGTGTGAATTGCCCAGCATTATTTATTATTTATTTATTTAATTAATTTTATAGTAAATAAATAAATACCAAAAATAAAGAAAAACACAACCAGTAAAACCAATAGCGCTACTATCAGTCTGCAAGTAACCTGGTTTATTTATCTCTGGATGTACAGTCGTCGATCGATGTGCCTAGACAGATTCGAGGAACTCGGTTACTAGGTAGTTTATTACTGATTATTTATTGCGTATTTTTTCTTATTATAACGACCTCTGTGGCGAACCTCTAAGCTCCCATACAAACGTACTTTCCGATTCATTTATAAATGTATTAAAATCGGGTACGTAGTCCCCTATACATTTTGGATACATAATGTAAGGCTGATAAGTATGGGAGCTTCTGTACATTGCTTAGTGTCTTGTTGTTATGTATTAATGAAAAAAAGTCTTCAAAAGACTGCCACTCTTCATATGCCACCTCCAAAGAATGGTAGGTTAATTCATGGTAACTTCGCTTCGGGTTGACTCGCTGTAGTAGGTCTGGACCCGGGTTCCGTCAATTGTGTAAATCTTTGTAGATAATCGAAGAGGTCCCCCTTCAAACTGGAGTAAACTTCTTCCACATTACTGTATACATCATGAGAAAAATATGACAATTCGCTTTTGTTTGCGCGCGGCGTGGTTTTCAATAATAACAGATGTATTTCGCGAAACTTTGTCCAGTTTTCTTCAACACACGTGCCCTTTGTTTTCCTTGCTAAAGGACACTTTTTGGACTGCTGACTCGTAGAGTGCCCGCAAGATAAGTCTGCGCGCGACTGGCGGCGCATTTAATGTTGCCAACTAAACTATTTTTTGTTTTCCTCAATTTAATAAAAAATAAAATTACGGTAAGTATCCATACTCAAATTTGATTCGTAATTGAAGTATTCTGGCTCGGTCTAATTCATGCTCTTACTAATTTCTTTCCGATTGCATTTTATCTAACATTATAAAATAATATTTTATTTAATAATGTTAGATATAATGCCAAAAAAATAGTATTAACAAATATTATAAAAAAAAATATTTTATAATATTAGAATTTTTTATAGTTAAATCATATTTTATTTTTTATATTATATAAAATGAAAAAGGAAATAAAAAGTCCATGGGAACCTTGCAAGTCTTTTATTGAATACCTATTAGTATCGGTAAATTTTGTATATGAATGGTCCTGCAGAGGGTTTATGCCTTCCATTTGAACATCTTCATCCGAATCAGCACCCGAATCAGCAGAATCATCAGAAGACTCTGATGATGTGTCACCTGCAATATTAATTATAAACCTTTCCATTTCCGTATCCATTAGCCTGTCTGATTCGAAATATTTGTCTTCTATTTTTTCAACATGAATGCAAACATTCAACCATTCTTCTGCCGTCACAGTTCTAAACGCCGTCTCAGTAATTGCAGATATTTCGCTAGGAGCTTGAGCGATATTTTTCTCAGCAATGCGCCTCTTCACAATTGCCCAAATCTTTTCAATCGGATTTAAATCACAGTGGTAAGGCGGTAAACGCAAAACCTCATGTCCATATTCATTTAACATCTGTTCTATTTCATACTGAGGGTCCCCCTTGTTTCTTTTGATTAAAACGTATAATTGCGCTTTTGTCCAACAATCGTCGAATTCAATTCCATTTTTGGTAAGCCACTCTTAGAGCTCTGCTTTTGTATTATTAATTGTAGGCGCTTTATTTACCTGCTTGCAGTGGTATGACGCATTATCCATCACTACAATGCTATTTGATGGTAGATTCGGCACAATTTTTTCTTTCATCCACCGCATGAAGTTCGCAGAATTCATATCGTCATGATAGTCAGTCGACTTGGATTTGGACTTGAATAGTAGCAGTCCGTCTTCAACAAACCCAGTTTTACCTCCAGCATGGGCTATAATCCATCTTGCACCGACGCTATCAGAAGCAAGAATACCTGGCTCTGCCTCCGATTGCCAACATTTTTGGAGGTGGTATGAAGCATGTATATATGTTTCGTCAAGATAAATTACGGGTCCATTTTCCTCCCGACGATTCTTGCGCAGCCTCTGAATATACCTTGCTCTCCAAGCAGCAATATCGCTGCGTTCCATTAATACTTTTCTTTTAGACTGGCACTTTTTGTATTTGTAGCCCATAGTCTTTAGAATAGTCCTCAAAGATGTTCTGCCATATTTAAAATCAATATCTGCTTTCAATGCCAACCAAAGTTTATTTATGGTAGGAATCTCCTTCTTCACGACGTAAAACGATTGAATTGTATGCCTTATAGTTATAGCGCACTTATCGAAATCATCTAATTCATCAATTTTTTTCTCCCGATTCCTGGTTTTACCCGGAGTAACAATTTTTGAAGATGAAGCTGATGCTACATTACCCTCTTGAGTAATTTGGGTGACGGTACGTTCGGAAACGCCTAAAACAAAATAAAAGCAATGCTTAGTACTCGTACAATAATTAATTCCATGATAATTATTATTGATGACACGACGAAAACTATAAATGAATAACGAGTTTAGAAAATGTGGGGAGTTTTATTGTTATGGCAGGCAACCCTAAAATTACCTGTCAAATACGCAACGCGGGCTCTAACTTTGGAAAACGGTACTGTAGGCCCGTTATTCTCTCGTTCTTCTTCACAAGCACGTTTGACCTTCAGGACAATATCCCTGCCAGCACTTTTAATCACTTTAGGCATAGCGATGGCGATTATTTACTTTGAAAATGAATAAAAACACGGAACACAACACCACTCTTGACACCTCACATTAACGTCAAGATGGCGGCGTACGATTAGTTCCGAAATCGGCCGCGCGCAGAGTTATCTTGCGGGCACTCTAGTCACACCAGCTTATCACACCAGTGTGACAAACAGGATTTTTTTTCTTGTTTGTCACACCACTGATTTATCTACACCATTTATCACTTGTCATTCCTAACTAGTGCTGTGTGAAGGTTTTTAAAATAAAATAAAAAATCTTCAAAGTACGTATTAGTGTATATATTTAACGACTTTAAAGAGGAGGTTCTATTTTCTTTTCACGACTAGCTACAACTAACGTAATGTTTCTAAGAAATGTCCCAGTGATATTTCACCATTTGAAAGTTTGTTTTGGCAGGAAAGTATAAACTTATCTTTATCAGTTTGATTGACCCTTCTTTTTTTTTCGGTAGTAATTTCCTTTTCATTGAATAATACTGTCAATAATTTCGGTATGGTGACGTAATTCTTGTTTATTTTTTTATTTAATTGGGAGTGCCAACATTCGCAGACATTGTTTGTTCTGTGCCTTTGAGCAACTACATTCCAGTCGGCAATATATTGTCCATCATTCAGCCATTGTCGGGCCATGTATGTTATGAACTGTTTCATCTTTTCTCCACTCAATTCATTAGATTCAGTTTTTATGTACTCCCATCCGCTTTTAACTAGTTCTATTGGAGTTAGCGGCAATGCCGTACATAATCCCACAATTCTTTTATGTTGTTTACTTTTTAAACCAATTGATTTCGCCTTTCGCCATAAGCTCTGACAAAAATGAAAGTAACATTTCTTTACCGCTATATCTGAAAAAAAATATCTTAAGGCATTTGCTAAGGCAATCTCAAAATCCGCGTGGAATACAGTGGGACACCAATCGGGAAATTTGACATTGTGCAATGTGGTCGAGGTGCATCGCCAGAGAAAAAAAAGAGGTTGGTACATCCTTCTGATTACCAGCGAAACTAATTTGTAAACCTCACTGCAGAAAACTAACTAATAGCTAATAGTTTAGTTCTGTGCCAAATACTTCATTACGTAGACACTACACTAGCAACACATGTACATGGTTAAGAAAAATAAGTAATGTGACAATCGAGAAAAAAAATCCTGTTTGTCATACTGGTGTGATAAGCTGGTGTGACTACGAGTCAGCAGTCACTTTTTGTAGTTCGTTTGAGCCTTATTAACCACTTGGCTAAGTCCTCAAGCTCACTAATGTATTTTTCCGCCATTGTTATTTAGGTATATACGTCCGACTTTCACACAACTTTGATTAGTTTTTGTAATATTGTCACTGCAGTTCGTGAGTAATACGTAGGTAGGTTGTTTTATTCACTTGAAATCACTATAAAATATAGGAAAATTATTATCATTAATTACATTCACATGGTTTGTTGCGCACTCAAATTTACGAAAGCCTTTTCACCATGCAGGATGATCATCGATATTTTTCGCAGGCACTGCCAGCAGCCACAATATGGCTCGTTTAAGACCACTATGTTCAGTTTTATTCTGTTTTACTTTTGATTTGCCTATTTGGGAGCTGAATGAAAACATGTCCATACATTGCCGGTGGTCTTTTTATTGTCTTTAGATTTCAACTTCAACGTCTTTTAAAAAAAATCGCATCTGTTCTGCAAAGTGCTTCCTCATTGTGGTTTTTGAGATCTAAAATCCCACGAAGAATTGATTAATTTATACTTTGCTCGCTCCTGCTGAGTATTGCTCCAGAATGTCTTTTGAAAATCCTTTTCAAAATCATCCAGTCACCCAATTTTCACTGAATAACTCTTACATTTTTAATGTCGTCCCCGATAAACACTCCATCCGTTACTCGTAAAGGTAAAGGTAAGTTTCTCGACCGTTGGCCACGTGATGTACGTTATCTTGACCCTAAGGCAACAGATTGTAAGGATGATTTGCTTTCTAGTAACTGGTTCATTTTAGGCATTAATTGTTCTAGTTATGTCCCGATGGGGCTGAGCCTAAACTCTCTGTAGCTCCAGCGGTGAGGGTAGCTTTTTCGAGCTCTATCACGTCTAAACGCCTAACTATTTCATATAATTTTGTGCCTACGACTTGAAATGCGGTCTTATGACTTGAATCGGTTTTTATATTTGAAGACTGATTGTCCTTTGATGATGTGAGCTTCCCTAGAGCAGCGCCTCTTCCTGCTCCGCGCCTCTTACTTTTTCGTACCCCGTTTGAAGACATTATTATTATGCTAACAGTATAGAATATGAAGCAATAACTGTTATCATGCACTAGAGTTTCTGAAATTCAAGAATAACTACTGAATTTCTGTAATGAATTTGGTTAAGCATGCCCAGAAAGATCACAATAGACAGGCCGTTACAGAAAACACTTGCTTTTATCATAATCCAAAAAAACAAGTCTGACTTCCGAGAGTGACACGTGCTTACGTCACTGCAGTGTCCTGATGCCACTTATTGCAACAAAACATGGAAGTTGGGAAATAAATAAAAAAAAACACGAAAAATTTCGATCGCTCATTTTGTTTGTTAGATTAGTCATAATAGTTTTAGTAAAAAAGTAGTTATTGTGATAAATAATTAGTTCGCAAAAAACCACATTGTTATATCAGATGCGTACAGGTAATGTCAGAAGCTCGTAGAGTTAATTTTACGCTACTGGTAGTACTAGTAAACAGATGCGTCCTCTCATTCGCTGATGGCATCGATGACGTAGGTTTGTGTCACCCACCTGACCGGCGTGTCTCGGAATACCATTCCTGGCGAAATATATATATAAACCATGGTTTTTATTAAATTCTCCATTCTCTATTTTAGGTGCTGATACACTCACGCTGTACAATATTACCACACGCCATGCAGACTTTTCTAATCGCACGGCCTTCTTTGACTGTGAAGCATATAACAGTGTAGATGCCGCTAATGCTAAGTTTAAAGTTATAATTGACGGTAAGCGCAAAATCTAGTAATCTTAAATTTTGAGCTTTTAAATATAATGGTAGCTAACAAATTGTACATTTTACACCTAGGCGAGAACGTGCCTTATTTCATACCGAGTGAGTCAATTGGGCCTTAAAACACGAGGTAGGAATCGCTCTTTCTTTCGGGTACATAGTGCTATATTTGCGTAGCATAAGGTAATTAAGATCTGTAACTTTTCTATGGTCTGAAATAAATGATTGTTGACGAGGAAAAATCTTCAAAATCACTCGTGTAAATTGAAAATGTAAACTCGAATAATGTGAAAAATTTGATTTTCACGTGATGTTTTTTGCAAATAGGTATTATTCCCAATAGTACGGAAGAGGCCAAATCATACGGTGGATTCGGAGTCAAAACTTTGTGTCGTTTGACCTATTATGAAAATAACCTGCGGCTGCTATTTCAGAAAAAAAAAACATAACACGTTAGAAATGAATTTCCATACACTTTTCTCTCCTACTAAACGCGTGAGAAATTAAATTCCATAGAGTTTTCCATCCCGCTTTTTAGTACGCTTGCAATGACGAACTTTCTAGGTTATGTTTGGAACAGGAATAATCAACTTTCTGAGTAGGTGTAGTATAAAAATTATTTACTTTAGATATAAATATTATGACAGTATATCTTAATACATCTATGAAAATCTAATGTATACGCACAAAAATAGAGACAGCTTTTTGAAAAATGTGATGTTCATAACATGAATACAAGAAACAAGAACAAACTACACATCCCGTCATATAGATTATGAAATGTAGGGAAACCATTTATTTTCCACTTCTTCCACTTGTGGTTAAAAATTTTAAGTGGACAAAATGAATAACACCTTGTTTCTTATTTGATGATTATTACCATTTAGAAATCTGTTTATAGTATCAATTTGACTTGTCTAAGTGCTTCTTTTGTAAGAAAAGTTTCACAAGAAATAAACATTATTGATATTTTATATTACTCTTTAAAACGTCCTCTCCACAGCTCCTTTTCAGCAACTGATTTGAGCCATTGCGCTAGTAGACGGTACAACTATTGAGGTTTCCAAAAGATGTAACAAAAGGTTTTTTGTTATAGTGCTTACCTCGCACTTTGGGTATCTCTAAGCAATGAAATAAGTTCCCAAAAAAGGCGGGTTCGAGTCCCGCCGAAATCGAACATTTTTGGGAACATATTTCATTTCTTAGATGTAACAAACGTTATGAAGCCAAAATATTTATTTTTTCAGATTACCCCTCCCCGCTTGGTAATCCCAACTCTACGTTAAAAATTGAATTGGGTAAAGACGTCCCACTGGTTTGCCCCATTCCTCATGGAGATGGTGATCTTCTTCGATGGTATAAGGTAAAGCCTTTTTTGGGCTTCGTTTGTCCGAATGAAGCTATTTTAACACATTCATAAGAATGTCAGTTAGTGACACAATGAAGCGGTGGTGCACCCTTCAGGTCGCACAGCCGGCCTGCAAAATTGCAGGCTTTAACAAAAGTGCAATAACTAGGTTCAAGCTGCTTTCGAGAAAAACGCAGTAAAAGATTATATTTTCGTTTTAGTTTGCATTTCCATCCCCCCCCCCCCCCCCCCCATACAAGGTATCGACTCGAAACCGTCATAAGATTATTGATAAAAATGTACAGAATATTACGTTGTACCTAGAATTGGTTAATGTGTTAATTAAACTATTTAAAATCACAGTATTGAACTGATGTTTAGGACTGTTTCTTAAATAGACAATGTTTAACATTCGCTTTTATTTTGGATGAAATTGATTAGTAATAATAATAAAGGTTAGGAACGACCTCCAGGTCCGAGTCAACGCCTTGCAGAACTTTTGAAGCTATATTAAATTGCTTCAAAATAGCTCCCCAAAAATTACCTGCGGCTTCATTTCTGACCAAAGCAGTTTGGTTGCTAGAGTCACCTTTTATGGCTTCAAGGGCCCCCACTATTATTTGATTCCAGTCTTTGTTAAAACTGGAACAAGCATCGTCCCTAGCCGACCATTTTGTCTGGGATAAGCTTTTCAAAGTTACATTTCCGGTCGTAGTCAAGAAATCTTGCAGTATTTTTGCACGCTCCGTAGACGCTGTAAAAAATACGTACAGATTCTGCAGCAACCCGAAAAACATTGTACCTACCTTCTAGGCAACATTCAGCTGCCGATTTGCCGATGATTTTTATGAATGTGCCGCGCAAGGCACGTATGTCGCATATTGGCATTTATCGGACGAGTTAGATGGAAAACATAGAAATCGTTCAACTTGGTCTCCATTACCTTTAACAAATCGCAGGATTAATGAGAGGAAAGGAGAGGATCTACATGCGTGTTATCGGGGGTTGAATCTACACTGAAGGAAAAGTACTTGGCCCTTGGAAGCTGTTCGATTATTGTTGGTGTGACTTTAGCTCCCATTATTTTAATATTTTTTTCATAATTATGTCGCGAAAAACAAATAAGATGTATTGCATTTGCCAGGATTGCCCAAATTTCGTACATGTTTTGCCAGAAACAGATCAAATTCAGCAATTGCTGATGTATGTACCTAACCTAACTAATATAGTACATGCTATTAATTTTTGAACGCAAATGTTTTTAAGGTACCTTCTTTTTGGTAGGTAGGTATAGGTATTGACAGTATTGTAGGTAAACAATTGGTTGGGTTTTGGGTTTGAATGGCAATTAAAATATAATATTTATTTTAGTTATTTAAGCTTGACAATAAAAGGCAGAGAAGGCCGCGAGGTGCGGCTTAACCGCCCCTCGCATCCTACCGCCCCGGGCCATGGCCCCCTTGGCCCTAGGGTAAATACGCCCCTGCGTGAACTCGTCCAGGTTTGAGCGTACATACACCGCCACTTGCATTATCACAATGCAGGGTAGTGTAAGTATTCATAGCTCTTTAAAATATGGAGGTTCATCTTGATTTGGTCCAGCATTTCCCCCCACCCTCTTTCGTACACCACATTCCAGCTTATACTCATCTGACAGGGTATTACCCCATTTGACAATGTCAGTCTAAATATTATACTATTATATTTTTTTAAAAGTTGAGTCTGTTTCTATTGTTTTTATTTAAGGGGGTTATTTATTATATATCTTTATAGCCATATGGTGTGTTGCAGATCTTACTATTTGGAATTTTGTATAGGGGAGAGATAATTCGTTTTTGTTTCTAATGTTCTGAGGAGATCTTTGGTGTCTTTCTTTTGTTTGTTCAAAAAAGTTTTATTGTTTTTTACGAATTTAACTAATTCATATATTATGTATATTGATGTAAAGTTAATGTTTTTAGGTTTTTAAAATGCAATCTGCAGCTTTCTTTTTCATCTATGTTAACTAAAATTCTAATACTATTTTCTGTAGGATAAATAGTTGCTTATGGGTTATTACAGTGTTTTAGAAAAAAGTTATCGCCATACATGTGGCTTGGTTCTCGTATTTCAAAAAACCACCTTGGCGTTATTCGGTTACGGATCTTTTTTGCGAGGTGATAGAACCGACCTTTAGGACCATTTTGGTATATTTAACTAATTTTTGACCTAAGTGTGTCTTTTCAGCGTAACTACGTCCATTTTATTGTGAACTATTGTAAATAAATTGACATAATCCAAGTGTGCCCAGTGCTCCTACGGAGTATAATTGAATATGGGTATGTATCTACCTAAAACAGCGTATTTTTTAGTTATAACCGAATATTTAATCGGGTTGCTATTTTAAATGGAAACTTGTAACCAGGTCATTATTAACATATTAAGGTTAATTACAAAATCCGTAAGAGGTCCCAAAGATTTACGATTGAACCGACTAAGGGTTTCGTGGCTTAGTTGGTTAGAGCACACCCGAACTGAGGGTGGGGCGCGGGTTCGAGTCCCGCCGAAACAGAAAATTTTTGGGAACTTATTTCATTTCTTAATGCAGTATTGTATTAATTAAGCACGAACGCTCAATTAATACAATACTCGTGGAAAGCAAAATTTCAAATGACTGCCGGAAGTGGTTCCGGCCAATTTTCAAACATATTTCAATAATTTCTATATATAAATAAATATCATAAATGTTTCAGTAGAACGTAGGCTGCTAAGATGTTTGGTTTTGGGGATTAAATTTATTCGGGGGACAACCTTTATTGTGTGCTCTATTCCACACCACCATAGAGGTTGAGCACAAGGTGCGTTTTTTTATAGTGGTATCCCCATTAGGCCTATTCCACTTTTGATGACGGAACGGTTTCGATACTTCGTTCTATTATATTCCGAGGTTTTTTAAGTTAAGTGTTATCTTTAAGAACACATGAACAAAGTGTCTTCATGTTATGTTTAGAGACAATAAGAAAATTACATCGAAAATTTCAACGTTAGAAATATATATTTATGAAATTCATTCATTAATTCATATTCATTTATTGTAATTAAGTTAAAATGAAATTATCCTCTCTATGGCTAGATTGGAATAATACTCTAATGTATCTAATATTAATTTAAAATGTATATTAGGCAATAAAAACAAAATCTTACATCTAAACCTATACCCACCGGTTGGTTACAAATGTCGATATCGTATAAGCATAATTACTTTTTATTCCGGTTTGTTTAGAACACGTCCGCACTGGGCGTGGTTCACTTGAAGAATGCCGGAGTACCTATATCTGGACGTCGTTATCACTGCATCAGGCTGGCGCTTGGGTGCTGATTCTCGCAGTCATAATAATTATCATTTCTACACAGCTTCTGTCTACAGACAAAAATATATAGAAATTAAATTGATACCTAGAATTGACGTCTGTAACATCAATTAGCATGAAGGTCTTTGCCTGAAAAAACAGCGTTAAGCAGAAAATATTCAGCACTCGCTCTGAGCCAACCCCTATTTCGGCACAGGATCATGGAGGCAGAGATACCGTATTTTACCATCACCCTTTTTTGTCACTTACATCCATGTTAAATTGTTCTTGTTTTCCGCTTGTTTGTTGTTTAATTGTGTGTACCTGTGTCCAAATAAATGTATTTCTATTTCTACCTTTGTGTTTGATTGTACTCCGAGGGTCAAGTGGGGAAATCATTGGGAAAATAACAAATAAGTACCTGTTTATTGTGGTCTTACCCCGACCCACACTAGCGCCGGCATCTATTAGCTATAAAGGTTTTTCAAAATATTCATTGGTCAGTTTGTGATACATATTATAAGCTTTTTTAATCCTCAATACTGCACTGTGACTAATTTAGGGGCTCGTACTCTCCGTGACCGGCCCGCATGTAAGAAGTTAAGGGTTGTCACTTAGTTCGTGGATACATAAACCTTTATTAACAAAGAAAATTACAATCAAATAATAGAATTAAATTAAAACTAGTATTTACAATTGAAACAATTGAGCTAACTGCAGACTGTTGCAAACAATCTACAAGTAAGGTTTTTATTTATTATAGTACTCTGGGTAATTTCTAAGAAATTAATAAAAACCTTAGAATCAAGCAACGGCAAAACCTCTCGTCAAAGAACTAAATGTAAATTTGGTCTTTGAGCAGAATTGGATAACTTCATTGTTTCCTCTGTAGGTGGCGCTGACGGCGTAAGTGCCGAAAGAACTCCCAAAGATTTTCGGGTCGACTAGATGAGATCACGTAGCTTAGTTGGAAAAAGAGCAACCCTGCGCTGAAGGGGAAGGTGCGGGTTCGAATCCCGTCGAGATCGTAAATTTTTGGGATTTATTAATCTACAAGTAGCTCAACTGATCCATATCAATACCAGTCGGAAGCGTGCCCAATAATAATGTATATAGCGTCTTGGGCACGATTCCGACTGATATTGATTTGGATCAGTTGAGCTACTGGGAGATTGTTTGCAACAGTCTGCAGTTAGCTCAATTGTAAATACTAGTTTTAATTTCATTCTAATATTTGATTGTAATTTTCTTTGTTAATAAAGATTACAGTAGGTAATGTATAAAAAAATGGATACATTAATTATGTACCTAATTATTTATTGCTGTAATTATAAACTGGCATTTCGCAACTGTGAACAATTTTCTTAGTATTTACACTGT
This sequence comes from Eupithecia exiguata, assembly GCA_947086465.1. NCBI lineage: Eukaryota > Metazoa > Arthropoda > Insecta > Lepidoptera > Geometridae > Eupithecia > Eupithecia exiguata. Next base: position 9,684,269 of record OX352244.1, read on the forward strand.
TTAAGTTTCCCTCGGGAATATTTTCTATGGGATTACCTCTGGATCATTCTTCACACAATAGCGAAAGAATTTTCCAAATTCAAAAGTCAGGGGAGAAATCAACCAACCTCTTTTGTTTTGTCGTCAGTTACAAATATTATCGCCATGAGAATTGGCGCCTATGTCGACTCAAACTATGCGCGGTATCGATTCGCGCAGACCCCTCTATTCGATAGCGCATGCGTGTAAATTCTCTTTTCATCCCATCTATTCGAAAGGAGGCGATGGGTTCCTCGATAAGTGCGAGCGAAATAGGACATTCCTGCGCATTTAACAACAGTGGCGAAATGACTTTTGAATTCGGAACATCAGTATATTTAAAAAGTTTGAACACAATTCGTTTAGCTATTATAGTCCCTGGCCAGTTTTAAAAAAGCGCGCGTGCCAAAGCGGCATTGGCTATCCAAATTAAAAAAAAACTTATCAAACAATCGACCGCTTTAGTTTCATTCACACCAGACCACTATAAATGGAATAAAAGATGAGTTCTAGCAGTGAAAGTGAAATATTAACACCAGAAGATATACAATTAAACGCGGAAGCTGTGATGAACAATTTACTTCCAAACAAATCGAGAGAAAAGTATCTAAAAGCCTATGAAAATTTTGTTAATTGGAAAAATAAAAAGGAAGCAAATTTATTTTCACAAACTGTATTTTTAGCATATTTTCGACATTTAGCGGAGACCAAACAACCTTCTACTCTATGGAGCATATATTCGATGTTAAAATCCACGGTTTATACCAAAAACAACATTCAGATTGAGAGATATTCCAAATTAATTGCATATCTGAAGAAACTTTCTGAAGGGCACAAATCAAAGAAGTCAAAAGTGCTTACTACCCAAAATGTAGAGACTTTCTTGAACGAAGCGCCTGATAACGATTTTCTCGCTATTAAAGTAAGTATTTATTAGAAAAATTGCATTAACTCTGTGTACACTAATAAAACACAAGTTGAGTGCCTATTTAAAATGTGGTTACCAATGCTGAGTTTTATATCCATCATAATTCATTTTTTTATGTTTTTAGGTGGCCTTAATTTTCGGAATTCACGGAGCATGTCGTGGAAAGGAGCTTTTGAGTATAACTGTTGAAAACGTAGAAAAACACTCGGATCAGCTTCTATTGGTTAATTTGAAGGACACCAATCCAAAAATTGACCGCTCTTTCACCATTCGTGGAGAATATAAAAATATCATCGATAAATACCAAAAGTTGCGTCCTTCTGACATTGAAACGAATCGATTTTTCATCCGTTATCAAAACGGTAAATGTTTCAAGCAACATATTGGGAAAAATAAAATTTCCAAGATGCCAGAAGTAATAGCAAATTATTTGAAGCTGCCAGATTCTCATCTTTATACAGGGCACTGCTTTCGCCGAACTTCTGCGACTCTTTTAGCAAATTCAGGAGCAGATTTAACCACGCTGAAGCGCCATGGTGGTTGGGAATCCAGTGGTGTCACGGAAGGATATTTCGAGGACTCAATCGCAAATAAGGCAAAAAAAAATATATTACAGCCTTTCCCAGTTGATCCACCGATTCAATCTTTGTCACCGCGCCCATCCACTTCAAAAGAGTGTGAAATCTCACAATTGACTCAACATGATCATCAACCAGAGGCTGAAGTTAATACGGTTAGAGTGATAAATAAGTCAACGACATGTTCTGTTCGCAACAAAACAGTAACAATAAATTTACAAAATTGCGAAAACGTATCTATTATTAACATAAATTTGTAATTTGTTGTGTACCAAAATATAAATATTCGTCACTACCAAAAGCATCTCTTATTTATTTTTATCGTATGATGAATTTTATCACATAGTTTAGGGTGAAAAGCAGAGTGTGTCACACGGTACCAAAATTATTTAACCTCATTCAAAAAATCTCTCTCGCCCTAAATAATGTTCCCTTGTTGTCACAAGGGAACATTATTTTGTTCCCTTGTGACAACAATAGTTGATTATTGTGGTCTGGGTCGAGTATAGTAATTATTTGTTGGGGTAGGTATCTATGATTTTATGGATTTAAAACAGCGTTTTTTTATTTATAACCGTTTTTGTTCTTAATCGAAAAACTTCTTTGTTATAACCGTGTCATATGAACATTTAGAGTTAATTCGGTTCATTCCTTCCATATATCTAACCCAATGCAGTATTATATTCAAAAATTATAATAACAGAAAACAATGGGTTAATTTAATAATAGTATAAACAGGCATGTTATACAAATTTCCGGCAGAAAGTACCTAGTCGTCTTAATGACAAAGAGAGTGACTAGGTACTTTCTGAAAACTTTTCAAACTGTCGGCAGCTGTTTCGATAAACATGGAAAAACATTAATGTAAAATTATGCCAAGTCTCGTCTTCTAATACTTCCGCCGTAAAGATTGTTGAGATCACGAGAAGAATCAAGTCAGCCATTTTATTATCTTCGACTAGTTGTTGACAAATTACCTTTGTAGTATATGATAACTTTCGATTTCCATTCCATTTAGTTTTCATTTGTCAATTGATTTCGATAGCTGAGGTGTTTTGGGAAAAGAGTTCCCGGTGTCTACTTGGCCGTAGACTTGGCAGGGCCACTGCTGCCGTGGCCTATGACACTTACGTCCTAAAGTTGTCGTGTTGTAGTCTTAACCACATAAAATACTAGCTGTACTCTAAGCTTTTATTTTTGTTGATTTATGAGTGCGGTTAGCTTAGAATTTGCACCACCCGAACTCTTCCCGAAGGTGTCGCAAGAGGCGAAAAATACCAGTACCAAGAGTCAAGTAAAAGTTTCCGGCAAAAACACTGGTCCTACGATAAAACTTTTGAAACTATCATGGTCCTACGATAGTCCTGTGGTGGACATCGGATAACGGTAAACGTTCCAGACGTTTACCGACCATCGTATTTGATGCCCTGTTTCTTGATAGATAAGGATAACTCTAAAATAAATAATAAAATAAATCTCTGACCAGAAATGGGAATTCTGTCGGCTCTACATGCCATTACAGGTAAAAGTCGACTCGTCTGTCCATAAGACATATTACGAACGTGGTAGGCTTGCTTTGGTTAAGAATCAATTGGCAATATTCTAACCGTCTTGCCTTGTCTTCAGGAAGTAGTCCCTGGACCTTATGAATTTTGTAGGGTCTTTTATTATTTTTTCTTAAGATCCTGTACCCATTTTTGTAGGATACTACGGCTCCACCAGCTCTAAGCAGTTTCGCTGCAGTCCGCGTATCTACTTGAGGGTTTCTCCTAACAGGGTCCAAGACCTCTTCTTGCACCTGAACACCTACCCCTCTAACACCCGCTTGAGGTGTAATCCGTTCATCATTCAGAACCCTCTCATAGGCAGCCGTGATGAGTCTAGCATCAGACGGATGTTGCTGGTTTGGGTACCTATCACGGTAGATGAGCAAGGCTCGAGACGCATTTCCTCTAGCTTCACCATAGCGCATCAGCATTTGTCTATATCGACGGAAGAAAGCGATTTTGTCGTATCTCAAAATATCCTATTTCACACCAGAGCCAAAAAACTATTTCAGATGGTCAAAATGCTTTTTTTAACATCACATGCGACGAATGGACTACAGCTAAACGAAGGATATTCAGGAATAGGCAGGGAAGAAAGATAATGACTAGTTTTGACTTGATTTACCTATATCCATGTTAGATGTCGAAAACTCTTTACACTTAGTGAGCGATAAGTGAATCATTAATAATGTTAGTGTACGTACATCTAATATTATTATTGATTCACTTATACGATAAGTGAATCAAGTCAAAACTAGTAATCTCAATTATCTTTATTCCCTGCCTGAGATATACTCTAATATTATTAATGATTCACTTATCGCCTATTGACGTGTATTGCCAATTCATAAAGTTCTAGCTGGGTCAGCATTTGACAGTGAAGAGTGAATATAGCGGCATTGAGCATTCCTACACATTGCAGCGATTTCTGGCGAGATGATTCATTTTCTTGTTTATATCGTTAGCAGATCGTTTGAATCTCGCTCTGGCAGCTGCCTTCTTGTGCATAAGGGACTTGAATTTGTCCGTGTTCCACGGAGATGGCGGCTGCTTTATTTTGGTCAAGCGGATTGGTGCATGAACGTCAAACACATTCGCTAGAGTAGAAAAGGCTGACAGGTTAGTTTCTATCATATCAACCGCTATCACTGAAAACCAGTCGACTTTAGATGCATCCGATCTAAGCTTTTCCAGATTCATACCACTAAAATTGCGCTGAAGAAGAGTTTTCTGAGGTTTTTTTGTTATAGTGCTAACCCGCACTCTGGGTATGTCTAAGAAATGAAATAAGTCCCAAAAAACCCCGAAAAAAATCCCGCCGAAACCGATAATTTTTGGTCATTTCATTTCTAAGAGTTTTCTGTTTTGTGTTTAGGTGGGCGAAGTTCATAGGAAAGGAAGTTATGATCGTGGTACGTGAAGGCATCAGCTGAGCATTATCCGTGCTTAGCAACATGCTGTAAGGATGAGGTGAACAACAATTTGACAGCGGATCACGAACTACGCACGTGACGCTTATTCTATCCTAGTTAGCCGCATACATATTAACGTACCAGTCTGGGCGCGCCGGCACTTTTTGACCATTTAGTTACTTTTATAGAAAAAAGACTATAATAGTTGCGGCCATGATTTTATTTTCATTGTGTTGAGGGTATCTTATATTATTATATAAAATAAGAAAAACATGTAAAATTGTTTTTTTTTTATTATAAAATCAAATTAGAATAAGGCACGTTTACAAAAAAAAACTATTACATCTAAATTTTTCAAATTTTATGCCGTGTAGTCTTTCCTGGTGTGGTATTTTTTGAAGCACGGGTCATAACACAAGGGTACGTTGCAATCTGGGCAAACAAATATCGTTTCCTTGCGACCTCGCTTACCCGTTTCCTTCTTCTCGAATCCTCATCATTTTGCAAAATGTCAATAATATCTCTAGTTTCTCTTTCCGAATCCAGACGAAATCGTCGTCGCGAAGTCATTTCGCGCCAAAAAATTGTCACGTCTCGATCGCTTATCTACGCTGGGGCAACTGGCGCGCGAGAGTCAACCCGGCTCGGGCAATTCTTTGTTTCCCGCACCCCGCAAGTATTTGAAGTGCGTTTGTGTAGCCTAAATATTCATCTAAGCATTGACGTGACGCGGATCACGCCTACAGGCCGTTGTTTTAAAGTAAACAGTATTGAGTTTTAGTTAATTTAGTTTTTTTTTTTGTTTTTTTTTTGGGATATTATTGAAAAAGTTTTCATAGTATTGAAATTCACACACGTACGCAGTACGTGATCAGCGTCTCTACAAAAAAAACTGTCGCAGACAGGGGACGTGATCGGCTGTCAGAGATTGGAAATAAATAAAATGCTTGGCTGTCAAAGTGTTAAGTTAAGAAGAAATGTGGTGAAGATTAGGAGAGTGATGATTTGTACCAAGAGGCATACGCAAGAGGGATATGCATATCCTATGCCTCTTGGTTGGTTGGTGTTCAGTCTTGCATGCAAGACTGAACAACTGAGCGAAGGGCGGATGAACGCGTGTCTTGTTTGACAAGGCAAATGTTAAAGTTAAAGATAATTTATTTGCTTAAACATTATGTAGGATAAACAGATGATACAGAATTCTTTTAGTTTCAATAATGTTCTACTAATACTAGCATGCAAATGATACAGTAACTTATAATTTATACCTATGATATTTTATCTATGCCTAGCCTTTAAAAGATAAAGATAAGGATAGTGTGAATGTAAATAGGTAAAAGATTTTCCAGCAGTTTTTCCAAAGATGCAAAGTAATTAATGCGAAGAGAAGGGCTATAGTAGACTTCAAGAAGAATTGTATTATAAGAGAGGCAGATCTCAATAAAGAGATGTTCGCCAGCATTCGCTGGAAGAGGCTGTGCAGACATGCTTACAATTGAGAAGGTAATGTGTGAGCGTAAGAAGATTGCCACACCCATGACTTTCTGAACGGTCGTTTTGTATGAGAGTGAGACCAGGAAGAGAATAAATGAAATTATAACTAAAAAATAATTATTTCAAATAAGTACAATATAATTATTGTGCCCTAGTTGCCAAGCTAAGTTTTAAAAAACTTTTGGCTAGTAGTGCTCTTAGAATAGAATATAAATTTGTTTGTTAAAAGACACACATACTAAACTTAGACTAAAATACATAATAAACTTAGAATAAAATACAAAATGTAAGCCTAGTAACAAAATGGCTCTGCCTCAGCATGAGTTGGTTGACTAGCAACCAACTCATGCTGAGGCAGAGCCATTTTTCCTTAAATAAATAAAATAAAAATAGCCTTTATTCCCTATAATTACAATTTAACAACAATATGAGCATTTTAACGAATGTGCTACTTATTGAGAATTATTTGTAAATTTTATTACTTAAATAATTATGTAGATAATTGATTATAAATCTTATCATTTATTAGATTTCTCTTGCTAGTTTGCTCTATTTTGAGCTGCCATTGTCCATTGTTTTCCTGCTACTAAGCTCTACATCATAATGTAGAGCTTTCTGACGTTGCTTTTTCTGTTCATTTTTTATTTTCTTGGTAATTTTGAAATATAGATTTCTTAGACGTTTTCTTTGTTCGTGTGTTCTTTTACACCCATAGTAATGCCCGAATTAATTATTATCGATTTTTTTTCTTTTAGTCAGTAAATCTTGTTAAGAGATGAGTTCCTATGAAAATGAAACAAATTCTCGTGTCCATATGCGCACGCTGGGCATTACTGGGTTAACTTTTTTAATTGTTGTCTTTCTTGGTTCATAATTTAAAAATATTTTAATATTTTAAAAATGTTATCGAACTTTTTCGGGTTTATTTGTGGTAGTTTCTTACACTTTTGTCGATAGAGCTAATTATATTATGATATGATACTTCTGGAGTACTTCCTTGCAGTCATCCTTCCAGCGGCGAACCGGTCGGAAAGGGTAACTTCTTCTTGTATTGTAATCTCCCATTTGACCTTCTACAAGGGATTGTACGTTATAGGTGAGAATGTGTAAACTTTCGTTGGGGTGAGATGAAGGGTTTTGGTCATTTTCCCCCGCGGCGACCACCCGTTGTGGAAGAGGTTGAGAGGGGTAGAGTAAACGAGGACCCTCGTTTATTAATTGCTATTGATTGTTTTCATTCTCTACTGCGGTCGGCGCTGGTGAAGTATAGTATAGTGGCTCTTCCTTAGTTCCTTATATTTACAGCTTTTTATAAAGGGAACATTAACCGAGAACATTTAATTTATTGTAATACGTTATCTTATTTTTACTCGCATGTTAGTTTTAGTATCTAATGCTGGAAGCCTGACCATGGCAAACTAGAGATACCAGAGATTGACTGAAGACCAATGTACACATTACCACCTAGTTAAACAGAAATAAAATTCATTTCATTTCATTCATTTCAATGAATGAAATGAAATGAATTTTATTTCTGTTAAATAAATAAAAGTTCAATGAATGAAATGAATTTTATTTCTGTTAAATAAATAAAAGTTCTAATAAAATTCATTTCATTTCATTCATTTCAATGAATGAAATGAAATGAATTTTATTTCTGTTTAACTAGGTGGTAATGTGTACATTGGTCTTCAGTCAATCTCTGGTATCTCTAGTCCGCCATGGTCAGGCTTACAGCATTAGGTACTAAAACTAACATGCGAATAAAAATAAGATAACGTAATAGAATAAATTAAATGTTCTCGGTTCTTCGGGAAGAATGGAGATAAGGCTTAAGGATTCGGAAACTAGTATTGAGTGGAGGTTTTTACTGTCTCTTCTAATCTCTTCTGATTTGCTTCCATATTTTTTGGTGGATTTGGAGGGTTTCCTTCCCCTTGTCGGATTATTGGCCGCCGCTAACAATATCCCCCGAGAGGGAAATTATTAACGGTGGGAACCGGGGTGCACCGGCCCGCCACCTACTACCGTTCCCCAGGGACGAATCCCCGAGGACAAGTAGTAGTACGGGCTCACTAGGAGGTTATCCGACCACGACACCCCGGTTTTTAGTGTCAAAAGAAGCTAACGTTTCTGAGAAATGTGTTGGAATACTCTGGGCGTTTATATTAATAAGGTTGATTTTTTTGCCACGTCATTAAAGTGTAAACATAGTGTATCGGAGAGGGAAGAAATGCTCGTAATGCTGTCTGCACTACCAGAGAGTCGAGAGGAACTCATCATCATCACTGTCACTACGATAAGTCATTGAAAAAAAGGTAAAAAACAATATAAATAATAAGTAACTTAATAAAAAATAGATATAGGTACAATAAAATGAACAGAGTTTTATGTAAAAGTAGAGTAATAAAATATAAACAATACCTGGTCTACCAGTTAAACCTGGGTAGAACACAAAAATTAACAGAAAAAAAACAAAAACACAATAAGCACTTAAATCACTTACAAGAAAATAAACAAGAGATTTACGTACGGATAAGTTACTTATCCTAATTACAGATCGGCAAAGAACAAGGCTCGCACAACATACTAAGAAGAAAATAATAACAATGACAGATAAACCAAAACATTAGGCGTGAAAATAACAAACAATCTTCATCATTTGATAACTCATTTAATTTATAATTATTTTCCATAACTTGACACTGTCAGAATTGTGTCTAACCAGACCATATTGCCTTTAACAAAGAATCAATCGTCATCAAGAATTTGCAATTTGCTAAGATGAAAACCTAAAGCTAAGTTATAGCTGCGCGCAGGTAACGTAAAAAACGTTGACTACGCCAGCTCCCTATTCTGCATTCGGCCATTCGTTCGATGAATGGGCGATATTACTTCTTGGACGAAGTTGATGCACCATCGCTGCCCGTCGGAACTCGCCTAGCCGACGGGGGTCTGGACTTTGACGCCGGCGCCGGTACCGCGGCTACGCGGTCGGCAGGCTTTGTGGCACCTACTGGCGTCAGCTTGTTAAGCTCGCGGATACTGCAAAGTCCGATGTCGCTGGCCGTCCGGCGAGTTAACGTGGACGAGCACTTATATCATATCTCGTATAAAGCTGCAAAAAAGGTAAACATAGGGGATACCAGTAAAAAACTTACCTCCTTTGGAGAAGGTAAGTACGACGTATTACGTTTTGTCGTAAAAAAATCCAGGAATTTTAATTTAAGCCGAAACTTGTCAATTTGCAAATAAATTAATAAAAAAAAACAATTTAATGGAAAATTATAAAAAAACATGTAGTTTAGATCACCCAATATCCAACGATTGGCGATAGGATTTGAACCCAGATACATTGAGATAGGGGGATACTTCATTCTGACGCGCACTGTGTCTATAGTATACCTATGTACTGCCCCCCTAGCACGGGGATTGTTGTCTAGGGTAGAATAGACAATAATGACATTGCATCGACATACATTGCGTACATTATTGAAGTTGATGGAATGCATTTCAAATAATTTACGCATTGGATGACGAAGTGACGTAATTTTTCTCTATTCTACCCTAGACAACAATCCCCGTGCTAGGGGGGCTGATCGCAATTTTAGTTACAGTGTAGTGTCTTAGTAAAATCATTACCTACACCTGTGTATGTAATGATTTTGCTTTACATTGCTTCTATAATTTAATTTTAGAACGATCAGAGGCACATAGTCTAATCGTGCGCCCCCTTCCTCTCAAGCGCCTCTGCAATTCTATTAAGGGCATCGGCCACAACCTGAGCACCTTCCGTCGTTGCCTTTGACAGGCCCTCGATAGCCGTAGTCACGTGGGACATTTGTTCGACTGCTCGAGATAGCGCCTTGGCTGTGGTCAACTCTGCTGCAACCCTGGTTCTCTCAATTTCTGCGAAACTGCTCATGGTTTGGTCCAGAGCAGAACTGTCTTCTCGTCGCTCCTGGTGCTGTGAATGAAGCTCTCGTGCTGGTGAATGGTCTGTATAGAATAGGAACCATTTGAAAAATCTTTAAAATTTACATTATTTTGTATCGATGAGAGATCGGAGTTGACACGCACCGGGAAAGTGAAAGATGGTGAAATTATAGAATTATTATTAATTTAAAAATTATTAAAAAATTATTTTTAGATGTCGAGTATTCAGCGTGTCAGTCCTGGGGGGTTATGCACTATGACCAAAGAGATTCCACGTCCAAATCGTGTTACGTCACAACGTGTTTTAAACACAATCGTGCCTTGGGTGTGGAATTGTTAAATGGCATTCTGTATGCCTCAAGACTAGTTGTCTATGCCCCGTGTTTCGTGAACTCGCTTATTTCACATGTTCCGTTCAAAATCTTACATCCAATCATTTCGGAAATTATCGGTTTCATTAGAAAATATTATTTTGTTTCCAATTTTCAACTGAATTAATAAATATCTTGAGTTGTAAGCATAGCTAGGCAAATAACCATAATTTAGGGTGGAGGTGCCGTTGCCGGTGCTGTTTGGGCCGTCGCCCCGGTGCTCCTTGTTGTTATGAGCTGCTTTTTTTTTCACATTGTTTTTCATATCCCTCCACGTCTGAAAGTATTCAAAGATAAAAAAAATAATTAAATATTAAACTTAGTAGGTATTTACCTAGGTAGGTATTTACCTGATTATTTAGTAAGCATTTCTACACTAAGGACTACCTATTTAGGTAGGTACCTGCTTCCATTTGGCCACCGTTTTGATAGGCCCACCCATTGCATTCAATTTGGCTGCGAGGCTTCTCCACATGTTCTCTAAATTGAGACGACCCTGTAGAGTGTTACTTATCCCTGCAGCCATTGCCGGATGGGCCTGCATGTGCTCAGCCAATTTGGTAAGCTGAGCTGAGCTGGCCTTCGTGCGGGAGGTACTTGCTTGCATTCTGCAAATGAAACCGATCAATCACTTATTTGTAAACAATAAGAAATTTATATAAAAATTACTTAAAGGTACACCAACAGTACCTACGTATTGATAAGCGAGTTTATTGTGATGAACTATTACTTACCTACCTTTTTATTTATATAATATTTTTATCACAAAATATCACAATTTGGGCCTTCGTGTTTACAATACAAACTACAAAGTGTTGCTAACCTCAAAAGATGCTCGAGCCGTAGTAACTATGGCGGGAACACACTAATCTGTGCCCTAACACGCTAGGAGCGAGCGCGTTCATTTGACAGTTCAAATCGTGATTTAATCGTATCGTGCCGCGGTACGGAATCACAATTAAGTCATAGAGAATGCGGTTTTATTCCATTCCACGCCATTGTCTTGTATGTGTGTAACGCGTTTGTATTGGTCATAGTGAATCGTCCCCCTGACCATAGACCAACTGATACAAATTAATCGGTCGCTCAATCTGGATATTCAGTAATCTGTGTAATCGGTAATCTGTAAATCTACTTATATTAAATTGTACTTAGAAGCTTTGGGAAAATGTTTTTAGCCCAAAATCTCTTTACATTTACAAATGGTTCAAAAATACTAATGAATCTAAATTACAAAAATACTAATAATCTAAATAGCGCTCAAAGTCAATAGAAAATGGGTTACGAATTGCTGCAAATTACTTTTCAGCTAGGTAGTTTTATTCCATGGAAAAACAAGATAAAGTTAAAAATTACAACCCGACTACGTGAAAGTTATAAAAGTTTGAAACATTTACATTGACAAAATAGAATGACTTATCGGTCATATTTGATAGGCATAGAGTTGAAAATGAAAATAGGTCGTAGGTATTGTAATTTTTCTCTATGGGGCCTGCAGCCTGCGGCTACCTAAATTTTAATACGCGTTTGAAGGCTTATTCGGGGTCGGAGCCCTAAATCCTATAGCCTATAACCATCGGGGTATTGAGACGAATCAATCGATACATAATTTGTTGAAATCGAACCAGTAGTTTCAGCGCTACGTGGGAACAAAGAAATCGGCCACATACATACAAACATACAAACATAGGGTGCTAACCTCAGTCATAACCCTCCCCTGTCGGTAGTCGGGTAAAAAGAAAATATTAATATCCACAAAAAAAAATGAATCTCGCGGCAACACGAAATGATCAACCTTACATACAATAATAATAATGTAGCTTACTGGTTGATGGAAATGCATCTACGACGGTTCGAGGGTTGCCAACAGCGAATATTTCGCCCCCTATCACTGCGACCAAACGCTGTTCGATCGGTGATAGCTCCGTTGGACCACAGCCATCTTTCAAAAGTTTGGTGCAACTCTTTTTTAACGAGCATTTTTTATCTGCCCAATACTGAAAAATACAAATAAATTATTAGGGAGGTACTTGTACAATAACACTATTAATTGTTATGGTGGTTGGTTTTACGTGTGGCACGACATTCAAATATTTTCTAGTTCGACTAGAACAATTATTTGAATTACGCGCCACTCGTGGGACTAGCCACTTTTGGATTGAATACCCAAATATTTAGTACGTAGACTACGTACTAAATATTTGGGTATTTAATCCAAAGAACTACGTAACGTAGTTCTTATTAGATAATAAAACTACGTACTAGATGTTTGGGTATTCAATGTTCTTATATCTTAGATGTCGCCCAGTTCCGCACCGACAATAGTATTATGGGAGAACAATCTTATGCTTAGTTTTATATAAATATTGACCTGTATCTAAATCATATTATATTTAGACTTAGATAGGCAAATAATATTGTATTACATTTTAAAGATTAAACAAACTTACTAGTAGTTTATTTTTCGCTTCTTCCACTTGTGGACAAAAAATTTAAGCTAACAAAATCAATAACATTTTGTTTCGTGTTTGATAATTACTATTTATAAAACAGTTGATGTATAAAATTTTACTAGTCTAATTGCTTTTTTGTAAGCCTAAAGAAATAAAGTTGTTGACTTTTGACTTTTCTTACTTTTGCCCATCCTATCCTATCTTTTTTCGCACCTCCCAGAGAATTGACATGCTTAGCAAAAGCTGTCCATTTGACTTTCACTTGTTTCCGGCCATGGGCGGTGCGTAAACAGCCTTTTGCTACGCCAGGATTTTGGGCCAGGAAATCGGCCAACGCTTCAAGCTGTTCTTCATTTGGGCGCATCGCTTCACTGCTGTTGCTATAAAATGGGAAATATTACCTTCTATTTTAATTCTCTAAAATACGCAATTGCGTGATTTGTATCGTTTTTTTTATACAAATTGGTATTCTTATTAATTATACGTGTACCAAAATTAGCCGAAACGAAACATACAATGGCGTATTGGGCCATTAAAGTATTAAGGGCCAGGCGTGAAAAAAAACATCTTGGTTTTACTGTTTTAAAGGTTCTACAAGTAATTTAGAAAGCAGCAAGGTTTGCGCTCATTGTAAGCCGTTGAACGTTGAACAAAGGAAATTTCAAAAATCCATCCTATAGATAGTGATTCCTATTCTATGCTTTTTTATGCCCTTGTAATAGTTATATTCTATTTAGTTTAGAAAATCGAAAATAGATATTGGTGGCCAGGAAGAGCAGTTTCGATATTTTGCCTAAACTTAATAGAATAAAACTTTTACAGAGGTATTAAAAAACTTATAATAGGTATCACAAACTGTGCGATGGCTTTTTGAAATTTCCTTTGTTCATCGTAATAATAAGATAAAATAGGTGGCGGCGCTAGTTTCACGCATACCACCACCTTCAGAGATTGATATCAAAATTAATTCAATAGCCCCAAAACTACAATTTATTCAATTTTTTTAGCAAAGATTCATAGCAAATGGCTTACAATGTGCGCAAAACTTCTTACCGGTTGTGTTAATTACTTACTAATTTGACCTAGAAAATGGTAAAAATCCGATTTTTTTCTTCGCCACTACTATAAACTACTATAAAGGATAAACTTTTCAAAATAAGTACCTACCTACCTTGGTAAATACCTATCCGTTTTACCTAAGTAATATTTTATGAGTTCTACTTGTAAGTAATGTAAGTAACGGGGACTACCGCGTAACTTATATAAAAAAAATGGGTAACTTACTAAAGTTACCCATTTTTTTGTCCCTATAGGACATTTGAAGATTTAATCGAAGTTTGATATAGGAACACGGCATGAGTTCATAAAAAATGGTTTACCTCTGACTGTAGCAAAAAGATTTCCTCGATAGCAATATTACTTGTAGAACGCATAGCAGAAAATAATCAAGACGCAAATAAAACTAGAAAAGTTTACACTTACTAGTAATAATTATCTACCGTATTTGAATTTCCCGCCACTCGCAAACGGAACGAACTACCTACCCTATCTTTAAATTACCTACGTACCTCTTTTCCCAACATCTACCAACACGCTGCCGCCATCACGAGCTGTCGCTATGTTCTGGCAGTAAAGAGGTTTTACTTGTTATTTCCCAATAACCAACTTTTAAAATCTATAAAGCTCACTCACGTCAAAGATTTGACTCCGTGGTGTAGTGGTTTGCTACCAGTACTATCGCAAAAAAAATGTCGATCGAATTCGTTTACGATCGTATTCACTATTGGAGTGCTATTGGATTAGAACTTGAGCGGAATTTCGATTGACTTGGCACTCAAGCTTTACCCCCGAGAAGAGGAGAGGGGGAGGAGGCGCGCCCCGACCCGCCCCGTACAGGGTGTCCCAATCTTCATCATTGGATCAAAACGAAATATTTTCTAACTTCTCGAGTTTATAAAATCCTGAACTTTTAAATATCACCTACTAAAATCTAGTATTTGGCACATTTTCAAATTCTAATTTAACTAAATTAGAATTTGAAAATGTTTATGAACAGATTGCCCGAGAAGTTTCTCGGGCAATCTGTTCCATTTCCCCAAAAAATATTTATTTATTTAGATAATAGTGACTTATATTGAATTTTTCATCATAATATGATGAAAAATTCAATATAAGTCACTCTTCACATGAAAACAGTAGAAAATACTTTTTTCAAAGTGGTGTGAAAAACGAAAATGAGAACAAAAAATTTAGAAATTATTTATGGTACAAAATGGAAACAAACCAACCAATTTTGTGGTAACTTTGTGTCTGGTTTCCATTTTGAAGTTTTTTCTCCATGGGTTTCGTCTTGTCTGCCGCCCCTGTCCGATTCATTAAAATGTCACTGTCACCGAAACGTTTTGACGTTTGACGTCATAAATCTTTTGAATGACATCTTCAATGTCGTAGCTGTCATTTTTCCACCGAAGTCGATGCGGTTCGGCTCGACCCTTTTTACAGTAAATTTACTCAAAAAACTAAATTAAAAGTGGTCCTATTTCTGGATCACTCTTTAAATCTGGGCCTTATAAAGGATATCATTGCAACAATGAGTAAAATTATCCCGACCGCTGCGAAACTTCTCGGCGGAAACACAATTACGGTGGGTCTAGTTTCCACGGACTCAACTCGCTTATAATACGTTGCTGCTATGTGTTTACGTGTTATTAGTGATCCAGTGTTTAAAAAGTGGGGTTTCTGATTGTAGAAAGCTGCGGCTCCGGCAGTAACGACCTCCAGTGCTAAATACAGCACCAAAAATGAAGCTACGTTTGAGATCAAGGTAATCATTACAATACTCATTTCTGACCCTTTTATTTCACAATTAGTTACATAAGAGTCCTTCTATCCCTTCATAAAGAGGCATTAATCTATTTACATGTGATAAATGTGGTAGAAATAACAGAATTATGTAACCTAACCTTCAAAATGTCAAGTGTAAGTATGTTTGATGCTCTGTGGCTGTATACCTACTCGTTACAAGATAAACAATGTAACCTGTGACTGAGAGTATCACAACAATCTCAGATTATGTTTATAAATTCACTTCTTGCTACTCCTGTGTCCAAGCTGGTAAAAGAACTTATGAACAAACAAGTAAGTTAAGTAGTAATAACTTTTTTTAAATTTTTATTTAAGCCCTACAAGTTGCACAAGTTGGATAAAGGGCCGGCAACCACTGCTACCCTCACAGCGGAGGATGCCATCCGGTTATATGAGCAACTCGCTGTACTGCGAAGGATTGAAACGGCTGCTGGCAACCTCTACAAGGAAAAAATCATAAGAGGCTTCTGTCATTTATATTCAGGTACATATCACTATGCAGAATTATAATGCTTCTTGTGAAATTGAGAACCAATGTTTATTTCCTTCAAGGAAACGAACAGGATGATTTTTTTGTTCACTTTTATTTAGTTTAAATTTCATTGTATTCAAAATTGATAATACCTCTCGTGCATTTCCTTAACAATATTTTCATGCTTTACTATTTTTATTTGCAGAAAATTCATGAAAAATATTGAATGTATGACACCTAAATAAATAAGTTCATTTTATTAGTATTTGCCCATCTGAGATAAAACCGTCTGTCATTTTGCTGATAAAATTATAGTGTCTAGTAAATGTAAACAATAATTTTATCTTATCAAATCTGTGCATTTTAGTGAATTAAATCATTTGTTGATAACTTTTTTGTTATTTAAGTTCTATGTATTGGATGATTTTTAGGGTTCTAATAAGAAAAAAGGGACAAGGTACTACTCGAAGCATATTAAAGTCAAGTCTTTATACTTTCAAAGAAAATTGTCCCCTATTTCTGGGGGTATTGATAAAGTTTCAAGAAAAACTGCTAGCCATGGTAGTTGTGTAGTAATCAAACCCTCAAACTCGGTGTTTAGATGTTGTAAGAACAGACTAAGAGAATAAAGAGAGAACTTTGAAAACCTACCAAAAGAAGGCAGTTCTGTCTGTCTTTTAAAAACCTCCACTGTGACCACCAATCTACCTGCCGAGTGTTGCTGGAAAGGAATGAACAGCAGTAGATGCATGTAATATGTATTTTTTAAATTTTTAAATTGATTTATTATGTAATTACATTAAGGAATAAAATATAACACCCACAAATGTATAGATAAAATTATTAAGAAAAAAAACTGGTTTCGGGTGATAAAACGCTGCCCTTTTTCTGTGATGTCACTGTTCAGTTTGTCAAATCAAAGTGCTTCTGTTCCTTCAATTATAATAAATAGAAACAAATAAATGATAAAAACCATATCGTGGTTGTGTGTTGTGTCATAAATAATTTTCTTTCTTTTAAAAAAGATCTATCCATCTAAAAGCTTCATCACAATACGGTAAACAGTGACGTCGGGTTTAGAAATTTTGCTATTGAGACTTAAAATATCTACTTTTCAATAAATAATCCTGGACAATTCACACAGCATTATCTAGCCCCAAGCTAAGCAGCTTATGTTATGGGTACTAGATAACTGATATACATAATACAATACGTTACATAGATAGATATTTTTTATTATGCATAGAAAACGACCAGAACACCCGGAACAAATACCTGCAGATCGTACAAGTATTGCTCCCAAGGCGGGAATCGTACCCGCAACCTCCTGCGTCGCTGGCGGGCCTTCGTCCACCGCGCCACAGAGGTCGTCTCGTCTTTCAATGATTCAATTTCACAATAAAACCGTATAAAAACAACAAAAAATACAAAAATAAATATGCAGACATATTTCTATATTAATAGAGAATACAAATAAAAATATACTCTAATGTAAGAAAATTGCTAACCTGATGTATTTTCCAGGCCAAGAAGCAGTAGCAGTCGGTATGCGGGCAGCGATGCGCGACGCTGACTCTGTGATCACAGCTTACCGCTGCCACGGCTGGACTCACCTGATGGGAGTCAGCATAGTCGGGGTCTTGTCAGAGCTGACTGGCCGTAGAACCGGGTGCTCCAGAGGCAAGGGCGGATCTATGCATCTTTACGGGAGGAACTTCTATGGAGGAAATGGAATTGTTGGCGCTCAGGTAATGTTAAAGTTAAGTTTAGCGCTTAAGTGGCGAAAACATTGAAGCTGTTCATATGTTTTAGTTCCTTTGTAAAATTCTTGGCGTTATTGAAACCGTGTGGCTCTGTTGAAACCGTCAGCATGATGCGAATGACATGATGATATAATTATGATTGCTACGTTTCTCTTGAAACTACGTCAGTAGAATGTAGAATGTCTGTAAGCAAGAGCATTCATTCAAATACAAATCATTTATTTGCAGACAACAGGTTACAAGTTGGTATGCTTAATTTAAAATGTCCCATATTACAATAATATAATATTATAACTAACTTATTTAATATTTAATTAATAGTCTGCCACCTCGCACTCGTTTTTGGCAGTTTTAAATGTTTTTCCTCAAGAAATCTTACGCTGAATATTAAACAAGGAGCATGTTACACAGAGATCCTTCCAGTTGCTTGATCGTGAAATGGTAACAAGAGTTATTTTCGCATCTATAATATTAATGTAAGCGTTTTCTGCCCTAGGTGCCGCTAGGTGCGGGCGTTGCATTCGCGCACAAGTACAAGGGCGACGGCGGAGTCAACTTCTCTCTGTACGGCGACGGCGCTGCCAACCAGGGACAACTCTTCGAGGCTTACAATATGGCCAAGCTGTGGGACCTACCTGCTGTCTTCGTCTGCGAGAATAACGGATATGGTAAGTAACCATCAAGTTGTCATTATAAGCGGAGCTCTGTACAACTTATGATCTATAAAGAATCTATAAAAGGATACCAACGTATAAAACGTTGGTATCCTTATTCGTCGTGTATGATACAGCACCATAAAACTCAGCAAAGCTTGTGTTACTAGATAACTTATATTATACTTATTACACACAATACATAGTTTTTTTTATGACATAGAAAACGCCTAGAACTAATATCTGCAGAGGCGGGAATCGAATCTGCTACCTCGTGCACCGCAGGTGCCCGCTGCGCCACAGAGGTCTTCAAGTGTAATTAATAATATGTATTTGTGTATTACAGGTATGGGCACGAGCGTGGAGCGCGCCTCCGCCAGTGCAGACTACTACTCGCGCGGAGACTACGTGCCCGGCATCTGGGTGGACGGCATGGACGTGTTAGCCACCAGGGAGGCCACCAGGTTCGCGATCGAACACTGTACTAGCGGGAAAGGTAACTACAACTCAGCCGAAAGACGTCGACTGCTGGACATGGCGTTACTGAGTCCTGCTAATATTGGTATGGGCACGAGCGTGGAGCGCGTGTCCGCTAGCTCCAGAGTACTACTCGGAGACTTCGTGCCCGCCATCTGGGTAGACGGCATGGACGTGCTGCCAGGGAGGCCACCAGGTTCACGATCGAACACTAGGTACAAGCGGGAAAGGTAACTATATCGCAGCCAAAAGATATCCACTGCTGGACATAGGCCTGTCTCAAAGGAAGCCACGATGAGCAGTCCTGCGTATCCAGCGGTTTTCCGCATCTATTACCGTCTCGTAGGGGGGCCAACCCACACTGCGCCTTCCAGTACGTGGTCGAAACCTAACCCACGGTTCTTGTAGATATGTCCCCTGCCAAATGTTAGGCCGCATTCACACATCATCCGTCTTATAGGTTCCGGTTTTCCGTTTTTTCTCCGTGATGACGTATGTAGGATCCAGTAAACGAGTGTTTACAGGAGCGAAGGATCCGTAAAATACAGTCCGGTAAAAACTTATCCGCTGTGTGAACGTAACTTCGAGTTTCGCAGATAAATCTTTGAAAATGTGAATTCCGCGCAGGCGATGACACAGATTGAGATCACTTGACCTAGATTTAGATTTATTATAGTTTTGCTGATGCGCTCTTTATTCTCAGAATGTTATAGCGGACACTGCAACTGGGATAACGTACCAGTACTTGTGAAGTGCAGTCTAAAAATTTACTACAAATCGTCATGACGTATTCACAGAACTTGTCTTATTTTATTTAGTAGATTTAATTTTCCTTCCTTCCTATTCATCTAATGGTACCCGAAAACGTTTCCGAACTTAGAGTGTACGTTAACAAACAATATTAAGTATGTATTTTCCAGGGCCACTTCTAATGGAGATGGAGACCTACAGGTACTCGGGACACTCTATGTCTGACCCCGGCACTTCTTACCGCACGCGTGACGAGGTAACTTACATCACAGTTCTATCAATAGAAACAAATTAGAACTAGTAGGTATTTATCTATACTCCGATTCAAAAACCTGGATATTTTTACCCGACTACCGACAGGGCAGGGTTATTTTGTATACAAAGTGGTAACAAAACCCAAGGAATATTGGTGGAAAATATTTAACGACATTGATATCATCGAAGCAAAGCACAGAAGCTCAAAATAGTTATTCGTTTTGAATGCTTTTATTCATCATTTAATTGATCTCTCGTTCGTTTTCGCATTCATATTTTTACAATTTTCGCTGCACATGTTAGATTATCCGTTGTCGAAGTTTATGTTTTAGTTTTTAGTGATAACGTCACTGTTACCTGGTTGTTTTTTGTAATTGTTATCAGTTTTTGTTAAGTTTTCATTCATAAATGTCTTTGTTGACATAAAATATCTGGGATTCTAAATCGTAGTATATGCATATCAGCTATCTAGTACCCACAACTCAAGCTCTGCTTATCTTGGGGCTAGATGATGCTGTGTGGATTGTCCAGCATTATTTATTTATTTATTTTATTTGCTACAATAAAATTTCTGATAAGAATGTTCTAAATTCAAGTAGGTACCGATAGGCCATACATAAAGTTTGTAATTTAATCTTACTTCGGGCTGATACTGTTGAATTTCCATCATAATTTGTTCAGTACAAAGAGTTGTTTCATGTTATTTCCAGGTGCAAGAAGTCCGTCAGACTCGCGACCCCATCACCAGCTTCAAGGAGAAGATCCTCGCCCACGATCTTGCGACGCCAGACCAGCTCAAGGTAAATGTCAAATTGTGTCGATAGACACAACCCCCTTCATTAGTCTGCTAACTTAGTACATTGCTATTTCTCTCTGTCTTCTTCTATTGACATAAGGTCAGAGTGAGAAATAACACTGTTTAGCAGCTGTTTAAAGTTAGCAGAACATTGTGAATACGGGGGCAAAACTACAATTGATTCTAAGTTTGTTTTAGCAAATATTCACAGCAAATAGATTACAAAATGCGCTAAAAAATTTATATCGTATCTTGCGAGAGCGAGTTCACACACCCAACAGTATTCTGGATCCAGTAAATGATTGTTTCCAATAGCGAAAAATCCGTAATAAACGGATCCACTGTGAGAATGTGTGAATTTACTTGACTTTACCTTAAAATAAAGTAGACAAAAAAATCAAAGTGATAATGATAACTTTATTTCCTAGTTTTACTTGAATAATCTAAATTTTGTGACGTGTCCAAGAGTCCTGTAGGGTCTTATGAAAATAAAGCACTGAGTTTTCAGTTTTTAATGCGCCCTTAGGAGCCTACATTACATAAAGTTTTAACATTTGTCCTCGGGGGGGCACCACACACACAAAATAAATATTCCCTGGCAGCTCCTGTTGCCAGGATTCTAAACAGACTGTGTCCTCAGGAGCAGCCGTCAGACACACACAATACACACATGCACACACAAACACACATTCAACACAAATTCGAATAGGTATCAGTGCTATCTTTTATATGAAAAGTCATTATAAGTAATTTAATTTATTTGCTAAATCCATGTATGAAAAAGCAGGATATCCTGGTAAAAGTATATTCATACTTAAACGGATGTCTTAATAACTGTTTAGCTTGTATAGTAACATATTTTATACAAATTAACAATTTTCAATTTCAACAAACAAATTTATTCCAGGAAATTGACAAGAAAGTCCGCCAGGAAGTTGACGAGGCAACCAACCTGGCCAAGAGCGAGCCCGAGATCGACGTGGAGGAACTAACGGGAGACATCTACTACAATAACCTGGAGCCGCTGGTGCGAGGGCTCCATCCAGAGGCGCCGCTAACTCACATCGAGGTGCAGCCGCGCCATTGACGGAGCGGGTCTGAGCTGGATGTTCTGTTCTGCAAATTAACCTAGAGAATAACTAGAATTTTTTTATGCACACGGTACTGTGCTTGCTGACTTATCACTATTATAAAACAAAGTCCCCCCGTTCCCGCCGCGTCTGCCAGTCTGTATGCGATAAACTAAAAAACTATCGAACGGATTTTCTTACAATTGACGCGAGTGATTCATGATGAAAGTTCAGTTGTTAAAAATAAAATTATAATTTTTTTCTGTAAAGGACACACGATATGCTCTTATAAAAAGTCAAATTCTTAACTCCACTCGTTTGGGGCCTGATCAGAGTTTGTTTTTTTTGAGAACGGTAAACTCACATAAGCCCTGATCATGGTCTAACACAGTCGTAAAACCGACCACCGATTTGGTTTCAAATGAGTATAAGGGAATTAATATCCATACATCGAATTAAACGAATATTTTTAATTGTCGCCTCGATATGTAGATTAAAGTAAAGAATTCATTTACGTTTTCTGTTAACTGTCTGAAATATGTCCGAGTATGCTAGTAGCTTTGCTGGCGTGCGCCCGTGTGTAGACAAATAGAGGTTTTAAGAAAACAACCTTTTAATTAAGAAGTACCTCGATTTGATCTATTACCAGTGGGAAGCTGGGGCGGCTTGTTAATAATGTATGGTTCATACCATACATTACTAACAAGCCGCCCCAGTTTTTATAAAATTTTATTTTTAAAATTAAAATTTAATGTGAGACGGGCGTAAAACGTGACGCTAACCGTGTGCATTTGAAAAGGGCTTATGAAGAGATTTTCACACGCCGTCCGCTTATACGAGAATTCACAAATGTAACGTTGTAAATAAAACCAATGTTGTGAAAAAAAGTTAACAGAATAAAAAGATATTTGATGTTAGATAAAAACAGAAGTCATTTTTATAGAAAGTGGCTGGAACACCTCGTCTGTGGTCTCCTTTGGAAGCTGTATGTTTTGCAGCAAATTTCGTATTGGTCTCTATTCACTGTTCATTTGATCTTAGTTATGTGTGAACTCGCCAAGCTTCATGACAACTTTTTATATCGCCAACGCACAATTATAGAATTTGGCTGAAGCCTATTTATCTCACAAACAAGATTGGCCTTCTACGTGTGTTGATTCAAGTAATCGTGAATTATCCAAAACATGGGTTATTTGTAACTGACAGGACATTTTCAGCGTTTGTTTTTATACATTTATCGTGGTTACCAAGAGATAAATGATGTTAGAAAAATATACCTTTATATCGTGTACAAAATATACCTAACGTTGAATCTATGAGATATATCTTTAAGTAGTATAAAATTAAATATACGCAGGAATCATTTAGTAACACATTCTTAGCTTAGTCCATTTGTTATTTATTTATATTTACAGATTATCCACATGTTTTAAGCAAAGGTTTTTTAGTTATATTTGTACCAGTGACCGAGCTCTAGTATACAAGTACGCTGGAAGTCACATTATCGATGACAGTTGGAAGCTATTTGATTTTCGCCATCTTGGCGCTGAGCGTTTGTGTGAGCGGCGCGGGCGGCGTGACCGGCCACGTAACTAAAACTGCTGTCCCACCGCAACGCACGGAGAGGCTACGCACGTTTCTAGCTTCGCTTTGCTAGAAAATGTATGTGATAATGGAAACGTCCACTGCAACTCACGCACACGCTACGGAAGAATACGAGGTTGCTAAACAAACGAATCAGCGCAGCTAATACACGCTGCGTGGCCGTGCACAGCGTGCGTGGCGGTTGGACAGTGCAGCGGTTTAATATAATGTTGTTTTGGTACGCCGAAAGAATTAAAATTTTGTACAAGAGACTGTCGACGGTCGGTTTAAATTGGCACAATAAACAACTGTCATTGCGTCTAGAATATTCCCTCCAGCGTACTTGTTTAATAGAGCTCTGTGGTACCAGTTCACATACATATGTTCTTGTTATGCCACGTTTTGTTAGCTGTAAGCGTAAGTTCGGTCAAACGTGTAAGTGCTACAAAAATAGACTTGTAATAATTTAATAAATTATAAAAATATCAATTTTGTATTATTTTGGTTGCGTATCTACGTGAAGTATAAAATGAAAGATTTGTGTAAACCTCATGATTTTATTATATTCACATTTTTACACATGGCTTATACAAAAGGTTTACAAAATGTCTTTCTATCAATTGTATCTACATTATTGGTTGTTTTTTTACAAAGTACCTTAAACATAAAACAAAATAATATCTAATTTTTTACAGGTAGGGGAGCATTGGGCATTTTTTTACACTAACTCTAATATAATCTCACTAATATTATAAACGTGAAAGTTTAGATGGATGGATGGATAGATGGATGGATGTTTGTTCCTTTATCACGCCAGAACGGCAAAACGGATCTGGATGAAATTTGGCACAGAGATAGATTATAGTCTGGAATAGGACATAGGCTACTCCTACGGGAACGGGAACTACGCGGGTGAAACCGCGAGGCGCTGCTAGTCTTTAATAAATTAGAATTGTATTGCCAAGACATATTGCACCATACATTTGGCTAGAACAGGAAGAACTGAAGTGGCAGGGGGCAGGACATATAGCTCGTAGAACTGATAACCGCTTGGGAGTAAAGGATCTCGAGTGGCGGCCGCGATGCAACGCGAAACGGTGTGTTGGGAGACCATCAACTCGATGGACCGACGACATCGTAGCGGTCACAGGGAGTCGATCTTTGTGGCGTCGTATGGGGGAGGCCTATGTCTAGCAGTGGACGTGTATAAATATCCACATTGACATGCTCCAAACCACGAATGGCTTGTAAAATTGACAAGTCAATGAGATGACCAATCTCACTAATATTATAAATGTGAAAGTTTAGATGGATGGATGTTTGTTCCTTTATCACGCCAGAACAGCTGAACGGATCTGGATGAAATTTGGCACAGAGATAGATTATGGTCTGGAATAGAACATAGGCTACTTTTTATCCTGGAATTCCCACGGGAACGGGAACTACGCGGGTGAAACCGCAAGGCGCTGCTAGTAGTTTATAGTTGAGCGTTTATAAGGACTAAATTACACTACCAAACCTAAAGAAATAAAAAATACAACCGTATTGATATAAAGAGGGGGTGCCCGAACCTCCCGACTGCCCAATGCTCCTCTACCTCCCCTACCTAATAAAAATGCTTCCAGAAAGCTGAAGACATGACGCTCAGTAGAGTAGCTGTGTGAAGCTGTTGATAGAGCTTTCCAAATAAGCAAATCGGCTGACGATTATGACGTTAAGATACATTTCATACGTAAAGGTACGTCCATTGTCGGTCAATAGGCATCTCTCGTCCGAGATTAATTTAGTCTCAATCTCGGCTAACTATAATAAAACCGGCCAAGTGCGAGTCGCATCGCGCACGAAGGGTTCCGTACCATTATCTATAAAAACGGCAAAAAAACCACGTTTGTTGTATGGGAGCCCCTTTTATATTTGTTTTATTTTAATTTCATTATTTATTTTTAAAGTGATAACTAAAATATTCTGTGAATATTTCAAGCGTCTACCTGTTACCGTTATCAATATAGAACAAAAAAGAGCACAAAAACCCCATAAATTATTTTATTTTGTTCTTTTTTTAGTATTTGTTGTTATAGCGGCAACATAAATACATCACCTGTGAAAATTTCATTTGTCTAACTATCACGGTTCATAAGATACTACAGCCTGGTGACAGAAGGACAGCGGAGTCTTAGTAATAGGGTCCAGTTTTACCCTTTGGGTACGGAACCCCAAAAACCTACTCTGACTGTAGGTACTAAGTATTATTCTGGTTACTTCCAGTAGCATTATCATCCGGTGCATCAGTCGTAGCCGCATCAGTCGCAGCCGCATCTGTCGCAGCCGCATCAGTCGCAGCCGCATCTGTCGCAGCCGCATCTGTCGCATCCGCCGGTTCTGTTTCCTCCAATATACCGCACTGCAGTTCGTACAGCTTCTTGTATAACCCTTTGAGTTGTATGAGTTCCTTGTGCGTGCCCCTCTCCGCCACCACGCCCTTGTCTATGACGCAGATGGCGTCCGCGTTCTGGATGGTGGCGAGGCGGTGCGCGATGATCAGGCAGGTGCGGCCCTCGCTGGCGCGGTCCAGAGCCTCCTGCACCACCTGATACAATATAAATTACATTTGTATTGACGAGCTTAAGTAGATGGCAATGCGCTGCTTCTGTCCGCTAGTAAACCTACCTTCTCTGAGTGTGTATCCAGAGCAGAGGTTGCCTCGTCCAGCAGGAGGACCCTTGGGTTGCGCACGAGCGCTCGTGCGATTGCGATGCGCTGCTTCTGTCCGCCCGACAGCTGCGAGGCGCGCGCGCCGATGCGGGTATCGTAGCCCTGAGCAAATAAAATTTTACAGTAACAGTTAGCCTATAGCGTCCCACTGTTGCATGAATACAATTTTATTATGAGGTACTGGTGCCTTGTAAGGCCCACTTTTTGCAAAGCTTGCCAAAATTAATGAAATTAAACAAGAAATGAAAATATTCCTTTTGAATCATTAATATTTTTTATTTGTGAGATCAAAAACAGTTAAAGTTTATGCATAAACTAATATATAGGTATCTAACAAAATATGGTATTTCAAAAAGGTTTTCGATGGGCCTTCTTAGGGGAATAGTTGCCTAAGAAGGCCCGTTACACAAATGCTTCTATTTTAATAAATACAAAGTAAACATTTTTCAAAAAATGGGGAAACTTGATTAAATATGGGGTTGTACAGTAAACTAATATGAAATTGTCTTAATTAAGTCACAATTTGCCCTTGGGCCTTCTTACCTTGTACCTAACTTTTTATTTTGACGCCATGAATGGGAAAACCGGCAGCAAGTTGACGAAGTGACGTAATTTTTCTCTATTCTACCCTAGACAGCAATCCCCGTGCTAGGGGGGCTGGTCTATCTTCTCCGACACAAAGACTTTTTCAGCCATTAAGTTGCTAGATGGCCACCCGAGATTCACTTGGGTTCGCTGAGCCACTGGCGGCGTGCCTAGTTAAGGCTTTTGTCTCGAAAGAAAGGTAAGGTTTTCTAACCTCTAGATAGCTCAAGTACCTAGATACCTACCTTTTGTTTATAAAACACAGTCGGTAGGTAGGTATTTTGCGATATCGCGATCAGCAGAGTTGTCAATAAACTTACAGTCGGCAGAGCGGCGATGAACAGATGCACGTTGGCTTTTTTGGCCGCGGTGACGATCTCCTCGATGGGCACGACGCGCGTGTTGTCTCCGTACGCGATGTTCTCCGCGATGGTGCGGTCGAACAACACCGGCTCCTGCGAGACGATGCCGAGGTTGCGCCGCAACGTGGAGATACGCATTTCGGTTGCTATATTGTAGTCGTCTAGGTACTGGAAATGATGGCGAAATATATTTAAAGCCCGGCCGGGGTGGATAATCAGCGAGACTACTGAAAGATGCTGGATGCTGAAGCTGAAGACTATGCGCATATGTCAATATCCAGCAGTAGGTTAGTAGTAGACCAACCAGCAGCTGACCTTGTCTTACGTTCGTACAGTCAGTACGTAAAGGTTAGTTACCACAGCGCCGCTGTCAGGGTCGTAGAGCCGCTGCAGCAGCTGTATGAGCGTGGACTTGCCGCAGCCGCTGGGCCCCACGAGCGCTACCCTATGCCCGCTCTCCACAACCAGCGATAGACCTTGCACAACATGCGCTTCCCGCCGCGTAGGGTAGCGGAACTTTATGTTTGAGTATTCGATTTTGCCGCTTACGATCTGTGCATAGATGAAAATTTTTTAAGTTAGTTTAAGCCGTAGATTTTCCAATAAATTAAATTAATAAATAGAGTCCATATTAACAGTAGTTTTTGACCAAGGCACTTTGCCGAGTACCTATCTGAACAAAACGCAGCCTAGAGAAAGGTGTTCCCCGGGCAGCCATAGTGCTCGAGCAAGGGACATAGCAAGCCAAGCCGGCAGCTGACGGACAAAACTAATGACGGCCTCACTGGCTGACTCACGCTAAGAATTACCCATCACATCTTTCAGAAACATTACAAAATAACGGTAAAAATACAAATTCAAACAAACTTCAAATTTGAGGGAAGTAAGAAATATGAGAGAGAAGATTGAAAACGCAAATCTATGCAAAAAAAGGAGTTTGGCTAAGGTATAGCTGATATTAGGAGTTTTGAGGTTGGGTAGGTTACGTACATATCCCTCTGACACGGCGGGCGTTTTGGAGCTCTTCACGGTTGAATTCCTCGCCAGGAGAGTCAGGACGCGTCCAGCCGCGCTGATGGCTGCGCCGAAGTTGGGCGCGAATGCTAGCGCCTGGCCCATCATCCACGCGCCGAATATTAGCGCTTCTGATACTCTAGCAAAAAGAATAGATAACTTTTTTGTTGTTCATTTTTAAATAATTTGATTTGAAAGTTAATTTATTTCCTATCTATTTCATTTGAACAATACAATTTGTATTGTAACTATTTTTATGAAAATTTGACATGTAAAATTGATTTTACCAATAAATTGTACCTATTTCTGTATTTCCTGTAAGGCAACAAGGGGAGAACCGATGGGAAACTGCGGAGAACCAACTAAAACGATGACTTCTCTTATTGAAGGCCAAGACATGAGCCAACCGACTAAAAAAAATCTACGCGAGTAATAAATGAACTCGTTCTAGGCTGAGTAGTGTTCTAGGATCTAACCCCAAGTAGATAGTGATTACTTGATAACGCTCTTGTATTCAAGCTCTCCTCTGGCGACCAGTTCGCCACCGTACCAGAGCGAGAGTGCATAGCCGGCTATTGGCATAGTCTGCCCGCAAGCGAACACGCAGCCTCGCCAGCGACACGCCTTTAACGCAATCACACGGCCTGCTTCGCTCTGCAAGTAGTAGCGATGCAGGACCTGCTTTTCGCCACCTGGAGGTATCAGAGGCAGATAAATAGTTACTATAGATAGCTCTATCTATATCACACAAATACAAACCACCCTGAAGAAATATCTTAGGATCGTTTATCGAAGGAGCTACTTTGGGTTGAACGTCGAGTCGAGATGTTGCGCTACTGCCTTTTACAATCGCAATTTTTTTTGTTACTGGTTTTTTTTAGCAAAATGAGTGTGTCATGCAATAATATACCTATTTAATAAGTACCTACTTTAAAAAAGAAAAAAAATGTAAGAAAAAATACACGTAAAAGAACACGAATAATGCAGAAGTCTTTTTTTTTCCAAAAAAGAACGTTTGAAATCCAAAAAATCGTAAAACAAAAGTTGATTCCCTCGGGGTCCAGAATCACCCCTTTCTGCTTAGTATCCACGTACCTAGGTAGATACACATTTTTCGTGCAACCTGTATACCTGTTTCATTCGACTGCTCTATGTGTTGCTCGACGATAGACTTGAGAGTGAGTTAATTATGGGAAAATATACGGTGGGGCACTGCTGGAGCAAAAAACAATGAGGATGGTCAATCTGCGCCAATTTAAAGCGATTCTAGTTAACTCGGGGCAATTAATATTCCTAGCGCTGAAAATTAACAATAGCCTTATGGTGGAAACGCACAACGGAACTGCGCGGCCGCGGCACTTCATGTCAAATTAGAACAAAATCACCAAATAAGTCGCGCGGCCTTTTTCGTCATAATTTGTTCTAATTTGACGGGCAGTGCCGCGGCCGCGCAGTTCCGCTGACGCGTAGTGCGCTTGCACCTTTATCATGATATTAATAAAGTTATTATTAACTAGCAGCGCCTCGCGGTTTCACCCGCGTAGTTCCCGGTCCCGTAGGAATTTCGGGATAAAAAGTAGCCTATGTCCTATTCCAGACTATAATCTATCTCTGTGCCAAATTTCATCCAGATCCGTTTTGCCGTTCTGGCGTGATAAAGGAACAAACATCCATCCATCCATCTAAACTTTCACGTTTATAATATTAGTGAGATAGTGAGATTAGTGAGATAGTGAGATTTATAACCGTGTGAATTTTCCAATTTTTTTAATTTTATTTTTATTAATATACATTTAGCCAGCTAAATAATTTATTTTCAAATAGTCATTAAATAATTCAAATTCATTAGGTAACTTGTTATAATTTTTTACATAGGTAGGTACTATTGCAATTTTCGAAGGCAGTTCAAAGGACTCAAATGCCAAAATAGGATGGCTGGTTTTTGCGTAATCGCACAGTCAAGAATAATCATGAGATTGCATTGTTTGATAACTGACACTTTAGCTATGTTTAAAATGAATAGTAAAGTAATAATAATAATTACTGATAATAGATTTCATGATTGATTCGCACAATTTTAATAAGATCGACTATAAATCGACCATCAAACAGTAAGATTGTTACTCACAAAAAGCAGCTACAGTCCTGATGTTGGATATGGCCTCGGTAGCGATAGTGGTGGCTTTTTCGAATGATACCCGCACCGAACTGTTTCCTGCCTCCAGAACCCTTCCTTCCAACACCACGGAAATTATCACCAATGGCACTGCTACCTTCAAAAATACTTTCGGAAAATCACACTTGTTTTCCAGACTCTAATCAGAAAGCTCGAGTGCCTGCCTGCCGGATTTAGTTAGGTAGGTAGGTTCATTCCTATTATTTCCTATATTTACGACGTAAGAGTTGGTTTACTGAGAGGCAATGCGGCCCGGTGCTGCGTGCACTTTTTAAGATAGTGATTCAAAAAACAACTTTATTTACTAGGTACGCAAAAAGATACAAATTTAATTGACATAATACGAAAACTCCCCGTGGCGGCGGCGTTTCGCTGCGCAACGAGATGCCGCGCCGCATGACGTGACGCAGCGCGCACTTTTTATGAAAGTGATTCAAAATTCAACTTTATTACCGACACAAAATTTTATTGAAATTATTTCATCCGCGGCAACGGGCCGAGATGCGTCGCGTCTCGGTCTCGGTGTGAGCTGAAGCTGACCCTTGCACCGTTTGTCAACCGCCGCCGACGTCAACGAAACATCACCGATAACGAGATGACGGCGACGAAGTAGCGGTATATAAATTTACGTGCATTTAGGCCGCTATTCCACCGCAAGCCAGTCACCGGAGCGTCGTCGTCGTCATCCATATGAGTTATTCGGCGCGAACGCTTTACCTCGGTCTGGGAATTCGACAGACCGTTTTTTGGTTTTAATTAAATTGTCGGTTTTACGACTACGGTAGACTCTACTCTTACTCGACTCTTTAAAATAATATCGTTGTCGGTGACATCCCGGTGGCGGTGGAAAAACGACCGACGTCACGTCATCTTAAACTCTGCCTGAAAAAAAATATCGCTATCGGTGACGTTTCGTTGACGACACGGCGCGCGGCGGTGGACAAACGGCGAGAGTCTGCAGACTACTTTCTCTTGGAAAAAGTTCAATACAGTGTTATTTTTATTTAATTAACTAAATTTATAAAGTATCATTTGATTAATAATATTTTCTTGTTAGACAATACCATAGAGACTAGAGTCATCTTCCACGTGTAATAGAGTGAGAGGCTGAGGCCAATCACTATAGTGGCTGTGGCCTGCATCAGCGCGCCAATCCTGGTGCCAGTGGCCTGCAACAAATAAACATAGGTAATAAGATTAGATCGTAGATACTACTACTTTCGATATTAGAACCAGTAAAAAGTGGAACGAACTTCCCAAGTCTGGTTTTCCGGTACCTACAACCTCCTGTAGGTCTTCTTCACGAATGAGAAGAAGACCTACAACCTCAGTGTCTTCAAATCCCGAGTGAATATTTTCTTTCTGGGAAAACGTGCTCAATCTTAGACCACAAGCTTTCTTAAATGTGATGGTGGGCTAACAGTCGGTTTTTCAAAGCCTTCTGCCTAAAGAATTCTGTTTTTTTTTTAAAAACCCGACTATTCCAGAAAATCTAGCGTATTTTGTCGGTCACTGTTATTTGGAAGGATCCATGCAAAGAAATGTACCGCCAACATGACTTGTTCAACGGCGTGACTCCATCGTGTCAGCCCAGAGCTAGGTGAAGTGGGCCTTGACCTGATCATCATCGAGACGGAAACTGTCCATCGTATTATTCCTGTGCCGATAAATTCTCCCCCTTGCTATCGCGATCACTTCCTCGTCACTTGATGATAGGGAAACGCTAATGTTAGTCATATTATCATCTCATTTCGTGATAATAAAAGAAAAAATATTATTTGACAATCCAATAAACAATGAAGAGTGAATAGGTAATTTTCGACTTACCAGATTCTCGCTAAGAATGGTTGACATAAGCTTGGCTTTCGAAAAACTCAAAATCGATACAAAATAAATCTGAATATAAAAACTACTAAAAACACTATAAAAATTAAAAAAATATTCAATCGAGAAGTGCCATAAAAATGCATTTAAAATTAACATTTTCAAGTTGCGCGCGTAATTTGACGAAAACGCTGGACGCAGTGGATGCCTTACCCTAAGGCCACGACATCCCGCCGTTTAACGTAATTATATTGCGCCTAGGATTTCATAGTGATATAAAACAGATTAAAAAACTCAAAACTTAGAATTGTATTTAAAAATTTATTTTGTTATCTTATGTACTAAAACCATAGTAACGTTGCCAAATCTGTGCTGAAATTAACATTTGCCGACTAAAATTTGCTACGCTATCTCAATTTTTTTTTTTCGTAAAATTACTATCAAATTACCGGACCGGTGAGTGGAAAACGGCCATTCCCGGGAGACGAAAGGTTCTTTACCCACACCAAGTAGACATGTATAGTTAAAAGTAACTCACCCCCTGTACCGCTGCAGCGTCGGCGGCTAGCCTGCCGCAGAGCGCACCAACTCCATTAGATGGATCATCGAACCAACCGATTTCCATTCCGAGTATGTGCTTAAATGTAGCCACCCTGGTGAACAGACAAAAATCAAATATATTGTGGCGCGCGACATTCACCCGTGGAGGTGGAGCAGATAGATAGTAATAAGCCTTTGTGAGGTACCTACCTGAGACGTTTAGTAAGACGTACGCCAGTGAGATTGAATATGAATATCTGGCAGAAAATACCGACGCCGGCGATAAGGCCGACCAACAGGAAGAGATAAGCGATAAAATTCGTTTCTCGTCGCACGAAATCCTCATCAAAACTTTGTAAAAGCTGTAGACAATAAAAAATTAGTAGGTAGAGCTGTTACGTCATAACAATGAACAAAGGCATCTTCAAAGATTATAGGTACATTTCGTGACAATTTAACAGTTTCGGAGGTGCTTTGGTGGGACAAAATAGATCAGAAGGTACGTATACGTATAGAACTGCTTATATGATTTTCATAAATAAAATAATAAATGTAATAAAAATCTTTTATTTCGGACAACACAATAGATCCATAGTTTGTTAGTACTTACAAAATCTTATCACTAGGGTTAGTTAATTTTCACTCAATATAATATCTAGAAATATATTAAAGATTAGATCACCCTCCGCACGAAGCAATGCCATGTGGGAGAGTTGATCCTACCGGCTATTGTTTTTAGGATGGTGTTGGGGCTGCCACGCAGCCTGCGCATCAGGGACGCGGTCTTTTTACGGAGTATGGCAGCAAAGCCATCTGTTTCGTATTCTGCAAACATCCCTGATGCACTGCAGAAACGCGGCAGTCCCATCATCATCCTAAAAACATTATTATATTGTACTCGTAGGGTCTCTAAGCACCGTTTGGTATAGCTGACCCATTGGTTCCCGGTGTAGAAGCTTTGGCAGTGCGCGTAGTTTTAAAGCGTTATAAAATAAAGCTTTTTAAAGCGTATAAAGTACCTATTGGTTGATACTCAAATACACCAAAAACCCTCATACAAAAATAATATGTTGAGAGAAAAACAGAAGAATAATACCAAAACTACTGTTGAACAAGAGAACGAGAGCTTACACCGTAGGTTTCTCCGAAGAGCACAGCAACCATGGGAAATGAGAATCCGACCATGATGGCCGCCAGCACTCCCACCAGCATCAGATACTTTTCCGGCTTGCACAGACGCAGGATCTGCCACGTTGTTGGTTGAACTGGCGCTGGAACCTACATTCACCATCGTCTTTTTAGCACTAGCAAGTGATATACCAGCAGACCTGTTACCAGGTGGTCGAACGATATCGTTGGGGTAGGTGGAAGACTGGACGAAGCTCGCACAGGAATAATCATCAGTCCATATACGACCACTGCTGATCATTTAGGCCTCCCCCAAACGACGCCATGAATAGCGTTCCTGAGCCTGAGCGAGGAACTGACCACACATGCATCACAACATTACGATCCCTGTTGGCGGGTCCGGGTATACACATCTCTTCCTAAATCTTGGTGCAGCAAGTGTAGATTGTTGTGCACGGGCAACCGCAGCCGCAGCGTCCGCAGAAATCTCCACAGCAACATATCATGCCAAGATACGAGTACTTTCTTTTCCTACAAAATGGGTCGTTGAGATAAATGATTATTATGCTGGCGTGTCTATAGAAGACCCATTATGATACCCAACAGTTGGTTGTCAACGGTTTAAGGTAATGGGATATTCTATGCACTTTTGTAGCTACTTTGCGCGCAATATCGAGGAACTAAAAATCGAGATTGTTTTATTTATTGCATACCTTCTCTTCCTCGATTTGTACTGACGAGCCGCTATGATCAGATCCAACGGATTCTAAGGATAAAGCTTTCTCTAGTTCTGGCTCTTTCAATCTTGCACCTGCAATATTAGTCTTGTACAGGTAGGTACAGTATTTTCCATTCCTTATGGATCAAACGAAAGTGTGTTAGGTTACCAATATCCATTCAATGGCCCTAACCTTACCTTAAATTCGAAATTGTCAACGAAAAAAAAATCTTTTATTTCTGCCGCAGGTGTGCCCCAGGGTTAAATTTTAGGACCTATCCTATTCAATGTATTAATGAACGTCATTGTAAACTGTTTCATTAACTCTAACACCTAGGTATCTATTTGCAGATGATTTAAAAATTACGAAGACTATCCAAAGCCCCCAAGATGACCAACTTCTTCAAGAGGATTTTAAAAAACTATCAGCTTGATGCCATGACAATAAGATCATGAAGAGACACGTAACACTAACAAATGATTTCACATAGGTACCTACACTTTTCCCCTAGCAAAACACCACAGATCTATATTAATACTTTATTGATAATCATATGCTAGATAGTGTAAGAGAAATTCGTGATCTAGGTGTAATACTTGACACTAAACTCACTTTTTACGCTTCTCAAAAAACCACCCTGTATATTATGTGCCTTGTCACCTTTCTAAGGCGGTAAATTTTAATTATATTTATGTCTAAGATAACCATGACTAACGTTTATGCGTCTCAGTGCCCGGAGTCACAGCAGGCTCATCCGTAAGCACCAGGTGGTAGTACTTGCCGCGAAGATCCATCAACTCCTCGTGTGTGCCCTCTTCCTCAATAATACCTTGGTCAATGACAACTATACGAGTTGCGTTTACGACTGTCGCTAACCTGTAGGTATGTTAGTGTTGTAGTAATGTTAGCCACTAGAATCGGGAGATGGGGGTTACAGAAAAAAAATCGTAGACACGGAAATGATCGGACTGAAATAGGAGGAAAAATTATGGTTTATTTCAGACCTATTAACAAACACTGTTACAAAATTTCTAGTAATACATAACACAAACTGCAAAACTACTACTAAACTTAACTTAGTCCGTAAAGCCAACAAGTGGCTCTGACGGAAGACCAGCGTTGGTTGCTAGCTTGCTAGTCAACCAACTCATGCTGAGGCAGAGCCATTTTGTTACTGGGCTTACATTTTTGTATTTTAATCTAAGTTTATTATGTATTTTAGTGTAAGTATGTGTAAGTCTTTTAACAAATAAATTGATATTCTATATTCTATTCTATTCTAAACTAAGTGACAGGGGAGGAGCAGGTATGCACTCAGTGCCAGGTGTAGGTTGCAAGCACTGAATGCCCAATGCCGCAGGAATCGGCCGTTCATGTCGGTCATCGCTTCCAGTAGACTGTTGCAGCTGGCGCGCAAGTGCCGTAAAGCGGCGGCACATTGAGCTCTTATCAGCAGCTACGCCCGCGTCAGCAAACATGCCCGACGCAGTGCACCAGCGCGGCAGCCGCAACAACACCCATGGTGGATAAGAGCTGTCTGCACTGCAGCCGACCGAGATGTCTCAAACAAAAGTTTAAGTGGGTAGGTACCTGTGGCTGACCATGACCGTAGTCCGACCATGCGCGGCGGCATCTAACGCGCGTTGTACTTTAGCCTCACTGGCAGGGTCTAAGGCGGATGTCGCTTCGTCGAGAAGTAGGATTTTGGGGTGTCTGACCAGTGCCCGAGCGAGCGCAATCCTTTGCTTCTGTCCGCCGGATAGCTGGGCGCCTCTTTCACCGATCATTGTGTCGTAACCCTAAAATTAGTAAAATGATTTAACTCCACGGGCAACAGGGAAGTTACCAACAGGCCTCAGTTAGAGAGTGGTTTTTTATTAGGTACAAATACCATAAACTTACTTTAGGCAAATTCCTAATAAAGCCGTGGCAGTGCGCATGTCTCGCAGCCAAGTATAACTCCTCGTCCGTGCATGCCGGGTTACTCATTCTACAAAAACAAATATAAATAAGAGAAATAAAAAAAAATGCATGATTATGTTGCCTATAGCATTTTCGAAGCCTATAAGTGTGAAGTTAATTTGCTTATGACTGTCCGTTATATCGTATATTTCCCTGGTCTGAGGTTGTCTCATCGTTGGCTCATATTATTAGATGCAGGTAAGTCCGTCTTTTGATGTGTTCGTGACATGTTACTTCCATCCCATAAGCAACATTGAAATTAAGATAAACATATTAAGTAGAACTCACCGTATGTTTTCCCTGATGGTGCCGGCGAACAGAACTGGCTCCTGGCCGACCACCGCGATGTGGCGCCGAAGGTGACGCACGTTCAGCTCGCGCAGATCATAGCCTGGAGAAACAATGAAGACAAGATTGGGTATCGGTGAACAATATCTCCAATAGTGCAACTAAGTAGAGCATAGTAGCTAAATGAAATGAAAGCCATTTAGTCGTGATACGTGACTTGGAAAGATTTAAAAAAATGCAATATCAAAGCCAGCCAACCGCTTTCAAGGTTCGCAGGAGCAGAAGTCATGTAGAAAAGCGCTAAACTACTAATAGGTATCGATAACTGGAAGGTAGGTCAGTACCTACCTTCCAGTAGGTATATAATATGAATATCAGTATATGAATCAACTTCCTTCTCAAATATGCCAGTCGTAGAAATTATGGCACCTCCTCCTAGTTTTAACAGACTCCTTCATCAAGAGATATCTGTGAGACCGTGCAAAAGGTCTTATCTAAATGATGAAAAATGCCACAGACCTGAAGCCCGCACAGAGCCGGCATCAGGGTCGTACATCCGCTGTATGAGCTGCAGCACGGTGGACTTGCCGCAACCGCTCGACCCTACCAGCGCCACCGTCTCGTTCTGACGGATTTTCAAGTTCAGTCCGCTAAGGACCTACATGAACGCCAGATAAATAATTTTGAAACACTTTGACATTTGTTTTTCCACTTCCGAGCGGGTAGGTTAGGTATAACCATGCTGGCGTGCTAGCCATGGGACTATGTTCTGCCAATGGTGATTGTGTTTGGAAGGGAGTTAATTGTGCAAAGGGAGGTCCCCTTTGCACAATTAACTCCCTGTGCCTATGCCTACCTATGCTGTAGAGTAGACGGTGGATTATCACTAAACACTTGTACTTATTTTTTGTCAATGACCGGTTGCCTGTCTATGACTGCATATGTAACTACAACTGCACTGCCAGTATGTAAGGTACTAGGCAGACAAAACGATCAGTATGGTGCACAGAGTAGATAGACAGATAGATAGATAATGCTTTATTTCATAAACCAAAACATACAGTACATTATTAAACTTAAGCTATAGAAAGGCAATGGGATTGGCGGCCTTATCGCTTACAGCGATTTCTTCCAGGCAACCAAGGTGTACGGAGAAAATCATAGGATGGCGGTACTTATGCTAAGCTAATACAAATCAATTAACTATACTAATACACAAATACAAATAGATTAATATACTACATATCAACATAATAAATTAAAACAACTTACATACATACATGCTAATAATAATCTGACGTTAGACCTAGAAAATGCTTATAGACTTTTCTCTTAAAAGTTTGCTGTGATAGCATAGCGACGTCGTCGCTAAGAGCGCTGGTTTTATGCGAATTGTCACTCAAATACTTGCGATGCGATTTTTTATCGAAATTGCTATGCATTTATATGTGCACGCTGGGTGGAAAATTACTTTAATACTTATAGAAGTTGACTAGTAAATACTAATAGAAGTTAACTTGTGGTTGAATCTCACCTGGACACCGCTCCTAGCGGGGTATCCGAAGTAAACATCAATTAATTCTATGTCCCCGTCTAGAGGTGGCGTTGTGCCCTCGTTTGACAGACTGTCTATGACCGGTTTCCTTTCTATGACTTCATAGATAGCGCCCCCGGAAGCACGTGCGCAGTTAACCGCCTCCATGTGAGGGGCGGTGAGGCCTACGTTCTGAGCGCCTTGGAGGCAGCTGAAGAATATCTGTAAAAAACTACTTTTGAACCTGTGACCGTCCTGGTTTTTTTGAGACTAAAGCCTTTGGGTAAACAGGTGAACGTACGCTTGTAGACAGGCCGCGCCTCGTGCCGGCTGTCGAGGATGAGCCCCACGCACGCCGTACCAGAAGGCAAGTGCGTAGGTCGCGTAGATAATTGGCTACATGATGTAAATCTATCTAATAGCGATGAACGTACAATCATTAACACAGCGGGCGTATAGACGGGCTGCGCCTCGTGCCGGCTGTCGAGGATGAGCCCCACACCGTACCAGAAAGCGAGCGCATAGGTCGCGTAGATGATGAGCCACATGATGCCACTGCCGATGCCCGAGTACACGCCCTTCTTGATGCCCATCTTTTTGGCCGGCTTTAGATGATGACTGTATCTGAAAGTAAAGTAATAACTTGCTACCATCAAGAAAATTTTAACAACTTAATCGAGACCAGAATGGCAACAGCTTAGGGTACCTTTCGATTTCTTTCTCCTCCCCTCCAAAAGCCACCACAGTCCGTATCGATGACAACACCTCCTCAGCTATCACGCCTGCTTTACTGTACGCACCCAACTCCTGAGTGGTTAGTGATGATTGCACCTACGATTTATAAACTATGGTTTAGTAAATAATTAATAAAAATAGTTAAAAAACACATTATTTGAGAAAACGGCGGATCTGAAAGATCAGTTTATTTTTTTGTTTGCTTGTTTTAATCAGCACCTTTCAGCTTTTTCACAAAAATCACTCACTGTATAAAGTTTCCTGGATGGGAATCCAGGAAACTTAATACCTACAGTGAGTGATTTTTGATAGAAGCAGTTGGCCGCTCCATGTATGTAAGTACGAGTATTGTTGTATTGATGAAGTGGAGGCCGATCTTCGAGAATACGAGTAAAAGACAGCTCAAAACTGAAATGTCTAAAGAAGTATGAACACGTTGCTGACCCACAAGAGTAAGTTAGGTAGCATGCGATGATAAGGTCTTTCGAAGGTCGATTAAGGTCAGTTTTCGACGTCATTTCCGCTTAATTCATTAAACTAGATACATCTAACCTACTCACTCTAGCAACGAGAGCAGTGGTGGCTATAATAACAGGCGCGCAGGAGAGAACAACAAGCGTGAGCTCCCAGCCGTAGATGAGCGAGATGATGACGGCGGTCACGAACGACATCACCAGGTACACCAGCATGGGGACTTTCTCGCCGATGCCCTCGCGGAGCTTCTCCACGTCACTAAAACAGCCAACAGACACTTTCGAATAAACGATTTACCAATACCAATAAATCCCGGATTTTTTCGCAATTTTCTCTAAGTAGAACAAAGAATTTACTAACTCTGAAACTTTGGTGGCGAAATTCATAGTGGTGTTCAGATCGTACCAAGAGGTATCCTGCCGTAACACCGCTTCTAGGAACTTCATCTTTATTCTGTGAGTCTGAAACATCAAGTAGGTAGGTAACAATGATTCTGGTGAAGGTCTGCATTTTTCTGGTCGAAAGAAATTGTAATGAAACGAGGATAAGAACCGATTTAAGCGCAGTGTAGTTAAAAAGATCCACACTGATGGCGGCGACGATGAACTGCATCATCGAAAAAACAGTGCAGCCGATGCCAAACGCCTGCGAGTCTTCTATGAGGGCTTTTTGGTTCTCTGCGCGACTGGCGTTTGTTCTGCAAAAGAAACAAGATTGATTTGGTTCCCTGCGCCTGCGCCTCCCACGTTCATTTAAAGACC
Organism: Eupithecia exiguata; assembly: GCA_947086465.1. Classification (NCBI taxonomy): domain Eukaryota; kingdom Metazoa; phylum Arthropoda; class Insecta; order Lepidoptera; family Geometridae; genus Eupithecia; species Eupithecia exiguata. The sequence goes on from OX352244.1 coordinate 9,724,505, forward strand.
ATTCTCTGATAGATTCCCTCAGACACCTTTTGAAGCACCCACAGGCTGAGTTGAAGAGGTCGTCGATTCATAAACCACGACCGCCACGGCAATGTTTAATTGTTGTTTAGTTGATCACAAATTGTTTGTACAGGTCATAATGAAATAAATAACAACTTATTGACACAATAGTATCGTTAGTCTAGACTAGCAGCGTTAGTTGTTTCTCCGACGGAGCCGTTTAGTGACGTCACGGAAGACAGAAGAAATGGTAGTACAAACCTTTTATTTGTGTCGGTTGATGAGTAAACGTGAAAACAATGCGTAGAGCTCAGTACAATACAATACTGTACAATACAAAATTCTTTATTGTACACCACAACATAAAGCAAAAAGAAACAGATGTAAACATTAAACATAATAGTACAATGGGCGGCCTTATCGCTTAGCAGCGATTTATTCCAAGCAACCTTTACAGTACAAGCAGTACAGGTAATGTCAAGCTGCTCGTGTCACGTATAAAATGCACGCGCCTTGCAAAGCCATAAACCTGGTTGTCTAGATTGTAGTCGGTAGGTATCTAGTGTTGCCGCCGATATTATGATCGTGGGTATGAAGGTCCCCAATCACCACAGTCGTCCCACACCTGCGGGCTTAGCATACAAGGTTAATCGCAAATAAGCGTCGTATAATTACTACGTTAACGTTATAATTGGCCTTAGTGCGTTAATATTAGCCGTAGTGCGTTATTTTTGTCTAACTAAACACATTATTAAAATAATAATAATAATTATTGGCGTTTATTTCATTGGAAATGCAGCGAATTATCCGAATGAACCGAATGAAACATTATAACACCGTTTATGTTAGATTAGGTACTGTTAAAAGGGTGCTAATAAGCAGATAATGTGTTAAGTTAGAAAACAATAATAATAAATATTAACGCCTTAAGGCCAATTATAACGTTAACGTAGTAATTATACCACGCTTATTTGCGATTAACCTTGTATGCTAAGCCCGCTGCAGCGCTGGTCGGTGAGAAGCGCCGTGAACTCTCCTTAAATGATCACACAGCCGGACTAGATAGCGGCTAGAGTTTTAAATATTCTAAGTCCAACTCACAGTATCCTGCCGCCTCCAAATATAGATATAGTGAGCGTGGGCGTGGAGGTACCGATCATCACAGTCCGGTCGATGAGCAGTGCCGTGAACTCCCCGTAGATGATCACTCCGATCGGTATAAACAGGCCGTTTATACACGCCAGTATTATGCCTATGATGATAAGTATAACTTCCCATAGTTTGGCGTATCTGTACTGGAGAAGTAAAATTCAACTAATTATGTATATGAATCTAAATTATATGAACTTCGAATCGTTTAGGGACATAATTACCAACCAGAGATGTGAGATATATGCTACGTTCATAGCGGAATATTTTGAAGCAGTAGGTAAGGTAGGGAGGTACTCAATTAACCATAGGATTAGTTGATGGGTATAACAAATTCCACCAATAAGGTAAGTTACAAAATACACAAACGGCAAACGTAGTGTAGGACGCCCTCCGACCAGGTGGGATGACGATTTGCGAAAGACTGCTGGCAGATGTTGGATGCGGCAAACTGAAGACAGGGCGCTATGGCGCTCATTAGGGGAGGCCTACGTCCAGCAGTGGACTGATATAGGCTGATGATGATGATAATTTCAAAATACACAAAAATCTTTATTGGGAATAGAACACAGGATTTTCGTACGGGCTGTCTACAGTAAAGTTAAAAACAGTGTAGCGGAGTCAGCGCCATCCTCCGCTAACTAAATATTATTTAATATGCACAGCTTATTTACAACTCTAGTGGAAAAGGACACATAAGTGCTGTCGCCTATTTAACTATGGGAAGTGGCTGGTTGTTCCATCAGAAGCACGCTTCGTAGCACAGTTAGAGGTATTAGATACTGCTATCTACGCCCTTGCGAGATTTTTACCTACTTATCTACTTTTTTCTACATCTTGGCAGTATTAAAGGGTTTCTATTATTAGGTAAACCACTCAGAATCACAGAAACCAAGTCTCGTTAAGCAGATGGTAGCCAAAAATTGTACTTACTAACTTACACCACGAAACTGGTTTTCCAAAAAAATTTTCTTTATCTCTGAAATAGGAAATAAAACATTTAAGAACAAAATCAAGTAAGTACTACATATAGAAGTACCGAGACTCTCCGGCTTATCGAAAAATGTCAGGGCACCTGGTCCAAGTGACGCGTAATGTAACCCGAGAGCTGGTGAGTAGGTATCTGGCGCAGCGCATCAGCATTGCCATACAGCGGGGCAATGCAGCCAGCGTCTTGGGGACACTTCCGATAGTTATAATGATATTGATCAGTTGAGCTACCTCTAGACTAATTGCAACAGTCTGCAGTTAGCTCAACTGTTTCAATTGTGCAAATAATCATTTAATCAAACAAAGTACAATTTGACCACTTTAATAAGTCGCATCGGCAAAATTCGTCTGCAGAGAAGACAACAGTTCAACCCGATTGAATGTTCGTTGTGTTAAGCTTTTAAGTTAAAAAAAAACAGATGCTCATGCTATCTAGCTCTAGCTAGCTCATATGATAATATGTACGGTAAGACAAAAATAGGATCGACGTATTTTCAAACGTATCCCACTCAAAATACGACTTACGACTGTCGAGATCGCGACGCTGAAGGCGGACGCCATGCGCCAGGAGGACCGTAGCCTGAAATTCGTTTTGGGGGGTGGGAGGTACACCAGGTACGTTGCTATATAGCGCTGAATATACATCGTGCCCAAAATATTACTTCTTATTTTTCATAGTGGACAAAAACTAAATGAATTCTCTTTACTTAAATCTGAGTTGGCTTACCATTTCGAGGGGGTTGAACCCCCAAAAAAGAAAACTTACAGCTAGCTCTTAAAAATAGTAATTTACGTAATACATGCCGGTATATACCAGCGCATGTCTGCTGAGGACCAATTATAAAGGTTCCGCAGGTATACCATGTTCCTCTTCTGACAATTTTTTTATTCGACTTGAAAATAACGGATTCAGGAATAGGGTATCTACAATAGATACCTGTTAATCACTGACATACCTTCGATGAAATTTATCAGCTGTAAAAGCGGATTGAGCAGCTAAAGTACTGATACCTAGTAAGCGAGTTGTGTCGGAAGCCGATGTTATACGCCGACGGGTATTGGTCGCTCAGTCGTCGCTGCGACGACAGATTCCATGAATTTACACGTCTCATTCTTAGGTCAACTTTTCTGAAACGAGTCGAAAAGGATGCTTGTTTCATATTCCAACCGGGGTTCAACTAGGGTCGTGAAGAAGCCGCCTGCTGCCGTTTTTTCGCCCAATTACAACCCTTCGTTACAGCTAGCCTGGGTCTCTTCAAACTAGAGTCTCCGTGATACATCGTTGACCACATCGTAAATTACCATCAGGTGATATTGTGGTCAAACACAGGTCTGTTGATTATAAAGCTATGTCTACATCATCATTCAGCCAAAAGACACTGTTATACATGGCCCCAACTTCCCCTCAAAGATCGCCACCATGACCGGTCCTGTGCGGCCCGCATCCAGCAGTTCACCAGTCAGCAGTTCACCAGTCACCGGTTTGTGTTATGGCGATCCGCTGCATTCAAACTCACAAACATCCAAACATACAGTGGCGGGCACTGTATGTTTGGATGTTTGTTACTCCTTCGAGTTAAAAGAAGGCACCTGATCTACTGAAGTGATCTGGCTCAAAACTTGTGTCAGAAGATTTTAGATCATACGATAGGCAGAGATGTAGTTTTGGACATATCACATAGGTACTTCGAAGGAACATGTTTACATTCAAGCTAATTTCTACCCAGAAACAGATCTAAGTGACCAGCAGTTTAATAATTATCCATACCCACACGGACCCCACGGTAGGTACCTATACCTTTGCCAAACTCCTTGTAGAATTTTTGTAAACAAACCACGACACAAATAACTTATACTCACTTGCTTGGCGTCGGGTTTCACATAGTAATTGTACCTAAGCAATATTTATTGAAGGAAGGATGTCAAATCTACAAAAATAACGTAAATTGCGTATATTCTAGTGTGTTTACTTGTGTGTGGAGAAACCAGGACTTGGTTCGTAAAACAAATACTTAAACAAAACTCAATCACGATAAGTGCTATACATATTATGCTATATTAGTACTTTGTATAGGAGTGTAGTCCCTCTGTGTAAAGCTCGATTTTGTACTTTTTACGAACCATGTCTTGGTTTCTCCGCACACAAGTAAACACACTAGAGGGTACTATACAAGGACGCGGCAACAGAATTAATTTAAGGTTACCTAAGTATGGGCGGTTTGTTTATAAAATTCTACAAGAAGTCAAGAAGTCCCATGCCTGATGAACCCTCGCCTACGGGCTGTAAAATACCAAAACAGGCAGTTAATTTACTCACATCTCTTCTCACGTTATAGATGCAGTCAAATTTTAGTCTCATAAACGATAGATATGGGTAATAGTAAAACAGTAGAATGTTTCATTTTGGAAACCAGGAATATTAATTTTCTTTCGTTTTCATTTCTGAACTGAAATAGACACAAATTATAACGTAGTGGTTTTATTCTATTTGTCCTAAAGTAAATTTTGTAGATTTTGGCAATGCAGCATTGCCAAAATTATGCTACATATTTGACAAAATAATATGTCTGTAAGCATAGAGGGTTCGAACATTAAGTAGAGCGTACTACAATGACTCTCTATGAGTAGGCATAGATAAATAGAATAGATTCTATCATAGAATCTTCCATGGAAAACAACGAGTAAAAACAATAAACCCTGCCAAGTGCGAGTCAGACTCGCGCACGAAGGGTTCCGTACCATTATCTATAAAAATGGCAAAAAATCACGTTTGTTGTCCCATATAACAAACGTGATTTTTTGCCATTTTGCCCCCTTAAATATTTGTTTTATATTAATTTAATTATTTATTTTTAAAGTGAATATATAACTAAATATTCTGTGAATATTTCAAGCGTTTACCTGTTGCCGTTATCAATATCGAGCAAAAACGAGCAAAAAAGTCACGTTTGTTGTATGGGAGCCCCTTCAGTAGATATTTATTTTATGCTGTTTTTTAGTATTTATTGTTCTAGCGGCAACAGAAATACATCATCTGTGAAAATTTCAACTGTCTAACTATCACGGTTCTTGAGATGCAGCCTGGTGACAGACGGACAGCGGAGTCTTTGTAATAGGGTCCCGTTTTACCCTTTTTGTACGGAACCCTACAAACTAGCTCTACGCCACGCATAGAGTTGTATGGCTAGTACTATAATTACTCTATGACGCCACGGAATACACGTAGTTATTGTATACTCTTTGGAATACACAACAAGACTTGTTGTGAATCCTTCGGTCGAACGATCTGGATTCACCAGGGGGCGCAACGGGCGAAGGTCCTGCGACGCGGAGGGTGCGGGTTCGATTCCCACCTTGGAACAAATGTTTGTACGATCTGCACATATTTGTTTCGGGTGTTCTTGGTGTTTTCTATGTATAGTAAATAGTATATCCTTACACTAGGGACCAAACCACCGCATTATAGACGAGCGCTCGGAAGGATAACAAGACCGAGTTATAATGGGTGGTTTTGTCCCGCGTGAAAAACGATACTATTTACTTCGAGTGTGAAAAAAATTAATAATAAAATTAAAACTTACCTTCAGTAAATATTCCACACCGATTTCACTTCTCTACTTTACGAATTTGTCGTTAGTCTTTAAATACCATAATTTCATGTGATTTCGACCGCAAGAGTTATAATCATATTGATTATTTCTTTGCCATTCTGTCCCATTTGCATATTTTTAAATTAATTTTCGCTTGATGAAAATTTTCAATTACATATAGCGCCAAGTATACATCTTCAGTAAAAGTAGTAAACAAACATTCCAAAAAATTCGCGCTGAATGATACCAACTTTTGTGTCTTCGTTTTGCGCAACGCAAAGTTACTACGGTCTACCTACGTATTCTACGATGGAGGAAGAATCACAATACGAAACATTCAACAATGACAAAAAAGGTGCTTTCAGTTGCAATTTCAAAAATAATATCAAATGATTTTCTTTGTAAATGGAACACCAAAAAGTAGAGTACATGAGTACGAATGTCTTGTATCTACTGGCTGATAATTTCAAACAAAAATCAAAAAGAAAAATTACTTTTTAACCCTAGACCTTAAAAACTAATTTTGCGCCCGCTAAGCTACGCTATATTGACACACTTTTTGAGCAAGAGAAGTGAAAAAAGTAACGTACCTATTTAATATATCTATGTAACATATCAGTCATCTAGTAACCATAACACAAGCTCTGCTTAGCTTGGGGCTAGATGATGCTGTGTAGGTTATAGTAAAAACGCGCTAGGTACTGCCCCAGGGTCCAGCATTACCTACTTATTTATTTAATTAACGACAAAGAACTACTGTACTGAAAACAAAACGTGGTTTATTTTATACACCGGTAAACAGTGGGTAATAAACTAATAAAGTAATATGTTTGCATTTTAATATTAAATTTTAATTATAACAAGGAAGTTGACTCTCAATTCCAATTACTATCGCACAGAGGTTAACAATACATGGAATGATTCATCCGAAATTCTAAAGTCTGTAGTTTATCAACACACGGACTTGTTTACTGTAGCGGCAATTGATACTCTGCCGTTCATTCACTCCCTCGTCTCCCCTTGACCTTTACGGCTCCTGTTACGGATTGTTTTCATTCATTCGGATTCAGTTCCAGATTCCAGTCTTACGAAGATCGCCTCCCGAGGCGCACGCAACCATGAGACTGCCTATTATCTTAATATTGACATTCCTTCTCGTACAGTGCAGTGACTCTAAAAGCATATTATGGTTTCCCAGTGTGTTTGATACCATCACTAATAAAACGACCGCTTTAACGAACTACATGCGAGAAAAAGGAAAGAGCTTTAGAGACTTTTATATCGAGAACGTTCGTAACAAAATAAACCATTATTTCGCAAAAGGAAACTCGACGGAAGAGATAAACGCAAAGAAGTATTCTGATGATTCTGATGCAGTGAACAAGTACGATGCAGTAAAAAAGAACAGGATCAAGAGAAAGTTTAAAGAATATATAGATCAAGCTGAAAAAGAACAAATTCCGTTATATGAAGCCATCGTTCCGGAGACAGCGGGGTATACCTGTCTGGATGATGATCCAGCGATCCACATGACTACGCCGCAGCTGATAGCTCTGCACGGCTTCCCTGCAGAGTCGCACACTGTTGTTACAGACGATGGCTACATTCTCACCTTACACCGAATACCATTCTCTAAAAACGACACCAGCAAGGTAAGCCCATGGAAAACAGTTTTACTCCACCACGGTCTTCTCGGAAGCTCCGCCGATTGGATATTGGCCGGGCCGAAGAAAGGACTCGGGTTTATCTTATCCGAAGCTGGATACGATGTCTGGTTCGCCAATGTTCGCGGTAACACCTACTCTCGGGCGCATATTTCCAGGAATATCGACACCTTCGCCTTTTGGAATTTCACATTCCACGAAGTCAGCCAGTACGACCTACCCGCTGTTATCGACTACATTATGGAGATAAAAGGCTGGGACGTAAAGATAAACTACATCGGCCATTCCATGGGAACGACGGTATTGTTCGCTATGCTGTCTACAAAACCTCAATACAATAAGATTTTGAGGGCTGGTTTCGCTTTAGCACCGGTGGCTTACATGTCGGAGATCCGCAGTCCAATCCATTTGCTGGCGAGGTTCAGCGACAACATTGAGTATTTGATGAAACTTCTCGGAGCTAACGAGTTTCTGCCGCAGAACTCTGTATTGCGATGGCTATCGAAACACGCCTGTGAGATCAATCACTGGGAGGAAGCGATATGCGAGAGCTCGCTGTTTGTCCTCTGCGGACATGATGAGAAGCAGTTCAACCAATCTCTGCTCCCGATTATACTGGGTCACACGCCTGCTGGGGCCTCGACAAAGACGCTCATCCACTACGCACAGGAGATAAGAAATCGGGGGAAGTTTCAGATGTTCGATTACGGGCTTGCAGGAAACCTTCAACAATACGGAACCGGCGATCCCCCGCAGTACCCTGTTGAGAGAATTACTCTGCCTATAGCTTTGTTCAGCGCGCAGAACGACTGGCTATCCAGCGACATAGATGTAACGAATCTGTATGTCCACCTTGCGAACCCAATAGTGCATTATATAGTACCACTAAAGGAGTTCAACCACATTGATTTCCTTTACGCTGTTGACGCTCCGACCTTGGTATACGAAAAGGTTCTTCAGTTGTTGGAGGAGGGGGTTCCTAAAAGTTCTCACGGCGAGTTCAGAACGAATGTTATTAGAGTTTCAGATGGAGAAGAAAGTGTTGAAGTAATAAGTATTTAAGAAGGTAGGATTATTGAGGTTTTAGTAATGTTTATAGTAGCTAAACGTGTGATTTGTTTCTGATTTAAGTACATTAAATTAAATGTTTGTTATCTACATAAATTCTTTATACTTACCTAGTTCCCAACACACTCAAAACTAAAAGTTTACTCAAAATTAAGTGACTTTGGTACTAAGGTCCAATTTCACAGTTTGCTGCCAAAACTAAAATCAACAAAACTAAGTTCAGCTTGATCGAGTTCACTCGTTCAAATACCGGTTTCCTATTGTGTGACATGACTCTTGAACTCTGTTTAGCTCTTGAACCGGATCAACTTTTAATACTTAATTATCATTAATTCACATTAATAATCAGTAAAAAGCGCTGAACTCGTTTATAACGATAAACTAAGCATAAACACAGCGCGCAGTGCTCGGAGGGACGCGGAACGCGCGCGCCTAGAACCGCACTCACCCTGAAGAAGTCCCTCGTTAAGGGATGAAACGTTGGTGTTCTTCCAACACAAATAAGGTTCGTAGTTAACCCGCTTACATCCGTAATGAATTCGTCAAACTACGATAGTTTTTATAGTAAGATAAACTAAGCGCTAATCTCTTAAGGGTTTATTGAACGCGTTCAATTGCAATGGTGAAATTGGACCTTAGTCTTGAATGGACGGATGCGGGGGAACTTAATTGTTGTTGACCTCAATAAAAATCCAGAGTTATACTCGCTCGGTCACACATTGCCACTATAGATTAGATAGATACCTATATAATATTTACGAAGGAACATTATTTCATCTTTGGTAATAGGTAGGTCCTTTACAATCTTTTATTTAACTTGCCATGTTAGTAAGGCCCGTATTATGAAAACGTGCTCAGTCATAGATCTATGTTTGAGTAAAGTTTATGCCATAGAAAAGCGTAACTCAAGCATACATCGATAACTGAGCAAAGTTTCGTAAAACGGGCCTAAGTGACAAATCTTGCAATTAAATTTTAGACAAATCCTCGACCGATTGAGCTCAAATTTGACATACTTATGTCAATTCTGAGACGGAAGATGGCCATAGGAACTCATAAACGAAACGATTTAAACCCTTCGAGTAGAGTTTGTTGGAATTGTCTTCCCAAGCAAGTCCTAGACGATAATAACCTTGTTTTAAAAAAGCCTTTTTTAAATAAGATTAGAATTAGAAGATTTTAGAATAACAAACTACCTATTAAAAAGTTATTTCATCGCTCGCTAAACAAAACAGGTTGAATATTGTTGAAGGAACAGGACGAACAGGATAAGCTAAATTAGTACTCAATTTAACTCATTAAGTTAAATTGGTACTCAATTTAACTCATCAGAAGGAAACATAAAATACAGTAACGCATCGACCTACGCTTACTAACTCAAAACTATCTATATACAGGGTGGAAAGAATCTATGGGCCCTGGAGGGGAACTACCTTTAATCCTTTAGTTAGCTCATTTTACAGAAAGGAAACATTCCTTTATTTTTAAAATGAAACATAATTGCTATCAAAGATCTTCTAAAAATTCATTGTCTCACCTGGGAATCGAACCAACTAAAAATTTAAAAATGAACCCTGGCTATTTTATTATGCGAATCAGTAGGATTATTGTTCAGGATAAAAATTGTCTAATAAACATTGGACCTTTCACTCATCTGTTGTATAAGATACCCAGTGGCGGATCATCCCCAAGGCAAAGTAGGCATGTGCCTAGGGGCGCGAGGTTCCAGGGGGCGCGCGCGCGGAAAATTTTACACTACTAAATAATTAATATGTATTATGTAAGGTAATACCTAAGTGTAAAATTAATTATATGAGTAAGCAGGTATCCGCCTACTTACAAAATATAAATCATTATTATTATTAAATTCTGTCGAAACTTTTGATTTTTGTTCTATATCCAGAACAAAAAATTTAAAAAGAAGGAACTTAGCAAAAATCAGAGGATTAGTGTAATGATATTGGTTGACGAGCGTCAGAGGCGGCTTTAGCGGCGCACACGGGCGCAGGAACATAGGGGGCGCCATGTAATGCACCCCGGTGGCAGCCGTAGGCCTCCTAACCCAGACCATGCGCCCTTGTTATGCCCGACGCCACCGCCGCCGGCATGGCGATAGTGAGGTATATGTTTTAAAAGACACCAAAAATCGTGGGCATTAGCATTAAGGGCGGCTTTTGCGGGAGCGTGGCGCACATCCGCTATGAGGATCCAGCGCTCGGTTTTTGTTGAAAAAAAATACTGGTTTGAAATTACGCTTTAATCATTATGCATTAGGCTGGCTGTAAGTTTTAAAATCACATTGCCATAGATTCGCGAGATTTTGAAAGGCACGTGTTTTAATGCCGCATCTTTATCTTTTACTGTTTATCCGCGCCGATCCTAGGGTAAAGCGAGCGGTGCTCAAGTATCCCTATCGCGAATTCCTTATTGAAACAATCTATTTAGAGCGAAAAGTAATATAGTATATCGGGGTATGATCGGACGCGGGGGAAGACCGTATAACACTAATTGTAGCCGAATTAAGCCATTATTTTCTAATGCTGCCACCATTTTCTACGACTCCATTTGAGAGCGGCGGCATAAAATGTTGTCAGCTTTAGAAAATATGGCTTAATTCGGCTACAATTAGTGTCATACGGTCTTCCCCCTCGTTCGATCATACCCCGATATACTCTATAGTTTGATGGGTTTATATGGTGACTTCTGAGAGAGAAGTGAACTGCGCAGCTGGGCGGGCTACGTGCGTGCGTACAACACCGATCGCCACAGTCCAAATTTTTTACGGCTCGCTTCGCTCGCCGTTGTTTTCTATCTGTTGTACTCTAGATGTTAATGACTTTGAAAATTTTCTGTCAAACCACTGGAAAGTGTCGAACCTTTTTGCTAGTTCGCTCCGTTGTTGCCGTAATTTCTATTGTTTTTGCTGCCATAAATTTCTAAATAATTTGGGAATAATTTTATTACCGATAGCCACAAAAGTTTTGCGTTTCCCCGTTTACATACCTATCTTATTTAATCTTGAAAAATCACAAAAAAATTGCGGCTCGCTCCGCTCGCCGTTATCTTTCTTTCCCTACCTTTCTAGCTAACCCCGCCAAAACCCATATGGGTTAGCCAAGACCATATGGTCTTGGCTCTAACTTTGACAATTGACAACCTCCTCTATCATGCTAAGCAAAAGCATAAAAATAATTGCGGCTCGCTTCGCTCGCCATTACTTCTAGTTTTTTACCTGCCTTAAATACTTTTTTGTCAACCACTGAGGAACGTCGTTGTTATGTAACTAACACCACCCCCAATACTGAGCTTTGCCGCGGCTCGTTCACAGAGGGGCGCCAATGAGGTGTTTGCCTAGGGCGCTGTCGACAATTAATCCGCCTCTGAAGATACCCATGAAATCGAATATTTATTACATGTTCTTTATTAACAATACTTTTCACTTGTAACAAGTACCTAAATGACACGTTATAATTTTTTTATCTCTAACATCCAAACACATCGTATGATGAAGAGGCTAATGTTATTAATTGCTAATTAATAACATTAATTAATTTACCTTGTTGCACACAATACTCGATAAGAAAATCGTTTAATGCTAATAATAAATCTATGCACAATTCCTTCTTACATGAGGCGTTCTGACGTAAAGTTTAAAAATGGAGTGTGGTTTTTATCAACTTGCGGCAGCAAATTTGAATTTCGAACGATAACTTTCATCATTTTTAGGGTTCCGTGGATCCAGTGACTTTTCACTGGTCAATATCTGTCTACTTAAAAAAATGTTTCTGATGATAAAATAAAATGAACATTAGTTTTCACTTTTTTTTATTTCTAAGACATTATTTCTGTGTATTAGATAAATTTTATCCTGAACAATTAATCCTACAGATTCGCATAATAAAATAGCGAGGGTTTATTTTTTTAGTTGGTTCGTTTCCCAGGTGAGACAAGGAATTTTTAGAAAATCTTTGAATGCAATTATGTTTTTTTTTAAAAATAAAGGAATGTTTCCTTTCAGTTAAATGAGCTAGCTAAAGGATTTAAGGTAGTTCCCCTCCAGGGCCCATAGATTCTTTCCACCCTGAGGTTAAAATACTTAAACCTCTAGTGTAGTATAGCTTTAACCCCCCTCACCTAACCTATAAAGATAAAATACTCAACTACTGATACTTAAATTACGTTTTGTGAGTAAGATTACTGAAGAACAAGAATAATTAGAAACAATATGTAAGAAATCAAATACCTAGGAACTTATTATCCCAATTATTTTTCTCTTCGACTTCGACGTTTAACATTATGAAAACTGGGGAAAGAGGAACCAAGTATACAGTCACAGATTTGTAAGTATAGTACTAAAGTATATACAGTGCTAAGCGGATGTATTAATTTTTAAGGTCTAAAGTTAAAAAGTTATTTTTCTTTTTAATTTTTGTTTGAAATCTTCAGCCAGTATAAAGACTCGACTTTTTGGTGTTGTTAAAATTTACAATTGTTTGTGTTGATTTTATTATTAACTTTGTCTTATTAGATATCTTCAATAGAAGTAAAATATAAACAGACGTAACCAAGTGTGCCTTGTGCTCCTACGGCTAAATTAAATAAAAATCAATAAATGAATATGAATAGCTTGGTGCATTTATTAAGCCTGAAAATCCTCTCGGCTGTTTTAAAGATTTTTTGTTTTTAGCCGAACTTTGAACTATTTAATGCTGTATCTTTATTTGTACGAAATATCATGGCTTTTATTTTTTTACGTCGGTTTTGGATGTTTAATGCGGGTAGGTAGAGCTAATGGCATTAGTATAATGGTTTTTAACCCCCAACAGCATCACTTTTTTAAGTTTTTATTTTATTTTGGTGGCTTTTTTAACCCTTGATTTGCCTTTTTTTTGCTTTTTCTATTTTTTGATTATTCGCTTATATCATTTTTTTGTCTAACAACCCCTATTTCAACGAAACACTGAGGTATGTTATCATTACGATAAAGAGACTAAACTTTGTCATATTCAGCGTATTCAAAATTGCAGATTTTTTTGTTATTTATATTATGTGATTTCGACACCAACGGCATTGATTAATAATTAAAAAAAAACAATAATTAAATTTAAAAGTTTTCAGTGAATTGAAGGTTCAGAGAGTGGCATAGTTTTTCTAAAATTCCATCTCAAGTAGAACTCATAACTTTTAGATGTATTTTATACAGACGGCATCGTATCCGGTCAGCTACGGCCACTTCCTTGGACGGCCACCACCTAAATTTGGCACTTGTTCGTCCTTTTCCCAATTCGGCCATTTCCCCGAACGACTACTGGTCAATCACGACTACTTCTTTGGACGGCCACCACCCAAATTACTTGTTCATCCATTTCCACATTTCTGTGCTGGGTGGTAGCGGTATTGGATTAATTTGCACAAAGCTTAACTCTTATAGAAAATCCCTTACGAAATAGAATTCTAATGCCTAGGTACCTACCTACACTGTGTCAGCATTGCAGCGTGTTTTTTGTATATCTACCTACCTACTAACTTAGTGCTAACCTCAACAAATTACAATACAAGGTGCCACGGAAAGGGTGTACTAAAGCGATAAGGGGTGATTGTGGACATCGATAGATTCAACGTTTGTACTACGTTTTTTTTTACTGTTTTCGAAAAAACTAAACGTCTCTTCATATTCGTGTCCTTTCACGTGATTCTTACATTAATAATATTGTTTTGATATTTAAAATTCTTTTCTATGTAAGTAGGTAAGCTATCTAATTATTTTGTGACAAAATATACTTTTGCTAAAAAAGCAAAAGCAAAAACATTTGTGTAATATTATATAAGTACATTAGTAATGTTAATTAATGCCAGGGTGTAAAAGAACACGAGTAAGAAGAAAAAAAACTTTATTCGTTTTCAAAAATAAATAAACAAATACCTACCTACCTACTCGAAATAATAAAATCGTTAATCACAAGTTGATCCCCCTCGGAATTTAGAATCACCAATGTTCGCTTTAGTACACCCTTTCCGTGTCACCCTGTAGGTAAAGGTAGTAGGTACCTACTTTATTTTTTTGTTATGCAAGTATTATTGACCACTCGACTCGGAGGTGCAAGTAAATAAAAGATTACTCATGCATGAGACAAAAACGATTGATATTCTAGCTAAAGTACGAGAATGCTGATAATAAAATCTGTTTACAAATATCCGCCAGATTGTGCATTCGTCCCCTCCTGTCCTCAGATAAGTCAATTATCTATTTAAATTAAACTCCGCTAGTTGATGCACGCGAATTCACTCGCGTGATTCCCGCCTTGGGACAAATATTTGTCCTTTTATTGATAATTTTGCATACATAATTAATGGATAAGAAATACCTATGTTTGTAACGTTTTAGTTTTTCAAAATACATAATCATGTAATTCGTTGTCTTTTTCGATGTTTTGTATGTCTGAGTGCTTATTTTGTAAGCCTAAAGAAATAAAGTTATTGTTTTTTTTAATTCGAAAGAAATAATGTGGTGTTGTCGTTTTTAACACATTTTTTTATGCGAATTTTGCATTTTTTTATTAAATAAATCAGTTTATTTTCGTAAATTCTAATCTATTAGGTACTCGACTTCTACAGGTTTTTTTTTAAATCAGAAAATTTACGTTCGTTGCCATAAATCTAAGTACAGCGGGTTAAATTGTCTAAGATCTGAGTTAAACACTTCGAGTTCGAGTTAAGATACAAAACGATTCTAATAACGCGCTCTATCTACTCTATTAAGGCTAGAAAAGGAGCTACGCATTCTTGTGTCCCTTTCTTAATAAAGAATCCAGCGCCTTTCGTCATTAGGTACGATAGAGGTTAACAGAAAGTTTTAACTATATTGTCAAATTATATCATGCGGATGAAAAACCGGCTGTTACACTATCAAAATGCTTATCAAGGCATTATTAAACCGTTCCTTGCTTCTATTCAAGCTTGGCGCTAATAACATTCCCGATTCCCGCGTAAACCTGGCGACTGGAGTACTATGTGTTTGTGATTGGCCTTCAGCTTCGCCCTCAACTCAAGGTAGCATCGAGGAAAAAAACCTCATACTCCTTGATCGTAAGAGGAAGCCACAGCAGGTTATACCGAAGGGGATCTTTTTTTTCATTACAGCAGGTAGCCAGCACACACGGATGTCAACGCTGTCAACTTCAAAGTGAAGTCTACTTTTTGACAATCAGCTGTTTTCTATTTACGTTACGTACGTACGAGTACGAGCTTCCAAAACTAATTCATATTTATTTCTGATTCGTTTGATCTTCAATTTTGCATTCGCAACGCAACAGTTACTTGTGTAGGTAACTATTCTGAAACGCTGGATTTCCAAAAATATATAGTTCAGCATCATCTGGTCAACAAGAATGGCTGTAAAAGGTTGGCGCTATAGCGCGTTTATTGGACTCGTTGGATTCATCGGCTTGGCTATGTACCCTATTGCTATCGCGCCCATGATTGACGCTTCAGAATATAGTGAGTTCACTTCACACAGGTACCTATCAACTTATTTAGAAGAGAGGCATTCGGTCGGCTGTTACTCGGGAGGGATGATGCTACCAACATTTCCCCATAGCAATTCATCCGGACTATAAAACTTATTCTCTGACCTGACCCACAGCTTATCTTGTTAGAAATGTTTTTTCTCACAAGCTCTGCTTAGCTTGGGGCTAGATGATGCTGTATGAATACTAGTCGAGCATTAATTAGACTTAATAGAAGATCGTAGGAGGTATCCGTATTGAGTGGAAGGATAAATGTTAACCATAATGAAAGGATAGTTATCACAAGAATAATCAATCTTTTTAAATATATGACTATAAAGGCACTTTAGGTTTAACTATTGAATGATTTTTTTGAAATTATAATATTTGTTTTACATTTTTCAGAAGAAATTCAGAAAGTTACTAGAAAAGATATCAACCAAGAGGATATACAGCCTGGAAGTAAGTTCTTTGCTTTCTCTTAAACAAACATTAATTCTAAATAAATATAATAGGGCATAGTTATAAGTGCATTTTCATTATGTTCTGGTTTCCGGGTAGCCACTGCCAGGTACTTGGTAGTGAAGTGTATGGACATGTACGACAGCTTTCACACGTACCGGCTTAAATACATTACCCTGCACCATCTACTGGGTCATGTGAAACGGACCAGAGTGTGTCTTCTAAATAATAATTTTCTCTTTACAGACATGAAGGTTTGGTCAGATCCATTTGGACGAAAGAAACCAGATAGTGAATAATGTTGTACTGTAATGGTGTAAGCGCACCACGCGGCAGCGGAACTGCGCGGCCGCGGCACTGCCTGTCAAATTAGGACAAATAACGAAAAAGGCCGCGCGGCTTATTTGGTGTTTTTGTTCTAATTTGACATAAAGTGCCGCGGCCGCGCAGTTCCGTTGTCGCGTAGTGTGGTTCCTCCTAAAAAATTTGTTATTTTAAAGTTTGATAATTTAATAAACATGTTTTGTAGTTACATAAATACAGATAATATTTTTTCCATTCTATCATATATCCTTGTATGTATAAATATGTTTATATCACCTAACTACCTCAGTCACAAAATAAATAAATAACGCAGATGATAATTACGAAATATTTATTTTTTAATCAAGTTTTCTACCCTACTTGGGTAAATCTCCAAGCTTTAAATGATAATCTTGATTTTTCAATCGATAAAAAAATATGTTTTTCACTCTGTTTTATTTACATGCCAATATTTTAAAGCAAAAGTGGAGATGAGACATTCAATATAACATTTTTATAATATCAAGTACAAAACTTATAATATTGCTATTAAAATATTTACATAATTATAAACAGTAATTCAGTTTAAAAGTACTTAAAGTCATAAATAGTGGACTGTTTAATATACCTATAAAACCATAATAGAACTATTATAAATTCTCTCAATTAAAACAAATATGGATGACTAATAATATTTTAAACCAAAAAAAATATGTACACAACAAAAACTTTGATTATTTATTTTTATACAGTGAGCAAATGCAAAAAGGTTAAATATCCTAACAATAATGATATTGAGCCATAAAAAACTAAAAAAAATGTGTAGCTACCTACCTGCTCTTTTACTTTATCTACAAAAACAACAAAACATTGGGGGCATTTTTATTTACCTTAAGTAGATTGCTCTCTCGATGTTGATAACAAAAAAATACAAGAAACAGTAAAAGAATAGTTAGTAAATTAATCACTTGTGGGGTTATTTTGATAAGGATGCATATACATACCTACTTATTAAAGTCAGGTCTACCCTTTATCAATATGCATGCAATAAACATTACAGTTTACAAAGCTTATTGAACAATAAATTTGTACATACCAAAACAACTATTGCTAAAATTATGTGTGATCTCATAAACTTCACTCAATGCCTGCACAAAAATGGTGGAATCCATGACAGATTGTATCAAAGGACTTAGATAATTTATGTGCATTCTAAAGTTAGTAAAAGTATTTGAGATGTCACATTAACGAAATTTATTATTTCGGCAACATTTTGGAAAACAAGAGCTTCTGTAACAAACAAACAAGTCAGTTTTGTATGTATTATTTTCTATAAACCTAAACTTCGACCTAAATTAGAAATGCAATTTAGTGTCACGTCTTTTTCGATTAAACTACAAAAATTTACCATAATAATAACAGACTTAAATTGTAAATGTCCCTCTCTCATGAAATCATTTCACAGAGCAATTTTTGATGACCTTGAACAACTTATAACTAGCCAGTAAGTAACTAAAATAGAAATAATATCATAGACATAAAGTTCTATCACTAATTTGTAACATGCTGTCTCAACAAACCACATTATTACAACATTACTAGTAGGTACATAGTTCTCGAGCTAAATTTATAAAAAATTGTGTTATAACTAAGTTTATCACCACTTTTCACTATTTATCACTTATAATAGGCATTTGTGTTCGGTAAATACGGTGTTTTTATACAAAAATATAGTTAGTTATTGCAGAAATTCATCGTCATCACCAACCTGAAAGCAAAATGTTTGATTAAAAACAAAACTATAAAACAGTTCTATCTGGGACATTAAATGTGTGACTACTACATTCTGACCAACTACAATCCATGTCTCGTTCTCACATTTCTGGTTTAAGGTGGTTTACCTTTCTCAGGTAAAGTCCGAATAGTCACCGCAGTAATGAGCCCCACTGACAAAATTCCTAACTTACTGAAAACGCAATCAATTGTTGATTGGTTTGAAATTAAACTTATTTTCTATTTTTTCTACATAGACAGCCAATCAAAATTTGATAGCGATTTTTGGAAGTTGGGTTTATTGGCACGAATCCCACCTGCCTAGGGCATCAAACCGGACTTTACCTATTTCAAAGCACACTTTGCTTGTGGTACGGTAAGCTTCAGAGTAAAGAATCCACCCACGATTCGATGTCATTACCAAAAGGTGTACCCCATTCTCTGCAGCTGACTGTACCAATCAGAAAGTTAAACTGGGGGGTAAAACTGCCGAGGGATGCTTGCTAGTAAAACTAGAAAGAAATTAAAATAACCCGTTGAAAGATGATTGTATACTGAATTTATTGTTTCCACAGTAATCGCTTATTGAGGCGAATGCAAGCTTAGCTGAATTTACGTTAAATGTTCCGAGTCGAATGTACCTACTGCATGTACAGTCAGCTACGAAAATATATATACACTGCCATGTTTTTAATTTGACCGAATAGTAAGTACATGGTAATTTTGATAAATTATTATACCGCATTTTGGCAAGTACGATGACTATTTCGTACGTAAAATATGTGCATAGATTTTTATTTGAAAAGTACTGAGTAAAATAAAAGTGAAAACTTGGGAGTGTATACAATTCTGAGCAGCTGACTGTACATAAGCGATAGCTCACAATAACTTGTATAATGACCGTCGTTCTTCTTGTCCTCTGGCGAACCACATGACAAAGATGCACAGAACGCAATTCTAAGGAAAAAATTATGTGCGGATACCTTCTAGTCTAGACAGTCGCGTCGATTACTCACCAAGTTTTTATAACAAAAAATGAAAGAGCGAGACAGAGCTATACGAAACAGTCTCTTTTGCCTTTAGCGTTTTCGACGGCATACGAGTTATATGCGTGAGTGTACCTGCGCAACCTCCCGACTCTCGCTGCCCGTCACCGGACAAGATACTTGACGGCAACTATACAAGAAAGTATTAGTTCGTTTACCTGCAAGAAGTACTCGAAGTCGCTGCGATGGCAGTTGCCTTCAGATGCAAAAGTGAACTTGTGGAACGTGCCATCCTCGCAGATTACTGGAACAATGACAAAATATAAACATTAAATTAGTAATAAAATAAATAAATAATGCTGGACGATCCACACAGCATGATCTAGACCCAAAGATAGAGGAGCTTGTGTTATGGGTACCTACTAGATAAAATACATATAAGTAAATTACTCATAATTGTACACAAAATTTAATAAAATCTTCATCATCAACCACCCGGTGCTGGCTTACCCACAACCAAGCCAGCAAAAATTACATATAGGTACAGGATGTTTTTTGAGATGGGAGTGGATGCCCAAATCCGAAACTATGAGTGTTAGAGAAAAGTCGTTAAAGGAGTTATGAGCTCAATTTAAGAGAATAGATATTATTTAGAAAGAAATATGCAGTTTTTATTTGTTCATAAATCAAGTTCATGACTCCTTTCAAGACTTTTTATAGTTCTCATGCTTCCGGATTTGACCATCCACTCCCATCTCAAAAAGCCACCCTGTAGAATGAAATGTTTGACTAGCACTCACCCACAGCGCTGGTGTCGGTCGCAAACGCGCAGTGCGCACGCGAGTTGTTCTCAGCGCGTGTCTGCGCGGCGCAGAGGTGCGCAGGCGCCGCGCGCGCGCCCAGGGACCACACGTGCAGCGTGCCTTTGTCGCTCACGCAGCATACCAGTGATCCGAGCGGGTTCATACTTATACTGGAAGAGATAGGGAACACAAAAGGGTATTTTAGTCTATACGAGAAAAAAAAACGAAAAATATATTATTGAGATAGTTTAGGCGAAAAGCAGTCGATTTGTTTGTTTTTAATATATAATAATACATTTTAAATTTCAATTCAAACTTTTCAGTTTTTTAATCTGTTTTAAATACGATGAAATAATAGGCGCGATGTTGGTATGTCATACGGCTGTGTAGGCAAACTAAAAAGTATCAACTGTCATCAGCAACATCAGCGCATTTGTTTAGGTCTCACATCCAACTGACGTCATGGCCACAGAGCAATATCGCGTCTACTGCGTCCAGCGTATTCGTCAAGCAACGCGCGTAAAATGAATACCCTTTTTATTTCAGTCTATTAGAAAGGGACAACATGTTTCTGCGGATAACTTCACATCGCTCCATTTGACAATCCCCGTACCAGTAAACATCAGCATAATCCGACCCGCGCCTAAGTTCATGTATCATCTGTTTGCTGCTCGTGTCCCAGATCCGTAAGATAGTGCCGCGTTCGGAGGCTGTGGCTAACTTCGCACCGTTCGCTGATAGGCTGAGGCAGACGAGGTCGGTCTGGTGGCAGCCAACCACGACTGGGCTACTGGAGTGCGCACCTTTTACTGCGCGGGATACGTCCTGTAAAATGAAAAGGAAATTAATAAGTACATACTTGAAAGATATCATGGATTAACAGTTGCGTCGCTAGACATAGCTAGCAATAGGGAAAAAAATTGGGAACTTATTTCTTTTCTTCTTTAAGTAACAAAAAACCTTAGAATTGAGCAACGGCAACACCTTTCGTTAAACGAACTAAATGTAACTTTTTCTTTGAACAGGTTTGGATAAGTTCAATGTTTCCCCTGTAGGTGGAGCTAACGGCGCTACAGTCCGTAAGAATTCCCAGAGATTTTCGAGTTGGCGAGAAGTGATTTCGTGGCCTAGTTGGTTAGGGCACACACGTACTGAGAGTGGGACGCGGATTCAAGTCCCGTCGAAACCGATTTTTTTTGGAACTTATTTTAGTTCTTATAGCAATGCGATGACAGAATTTTTGAAATCGGTCCAGTAGTTTTTAAGTTTATTCGTTACATACAAAAATACTATCTACCTTTCTACTAATATATCTTTCCTTTTTATAATATTAGTATAGATATTAATATAGCTCTGTCTGGCTGTGGGCTTAATGAATAGTCAGACACAGATGGTTTTTTTTGCTTCAGTGTTTAAAATAAAGACGACTTGCACTGAAGTAAGCACTAGCTCTCTTACCAACAGCTGTAAGGATCCACGGCGATGCGCGGGCGCCGCTAGGATCTGCGCCGCGCTGGGTTCAGTCGCGATCGCGCACAGAGGTCGCGCGTTGGCAGGCGTCCGCAGCAACGCGACCCGCTGGAGCGAGGGTAGCGATATCACTTGCACTGAAGATGTTAGTACCACGGCGACCCTGGAATTCACATTGAACATTTTATTTAAATAAAACACTGTTTTAACCGGATTGATCGCGTATATTTTATATTTTTTTATAACCTTACGTTTCGGAGGCTTTTCAGCTTCCATGGTCAAAGCCTCCGAAACGTCAGGTTATAAACAAAATATAAAATATACGCGAAAAATCCGGGTAAAACAGTGTTTTATTATGAGTTCTCGCGAAAATAACCTTAGAACATTTTATATCTTTCTTTCGGATCTTTTGTCCTCCTTATGGCTGATGCCAGCTAGGTTGGGCAGAGCGTTTGGAATAGGTAATACGTCGAGTCTCCTCGTCATCCATACCGCATTGCTTGAAAACGAAAGTTTTCAATCAGTGCGTCCTACCCCGTCATAATACTTATTACTTATTACAATACTTATTAATACTTATTTGACCTTTTCTAAGTGTACATTTTTGTCTTTATGGAAATAAAGAAATTTTGATTTTTGATTTGATTAGAAAGCATCCAGATTCGGTTCAAATTACCTGCTGTAGATCATATAAAGATTAGTCCAGCAACTTTCCTCCGCTGTACCTCAGTGTCTGGCCAAGTGGCGTGCCCATATCTTTATTACCCCCAACATCCTGAGTGCTCTTAATAGTGCGCAATGCGCGCCATTTTGTGAAGAGTATAGGTATAGGATTTCGCGTTCGTAGGAGCGGGACAAAGCATATGTTTTTGGAATGCCGTAAGCGCAAAAATCAAGTTTTTGCAAGATATCTTACGAATCAAAACATACCTTAAGTCATTTCAATAGACCGCAGGGTTCCTGAGATTTCGACCAAATGATGTGCAAAACAGTGCACTTTCATGTTTTTTTTACGTATTTTTTTTCTCAATCGTGTTTTCACACTCAGATTTCACAAATGGTTAAAAGAAAAAATTTCGAGTTTTATGTAATTCGGGTTTTTTGAACTTTATGTAATTAATTCGATTTTTTTACCACGGGGATCTCGTGAGTACTGGGATCTAGACCTAGTTTAACATCCAAACCTGTTAGGTTCACCTCTTAACTTACTTGTCCTTCCTGGCCCTGAGCGCTCGTATAGGCGACTTGAAGACCACCTCCGCTTTGAAGGCTCGCTGCTGATCGTCTAGCAGCATCAGACTGCATGGTTTCCGCGCCTTTACCACGAGGAGCCAGTTGGTACGGAACACCATCTCGCAGAGAGATACTTCGCCGAGCTCCTCTTTGTCTGCAAATGTACAAAAAAATTGAAAATTAGAGAAAAATATTTTGCGTGCGTGTCCTAAAATTCTCTATAACTTCCCTCTAACATCTCTTTGGTTTGTTGGAGGGAACTTTAAGCCCATTTGTGTACAAAAAAATACCTAAGATTTTATAACCGAGTACTAATACATAATACGAGTACTTTATACATAAAGGTGGGTTTGGCACAATTTTTCTTCGACTATATTTGAAGTATCTTTGAAATAAATGAACCAAGCTTGATTTTTTAAGGTTCTGTACCTCAAAAGGAAAAAAGGAATCCTTATAACATCACTTCGTTGTCCGTCTGACAACCCTCTTTTCTCAGAAACGCGTGGAAGTATCGAGTTGAAATTCACATCATATACTCAGGTTCGTAACCTCTTGGAGCCGCGATATAAATCAAACTTCTAAGTCAACGCAATCAGAAGTTACAGCCGTTTATGCTCAACATTTTTTGTTTAGCAAGTTAACATAAGAGTTTTCTAGGCTATGTTGGAAGAAAATTGGTTTTTACCTTTCTAATGTTATGATGGCCCTTATTGCAGTATTCAATAGGTCAGGCCCTTTTTGTATCAAGTGTGAGTAATCAGCGATTAGTAATATTCGACCGTTTACAAGCTGATTTTACAAATTACACTCCTACACTCGTTTGGAGCCTGAGCAGGGCTTGTTTTTTTAAGTACGGTAAACTCGCATACGCCCTGATCGGGGTCTACCATTGTCGTAAAATCTACAGGATTTATCCCTACCTATAGATTTTTGTTTAATCTGATCATTTACGTTCGTTAGCGTAAAACATAAAACGAAGTGTTTTTAAAAATACACATTTTGCTTGATTTTTGCTCAATCACCCTCTTAAAAGGGGTAGGCATACTAAACTAGCTAGCTGTTCAAATAATCAGTCCACATCTTCGGAAGCTCAGCTAATCGGAATGCAAGGCCGCGCCGACACTACCGGTGTGATTTAATTAAACAGACAATGGGCTTTGTGAATCAGGAAGAGATGCTTCATTTATTTCAATATATTATTATGTTTCCACCGATACAATTTCTGGCACAAAATAACACTATATTTTTTTTACCGCCCGAAATAACGGGGTTTTATATCTTTATCGTATGTACTATATGCTCAGAAGAATTGTTTTAGCATAATAGAGAGACAAGAAACAGATCTATTTTCTCTGCAACCAAATTGAGCGTGCGCAAAGTCCGGGTAAGAGGTGGTTTTCCTAGTAAGTTAGTCCTGCTTTAATTGAGGCATCGAACAAACGGGGTCGCCGATATAAAAGATTTGGTTTCTCATATTCGCAGTGTTAAACATCTTAAGCTTGAGTCATCCGTTATCCTAACGGTCCCGGCTCAGCGCGCTCATTTAAGCATCGCCTAATGGGTTGGATTTTACTTATTAACACAGAAACGCACTATGGGCACTGGCTCAGTCTCTACAATAAGTACTCGTTTCATTTTATTTATTAATAGACGCGTAACACTTCACCAGCATGAACAAAACGTGTTTCGTTTACCCGGAAACGCGTTTAATTGATCGCGTTTTAAGATACCTACTAAGCGTAGGAACGCACTAGCGGCTGGCCGCCGCGGTTGAAATTTTGTGGCAGTTAAGTGCGTACAATCACAATCTTTTGCATATTAACCACTGGAAAAGCGGCTAGCCGTGCGGTTAGCCGCTAGTCCGTAGGACCGCTTACGATGAATTAGAGAGGAATTCACCGATAGTGTCTGACTCAGACAGCACTGAGGTTGTGCGTCGAGGGCGTATAGTTGTAGTTAAACCTTTAATGCGCCGTCGTCGGTCGTCCGAACCAAGATTAGATTTCGATCCAGCAGCTAATTTTAGAAGTTCATTCACACTTTTAAATTAAACTGACTGCAGTGTTTTAACACTCTCACTCACATACTACTTAATAAACTACTTGAGGCATAGACACATTTCATTTTATCAATGTTATGTATTTTAATACAATACATACCATTACTTAAGACATATACATAAAAAAAAAGGTTAATGGTTTACAGAGTCAGTACTTAAATATCTAATAAGGTTCTATAATCTTTAGTATTAAATTACCAGTACGTACATAATACTCATACCGAAAACCTGCTGACAACGCATCATCGTCTCCTCGCTCTAACCAAGTAAAAACTTGTGATAAGACGCGAGAGCTACTCTACCTCGGCAGACCCAGGCGGGCTAAGTATATTAGGTATATAGAAAAAAAACAAATGGGTATTGTATTAAGTATATAAGTCATCTAGTACACATACACAAGCTCTGCTTAGCTTGGGGCTAGATGATGAACATAAGAAATTTAACAAGGAAATGGGTTTAAAGGTGGTTCAACGCGAGTTGGCGCAAGATAATTTTTTTTAGTGGTTATTAATTTTTTCTGCGTGCCGCGAGCAATAAAACTAGCGGAGAAGTAATTTGCCGCAAATCGTTAACCATAAAACCAACTTCGATTCACTGGTATTGATAGATATAATAAAAATATATATAATAGAAATATAGAAATAATTTAGGGATTTTATTTATTTAATGAGTAATTTAAGGACATGTATTTAATTTCAATTGAATGTTTTGGTATTTATTATTATTGACTTTTATTATTGACTTTTATTATTAACTTTTGTAAAAATACTATGATTGTGTACTGAGACTGTACCTACATTTATAAACTTTTGACGTGTATGTTTTTTTACCAATAAATGAGTATGAGTATATATAATACTTTATTGTACCACACAAACACCGAAAAAAGTACAGAAATAAATTCTACGAGTAGACGAAGTACAAAGGCGGCCTTATCGTTATGACAATCTCTTCCAGGCAACCTCGGCATGGACTGGACATAAAAGTAAAAGTAAAAATGCATTTGGGAAAATAAGAGAATTTGTGCTAAAAATCAACTTGTTCCAAAATGATCCCAAAATACAAATGAATCATGTTGATTTTATCATGAGTTCATAGAAAATGATTTACGATTTGCGGAAAACTACTTTTCCGCAAGATTTGTTGCTTTTGGAACAAAGAAAAAATTTAAGACCACAAAAAAAGTTAATCTCGCGCCAACCCGCGTCGAACCACCTTATTTTGCTATGTTACTAAGTTATACCAGTTATATTCAACTACCTAAAAGTACACACAACATAAGAATTGCTCAGTCAGTACCTAAATAGGCTATAATATTCTGGCTTACTCATTGAACAAATACAGCGGGTATTTTTGTGTCAACATCATGTTATTTTAAGTTATGTTTAGTCATGCTTATTTTTGATTATGTTCTGCAAACATTATCTTACCTGTGAGTGCATCTAACCAGCAAGTGTTTTGTACTTGACAATACAAATTTCTACAAGTTGGTAATACACACCGATCCATACTTAATATTACAAATTCGAAAGTAACTGTGTATCTGTCTGTTACCTTTTGACACCTTAACAGCTAAACAGATCTCATTGAAATTTGGCAGAGAGGTAGAGGATATCCTGAGGACGGACATAGGCTAATTTTTATCCCGGAAAAACGCGTGCGAAGCTAGTATTTATATAGGTATATAAAAAACATTGTAGTTTAACGATTTTGAGTGCATGACTATACGAGTTTGTGCATCAAAAACACACTACTCCTGAAGACCCTCGTTAAGGGATGAAACTATGGTGTTCTTCCAACACAAATTAGGTTTGTATCTTACTTGCCAGCATTCATAATGAAGGTTGTACGTATGATTTTACTTCATGTCTCAACGGTTATAAATAGGTACTTACTGTAATGGGCCTTTTCCACCAAGGGTTCCACATTGTAAACCCGTAGGCCGGTCTTTAGGCAGCAAGTGAAGCAGCCTGAGAAATATTATTAGTTAGTACCTATACAACTACAATGCAGAAAATTTTAAGCTATACTTCAAATTGACGTGTATGATCTGAATTAAATCTGACTAAAATAGCTACGTACTTTAACAACTTAAAGATCAAACTTGAAACACATTTATTTAAACAAATATTGTCGTGACTTCTTTCAACATTTTAATACCAGGTATACAGAAATTAAATTTCTGAAATACCCGTCAGGCTATCAAGTTGCCTCTTTAATAGGATTCAAAATTAAAATTACTATTCAATACCTAACTACCTAACTTTCAAACAACATATAATTTGCACACAATGGTACCATAACAGCAGCTAAATTAAGTTCGTCACAGGTATCTACTGCGTTTTACAAATGTAAACATTCAAACAATAGTAGCTAAATCACGTACGATGTAACTGCGTGGGCTTGTTACTAAAAATATTATCAACAACACGTGGAGTGTAAGTCAACACGCGTGTGAAGTTATCACGCCTATCTCCACGCTAATTCTCCTCACAACACAACTATGCGGAGCCTACTAGATTTGCGATCTGTGATAAGGTGATAACGATGTTCAGACCCTCGAAGCACTTCCCCATCGAGTTTAGATCATCGGAATCATGAATAATCCACCACATAAGAACAAAGAAGGTTGACGAACTAAGATCTACAACAAACCTTGGTCCTGGTTAAACCCTAGGCTGGTGATGCCGCTGCTCCTCCGGCGCGCCATGTCTCACAGGCAATGAATTTATCATAAACATTTAGTTTTTTTATCAATAGTCCACTGGGACATTTTCACACCATTAATTTTAAATACGCACATTTATTTTGTACATGTTCCCTGTGTGCGATACACAGCTGATTTGATGTTTTGATGACGGACAGTTGACAGAAAAACAACAAGGCCCAAGTGTCAACTGTCATTTTTGACATTGGCGTTTTTATTGAAATGGTTATGAATCTTTTAGCCCAAAAAGGCTGCACCCTATTATAAATAGGGACTTCAAATTAAAAACTGATTGCCAAAAATAAAAGTAAAATGAAAAACTTCAAAAATGTTTTTAACTTCCCTCATTGAAGAAATTCTTCTCCAAATCAAATTTTTGGCTTCAAAAGCTGTTCTCAATTATGTGGGGTGCCAATTAGCACGAATTGTAATAATAAATCTAAAAAATATTAAATTAATGAACTAAGGTAAGAAAATGAAATCCTTGAAATGCTGTACGATTTGCTACAAATGCACTATGTTTCATCGATGAGGTTATGTGTGTCTAAGGTTGCATTCACACAGAATCCGTTTTACAGGAACCCTTATTTTTCGTGATGCTTATTATTAGGTATGTAGTTGTAGGGGTGATTTAAACACCCAACAGTATTCCGGATCCGGATGACGATTGTTTCTTGTAGCGAAGGATCTGTAAAAAACAGTTCTATAAAAATGGACCCGCTGTGTGAATGCGCTCTTACAAGCTTTCCTAGTACCTACCTACCTGTAGGTTTTATTACATTTCAGAAAAGGGTGAGTATACAGCAAGCCCATCAAAAAAATGGATTTTAAAACGACTGTAAGCAGTGACTACACGTGGCCATTTCCAAAACCGATCGTTGGAAAGTAAGCTAGTTTTATTAGTAAACCATTCCTGACAAAATTATTTTTCAACATGACATCTTATATCTATTGCCAAAAATCTAAGCCGTCACCAGAAGACAGTGCTGGCAGCATTGCCACGTTGAATAGCAATGTTAATTCGTTGACCGAAATAAAAGCCAGCATTCCGATCTCTTATAGTCCACTGGTGATCGGAATGCTGACTTTTTTGCCTACCATCTTAAACTTCTTTCTCACAGTCTCTTTTGTGAGAAGGCCTATGTCCAAGATTGGACTAACATAGGCTGATGATGATGATGAATATAATTCAGTTTCATATCTAATGACGAACCGACTTCTGGGGTTAAACTGGATCTTGAGTGGAGACAGCGGCTCTGCAAATGTAGTATAGGACGCCCTCCCACTAACTGGTCGCTATCCCACCTGGGATGACGACCTGCGAAAGACTGAAGGCAGATGTTGGATGTGGCAAGCTGAAGACGGAATGCAGTGGACTATATAGGTTGATTGATGATTATGAATATATTTCAGACCATGCGAGCCTCCGAGTCCAGACACGACGCCGGTCATCAGGCCTCCACCCGTGGCGCCCTACTGCCACTGCGACGCGCACTCCTACTCGCCTCGCGTGGAACAATACAAGCAGCTCATGGAAAAGGAGCAAAAGTTGTGCCAGGACTATGAACAGCTGAGAAGGCAGGTGGGTACCTAGTAACATGGAACCTAGCGTGTCTGCCTTGCGTGTGTGGCCTCTGTTGTTGTGGGCCATCTGGTTGTTCCATCAATAAGTACGAGAAGTACCTAGATATAAAAAATAATCAGGGTATTCATCATCGCCATAAATAATCAGAAAATTAATGATAAAAATAAAATCTTCATATTAGTGAACTTAACATCATTGTGACTTTTGTTTAGGTATTTATTTAATTAGGGGAAAAGTTAAACAGGCATGTTGAAATCTACGCAAGCCTCGCGTAGCATCGTAGCACGCTCTACGAAGTGAGAATCTGTTGAACCTACGCCATATCTTCGTAGCACGCTCTAGGAAGCTACGGATCTGTTGAACCTACGCCATATCTTCGTAGCACGCTCTAGGAAGTTACGGATCTGTTGAACCTACGCCATATCTTCGTAGCACGCTCTACGAAGCTTGAATCTGTTGTGCCTACGCCATAAGCACGTAGCACGCTCTAGGAAGCTACGGATGTATTGAACCTACGCCGTAGCATCGTAGCACGCTCTACGAAGCTTGAATCTGTTGTGCCTACGCCATAGCTTCGTAGCACGCTCTTCACAGCTACGGTTCTGTTCAAAGTATGGATCTGTCGTGGTTTTAAGCTGGAGATCCAGCTTTTAACCGCGACTTCTGGAGAAAAACCGTCGATGATGGTGTAGGCTAGAAATGTTAGCACAAAAACGGATACTCACGACACGAACGTGCCGCTAACAGATAAAAGATCGTAGGTGTTGCCACCTACGGGATCTTTATCTTTATCTGTACAAAAAGCAACCCAGACTGCCGCTCTCGAACAGTTCTTTCCAGCCACACTCGAAAGTGTACGGCTGATTGTCGACCAAACTGATGCCTGTTAAATCATCTTTCGTAGATGTTCAGAGGCCAATAGAATGTAGTGAAACAAACGTGGCATGCGCATCATAGACACGTTGTTGTCTTATCGCATCATCAATAAGTATCAAACAAAGTACGTGCTCTTCTCATGTTTAGGTGTATAATATAATCAACGTTATCTTTCAGATGGTGGATGTGACCAACGACATTCTGGACCATCCATGCGATGACCTCGATAGCAAAATGATTACTATGTACCAGGCGACTTTCAAAAAGCGGAGTTAGTTTGTACTTTTTAAATTACCTAAGGCTTTTGCTACGGTTTGCCACTGATGATTCAATCAAGTTAAAGCGAAGACATAAACTTGCTTGATATACCTATCTCACAGAGAACTTCCAAACGAAATCATGCAGCCTCAAAAAAAAAGAGGCAAAAGAGCATTACGTCTCAACCCAAGGACCGAGGGGTCGTCACCCCTCGAGTTGCAGCCAGGGTAAAGAGGCCAAGCCTCGAGGCCTCTCTCCGTGCCCCCAACAAGGGCCGGAACGAAACTTTGATGTATAACACAAGCTATGCGTAGCTTGGGGTAAGATGATGCTTTGTGAATTGTCCATGTCCAGCATTATTTATTTATTTATTTGTCCACAGCATCACCAGTCGTCGAATACCAATTAATAGTAGCAGCCGCTCAATCCAACGCTCCTATACCGATGGAAAGCAACCGACTCGGCATCCTACGTTGCTACAAGGACCCGACGAACTTCTCCGACCATCCACCTACAGTCCGTCCGACCATCAACCCACCAGGTCCAGTCCACACGGGCGTCTGCCCGCAGTCTATACAGACGTACTTCGCGGACTTCCCTGGACGGTCGGAATATATGGACACGTACAGTGCGAGCGCTAAAGCGTGCATGCGGTCGATGCAGAGGTTTAAAGAACCGATGCCGTCGACGCGACGTAGGGCTGACGATAACTGTATCTAAGTGAACAATAAGTACTATGTGGGAAGATAATAACGTGTTTTCATTTACTTGATGCCCTCGTAGACTAATTTTTTCTACGGGACGGCTGGTCACATTATGTGCGAAGGACATAAATACGGCGTTTTCACACGAGGCACGACACCACGACAAAATGCGGTGACGGCTCCGGGGTTCATACATTTTTATGAACCGTTTACGAACGTAACGACACCGCACAGCACAACAGGTTCATAGATGTATGACGCCCGGAGTCGTCACCGCATTTTGTCTTGTGTTGTGCATCGTGGGAAAACGCTCTTGTAGTGCACGTTACGGGGCAGTGGTCCAACTGCTCTGTCCAATTAGTTGGACTACGGGCCTTTACTAGGGGTCGTGGTCCAACTATCTTTGCAGTTGGACCACGGCACCATAGTAGAGTTCCCAGGTCCAATTAAAAAAATTTCAAATAATACAACTGCAATTATTGTAACCACAGCACCTTTTTAAACACACACGTACGCAGTCGACAAAACGACACGACAAAAGAAAGGTAATTTCTCTTAAAAATAATGATCATGTTTCAAACAGCCCTCTCCTTTCTTCGCAAATGACGACATACCTTGTAGGTTTTCCGATTTTCCGATACCACTTGACTAAACATTTTTAAACGCGATCTGATCACATAATTGATAGTACTATTTATAGGGTATTTATTGCGTTTATTTACTAATTTTTCCCTAAATAGGTAAATAAACTCGATAAATACCTGTTACATAACAGTACTAATAATTACCAGATCACTACTTATCTTAACGCCACTGGACAGGAACGTAGGAATGATGGAAGAGGTCAGCCCAGGCGGTGGGATCCAGTCGAGATAAATAATTGATCTTAATCATAATAATTTGGCAGGCAGGAGATGGTATCCCGTGGCCGGACATAGGAGGAGTCACTTCCTATCTCAGAAAAGAACGTACGAGGGCGCGGGGAGCAGCTATATAGTAGATAAACTCTGACCCGGAAAATATTTGCAGTCAAATGACTGCAAATATTTTCCGCCTGTTCCGCATATCCCCACTAATCTATCCCTACTGGAAAACAATCCGTTCTTCCCTAGAATGGATTTTTTTTCCACCAATTACTACTAGGGGGGAAACATGGATGTTTTTACTTGCATACATTTCAGCATTTCTATGATGAAGTAGATACAAATACGAAAATCATAAATAGTCCAGGAGTCTCTCATTGTTATCCCGCAGCGAGTGTCGAACCCGCATTCTTCTACGTCCCAGGTAGACCTTTGCTCTCCACTATGCATCACTTTGTATCATTCCATAAATCGTGCCAGGGCTATCAAGAGGCCAGGAACTTTGTTATCAAGTTCCGGAAGAAAGTGTGAATGCACAGTATTTGATTAAAACAGCGACATGGAATATTTCTATTTAATCACAGACCAGTGTCTGCAAGATCAGGCGCCTGTACCGAAACCATTGGAGAAAAGACGAAGCGACGTAGCGGGCACACCGGCGCGACGAAAAAGCGATTTTGAACGCTGGCGTCGAAGGCGATTTGAAATCGCTGGCAAATCACCAGTGTGATAAGGCTGTAAGTATCGAATAACTCGGGGCTCTGTTGAGTACAATTTATAATGTGCTCAAGTTATTTGAATAGAAACAATCGCTTGCGGTTTAGATTATTTTAATATTAAACCTAGTTATCGAAGGAAGTTTATTTACATTTTACTTTGAAAACTAATAAAGTAATTTGCAGAAGGGAGATAGGTACCTACTTCCGAGCACTGAGATCTGTTTGACGATAACTAAAATACTGTATGGGTTGACGATGTTATCGAAACGTCAGTCGTCACTTATTTTATATGGGACCAGCGGTCCGCCCCGGCTTCGCACGGGTATATTCGATAGAATACTAATCCTAGATTATCCCTGATGAACAAGGCTATCGCCTTAGGATTCCAATTTTTCAAATCGGTCCATTATTTTCGTAGTTTATTCAATTCAAACAAACAAATCTTTCCTCTGTATAAATTATTTAGTTATAACATTATATAGTGTAGATTTGTTACACCTCTCTAGCGTGCGGACATCGAAGAACGCAAATCCATATAAAAATAAAACGTTACGATGACGTCTCGATGATACCGAGTATCGTCAAACAGAACTCAGGGCTGTTTTCGATATCTTTACTTACAAAACTAATAGTGGTAGTTAGTACTACGTGTAGTAGGTAGGTATAATATCTACCAAAATAATTAGTATTGTTTCGGCCATCAATGGATCGAAATTATGGGCGAAACGATACTAGTTATTTTGGCCAAGAGTGTTTCACAAGTATACAAAATTAAAATATTGCTGGACAATTCACATATTAATTATCTGCCTCAAATTAACCAGATCATGCGTTAGGAGTACCGTATAGTTTACCAATAAGTAACATGGGTTACTTATAGGTAAACTATATTCCCGACAAATTTGATGTACAATGTTTGTAAATAAACCACCCATACATACTTATCCTAAAATTCACTCTGTTGCATAGAGTAAAAACGCGCTTGTCCCTGTTGCCTGTTTATACGCAATTTTAATTACATACTTGTCGATCTGAGATTCTTCCTTCAATAAATATTGCTTACAAGAAACTCTGCACCAAGCGAGTGAATTTTAGTTTTTTGTGTCGTGTCGTGATTTGTTTACGAACATTATACATCAAGCTCGGCTAGTGTATAGGTAGGTTCTTAACTATGTTGTTATCCCTAAATAGTTGTTATCAGATAACTATATTTTACATAGTCTTTAGAAATATGTCGATTTGTCGTTTCTTTTTCGTCTGTCTCCAGTTTATGTCGGACTTCTTCTGATAATATTGTGTGGCTGAGGACTCCCGATATTACAACCAATATGAGTAATATTACCTGAAAATTAAAAATAATACCTAGTTAAATCCTTTTTTTTTCAAATAAAATCTTAATCAAATAGAATTAAATTAAAACTAGTATTTACAATTGAAACAATTGAGCTAACTGCAGACTGTATTCAGTATTTTATTTATTGCATTCATACAATATTTTATTTGTTTCAAACAGTCTACAGGTAGCTCGACTGATCCATATCAATACCAGTCGCGCGCGTGCCCAAGACGCTAGCTGCATTGGCCCGCTGTATAGCAATGCTGATGCGCTGCGCCAGATACTCACCAGCTCTCGGGTCACGCGTCGCTTCGACTTTTCAGAGATTTTTTTGAAAACCCGATTTAATCCTTATGTGACCTACGTAAAATACCTTTAGGTACAGAGACATTCATTGTCAGCTGATTCCCTGTTAGGTAAGTACCCATCCACTCATTCAATATCTTTGTCCAGTGTACAGTCAGCTGCTCAGATATGTATACACTTCCAAGTTTTCACTTTTATTTTACTCGGAACTTATCATATAAAAATTTACGCATACATTTTCCATACTAAGTAGTCATCGTTCTTGTCAGAATACGATATATAAATTATCACAATGACTGTACACTTACTATTCAGTCAAATTTCAAAACATGGGAGTGTATACATATTTACGCAGCTGACTGTACATCTGATCAAAGAAGTTGGAGGACTTCATCCAATTTACTAGCAAACTAGCAACCCCGATAATTGATCAAAGATTTGGACACTAAGTTGTGCCCGGGGTTCGCACGCGTTTTGTCTATGAAAACGTTAAAGGTTATTTTTTCATGAATGGAAACTGAAATACTCGTAGTATAGATTGAAAAGTAGCCTATGTTTCATTCGACGTCAAGAACTACACCTATTCAAAATTTCAGCCTGATCTGTTGAGTAGTTTTGGCGTGAAGAAGTAACAATCTTACATCTACACATCCAAACTTTCGCATTTTTATTATTAATGTGATGTGATTTCATTTGAACTCTACTACGCAAATTACTTAGGAATCTTGGACAAAGATATTTGATTTGTGGAATTGGCATCTGTCCAGGAAATTGGATTAAATGTTGGACACTACTATACTACAAAATATCAGATTATCTAGACGATAAAAAATCTTGGGACGACTTTTGCTCCAACTCGAAAACTAACATTCTAACAAGGTAAAGGTTTCTTGTTCGCTTCTTTACTTTACCTTAAAAAGATTGAAGTGAACAAAAAATCAAAGTGATCACTTTATTTCCTAGTTTTACGTATGTAATTTGTATTTTGTGACGTGTCCAAGAGTCCTGTAAGGTCTAAAGGAAATAAAGCACTTTGATATTTGATATTTGACTAAGAACTTGGACAAAGATATTGGATAAGTGGAATGGGATTCTTACGTTTGAAGCTACTTGAAGTCAATTTTTATAAATACAGTCTTATTTTAAAACTAGATTATTTCCGTAAAATAAAGATAGCAAGCCGAGCAGAGATTATGAACAAGAAAATTAATATAAAACAATTAATTAATACAAACGCTTCCGACTGGTATTGATATGGATCAGTTGAGCTACCTGTAGATTGTTTGCAACAGTCTGCAGTTAGCTCAATTGTTTCAATTGAAAATACTAGTTTTCATTTAATTCTATTATTTGATTGTAATTTTCTTCTCACTAATATTATAAACGTGAAAGTTTAGATGGATGGATGGATGGATAGATAGATGGATGGATGTTTGTTCCTTTATCACGCTAGAACGGCAAAACGGACCTGGATGAAATTTGGCACAGAGATAGATTATAGTCTGGAATAGGACATAGGCTTTTTATCCCGAAATTCCTACGGGAACGGGAACTACGCGGGTGAAACCGCGAGGCGCTGCTAGTTGTTAATAAATATAAACCATAACAGAGCCCCGAGTCCTTTTGACGATGGTACCTATCGATACGTGACTGTGACGTTTCATTTTTCCATAGGTTTTGGTACCTACAGCGCCTCTGTCATGCGACAGGGAACTACGCAAATACCATACAATTATGAGATGTCACGCGTTCACGTCTCGTCTTGATACTACCGTCAATTGTACTCGGAGCTCTGATGTTATAGGTTATAATTATGCAAATAGAAATAACGAAGTTGCCCTTTATGGCCACCAAACTCAATTTTCGCATCTCTGCCTAAACTAAAATATAAAAAAGATATATATACGACCTCTGTG
Organism: Eupithecia exiguata; assembly: GCA_947086465.1. Classification (NCBI taxonomy): domain Eukaryota; kingdom Metazoa; phylum Arthropoda; class Insecta; order Lepidoptera; family Geometridae; genus Eupithecia; species Eupithecia exiguata. The sequence continues at coordinate 9,760,830 of OX352244.1, forward strand.
GCGCGGTGGGCGAAGGTCTGTCTGTGACGCAGGAGGTTGCGGGTTCGATTCCCGTCTCTCGGGACAAATGTGTGTACGATCTGCAGACATTTGTTCAGGGTGTTCTGGTCGTTTTCTATGTATAATAAAAAATATCTATCTATGTATTGTATTGTATTATGTATATCAGTTATCTAGTACCCATAACACAAGCTCTGCTTAGCTTGGGGCTAGATAATGCTGTGTGAATTGTCCAGCATTATTATTATTTATTATTATTAATATATTCAAGGGAATTAAAAAAACAGCTTTTAATAGGTATCACAAACTGCCCATTGAACATTTTGAAATTATCTTTGTTCAACGAAATAATAACATAAAATAGGTGGCGGCGGCGGGTGCTAGTTTGGGTCGGGGTATCGCCTTAAGTAGGGCCATTTAAGTACTATTAGTAGTAGGTACTCATAACGTAATGAGTAGGGCTCCGTAATGCAATGATTCATACCATAGTTTCCTGACCGAACGAACTGTCTTCCAGTTTAAGTGGAGCTAATTAATTATTCATTAGCGAATGGTGGACTGAGTTCTTAGTATCAGTTGTGCATAAGGGTCAGCTCAGACCGAGACGCGATGCGACGCGACGCTGCGCGCACTTTGGTTCAAAATATAACTTTGTAACTACGTAAAATGGTACAAATTTAATTGACAATAGGTAATACGAAAAGTACGATAAGTTTACGATGAAGAAAAAGTTTTCGTGTCTTTACATACATTTGACACCTTACAGCGTGTCTAAAGGATATATAGGAACTATTTTTCGTAGTTGTCCAGCATTATCTAGCCCCAAGCTAAGTAGAGCTTGTGTTATGGGTACTAAATTATTCATAATACAATACATTACAGAGATATATAATATATTTTTATCATACATCGAAAATGACCAGAATACCTGGAACAAATATCTGTACCTACCTTGATCTTACAAATATTTGTCCCAAGGCGGGAATCGAACCCGCAACCTCCTGGACCTTCGTTTAGAGGTTGTCGAATAGTGCAACACCTACGGAATGTAGGCTACCCCTTATTATATGATCTTTGTTTCATACGAACCCTATTATAGTTTTTGAATGTGTTCGTGAGGTTCAAAAAAGGTTTTTACGCGGAATATTGTATTTATCACATTCTGTTTTGTACGTGTAAGCGACATAGAACTTAAAGTCCAGCGAGCTCACGAAAACTTTTTTCATATTAGTACTTTGCACACTCATACTAACCACACTGGTATGACTGCTTAGGAGTTTTTCTTGTTAGTTGTGTCATACCTAGTACAAGTATAGTCCGTTCACAGATAATTTAGCTCTAAAATTGTTATATTCCAGGTTGTCTGGCAGAGATTGCTCTTGAGCGATAAGACTGTCAATTGTCACTTACGTGATATTCGTTTCATATGTCACTTGTTTTTTTAGTTTTAGTGGCTGGTCTGAAATGATGTAGGTACCTTGTGGCCCTGAATTGACCCCGTGTTTAACAGCTAGGTACAATTCTAAGGTTTTTATTTATTATAGTACTCTGGGTAACTCTCTCTGGGAATTGGATAACTTCATTGTTTCCTCTGTAGGCGGCGCTGACGGCGTAAGTGCCGAAAGAACTCCCAAAGATTTACACCTCGGCGAGATAAGATCACGTAGCTTAGTTGGAAAAAGAGCAACCCTGCGCTGAAGGGGAAGGTCCGGGTTCGAATCCCGTCGAGATCGTAAATTTTTGGGATTTATCAATTTCTTAGCTAGGTACAATTTTTAGTGTGTAGTTTTAATTTAACTCTTCAATGCGTTCACACGCACTGAAGGTCCTGCCCTAAAACCAGCGTTGCTTGGTTGCTCAACTTTTGGTAGAGGAACAAGGTGGGGCCTATTGGTTCATAGGGCGGGCACTTGTTGTTTATAAAGTTTAGGATAATTTTAAAAGACCTGTGTGCATTAATATAATTTTCTATGTATCTACTAACTATTTAGCAGCACGCTGAGACAAGACCGATAGACATACCTATGTGTATGTACACGCTATATCTATATCTACCAGCCCACGGATGAGCTACTTAGTAGGTAGGTACCCACTGTTTATAACCGTGTTTCTTTATTAGACCGTATAATGTTTTTCATACAAATTTCAGAACTTTATAGCACAGCACCTAGGGGAAGTTTTGTATAAATAAAAATTACTTGATTCATTATTTAATTTGTTGTTAATTATACCGAGTTTTGAGTGAATCGAACCAAAGAATAATAATTTTCCATAGAAACTAGAAGGGCGGTCACCTTCTAAACCCTCTCAGAGGTAAATTTATCAAAATTAGTCTATCCTGTATTATTCTAGAACCTAAACTATCTACATACCAAATTTCACGTAAATAAGTTAAGTGGTTACGGAGATACGTGGTAACAAACATTCACACACACTTTCACATTTATTATATAGCAGGATTAACAATATTATAAATTAGTATTATTAATTAGTAGGATAGAACATGACTTAATAGGCATTTATCGTGTTTATTTACCTATTTTCCCCGACGTTTCAACAGGTTTACACAATGTCATAATATCATAATGCAATTTGTGGTCACGGGATCACAGTCATACAGGTAAATTAACAAGATAAATACCCGTTAAATAACTATTTCCGAACTAATATTATAAAAAAAAATGGTGGCCAATTTACACAGCATTTATCTAGCCCCAAGCTAAGCAGAGCTTGTGTTATGGGTACTAGATAACTGATATACATAATATAATACAATGCATAGATAGATATTTTTTATTATACATAGAAAAACGACCAGAACACCCTGAACAAATGCCTGCATCACAACGCCCGCAAACGACGCAGGAGGTTGCGGGTTCGATTCCCGCCTCGGGGCAAATGTGTGTACGACCTGCAGACATTTGTTCAGGGTGTTCTGGTCATTTTCTATGTATAATAAAAAATATCTATCTATGTATTGTATTATATTATGTAATCAGTTATCTAGTACCCATAACACAAGCTCTGCTTAACTTGGGGCTAGAAGATGCTGTGTAAATTGTCCGGCATTATTTATTAATGTTATTATTATTTAGGTAGGTTTAAACGCATGTTTATCTCCCTTATCAGTGGAGGCCAATGTATAACGGATATGCTGTTGATTTGATACTGTGATACGATTTTGGATTTAGGTAGAAATAGCGTTATTTCTACCTAAATCCAAAATCGTATCACAGTATCAAATCAACAGCATATCCGTTATACATTGGCCTCCACTGATAAGGGAGATAAACATGCGTGATACGATTTTGGATTTAGGTAGAAATAACGCTATTTCTACCTAAATCCAAAATCGTATCACAGTATCAAATCAACAGCATATCCTTTATACATAGGCCTCCACTGATAAGGGAGCTCTATTTGTTCATGAAACGCACTAACTGCAGTAGATAATTATACAGGGTGCCACGTAACAATGTGTATCTACTCGTACTAAGCCGAAAGGGACTGATTCTGGACCCCAAGGTCACAAGGGCAAAGGGCATTAATTGTTTCTTTTCTATTCTTGTTCTTTTACATGAAGTATTTCACACAAGTCTTTTTGCTTTTTTTTTCAGCAAAACAAGTGTTTTGTCATGAAAATACTACAAAAATGAAGTAAATCCTTTGAAATTTCAAACCAATAATAACAATGTAAGAATACTATATGTAAGCTACTTGTAGATTGTTTGCAACAGTCTGCAGTTAGCTCAATTGTTTCAATTGTAAATACTAGTTTTAATTTAATTCTATTATTTGACTGTAATTTTCTTTCACAATAATACAATGTAAGAATACACGTAACAAAAGAAAAAAAGCCCTATTTTTTTGTTAAACAAATCGATATTTCAAATATCGTAGAACAAAAGCTGATTCTCTCGGGGTCCTCAATCACATCTTTCGGCTCAGTACACATATTTCGTTACACCCTGTATAAACTGGATAAATTCTTCCGCCGCAAATAAATCAACTAGATAGAGGCCTATAAACACAACATCAAACTGTTTTTGTTATTTCTTGCTATATTTGTGATCAGATCACTCTAGATTTCTTGTTAGTCATGTTATAATAAAAAGTCAAACAAATCCAAAGAACAACTCACACATATCCGCAAACGCATCATTTTGCGCGTCACTATTTAGCAACAATGTCTCACTGTTTGTTTACTATAATAAACAATAGAACAAACTAAACATGCTCAACACGTCCGACTCTCGAGGGGATGCGAGTTGGAATGAACGATCGGTCTAAATGGCTAAATATAGCGATAATCATGTCCTACTTTTTTTTTCAATGAAGTGACATAATACTTTACTAGCTCGTGCCCGATGCTTTGTACGATCTTTTTCGGGAGAAAAAGTGGCCTATGTCCGTACCAGGGATACCGTTTAGCTTCCTGCCAAATTTCATTAAGATCCGTTCAGCCGTTGAGACGTAAAAATGTAACAGATTGACAGATTGTATCAGACAGACATATATAGTTACTTTCGCTTTTAGTATGCGCGGCTTCGCACAAGTTGTTTTATGGAAACGTTTAAGGTTATTTCTAATCAATGGTAACTAATTTAATGGGATATATCTTTTTCATTTCATTTATTCATTCACAAATAATAGTTATTGAGTCGGAATTACAAAACATTAAAATTAAAAAATTAAACACAACTTTGTAAATACGACCTGCATTTGTTCCGGTTGTTCTGGTTGTTTTCTATGTAGAATAAAATATATATATATATGTAATGTTGTTTTATGTAGTACATATGTACTCGTTTAACAGTTATCTAGTACCCATAACACAAGCTCTGCTTAGCTTGGGGTTAGATAATGCTGAGTGAAGAGTCCAGCGCTATTTATTTATATCTAAAACTCGTTTTTAACTAGTATTATACAGCCCTAATTTTCACCATGAAACAATACTTGTCTAAAACACGACTTTTTGTTTAGTGAGAACGCTGTCAAGTCAATATATCAGACTAGTTTCAAGATGTTAAGGACATAAGTGTAAACGCAGATGTGTTTTATAGTTTTATTCTTGTTTAATAGGTTGTTAGCTATACACAGTGAACGAAATAATGTTTGAGACACGAGACGATAAGGAGGAGATCCCCAGAAAGCAATGAAAAAGAGATCTCCTTCGGTATACCTACCAGAAAATGAGGAGCGAAATGCTTTTTAGACAAAAATGAATTAGCTCTATGGTCAGAAAAGTTTAATGCTTTCGAAACCTCTTTGTTACGTATATATTCTCTTTGTCATTAACTACCATAACTAAACCAAAGAGAATACCTACATTTACAAATCCGTGCAATTCATCGAAGAATCTAAATATTCAGAAACCGTTATTATTTTCTAAATTATTAAGTGAAATTGAAATGATTTATAATATTTAACAAAACTGTTGAGTTAAAATGAAAAAATCTCATCTTTCCAACACTAAAAGACATGTTTCAGAAAGCGTTTTTAATGATAATATGCGCTTTGAACCTTCAATCAGGAGAACGATGTAAGCTGAACTCAAGAATACACTTCGGAAACCCACTGCCTGTAATAATACGTAATGGAAGACTGCTGGAGCCAAACGATAATGCGGGGAATGTTTGGTTAGAGTTTGGAGAGACCCTGACTCTGAGTTGCGGTGACACGGGACCTATACAACATCCTAGCAGTACACAGGAGAAAACAACCGCGTCCGTCACCTGTGCCGGAGGAGACAATTTCGGGAACGACGAATGGCTCAGGGTCCTAGCACCATTCTCCCTGTTCCGATGCCCCATGGCGCCGAATTACGAAAGTAGGAAAACTAAACGTTCCTGCTTCGATAGCAACGTCATCTACGAAGTCGGATACGAGATCGAGAACCACTTCTACCCTGTCTACGAGTCTTGCTTCAATCAGGGGTCTTTAAATGCCATTTATACGAAATACACCCTAAAACCTTACAATGCCATGTTTCAAACGAAAGTGGAACGCCCTTTCTTTATATCCAATGATGTTTATGGATTTGTGCCGGTAGATTCCTTATTTTCACCTCGAGGACAGAAGTCAGCCGTTGCTCAAGTTGTCGGCCCTTTGGTGGATTCTTACATGACTAGAAATGAGTTCCTCTCCAGAGGTCACTTGGCCGCGAAAGTTGATTTTGTTTTCGCGTTTGGGGAGCGCGCTACGTTTCACTATGTCAACTGTGCTCCTCAGTGGTACGGCTTCAACAGTGGCAATTGGAACTCTCTGGAAGAGAACCTGAGGAACCACATCCACCAGGAAAGTTACGACACCGTCGTCTACACTGGAACGTATGGAGTTACAGAACTCAAAAATAACTTCGGACATGGAGTGAATATTTACTTGTACAGCGATGAGAATAACAACCCTGTGATACCGGTGCCGTTGTATTTCTACAAGGTTGTGTACGAGCCGAGTACGAAGCGCGGTATCGCCTTCGTAGGGATCAATAACCCTTACCTCTCTATCACCGAGGCGAAAGATCTGTACTTCTGCAAAGACGTCTGTACTGGCAACAGAGACTTCAGTTGGCTATCCTGGCACCCAGATAATGCCAGTGAAGGCTACACTTTTTGTTGCACCGTGCCAGAGTTCACGAATGTCGTCCGACATTTACCATCTTTAGATGTCACTAGCTTGCTCATGTGATATGTATGTACAAAACTGGTTTTAAATTATTTGCTCTGTAAATTATACCTATTTTAAATTATACCTATTCTGTTTGCTTGTTGGGTTAACGTCCTGTGATTTATCATCTGAATGTGTAGGTATGTTTCTATACCTACTTGTGCGGCTCAAAGATAATGTACCCAGAAGCGTGACCTATTTGACCCTTTTTGATGAGTACTTCTGGGTTTACTGTCATCTAATTGTCAATTGCTATTATGTAGTAGGTATCAACATTATTTTGAATTCTGTTTTTAATTTGTATTAAACATTTAAAATTAAGAAATATCTAGGTTAACAAATAAAATAGATTTTCTTGATTAGGTACCAATCAAGAAAATCTATTTTATTTGTTATACATATTTTTTAAATGTAATAAAGAAATGTACCTATCGGTTCGTAAGAAATTACATTTCAATAATCTTAGTGAATCCCACTGCTGGGCAGGAATATAAAAATATCGACCTCAACATCGTGTTTATAAGGTAAATTTTTATGATAACTTATTTTTTTATCAGGTAAATGAGTAAAGAGTGAGTCAGGTCAAGGCATTGAGTCGGCCTGTCTAATGAACTTAACTAACAAAAGAATGCATTAGCTTTCAGTAAGCTTATTAACAAATGCAGAAGATAAGGAATTAGATAATTACCTAAGTAGGTTAAAAGTAGATGATACTAACGTTGCAAATTACAATCTACGCAGTTTAGTTCCTTTCCGATAGTGACTCGGAGAGTGTCAGTGGTCTAATTAAATTGAGTGGAACCAAATATAACATGAAGATAGCCTTGGTAAGTAACATTTCCACAACTTTAAAAAAAATGGGAAAAGTGGTTACTCTATATTAGGAACCTACAGCTTCATTACACTGATAAACCACTGTTTCGTTACCTTAGCCTAGTCTTGAAATCTGTGCAACTTTTTTTGTGTTTTTATAACCTTCTGGCAATTTTTATGTATACCGGGTTACTTTAATGCACTACCAAATAATGCACGGCTATATAATGTACACCCCAATAATCCGTATCAAAAACGGTTCCAACTATAGTGTTGTACGTGGATTGGGTGTACATTGTATAGGCATGCATTATTTGGTCATGCATTATAGTGACCCTTTTTTTAAAGGAAAGGACATTGATGTACCTACTCTTTTCTGTAGTTTCGTTAATACGTTAAGATTTTCTCTGTGCAAAAAGGCTTACTACAAAATATCAGATTATTTAGAAGATAAAAAAGCTTGGGACGGGTTTTGCTCCAACTCGAAAAATAACAACTAAGAGGCTAAAGGTTTCTTAGTCGCTTCTTTACTTTAGTCTACATACCGAAGCGACAGAAATCAAAAGTACCACTTTATTTCCGTGTCTGTGTTTTATTTTAAGTATTTGACCTTTTCTAAGTGTACATTTTTGAATTTATGGAAATAAAGAATTTTTGATTTTGATTTTGATTTGAAAACTCCATCAAGTTTCCTTCTCTAGCTAATTTACTTTTGCATTGATGTGATTAATAACGTTAATATAATGTAAGTATTTGAGATGTATAGGAAAATAATGATTCTTTTCTTATGTTGCAGGTTCTTTTGTCAACGATAGCAGTTAGCAGCAGTGCTATACTGTTTCCTTATGAAATGGATGAACATAAAGTTTCTTATCATCAAACTAACAAACAAAGACTTGGCAAAATAAAAGATTCTATCAGTAAAGTTAAACTTTTGAAAAGCTTTGACAATAAAGAAGATAATTTAGAACCTCGAATGATACAAATTGAAGATTTTGGGAATCACAACGCTTTAAGAATTAGCAAAGGCAATACTGTAGCAACAATCGAGTCAGTTCAGAACCAAACAATAAATAATCAAGAGAAAGTACGACCCAAGAGATTACGCAATAAATTTAACTTCTACGCGAAAAGGATTTACAAAAATAACAACAATGAAAAGAACAAAAGTATAGAAAGTAAAATAAGGAACTTTGAAATCGCGTCAAATGTAAAATTTATCAAAAAGACTAAATATTCAACAGAAGAAAAACAAGACCAAAAGGAATTTATATTCATGAAAAACAAGAATATTGCTAAAAACAAGAGGAGAAAAAGGTATGTTCAGTGTTCTCTTTTGCTTTCAATTAAACATCTATGAGATACGTATAAGGTACCAAACTAAAACCAATTATGTCATTATCAATCAAATGAAAACGACTAACTAATTATTTAAGAAATTATACAAGTTCCCAAAAATTCGATTTCGGCAGGACTCGAACCTGCGCCCCACCCTCGGTACGGGTGTGCTCTAACCAACTAAGCCATGAAATCTTTAGTTGGTTCGTCGAAAATCTTTGATAATGTTTTTATTTTTTATTATCATTTGATTGCAATTTTCTTTGTCAATGAAATCATTTTTTTAACAACAACGTTGATCGGTGAAAATAAACTAGGGCAAATAAATTAGATATGTCCAATGGTGTAAGCGCACTACGCGTCAACGGAACTGCGCGGCCGCGGCACTTCCCGTCAAATTAGAACAAATGACGAAAGAGGCCGCGCGGCTTATTTGGTGGTTTTATTCTAATTTGACATAAAGTGCCGCGGCCGCGCAGTTCCGTTGTCGCGTAGTGCGTTTCCACCTTAATAGTTGCATCCAGATTGATGCATGGATTTAGAGCAGATGCTTTATACCCGTCGGGAACAACTCTTACCTATCGGTTCGTAAGCATAATTTCTTACGTTATAATTTTTTTCAGGAGCAGTAACATCATTGAGGAAGAAAACCTTTTCACCACCGTTTCGGCTCTAAAATACACAGGCCGAGACGCAAGACTAACAAATGATCTTTATTTCAAGAATATCAATCAATGATTTTTCTAATAATTAATGCATTCAACGTTACAAGTGTGCAAGTAGGTAAAACAGCTTTTACACTCAGATATCGAAGAGTAAAAATACTCTTTCCTCGTTGAGGTGGGATGAAAAGTTACGTGTTGCACTCGAGTGCAAAGATTTTTTACCTCGTGCTTTTGATTCCCTCGCTCAGGATTCTAATTTTTGAATCACTCGCTGAATCCTTCGCTTGCTCGGTCATCAAGATGAGCACGCGGTTAAAAAGCAACTTGCACTCTTGTTTATCTAATAACTATTATTAACAAAATGTTGATGTTAGTTTCATAAAGCTTGCTTGTTCAACATTGTTTTTTGCACTGAATAAGACATCTTGTCACCTTTCAAGTTTGTAAAATGCTAGGATGAAAATAAAATTTGTTAATTCAGGGATTTTATCCAAGACCAATTTATTTGAATGTCTATTTAAGAAATACTCCAGTAGCTAATAATGTTATCAATGCGTAATTATTAAATGTTAATGATTTTAAATATTTTGTACTGTTTGTGCTAGAAGCGCTGTTGGAGCTATCAATATATTATACTGTAATATTAAAACTTTAAAACAAAACACTCAAAAAATAAAGTTAGTTATTTATTGCATCTAAAACAACTTACATTTACAGGCACCTAAAATGTACACACTTATCCTAGGTACAACATAATGGCAATAATTCAAATCTTCACAATTTTCAACATTTACATCAAACGATCACAACAGTGAGAAACATAAATACGTTAACCTACAGGCAAGACTGGAATCGAACCTGGGACTAAGTAAACCATTGGACGCAATACTTTACTAAAAAAATATAAATAACTATGTGTTATCTGGCGCAGCTGATCAGCTTTGCAATACCGAGGGGCAATGCAGCCAGCGTCTTGGGCACGCTTCAGACTACGATCATTTGAGCTACCTGTAGATTGTGTGCAACAGTCTGCAGTTAGCTCAACTGTTTCAATTGTAAATACTTGTTCTAATTTGTTTCTATTCTTCAATGGCTAAGCAAATAATATGGTAGGTAATTTAAGAAACACTGATAATTTAAAGCATTTTATACAACAAAATATTGAATGAATAGGCTACTTGACTACATTTAAAATAAATTCCAAATTATTTTCATCCCAGTCAGTGACAACGTAACAAAGCGTAATCAGGTAATTTTTATTAAAAATATGCCTTTTAATGTAAAAAAATGCGATTAAAGTAACACATTTTTTGATACATGATCACGTGACCGAAAACGCTGTGTTTGGTTGGATCGCAAGTGACGTCACACATCCTCAGATTACAGTGTCAATGAGTTCTTCTTGTTAGGTGTGGTGTGGCGGGGTGACGTCATAGCTTGGAACACGGTAGCCATGACAGAGATCATCGTTTTGGCGCGGCATTATTTTATTCAAGCTTTAAAATTAGTTTTTATATCTAATACGACTGGCCTTGAAGAAATGTTTATTACATAATTCTAACGTTAATACGATAATTCTAACGTTAGAATTTAGCCTATTTTGGAATTGTTGAAGTGTTAAGCAACATCATCTAGAATTGTAGCAACGTTGCTACGCTAATTCGTAGCATGCTGCTACGCCAAAACGTAGAACCCTCTACGAAAAATCGTAGAGCGCTGCTACGTAAACTTGTAACAGATTGCTACGCCATAATTTAGCAGCACCACGCTGCGTCTACTCATTTAAATGGTGTTCAACTTCTTTCTTAATGGCGCCGCTTGCTTTTCGCTTGCGATAATAACGAAAATAACGATAAGCAAAAAGCTTATCGTTATTTTTCGTGCAAAAATCTAACTCGCATCCGGTACACTCATAAGTAATTAATTGAAGATCGCAACCACGGCCGTACCACCACAGAATTTTCATCTAGCGTTTGTCAACGCGCCATACAGCACCTAGCTGTCTCCTTTTAGACTGGCCGCCGTGGCCGGAAATTCACATAGGATATGGAAGAAAACCGGAAGTTTACACTTCTTTTCCTACGAAAAGAGGAAGTATTAGATTTATTACGTCCAATGGTCATCGCCCTTATCAACAGACTGGTAACTATTTTCACAGAGCTATAGAATAAAGCGCTTGAAAAACAATCTAAAAAAATTGTACTTGTAGATATTGTTCGAGAGTTGTCCGATTGTATCAACAGATGGCGTTAGTGCCTTTTTACATGCACACTGTTACGGTAGATTTGCCGCGCTGTGCTTTGTAGAGTCCTTTTCTCAAGCACATGGTTACCGTCCAAACGATTTGGGCTTACGTTATTACATAAACTTCAGCCAAATTCGATTTTAAATATTTAGAAACAAGCATTACTAAAAGAAGTAAAATTCTCATGTTTGGCGCCGAGTTTCAGATTAACTTGATTGTTAGCAATAGGTACCTACTGAAGGAAATATCTAAAATCAACAGGGAATATAAATTTCTTTTAAAATTACACAGGTGTGATATTTAGGCTAAGATTAGGCGGGTTATTCACAAACATTTCAGATCGGATTTGGCTGGAGTATTGGGTGGCCACTTAGGCCATATAAAAAATATTTTCAAGGCCTAAGGATGGCAACCGTGTCGTGCGCAAGTGAAAAGGCTTTTAACCCCTTAGGTACATAAAAAAACCTCTCAAGTTTAAGCAAAAAATTGGCAGTTTGATCTTATTCTAACGTATGTCAACTGTCATGATTTCAAAAGTTGCAAAAAACGGACCCTATCGCAAATCTGGTTGTCGGAAATCTGGACTGGACGACTGCCGTAACGCACAAAGACGTGCATTCAAATAAGGGCTTAAACTAGTAACATTGAGATACATTTTACAATGAATAGCAGACAGCGCGCGGGCTGTCACTGGAAGCTTTTGCAAAGCTTATGTCACTGTAAAATGTATCTAAAGCTGACGAGTTTTAGCCCATATTCGAATAGTCTTGCTGGACGTGTGAGCGCCAAACTAAAGGCTTAAAGTGGAGAGAAATTTTTAAGTAAGAGGGTTAAGCGAATAGGTAAAATGGCGTCTACTTCTTCTTCTTCTGGTTTAGAGTGAAAACATCGAGCGGTGCGTATGGTGTCCGTGTTGGAATTGCGTTGTAGGCGTACACCGGCCGCTGGGCGTCCGCTCGAAGGATTACCACACCTGTGTAATGGAGATAAGGGTTGAAATTCATCGATTTAAAAGTAGAAAATATTGGTAAGAAAATAGTGAGCTATATCGACGATAGGTGATCCTGATGGTTTACTAGAAAATATTGGTAGGTAAGGTACAGTGGGCTTTATGGACGATAGGTGACCCCTGATGGTTTACTAGAGAATATTGGTAGTAAGGTACAGTGGGCTTTATGGACGATAGGTGACCCCTGATGGTTTACTAGAGAATATTGGTAGTAAGGTACAGTGGGCTTTATGGACGATAGGTGACCCCTGATGGTTTACTAGAGAATATTGGTAGTAAGGTACAGTGGGCTTTATGGACGATAGGTGACCCCTGATGGTTTACTAGAGAATATTGGTAGTAAGGTACAGTGGGCTTTATGGACGATAGGTGACCCCTGATGGTTTACTAGAGAATATTGGTAGGTAAGGTACAGTGAGTTTTATGGACGATAGGTGACCCCTGATGGTTTACTACAAAATATTGGTAGGTAAGGTACAGTGAGTTTTATGGACGATAGGTGACCCCTGATGGTTTACTAGAAATTATTGGTAGGTAAGGTACAGTGAGTTTATGGACGATAGGTGACCCGTGATGGTTTACTAGAGAATATTGGTAGGTAAGGTACAGTGAGTTTTATGGACGATAGGTGAGCCCTGATGGTTTACTAGAAAATATTGGTAGGTAAGGTACAGTGAGTTTATGGACGATAGGTGACCCGTGATGGTTTACTAGAAAATATTGGTAGGTAAGGTACAGTGAGTTTTATGGACGATAGGTGACCCCTGATGGTTCACTAGAAAATATTGGTAGGTAAGGTACAGTGAGCTTTATGAACGATAGGTGACCCCTGATGGTTTACTAGAAAATATTGGTAGGTAAGGTACAGTGAGTTTTATGGACGATAGGTGACCCCTGATGGTTTACTAGAGAATATTGGTAGGTAAGGTACAGTGAGTTTTATGGACGATAGGTGACCCCTGATGGTTTACTAGAGAATATTGGTAGGTAAGGTACAGTGAGCTTTATGGACGATAGGTGACCCCTGATGGTTTACTAGAGAATATTGGTAGGTAAGGTACAGTGAGCTTTATGGACGATAGGTGACCCCTGATGGTTTACTAGAAAATATTGGTAGGTAAGGTACAGTGAGTTTTATGGACGATAGGTGACCCCTGATGGTTTACTAGAAAATATTGGTAGGTAAGGTACAGTGAGTTTTATCGACGATAGGTGACCCCTGATGGTTTACTAGAAAATATTGGTAGGTAAGGTACAGTGAGTTTTATCGACGATAGGTGACCCCCCCCCCGATGGTTTACAATTCTAAAATGTCATAAATGACGTATACAAACGGTTTTCTGAAATCTTTGAATATTTCCGTCGGAAAAAAGTCCATATGTCACTGGTAGAATATGTTTTGTTAATTATTTACACTGTTACAAAGACTTTAGTTATATTTTAAGATGGCCATTATTAGCACTGAATTGTAGCCATGGTTGAATACAGTCACATAAATATATCAAGATATATTTCCCGATATATTTCTGGTGGCATTTGGGGTTTTTTCGCCAAGAACTATAAAATTTCGAAAAAGTTACTTAGTGAGACTTCGTCTAAAACAACCTTGAATAAAAATGTTTCCAAACGGTCTATCCTAGCTTCGCCTTATAGCTTTGCAACCATGTCCCAATCACCCTGTGTATGCTTTATAAACAAACCCCACCATAAAATGGCCAAGTGTGAGAGCTACAAGCAGAGTGTATGTATTTACAAACAAGCGCAACACGTGCTACCTGAGGGGTTGACTTTCACTTTGATCTTCGTCTGCGGGGAGAGCACTCCGTAGTCTACATCTTCGTACAGGTCCTGCAATGGAAAGATGTAGGTAATATAAAATAAATAATAAACATCTCTTTTAGATAAATCAAACAAACGTCTGATCTGAGCTTCTGGTCAAGGCGACGCGTGACCCGAAAGATGGTAAATATCTGGCGCAGCGCATCAACGTCTTGGGGGACGCTTCTTGGTAATGAAATGGATCAGTTGAGCTACCCGTAGATTATTTGCAACAGTCAGCATTTAGCTCAATTGTTTCAATTATAAAGACTAGTTGAAATTTACAATCAAAGAATAGAAACACTCTTTGATTGTAATTTTCTTTTTTTCAATCTTTGATTGTAATTTTCTTTGTAAATAAAGATCCCTTTTACGTCAACAAACATAATTTTCATCATCATCATGATGCTGCAAACGCGGGTTTGGTCGAGTAATTTTTTCCTTTCGATCCTATTATTGTTTTTATCTGTCTTCTGTTCAAGGCCACGGCGTACGTGTAGAACTGGCCTTGGAATGGCATATCACTCACCTCTACTCTATACCCAGATAGACTGTTGAGCCCTAGCTCCTTGAGAGTGACGGCGACGTCCGACGGTGTGCCGTCAGTCCTTCTGTTCACGAAGGCCACGGCGTACGAGTGGTACTGGCCTTGGAATGGCATATCACTCACCTCTACTCTATACCCAGATAGACTGTTGAGCCCCAACTCCTTGAGAGTGACGGCGACGTCCGACGGTGTGCCGTCAGTCCTTCTGTTCACGAAGGCCACGGCGTACGAGTGGTACTGGCCTTGGAATGGCATATCACTCACCTCTACTCTATACCCAGATAGACTGTTGAGCCCCAGCTCCTTGAGAGTGACGGCGACGTCCGACGGCGTGCCGTCAGTCCTTCTGTTCACGAAGGCCACGGCGTACGAGTAGTACTGGCCTTGGAATGGCATATCACTCACCTCTACTCTATACCCAGATAGACTGTTGAGCCCCAGCTCCTTGAGAGTGACGGCGACGTCCGACGGTGTGCCGTCAGTCCTTCTGTTCACGAAGGCCACGGCGTACGAGTAGTACTGGCCTTGGACAGGCAGGATGGGCCGGGACCAGATCTCGATGCCGCGGTGCTGGAATTCAATAGTTATTCTATGAAATTAATAAATCCCAAAAATTTACGATCTCGACGGGATTCGAACCCGCACCTTCCCCTTCAGCGCAGGGTTGCTCTTTTTCCAACTAAGCTACGTGATCTTATCTAGTCGACCCGAAAATCTTTGGGAGTTCTTTCGGCACTTACGCCGTCAGCGCCACCATAGTTATTCTATGTTTAAAATGGAAAGGACCAGAGACGCATGCGTGAAGGATATTGTTTATGGCCAAGATTGCGAATAGTGCTTACTTTTCTTTTACTCTTTAGACTTAAATTCTCTCAATTTCACAAATACGTTAAGAATCTTCAGGATTTTCAACAGATCCCATAAGTTACCTTGTTTATTTTGTTAACTCAAATAGTTATCAATCTTTCTACCTATTATCCGAGTTCGGTTAACGATAGTATCGTGACGTCTCCTTTTTCTATGAGATTTGGTACAGCACCTCTATCATGAGGTCAGGGAACTACGCCAAACTCTTATAAAAATGAGACACGATCACGTCTCGGTACATTAGTCAAACGCACTCAGGACTATAGCCCAGGTGCTACTGGGCCAACGCCCAGTGGCACCTGGGCTAGAGCAGAACCCTCTTGGACGGTTAAGTTCCGTAAGATTCCCGACTTAGGCCCGTATTATGAAAGCATGCTCAGTCATCGAGCTCTGCTTGAGTGATGCTTATGTCTAGTTTTGAGTGAATACTAATTTTCAAACAATGCTTGGGAGCTCATGTCAAAATCTACACTCACTCAAGTAGCCGTCAAGAGCGGATTTCCTCCGTCCACGCCTTCGAGTAACTGCTTAGACATATTATTGAACGGTTACCAAGCATTACTTGAGTAATTAACGCTTGAGTAGAGATCACGTAATGACTGCTTAAGTAATGCTTGGGGAAGCTTTCATAATACGGGCCTAAGTAGCGGTAGCGTTGAAGTATAAGGGAGTTATCAGCCAGGATTCTTTCCTACCGTTTCTACAGCTCCCACAACTGACCTTGTATATCCTCCTGCCCTGAATCCCGAGCGGGTCCTGATCCACCTGGATGATCTTCTTGTTCTGCAGGATCGCCTTGTACTCCGGCCGAATCGTCCGAAGGTCCACGCTCATGAGGAGCGGTGCAGCCAGGATTGCCCAGATCGCGAACTGAGTCTTACTCTGCTCGTATGATAGACCGAAGTTTCCGATGATTAGCTGGAAGAGAAGTTTTGGCGGTGAGATGGCTGTGCGATGAAGGCCCAGACTCCACGAAAGCGGAGATGTACCGAGATTCGTACTAGCTAGACTGGAGTGGAGATATGAGCTGGTTAGAGCGGCAGAGCTGCGTGCGGCGAGCGTCAGGTGTTTGTTGAGATGAATGCACAAGCGAAACACAGCTCGCATCTCCGGTTATCTCTTATCGTCTCCGCTGCGTGACGTCGCCAGCTTGCGAGGCACAGGTCACATCTCCGCTTCGAATTTTTTTGTTTGTTCGCATGCAAGTACCTCTCGGTGATCTCCTTTGAAGCTGAACGCAGACGAGATGAGCGAATCACGACGTTCTATTGGTTGTTCAGCTCCACTTTGGTGGAATCTGACTTGGAGTCAGATTCCACCAAAGTGGACTCTAGCGGTCACGCTGTTCAAATACTACGATAATTATCATAAAAACCCTTTTTACGTTCGAGGCGTGGGTTATGTGCTGTGTTCCTAAGTAGTATGTTTGTTGAGAGTGTCTCAGTGGATGGCGGACATTCTATAACAAAGAGCCGTTTTGATGCTTGAAAGTATACTCTTTGTTACAGCAAAAACAGCTAAGGGGATTAAAAATGAGGTATTAATAAACTCATCTGGTTTTCTACATGGTCTTAGTTACGTTTTGTAGGCCTTCGCCTTCCCATATGGTGACAAAAGTTAAACTTTAAATAGCTACCTATGCAATCAACTGCATGGCGAAGTAACAATACCTAACATGTGTCTATGGCTTCTAGAATGCCCTATGGAAGGAACAGGGCAATCATTTAGAATTTAAATTCTTTTAGGAGGTAACACTGCAAGCAATTTGCTTGGTGTGTCCATCATTATGCATAAAAACCAGAATGACCTTCGTGTGATCAAAATGACTCATTATCATCATGACATTGAATCAGTCAATGACAGACTCTCTGAAGGTCATGAAGTGAGGACAATAGCAAATCATCGTTATGTAGCTATACACCAGCCAAACTCGATGTAGTGTTTGTTAACAAACAGCCCATTAACCTAAACTTCACTCTGCCTCGTCTTATTATACGCAATTTAAATTAGGTACTTGGTTTGAGATCATTCCTTCAATAAATACCTATTGCTCAGTAGTAGGTACATAGAAAAATGTCAGTTGTCAAAAATATTAACAATTATTTGGGTGTTTATCTTCGGTTTAAGAATTTTATTTCTCAAAAGAATATACATTCGTAATAAAACACTGTTTTAACCGGATTGATCGCGTATATTTTATATTTTGTTTATAACCTGACCCTCAGTCCTCTGTCCTCAGTCTGCCTGTGACCATGGAAGCTGAAAAGCCTCCGAAACGTCAGGTTATAAACAAAATATAAAATATACGCGATCAATCCGGTTAAAACAGTGTTTTATTATGAGTTCTCGCGAAAATAACCTTAGAATATACTAATATACATTCGCTTACAGAGAAATACAGGATAACCTTAATGTATAACATATTGTGCACAACGGATTTGACTTTAATTTAGAGTGATTAACCTTAATTATATTTAATTTTATTTATTACAAATGGCACTCTAAGGATAAACATTTAAAAATACTAAATTACTTCACCACCAGGGATGTAAGATAATGGAGCGATCCTATTAGTTGGCTGGAAACTTAACAACGTAGCACATCTCTGGTGGAAAAGCACCCTTAAACGGGTACCTATTCATCGCCTCGTAGAACATACCATATCAGGGTCGTTCCAATGTCCAGGCCCTGCATTGGGCACGATGACGTCCTGATGGTTTCCGTAATAGTCTATGATAGACTCGACGGACGCCCACGAGTCTTGAATGTCATCGAAGTTGCGCCACAAGTTGCAGTGCTCGATTATCGACGAGAAGTTTGGCTGGAAATAAATCGAAATTAATTATTATTTTGGGCTGTACAGTCAACTACAAAGCTTTTTGGACATTGATAATTATTTATGCAACAACTGCAATACTAAGGTTTTTGTTATAGTGCTAGCTAACCCGCACTCTGGGTATCTCTAAGAAATGAAATAGTCCCAAAAATTATCATTAGAAAAAAAATATCATTGGTCCCAAAAATTATCGGTTTCGGCGGGATCCCGCCGAAACTAATGCAATATTTTGGGACTTAACTAATGCAATATTTTGGGACATAACTAATGGAAATAACTGCAATACTCTTGCTTACGATAATTCATTAATTTTATATACCAATGTATTTAATATATTAATATTATAAAGAGGAAAGATTTTTAGCGTTTTTGCTTCATAGTGCGTAACTCGCACTGGGTAAAAAAAAAAAGTTTTCGTAGAGGAAAGATTTGTTTGTTTGAATTGATTAGGCTCCGAAACAACTAGAACGATTTGAAAAATTCTTTCACCATTAGAATCCTACATTATCCCTGATGAACATAGGCGATAGAATATACCCGTACGAAGCCGGGGCGGACCGCTAATATATCATAAGATCACATGGAAACAGTATGGAACACTTGGTCATTCCTAATTCATTTGATTAAACATAAATCAATTAATTTAATAATGATATTGAAAAATAACATCACGTGAAAATGCGTTAGCTATAGTGTATCCAATCCATCAGTAGTTTTCTCTTTAAGTTACCACAATAGCTAAAAGCTGACCCCTACCTGAAGCCCAGCATAGATCTGGTAGACCGGCCAGCTGCAGGAGTAGACCATCTGCCGTCCAGTCCGATTCAGTTGCCGTCCGAACTCGGGGTAGCCATGGTCCATGTCTACTGGCAGGGCGTAACACCCGTCGAGCTTCACGTAATCGACATCCCATGCTGCGAACGTATCAGCATCTTAAAAAGTAAAAAAAACATCATTAATAAAATGAAAATACTTAACGAGTGATTATATAAATTAAAAATAACGTTTCTGGCGCTTTTCACCTTTCGTGATAAGTTTAGCAATTTGGAATTTCATCAATTTTACAAATCAATATTGATTTTTAAATTACACTGTATTCTTGAAAATATAAATAATACATTTTGGCTGAATTTGAGTAATCGGCGATCTGAGTTTATCAACGAAGTGGGCCATCTTAACCATTATCGAGTTTGTGTTAGAAGCGCCTACAGGACAGACGCCATCAAATTACAATGATTGCTCTTGAGTTTCTGTAGGAGGTGGCGCGGAAAGAAGCTCTAGGATAGCTTGATTAAAAAACTGCATGAACACGTACAACATGTAACACGCCGCCTGATGCTGTTTTGCCTGTCAATGACAACATGGGTTTCCTAAAACAAGAATGAATAGGTGTTTTCTAGACCTTCGTGATACATTGTCGACCACATCGTCATGTTCCATCAGGTGAGATGGCGTGATCAAACGATCAAAAAAAATCCGAACTAAGACGAAAATGGTCTAAAAATTGGTAATGTCTCAAATTCAGCTTTTTCAGCCATAGGAGCTGTCAGTCAGTCTTTATTCTAATCTAAAGAGTGATGCAAATTATATACGCAGAACCTCATAGAATAAATCATTTCTCGGTATAATGAAATAAATTGATTTATCGCTGCATATTGACCACTCATAAATATTCTGAATCCAAAGTGTAGAGCGGTTTTGCCGGAAGACAGTAAAATTTGCTATTATAGGCTCGGCGTGTCGACAACTCGATGCAGTTGTTTATGGGTTCCGTGTTCTGTGTCCAATAGCTATCCGATGGATGAGGCTTACGATTTGCTAACAATGATACGTAATAATGATACGTTGAACAAAGGAAATTTCAAAAATCCATCGCACAGCTTGTGATACCTATTATAAACTTTTTTATAATAGTTAATAGTTTTATTATATTAGGTTTAAGCAGAAGCAGAGCCTTTGTAATAGTTTTATTATATTAGGTTTAAGCTGAACAGAATATCGAAGTTGCCCTTAGTGGCCACCAATATCTATTTTCGATTTTCAGACTAAACTAAATAGAAAAAAACTATTACAAAGGCACTGAAAAAAGCTTGTCACAAACTGTACGATGGATTTTCGAAATTTCCGTTGTTCAACGTAATAATAATATAAAATAGGTGGCGGCGCCAGTTTGACGCATCATCATCATCATCAGCCTACATCAGTCCGCTGCTGGACATAGGCTTCCCCTAATGAGCGCCATCGTTTGACGCATACCACGCCTTAAATAAAATAACGTCCATCCGTTCCTTCAGCAATGAGCTTGAATAGTAGGTAGCGATGCGACCACGAAGTAACACACAAAAGGGTAGAAAGCCAATTCCCATAACACTGGGTTACCAACCTTTAATTTTTGAAATTGCCTTTGTTTAACGTAATAAACAATAAAATAGGTGGCGGCGCCACTGTGCGCCGTAGTACCGCCTTAAACTGGTTACAGGCAGATAGAAAAAAAACATATTTTCAATTAAATCTAACAAAGCGCCAATAATTTTAACAAGACAATTTGCCAACGATTGAATAGGACTTCGTATACCAATGGGAACGTATTCCATAGATTCCGAACCAACATAACTATAGCATGCAGACACGCAAGTCCTTTTGTCTGTCAATCATTTGCTGAAATGAACAGCGTTGATTCTACCCTCTAATGGTATGATTGTGTCATTATTTCTCTGTGCTGAAATCCCGTTTTTAAACGAGTTTAAGTTCAAGGTGGTTCGATTCTAGTTCACGTGAAATTCAAATCATTACTTCGTCGTAAATGGTTTACGATTTGCCACCTTAAGAAGGCCCGAACTTCTAAGCTCCCATACAAACGTACTTTTCGATTCTAATATCGAATACTTTATCATCATAAAGCGAGAGCAAAAATTCATTTTTATCCATTTTCAAGCGATTTTATTACTTTCGCTCTAATTTAATTTTGAAAAACTAAAACGATGCTAACATAGCTATTACTTATCCGATTAGGTATGCAAAATTTCATTAAAATCGGGGACGCAGTTTTCAAATGAATCGAAAAGTACGTTTGTATGGGAGCTTAGAGGTTCAGGCCCTTCTTAAGCCATCTAACCCGCCTGCCGTAGATTTTATTAGACTAGGTATTTGTATTAATTCAAAACATGACATCTATTCGTACAGGTGTTAGATAGGCCTTATTGAATAAAATATTGTAAACATTTAAATACCTCTATCTATATAAATTAATAAGATTGATTATTAAAACGTATCTAAACTAATTTAGATTTATCTACTACCAAATGTTACTTTTTTTTTTAATTAGGTTCAGTACCTTTATTAACAAAGAAAATTACAATCAAATAATAGAATTAAATTAAAACTAGTATTTACAATTGAAACAATTGAGCTAACTGCGTTGCAAACAATCTACAAGGAGCTCAACTGATCCATACCAATACCAGTCGGAAGCGTGCCCAAGACGCTGGCTGCATTGCCCCGCTGTATAGCAATACTGATGCAAATGTTACTTCTACTTTGGAAATAAATAAATAAATAATGCTGGACAATTCACACTGCATTATCTAGCCCCAACAAGCTAAGCAGAGCTTGTGCGTACTAGATAATTGATATACATACTATAATACATTACATAATATATAGACATATTTTACTATACATTTGAAACGGCCAGAACACCCTGAACAAATATCTGCTGATCGTACAAACATTTGCCCCGAGGCGGGAATCGAACCCGTAACCTCCTGCATCGCAGGAGGACCTTCACCCACAGCGACACAGAGGTCGTGTAAAAAAAGGCTTACTTATTTACTCAAAGTAGTGCCCACACCAAAGTGGCATTGTTTGTACACTTTTAAACAATACTATAGCACGCATGTAAACATGAAAGCCTCTCTGTTACATATTAACCTACTCACGAATTCTTTGAATAAATGTAAACGGAAGTGGTCGCTACTCAACTCGACCGGAAGTCACGTGATTGGGCCAATTGCAGGCCACTACGACTACACGCGAGCCTTATGCAATGCTGCAAGCGACAGGGGCGGACTACGGGCGTTAGAAGTGTCGGTTATGTTTTATATTGAGATTTAGAATCAATCAATCAAGCGTCAATAATTTATTCGCAGGAATGTAGGTACAATATAGGTCTTAATAATATTGGAACTCCATATTCTGCCTCAAAAAGGCGTGCGAAATAAAAACGCGAAGAAGCCCCCTATCAGAATAGTTTAATAATATGTGGTGTTCTGAGATTACCAATATTTCGGAACAGACGGGTTCAACATTTTATTCCACTTTAATCCATCAATGGATTAAATTTCACACCTTGTTCTGATTAAATATTATAAATATACAATGTTAGAGAATCCACACAGTATCATCCAGCCCCAAAGTTAGATCTCGTGTTATATGTACTAGATAACTGATATACTTAATGCAATACATAGGGAACACCTAGAACACCCGGAACAAATATCTGTGGATCGTACCAAATATTAACATTTGTATAACACAAGCTCTGCTAAATAATAGAATTAAATTAAAACTTGTATTTACAATTGGAACAATTAAGCTAACTGCAGACTGTTGCAAATAATCTATAGGTAACTCAACTGATCCATATAGCTCTGCTTAGTTTGAAGCTAGATGTTTTGTGAATTTTCCAGCATTATTTATTTATTAGTACGGTGGCGGGAATCGAACTCGCAACCTCCTGCGCCGTATGAAAGACCTTCACCCGTTGCCCACAAAGATCATCGTCGGGTTCATTTATGGAATCTAATTCACCGGGTGATATAAATAGGATTTATCTATAGTTCAGCACGTCAGCGTGGAACAGGGCCGTAATTTCTGTTGAATCTAAATTTTTGAGTTAAACAATGTTTTTTAAACTAAAACCGACTTCGAGTCCCGTAACTGTTTTTAAGTTTTGTTGGAAAAATACTTATCCTTTGATTGATGATTCGATGAAGTTTTATAGGATATTTGTTCCGGATGTTCTGGCCGATTTCTATGTATAATAAAAAATATCTATCTGTGTATTGTACTTTATTGTAATGTGTATATAAGTTATCTAGTACCCATAACACAAATTCTGCTTAGCTTGGGGCTAGATAATGTTGTGTGAATTTTCTTCTTTGTTATTTATTTATACTGAACTTCCTCCTTTTTTCGCAGTCGGTTAAATAGAGGGGCTTTTATGCCCCTTTGTTATACATTCCTGTTGCCCACAACATGGAAATACTTAGTCCGTCCACATAAAATTCGTATTGCAACCGTTGGTCCAGTTATTGGTGCGAGTATCAGAATTTAAATCACTCATATTTTGCATTAGGTCATTGAAAGAGAGTGTACATAATCTACAAACATTTTAATCATCATCATCAGCCTATATTAGTCCACAGCTGGCCTTTCCTAATGAGCGCCATAGCGCCCTGTCTTCAGCTCGCATCCGGCTTTGCCAGCAGTCTTTCGCAAATCGTCATCCCACCTGGTCGGAGGGCGTCTTACACTACGTTTTCTGAGTCGCGGTCTCCACTCAAGAACACGTTTACCCCAGCGGTTGTCGGTTCTTCTCGAGATATGGCCAGCCCACTGCCACTTCAGCTTGCTAATCCTTTGAGCTATGTCGATAACCTTTGTTCTCTACCAGAACCAAGGTTAACATTTTAATAAACTTACATAAACCTAAACTAAAGTAAGTACATAATAAATAAATAAATAAAAACTACAACGATAAATAATGCTGATGAAGCAGTTTTTTAAAGATAGGGAGTGATTTGGCACGTCTGATGTCCGGGGGGAAAGCATTCCATAGACGGGTCGCTTGTACAGTGAAAGATTTGTCGTAGAAACTGGTAGTGGTGGTGACTTTTAGGATGAGGGTTTCAGAGGAACACAAAGAGTGAGAGTGAGAAAGGAATAGGATGGGATATATCTTAAATGAGGTAAGTATTTTATTTACCTCCAGCAAGATGACCGACGACACCCGGATATCCGGCGCAAGTGAAGTTCCCGTAGTCTTCGTAGATCCCAAACTTCAATCCTTTGCTGTGAACCTGAAAAGAACAGAAAATTTATTTATATTTACGTTTATAGTAGCTTTTGAAGTTGTTTATGCAAACCAAAAGCTACCAAGGTAGGGTATACTCTACCTTGGTAGTACCAAGTATCACCAAGCCCCCCTGGTCTGGTCTAACATTGTGAAAGAGATAACGGGACTCCTAATGAACTCTGCTCTCATACGAGTCGAAGATAGAGTGGCGGAGAAGCAGCTGGTCACTTTTTCGTCATCGTCATCATTGTCAGCATCTATTACTCCACGATTGGATATATGCCTCCCCTAATACTCTACATTTTCCTCTGTCTCTGGTCTCACGGCTCCACTGTCGGCCACAGCTACAGTTTTTATGTCATCAGACAAAATATTGACAAAAGATTGTGAATTATTGTCTGATTGACAATCTTTTGTCTGATGACATAAAAACTAGGCACTGGGCTTTGAATCTCAAAGTCAAGAGACATCGCGTAGGAAGCAGGAGATTCTCCTGTTTCCTACGCAATGTCTACACTCTGTCAGTTTACAGCTCTATCTGCAATCTCAGCATCGCGTTAGGCATCCCACCCTACTCCTCCACCAAGGCTGTTTAAAGCGGGTTCGACCTTCATAAAGACCACGATGACTAAAGAAGAAAAAATGTCCCGGAATAAATAAACTGTGACTGAATAATCTATACCACAATAATCTTTGTACCTTATTTTTTGCTCATGCTCTGAAGCAATGAATCGAATCAATGATAATCATCAAGTATCTAACACGTTAAGTGCCGACCATTCGTGCATCAACATGACTATTAAATCACTATTATTCTAAGTCATTCACTTCTGGCCAAGGTTGATGTATTAACAGGCGTTGAATCGAGCTTTGCTAAGAGCTTGTTCATAATGCCTATTGTAAACGAACAGCTTCGAACGATTGAGCAAAAAATGTAGTGCAACCTTTTTTTACTAGTTGCGAATAGGAGTAAAAAAATCCTGGCACAACGTCCGTGGCGCAGTACTGGCAAGGCATAATGACAAATAAAAAAAAATGTCATGATCAAAGAAAATAAATTATGTTACTCGAAATTAACAGAAAATATAATAAGGGATGGAAACCATCGATCAAAAATGTCCGGCTTTGCCGGCCCCCCTTAGATTCACAATGCGCACGCCACAACCTTCAGTAGCAAAAGAGATACGTTTTGACATGTTAGGAAAGCTTTTCAACTAGTGTCATTTTAGCGTTCAGACAAAAAGCATGGGTACAAAAAATGCAAGAATCACTCGTCCAAAGTGCTGAAAAAGGATGGAATTTCTTATTTTCAGTAAGTTTATATATATTTTTTACCCGTATATTGAGATGTGAGTCATATACTTGTGAAATCAGCATAAAATATTGTTGTTTGGTTTGCCTATGTTAAAATATTAATTTTGTTCTAAATTGATAAATGGAGAGGCTATTTCTTCTAAATTTTTTTTTCATTTATAGTATGTATTAATATATTTTTCATAAAAATAAGTTTAATATTACTAGTTGATGATTTTTAAAATAATTAGTTGGCCCGCCCTAAAATTTCATTTGCGTAGACTCTCTAATAAAAGAAAGACTAGGTTCTTACCTACCTACCAGAAGTATGAATTTATAAAACGTTTATTTTTTTCCCGTAAAAAAAACTCGTGCAAAGCCGCAGACAGGAACCAGTTCTTTTTAATCTAGAGTGCCTGCCTGAAATTGTATTGTAAGTTTAAATTATTGTATGTCTGAAATGACCCTTTTGTATAAATACCTACTGTTGAGACACCAATTTATAGTTTCATCAATAAATGATTCGTTATCTTTACCTGAATTCTGTTAATTAATCCTTATAGAAAATAAACTGAGTAGGTAGGTATATAATTCTCAGGTAGGTACCTACCTACTTATAAAATAAAATAAAATGAATTCGACTCCACCAATCTCTTGTTCCGTATGGAAAAAACTTGTCAGGCTCTGCGCAAACTGTCTGCGTCAAAACAAAACGAACCCAATTTTGAGTGACATTTTTGTAAGGCTCTAGGTATCTACGGGGGAGGCCGCGAACTCCTTATTTTTGATCGAAGATGGAAACATAAATGCCTTATACCACTTACGTAGGCAATTAGTCGTATGAAAATGTGACTCTATCCTGCTTTTTCAGCAAACGAATGCCAACAAAAAAAATGTTGGTATCTACTTACGTTTACATGATATCTCTTTTTAAATAAACTTTGACTATAATAAATATAAATTGAAATTTAAAAGATAAGTCTCATAAATATTAAGATACCTACGTATTTTTGTTTACCTTTGTTCTAAAGAGACTTAGGCCCGTATAATGAAAGCTTACTCAGTGATCGATCTACGTTTGAGTAACGCTTATGCCATACAAAATCGTTACTCAAGCACACATTGAAGACTAAGCAAACTTTCATAATACCTTCGTACGTAATACGAATAATTTCATAATACGGTAACTATTTCATAATACGGCCTTAGTGAATAATACAAAAAAGGAACACAAAAACAGAAAATTTGAGATTAAAAAAAATGTTGTTGTTTTCTTTAAGTAAGTACTGTGGGTACCTTTATGTGGCTCTATGTTATAAAAATGATTTCCCTATAATAAATAGGTACCATTGTTTTAATGTTTCATTCAATTTTATTACTTAAGTAGCCTGGCATTGACTATTGACTGTTTTTGAATGTCAGGAGTCAAGAGCAAAAATTTAAAGAAGCAACTAGCAACAAAAAAGACAAGGTAGGTACCTAATAAATTTATCGAGGCGAAATATTTACATTTTTTATTATTTGATACAAATCCTCTTTTCGACATATTTGTGAGGTTATAATTAATTAATTTAAATTATAATTAAACTAGATTTTAAAGATGCTTTAATTTATTGTCTCATGGTCGGCCTCATTGCCAAATAACTTAAGACACCGGATGTCGGAATGGCGTTAAGGTATTGATTTACAATAAAGTTTCGATATTCTTTTTTGTTATATCTGCCTGTCAGTTATTTAAATTACAAATAATTATTTTATTGGACCGATTGTATCTTTAATTGTTATTCCTTTGATATTTCCGTAATCAAATATTTAATTTGAAGGATTTATAATGTTCTTACAAAAACAAAATTGTATTTTGTAATACAATATAGGCTTACCACGATATCAATGATAACGTTTAAGTTTAACATAGCCTAGTTCTTTGTATCGTGAGGAAATTCATAAAAATAAATAAATCTAAACGCGGTTCAACGTGGATATAAACATATTGTTACATTTTGATTTTTACTTCGGTCGGACTGCGTGATTATTGGCGACTGGTATTGATATGGATCAGTTGAGCTACCTGTAGATTGTTTACAACAGTCTGCAGTTACCTCAATTGTTTCAATTGTAAATACTAGTTTTAATTTAATTCTATTATTTGATTGTAATTTTCTTTGTTATTTACTGTTTTTGTAAATAGTTTTTATGCACGTGATACGTGAGCATAGTGGGTCTCTCGCTAGACCTTGGGAATCACTTCTTATAAGTCTTTGTTTACAGTAAATATCTTGGATCCAACAATAGAATACAGTCTAATTACCCGTGAATAATAGCACAGTAACACTAGCAGTGCAAGTCTGCGAAGGATGCATTCAGTCCTCAAGCTGTCGGTGACTTGCAACTGCGTGGGAACCGAGTGTCGAAACACCAGCTCCAGCAGACGCTAATGGCTTCCTTTTATCTCCCATTTAGGTGGGTAAGGGACTTGTTACACGGGCGCGAGTTTCGCGACGATATAAAAGATAGTTACACTAGGTTCATATCGCCGTCGCGTGTGGACACGCTAGTTATTATCATCAACAGGCGGTTGCAGCGTAAGAATGGACCCATCGATCTTTTAACACCTTCACTGCGATTGTCAATCCGCCTGCTAGCTGTGATGGTGGATTAGTTATTCTATGGTAAAAACAGGAGTTCGTTCAATACGTTTTGCGGTTTTGTAATCGGATCGTTAATAATAATTAATGCGTCACATTAACTAAGGATGTTGATAATTTAATATCAATTGACCCCATCTCGGCTGTTGCAAACAAATCAATCAAAACACGCATTTAACGCCCGTCCCACATTACCGCGCGGAATCGAAATTGCGGAGCCGCTACTTGGGGTCCGCAATTTCGTAAAACACACCTCCATTTCTCATCTCATTCTCCGCGGATCTCAGCTCAGCTTCGGTGAAGTCTGGCCCTAATGGACCTCCTTGTGCCCGAAAACTATTTAATTTGATGTTAAATCAATCAAAAAGCAGATAAACGAACCAGCATTGTGGCAGTTACGCAAGATTCTAAACCACTCTAGGCTTCAACGGATATAGTAAGATAGGTTCGGAGGGCATAGTATAACTTTTGTAGAGTTTACAAAAACAGTGTGATTGTGGTTCAGCAAAGGTCTATCGAACAACCTGGGCCCCTAGCACGGGGATTGTTGTCTAGGGTAGAATAGACAATAATGACATTGCATCGCCATACATTGCGTACAATATTGAAGTTATAGGAATGCATTTCAAATAATTTACGCATTGGATGACGAAGTGACGTAATTTTTCTCTATTCTACCCTAGACAACAATCCCCGTGCTTGGCCTGCAGGGTATCTTAAAGACTAGAGTGAATAGAGAGTAATATATGTTTTCTAGACCTTCGTGATACATTGTCGGTCACATCGTCACATACGGTGAGATTGTAGTCAAACGAAGGTCTATTCACGATAAAAATAACTATAAATGTTTTTGTTTCTATTCAAACATTTAGATATTGTCTTGCAACGCCTCCACCTGAATACTGAGAGGAATCACTTTTCCCAGTATGGCAGCCATCTAATAGATAAAGTAACTCGATTGTAGTTTCGAATAATTTTGAGTCATTTATGAATTTTGGCAGTACGACTTTGACGAGTAAGAGGTAATAAACTGTCATGTTCTCGAAAACTTTCCCGTTTTGGTATTTCACAAACTCGTACTAGACGTGCTGTTCTAAGTATTTATAGTTTCCTCTGAATGTAGTTAGTAAACCTGTTGCCTCGAGGCTCCCTTTCGATTAACAGTTGAAAGTGAAACTGATTTTAGAAGGTTCGGGTTCAAAATCGACATATCTTCGAAGGCTCAAGGATCCTACACTAGCTCTAAATTTTAAACGACTTCGATAAAAGGAGGTCCTATGTTCGGCTGAATGTTCTTTGTATGTTAGCCGACTATTCCGTCAATTGAGGACCAATTTTTGATGATTCTTTCGGTTTTGTACTTCTATGCACAACCAAACGAATGAACCCGGGTCGGTACCATATAGATTTTATTCATGAGATTTCAGATGTACGTCCCAGAAAACTAAAAAAAAATTGTGAAAATAATAAAGGAATTCCAAGTCTGTTTTTCGTTTTTGCTAAAACATCATATTATTTATTTCAAATGTGTTCCCTAAGAGCCCTTTGATAGCATCTTCCTGGAATACATTTAGGTTTATTCATCTGATTTAAAACTCTATCCTCAATAATTATTCTAAATTCGTGAAAGGTTTTATAAAAAAAATGAATTTGAATTCTTTTTATGACATTTTATGGTAGCGTCTTGCTGGAATAAATTTCATTTAAAACTCTATCCATGATATATTTTAATAAAATCAAGATAGGTTTAAAAAAAACAAAAAAAATCCAGAATTTGAAATCCTTTTCTGTTATTTTCATACTGACTATTATGTATCAGTCTGTCAGTCCATTCTCATTCGCTACGGACGTGTTGATTTCACCCATTGACTTGACCCTATGGGAAACAGTAACTATGTCAAGTGATAAGGCCTCCGTGGTATACTTCTGAACTCATTTAAAAAAGGTCAATCATGCAACCTCTTTGTTATTCAAGACATGGAGAAGGCGTGGGAGTCTACCAGATACATGACGTGAAGGTCCTCAGATATGTATTGAGATAAGTTTATGCGTGCTCTGCTAGAGAAACAGTAGGAAGGTAAATTTTAACGGTTGTTTATGATTACATCTACGTTATACGAGCCACACCCAGAACTCGTACAAAAGATTCAAAGATTCACTAGATATTCATTCTTCAAGTTCCGCAAGTTCCTTGTTAAACATGGTAAACAGTAGAACAGTTGACGTAAAATGTACTTACCATAGTAAGGAAAAGCCCATACCCTATGGGCTTTTCCTCCCCATGGATATCTAATACACGAAAACACGCTCTTTTAGCTATTCTATTACTTTTGAGAAAGAAGTAAACAGCCAAAAGTTTGTTGATTTTACGTCGAAAATGATATGTTTTCGTCCTATTTGTTTTGTATCAAAAACAACAATATCTTACGTTTTGTTTAAGGCTGTGGTATGGGTCAAACTAGCGCCGCCACCTATTTAATCTTATTATTACGTTGAACAAAAGAAATTTAAAAAATCCATTGTACAGTTTGTGATATCTATTATAAGCTTTTTTTTAATGCCTGTGTAATAGTTTTATTCTATTAGGTTTAGGCAGAATATCGAAGTTGCCCTTGGTGGCCACCAATATCTATTTTCGATTTTCTGGCTAAACTAAATAGAGGCATTAAAAAAAAGCTTATAATAGATATCACAAACTGTACGATGGATTTTGGAAATTTCCTTTGCTCAACGTAATAATAAGATAAAATAGGTAGTGGCGCTAGTTTGACCCATACAACCGCCTTAATAAGAAACATAGCTTATATTGTCTAGTTACAGAATAACAACACTATGTGGGAAATACAAAAAGTTTTCAGTCAAATTTTTTGTATAACGGAACATTATAATTTACGAATTGAAGTTGCGAGCAGCTATCGAAGAATCCTTAACAAAAACTGTCCAAAGTTATGAAGGAAGTGGACCTGCGTAACCTACAAGCGGAGAAATGACGGGAAACAGCGCAGGACAGGGAAAAATGGCGACTTCTCATAACGGAGGCCAAGACACTCTTAGAGTCTCTATGCCATAGGAGTAGGTAAGTACCTACTTAAGCAGGTATTATGAATTAGCGGCATAGAGTCAAACACAGTCAACAGAGCAAAAACGAAAATTCCCAGATTTTCTTATCAATCCCAGATCCAGTCGAATCCAACAATACTTGTACCTTAAAGTAATTGTTTAAACGCACCATTGTTGGCAAGTTCACAAAGTATTAGGCCCTAGTGTTACAACATTGATTGTTACTATACAGTCTGCTTTGTGTTTGTGGTAAAAAATGGCTCATACATAACGAGTCATTCACATGCTACGAACTATGAATGTCCTGTTTTTGTTGGAACAATACGGTTGGAAGTTGAACTCAAAGGAATTATTTATTTCATTTATGATCGCACACGAAACAATAAAATATAAATGCAATACAATAAAACGAGAAATAAAAAACATTAAAATAGTACAATTTTAAATGTTTGGTTTAATTTTAACAATGCGAAGTACCTATCCCACATATTTCCGTTACGGGGCAGTGGTCCAACTGCTCTGTCCAATTAGTTGGACTACGGGGCTTTACTAAGGGTCGTGGTCCAACTATCTTTGCAGTTGGACCACGGCACCATATTAGAGTTCCCAGATCCAATTAAAACAATTTCAAATAATACAACTGCAATTTATTGTAACCACATCACCTTTTATTTCGCATTGTTAAAATTGTTGTTTATTTTGTTGTCAAAAAGTAAAGAATAAAATTAATATAGACACAAGTACCTAAGTTATAAAATGAATTCATAGACTCCGAACCAGTAAGAAACTGTAAAGCCGAAAACACACTATTGACACGACATTTGTCGGTTACTTATAATGTGATACTCGTCATAGAAAATTGATACAATTAGATTCACATCCATACGCATCGCGTTTCGTCAGGGCTCCGCTAAAAGCCAGTGGCTTCTCCCATTACAAAATATCATATATTAAAATAATACATGTCTAGTAACAATTAGTACCACTCGATGTCAACAAACTGAAGTTTACAGTTTTTTGGTCTTGACAACTTAACAGGGTTAATACTAAAAACTTAAAAGATTAGTCATTGATTTAGGAAGGTAAGTACTTCTGTTTCCCAATGTTTTTGTTTACCTATTTAAGTTTAAATTTAGTTCTCAATTCACTAATCTAACGGTACGTCAAATAATTAATCGGTAATTATCTAATTGAACATGTACCTACAAGTAGTTATGTTAGTTTTCGGTATCAATGGGTAGGTGTAATTTGTATGTAAATAATCAAACTTGCGTTTAAATTCTCATATTTCTTTAAAACCACAGACATTAAAATGTCTACAAACCACTAGAACCTTGAATTTGAAATAAAAGACTGACTTTAAATCACCAAATTACGCCATACCCATCCTTACACTTGAAATATCAGGTTTATTACTTAGAATGTGACTTTTACGATGATGTAAATGGACCTGGTGTTTTTAAATGTCAAGAGCTAATTGGAATTCATAGGTTTTTTCTAATAATTCATAGACCGTTATGTTTATAGAGTCATCGAACCTTTGTATTAGCGGTTACCCTACGCCTAGTTTTACTGAGTAAATAACAAAAATTTCGCCCTTTTAAAAATATTATTACTATTTACATCCGAATATTTTTAATGGTACCCCATCAGCCTATATTAGTCCACAGCTGGACAAAGGTCTCCTGTATGAGCGGCATAGCGCCTATTGCAGGTATTCAACAATCGCGTTACTATGACTATACTATCGTCGCAGAAAAGATAAGAAAGAAACTCTTAAGAGCGTATCATAAAGCTTACTCAAGTAATACTTGGTAACTGTTCAATAATACGTATAAACGCAATAAACAGTTACTTAAAGACCAAAAGGGAAGGGCAAAGGAAATCACTATCTTGCAGGCTACTTGAGTAAATATAGATGTTGACATAAGTTCTCAAGCACTGTTTTAAAATAGTATTTACTAACTAAAAAACTACACTAAAGCATCAATCAAGCATTTAACGACGACTGAGAAAGCTTTCATAATACGATTCTTAGACTATCTAGATTCTAGATAGTCTAGAATCTAGACTATAAATTCTAGATAGTCCGGCGGTGCTATTTTCACGGAGAGATTGGTGGGATGGTTTCAACCTATATACTTTTGACGTGCGTCCCTTCATCTCAAGACTACATGACACCGCTGTGTTTGTGTGCGTAACTGCTTAGCCTACCGTGTTTACAAATTATTTGTATTGCTATTTTTTATTTAGAGAACCCTAGTGTCTAGTTAAACCTATCTTAGAATATAAGATAACCAAAAATATGTAATCTTTCTGTCAATAAATAATATCTATCTATTTTTTATTCTATGTAACGTTACCATTGTCATAGTGAAGCGATTCATGTCGCAGAATAGGGCTCTAGGCTTCTTGTAATGCACAGCAGGTCTGCATTTATGATAATTATTATGCAAAATATCCTGCAAGCATATTTCTCATGAGAATTGATAATCCTTGGCCACACCCACGGTACTGTCTGCATCGAATGTTGGTTAAGAGGAAGACATTATTAATAACATCTACCTACGCTGTTTCATTGTCTTGAATACGATCTATTTCGTTCTAATACCAAATAAAACCGGCCAAGTGCGAGTCAGACTCGCGCACGAAGGGTTTCATACCATCATCTATAAAAACGGCAAAAAAATCACGTTTGTTGTATGGGAGCCCCCTTAAATATTTATTTTATTCTGTTTCTTAGTATTTGTTGTTATAGCGGCAACAGAAATACATCATCTGTGAAAATTTTAACTCTCTAACTATCACGGTTCATCAGATACAGCCTGGTGACAGACGGACAGACGGACAGACGGACAGCGAAGTCTTAGTAATAGGGTCCCGTTTTCCGTCCCAAAAACTATTCCCAACGAATACCAATACATTACCTACTGCTATAAAACAAAGCTTAAACCTTTATGTTTGTTTAACCTACCTAGTGACTATTCCTGATCTGATATTAAATTTCGTTAAAAGCTTTATTAGATTAATCTTATTACATTCAATTATTATGTAACTGATACTTAACTACAATTGTTTTTTATTAAACATGACATTTCTAAATTAAATATTTCTATAAATATGAAGTACCAAGCCGGGCGGACTGCTTGTCACTCATAAAATTGTTGCAATCATTGATTTAAGTATTGGATCTCAGTATTAAATTAAATATTTAATTTAGAATTAATGCAAAACATGTGTCAACCTAGTATAACCGGTAGAGTGGAGGAGGGTTGCACATGGCCGGACAGAGCGGCGCAATATATATGCAAATAACTGCCGCCTGCGGCTTCGCATGTGCTCTTCAAATAGATTATGACCGTCCCCGGGATACTATTTACTTTCCTGCCAAATTTCATTATGATCCGTCGAGCCGTTCAGGTGTAAATGGTGTGACAGTGTAGTAACATTTTTTTATTGAAATTATAATTTTTAACTTCATTGTATCTTATTTTTGCTTCGATGAAAGTAAAAAAGGGAGATGAGCCATTGTCATCTCGAAAGTGTATAGCTCAAGTTAGGTTCAACTATGTTCCCTTACCTCAGTTATAGTCGGACCGGCGGCGCGGCCGGTGGCGTTTGTGTTGCGCGTGCTTGCTACGACGTATAATTTTGTGTGATTTCGACTAAAACACCGCGACAATGCCCTCGTGTTCGTTAACCAGGTGTACAAATAGCTACAAAACCAAAAACAGAACCGAAGGCATCCCATATTTCTTTTTGTTTGTTTATTAATTATAACTAATTAATTAGTGAAGTAATAATAATTAAATGACTACATGACGAAAAACAGACGGACAGAGAGACAAAATGAGTTATATATGTATGTATAGTTTAAGATAGGCCTGAACCTCTAAGCTCCCATACAAACGTACTATTCGATTCATTTGGAAACTATGTCCCCGATTTAAAAATAACACCAATTAACCATTAAGTACCAATAAAAAAAGTTCCTTAACAAACAGCTAAGAACAACGTTCAACATTGATACCTATCATAAGTGATGATGATGACATATTTAATCAAAAGCACAATCCGGAAACCAAGAGAGTAATTCAAAAGAACCGCAAGAGATGGCGTTATAATCATAATCGCAGAGTAAATTGATAAAACCGAACCACAATTCACCCACGGGATGACAAGAGGCGAGAAAGCAGCACGGCACGACTCTCACGCAGAACGGCGTAGTTGCAAAACAACATCTTTGTAGAATTAGTTTTTCTTATGCAAAGCTATGACAAAACACGATTGCGAGTGTAATTAAAGGAATGTGTCATGTTTTTTGCGTTAAGGCGGATGAAAGCTTTATGTACACGATGGTCATAAAGTATATTCAATTTAGGAATACTTAATCAGTGGTGAAATGCCTTTAATAATTTTTTGCAGAATATTTTTAATATTACCATTTAGTTTTGTATGCTAATCTATACTAATATAATAAAGAGGAAATAATAAAATAAAAATAAATAGTGCTGGACAATTCATACATCATTATCTAGCCCCCAAGCTAAGCAGAGCTTGTGTTATGGGTAGGTACTAGATAACTGATATACATAACAAAGATATTTTTTACTATACCTACATAGAAAACGACCAGAACACCCTGATCAATAAATGTCTGCAGATCGTACACACATTTGTCCCAAGGCGGGAATCGAACCCGCGACCTCTTGCGTCGCATCGCAGGCCTTCGCCCACCGCGCCACCGAGGTGGTCAAAAAGGAAAGATTTGTTAGTTTGTTTCTTTGAATTGAATAGGCTCCGAAACTACTGGACCGATTTAAATAATTCTTTCACTATTAGAATCCTTCATTATCCCTGATGAACATAGGCTATAGAATATACCTGTGCGAAGCCGGGGCGGACCGCTAGTTTTATATAGAGGTAAAGTTTGTAAATTTGGATGAAGGAGGTGATCTACGAATGTAGTAATGTAACAGATTTTAAAAAATCTTCTACCAATAGATTTAGCTAATTACGATGACCTCTGTAGCGCGGTGGGCGAAGGTCCACCTGCGACGCAGGAGGTTGCGGGTTCGATTCCACCAATGTTTGTACGATCTGCAGATATTTGTTCAGAGTGTTCTGGTCGTTTTCTATGTATAATAAAAATACCTATTTTGGTATTGTATTATATAATGTATATCAGTTATCTACCCATAACACA
Source organism: Eupithecia exiguata (assembly GCA_947086465.1). Lineage (NCBI taxonomy): Eukaryota > Metazoa > Arthropoda > Insecta > Lepidoptera > Geometridae > Eupithecia > Eupithecia exiguata. The sequence goes on from OX352244.1 coordinate 9,797,914, forward strand.
AGCTCTGCTTAGCTTGGGGCTAGATAATGCTGTGTGAATTGTCCAGCATTATTTATTTATTTATTAGCTTTGAGTGCTTGTGCTTTTTATCCAATTATCCCATAAGCAAAACGCTTACCAAACTAGGCTCTCTTAGTTTTTTTTTGTTCTTAGTAGAGTGTACCGTAAGCAAAATAATTTTCAAAGCTTTATTACATAACATAATTTTATCTCGCACCTAAGTAATTATACTTTTTGGGATGCTGTCAAAGTTTTATGACACCGTAAGAGCGCAATTACGCGGGACGTAATAAAATAATCACACTTTATTGTTTTTATCATAGGCCGAGTGAAAGTTACGTAATTGGCGTGACAATTTAATCTCCTATACTACGACGTTATAAAAATATGATGTTAAAAACTAAACACGTTTATCTGATACAAATAAAGCTAAATAAAGGACAATTAAACGAACGAAAAACATCTAAATAGAGATAGATAGAGATAGAGAAGCATTTATTGATAAGCTCGGTTACAGCACAGAACCAAAATCTTATATACTCGTACTATACACGGTGACAATAATAAGGAATAAATAAATTTTACGATTTATCGTCAACGTAATTTTCGTTAGTCGATTTGCGTTAGAAAAAGATGCCCAAGTTACAAAGTGGCATATTTCGAGAACAAACGCAAAATGATAATGTACCTACTTACATGCTGGCCTTGTTTAATACAAGTCTTCTTCAGTCTTATCTACTACATAACTACTAAAAACATAACTATACCAAGTTATACCGCCATCAATCAATACTAATAATAATTCTAAATGCATTTCGCATTTATGTATTTGTGTTTGTTCGTTTGTTTGTCCTTCCTTCACGCCAAAACTAACCAACCAATCGACTTGATTTTTGGGAAAGGGTTAGTTGAAAGGATGGAAGTATGAGAGATTTATGGGAAAAAATACCGTTATATCGCCCGAGAAATGTGAAAATCGAATTTAACGCGGGTGAAACCGCGGGGAACAGCTAGTTTTATTACAAATTGGATTGAAAATTAAAGCTCTGTAACTTCACTTCTCACAATTTATCTGTGTTGTACTTTCTTCGGTAGCGTCAACTTTTATTTTAAATCAATAAACACTTACTTTTTGGTGAATTACGCTGAGTTGAAATAAAATGGCGATTAGGTACGATTAAACTCTATCAAATTCAGTGAAAGTAATACAAATAAAAGAGCAAATCAATTACTGTCTGCAGATCTTGTCTGTCTTTTTATTGAAATTGATTACAAGACAAAAAATCTTGATCGACATCCGACAAATCATCTAGCTTCACACCATGTAGTTGTATTATTATTGGAATTCATGACGATTAATAATTCGTATTTTACCAATAAAATGTCGGAAACCAGATAACTGGCATAGGAGTAGGTTTATGAATGTACATAAATACTTTTTTGTAAGAACTGTAAGCAATTGTACAAAGCATCAATTACAAAACCTTGTTTATAACAATGTTTTTATTGTTAAATGCTCTAACCAGGAAAGCAATAAAGTTACAAGATTATTAAGAAAAAACACTATTGTTTGGATTGCAATTAATTATTCAATGAACGTCTTGAGTTGGTCGGTACCTATTTTTAATGTCTTTTTATTTTTGATTTATGAGACGTTAATTGCTTAATTATCTAGGATTACAGATGTTAGTGGGTTGATCGTGATAATATTGTCGTTTTCAATAACGCATGGCGACAAAGTGAGAACCAAATTGCTTTATTGGGTGATATCAGATTTCTAATTATTATTGATGGATTTTGATAACGATACGTTTTGGTTGGATGGATATTTGCTGATCGATTACAGTTTTTAAACTCAATTGGATCACACAGTAATCATAAATGCATTGTTTTCATAATTAGTAAAAGTTTGTCAAATAAATAAAAAATAACAGAATTAAAGTGTTAGTTAAGTTTAAAATAAACCATTGAAACTTATTTTCAAAGTACTTACACACATCACCGCATACAATTCCAACAATTAGTATGTACCTATCAATAGCATGTAAGTGCAAGTAGACAGGTAAGTAAGTACCTACCTTATTAAGTTTTATTTATACAAAAAGGTGTCTTGTCTACACATAGTCGATAATTATCCTCTTTAGTTCACTGAACTCATCTCAAACCGTGTGAATAAACTTTGACAGTACAACACGACGTGAGTTGAAAAACAATTTATTATGCACTTATCGCCTTTTTCGTTTACCGTGTCAATATGTAGGTACACTATAATTAATGGACTAAGTAATCCTTTGTTCAGAACATAATACCCTAAAAATGTTAAAGCTCAAACAACTCTGGGGCCAAATTCTGCTACCAATCACTTTAATATGACAACAGCTAGATAGTGTGTGCGCCTAGTGTAGTGCTATTTGCACGGAGATTGATAGAATGGTTTCAACCTTGATATTTGTGACACACCGAACGGGACATCACGGTGTGTCACATCACGGGGACGAATGGGATTTTCAATGTCTGAATTAAAATTGTGTTCCGTTCGTCCCACAAATCGTCATCGATGCTTATTAGTGGGACGAAAGGGTTATCAAATTATTTAAAATTTTATTCTCCCATTCGTCCCACTATTATTTTTAGCCACTTCGGCACCATCACTTACGTTGTAGCCGTGTGGTGCTGGCTATGAATTTGCACCACCCAACTCCTCCCGTGGGTGTCGTAAGAGGCGACTGAGGGACATACACCGGGAGGCGGGCAGCAGCGCCTCATGCTGAATAGATATACCACCGAACTGCGATCCCCAACCCGCATGCCCAGCAGCGTGTGGATTACGGGCATTACCCCCGATGAGATAAAGGCCAATAAGGGGGAGTAATCAGGGAGAGGCCTGCGTCCAGCAGTGGACAATTACAGGCTGTTGAGGTGAGGTGATTAATTTAGTGAAATAAGGTCCAACTCGGCTTAATTAAAAGCTTACGGACAGTTACGGACAATGTTTGATATCATCATGAAATACTTTTCAAATCATAACCTAAAAAGAAATGAAATAAGTCCCAAAAATTATCGGTTTCGGCGGGACCGATAATTTTTGGGACTTATTTCATTTCTTAGAGATACCTACCCAGAGTGCGGGTTAGCACTATAACAAAAAATCATAACCTAAAATCATGCGCACAATAACAGAAGTTGTAGGTTCGTATCATACAAGCTAATCCACATTCAAACTACCACATCTAATCATGCGCAACGTGGTTTCCTTTGCCTTCAATCTCGAAGCTTTTCCATCTAGATTATCCGCAGAATCTAGGCCTAGTAACCCGCTTTCCCGCCAAATCATCCGTCGCGCGTCGTTCCGTTTTACACAGTATCGTACCGTTTCTACATTCTAAGTGTCATGTCACGGTTGGTGGATTCAAAATGGCGACTTTCGATTCGGTTAGGGTAATATAGACCTAATTGGATTTTCTAGCATTGTTCTGGTGAATCTAGATGTCAAATTGTAAAAGAGAATAATTGAATTGCTTATTAAATGAGATATTGTTGTAATGCGGTGACTATTTCAAAGATATTGTCTCCTTACACTTTAATATGATTGTGTCGGTCTGAGCACTGAATGGCTAACTGCTGTTTTCTGTTTTGAAATAGAGGGCATCTCTTTCAATACTATGCAAACTGAGCGAGACTTCACACCCAGAAAGATAGCTAACGGCATTCGCAGTGTAAAATCACTATTAAAAATGAATTTCAAGTCTTGGTGAACGTAATCCTTAGGTCGTATGACCTTTTATTAAATTAAAAACGGATCAACCTTGTTACAGTTAAAAATTCAGACATTTAAATTTCAATAACACAAAAGTTACACACCTTGACTCAAGCGTTGATCGATAGTCATAGCGATTAGCACAGACTAAAAAATCCATTAATATGCTTGAACAAAATTGATAAACCAATTAAGCAAATGGTGCGTCGGCGTCGATCAAACCATAACAGCAATTAAAGCACACAAAAGGAATAATTGTTATCATAGCAATAACTGCCATCTTTTGTTATAAAACAAAAGCGTTTATTTGTGTTACGCATGCGTCGAATTCAGTTCAATGTCAGTTGAGCCGCTCGCCGTGAGAAAACCACAAGCTTTATTCAACTTGCGAACTGCCCTGAAGGTCGCAGTAAAAGTAACAAAAACTACGCCCAGTTATAGGCATACTACACGGTGTGTAAGGTCGGCCCAGCCAGCGACTACATTCTGATTCCAGGTGCCAATGCTACAACGCAGGGCGAAAGCAAACAATACGCGCTAGTTTTTACGCGCAGTGATTTTTCCCTTTCAATGTTTTTTATTGGTGATGGTCAAGCACTTGGCCACCATCTCACTTGGATAAATGATGATGTGGCCTAAGATGGAGAACGCTTTCCCAGAAGGATCTTATTTAACCTGAATCTGAAGACTCCAAGCTTGTACTCTGGTGGGCATTCCACTCTTTGGCCGTGCCTATAGGTGGCAATTTCTGAAAGATATTTTGGATATTTATCATTTGCTGATTTGCAACTGAGTTGCAATCTAAACAAATTTCTATCAAGAACTCATAATGTACGTCTTGTACAGCTATATACACACACATGCACTAAAGATTTTAATAGTTTGACGCAACTTTACCATTTAAGCTCGAAATTACGTTGACATTTGTGGTGAGAAGTCCCATAAAAACGTATTTCCAACCGTGTAGCAATCATCAATAAACTAGGTCAAGTGCAAGTTACAGCTGTCGATGCGTTAATCCGGAAACAGATTTACTTTTTATTGACTATTCGCTTTTTGCGCGCTTTCGTCCGGGGCAAGCGGTGCCTGCGGGGCGTGACCGTGAAATAACCGGAAAATTACTTTTTTACTTTTATGCACTTTGCCGTTCGAGTAGAAAGATAACTGTCAGCCTTTTTAGGACTTCGCCCAATGCTGGGTATATTAGGCCTCCCCATTCCGCTTACGACTACATTTATCAGTGTACATACATAGTGGCGCTCATTAGGGGAGGCCTATGTCCAGAAGTGAACTAATATAGGATGATGATGATATATAGTGAATGTTGTATTTAATGTCGTCGCCGTATCGTAGAATCAAAAGTAAAAATACGCCGAAGGTTCCCTTGGTATTCTATTATTTATTACGGTACCTAATAATAATTAAAAAAATCATGCCTAAGAAAACAGATGGTAGGTACTTTGCATAATTATTTCTGATATTTAAAATAGTTTTTCTTTTTAATTTTTGAAACAAAGAGGATCTGCCTTGTATCCCATAGATTATTATGTACTTTTTCGAAGCATTTTTGATGAAGGTTACGGAGAAAAAAGGTTTTTACTTAACCCAATTCACGTCAATTCACATACCTACATCCTCGCCTTAATTGCATTGCGTTGTTTTGCAAACAGCCTAGCCATTCTATAAACGGGCTAATTCTACGATCTGGCGGCGAATCTACATTACTTAGATCGATAGGTATTTATTATACATAGAATAAAAATCAGTCAGAACACCCGAAACAAAATCACACACAACAAAACATTTGTCCTGACTCAGGACAAATCTTTGTACAATCTGCAGATTTTGTTCCGGCCTCAGGACTCCTGAGGCGCGAATTGAACCTTCATCCGCTACGCCACAGATGTCGTCAACTAACCATTCAAACGTTGGTTTGGGGACCACATTTACCTTGTAATATTAGAACATAACCTGATTGTATTACGAAATCTATTAGACTTGTAACATTCTAAAATGTCCATGCGGTACCCTCTGCAAGTCTAAAAAGCGATGTTTGACCATTCATTTGAGAGATAGTCAATTAGTCAGTATAGAAAAAGAAGATGTAGATATAATTTGTTCTGGGTGTTATCTTTTGTTATTTTAGTATACCTATTCTAAGGTTATTTTCGCCTCCGAAACGTCAGGTTATAAACAAAATATAAAATATACGCGATTAATCCGGTTAAAATAGTGTTTTATTTTGTTATTTTTTTATTAATATTTCTCAATTTATATTACTACTGTCTTTGTCATCTTGTGACCTTGTCCCTGGACTGGTTTTTTTACTAGGCCACAAGTGGGCCATTTTTGCGTGACGGGTCGGGGATGCTAATAATATATTACTGTCGATTTGTTGTTTTCCTTCAAGAAATATTGCTTACTTACAGCCGAAAATTTACGCCAAGCAAGCTAGTCTTAGTCATTTGTGTCGTGGTTTGTTTACAAACATTTCACATCGAATTCAGCTAGTGTATAGTTAACTTGGTTAAGCCTGTACTTACAATCCTGAGTCATTCGTCACCTCACACCATCCAACTCGTCCCACCCAACTGGTGTGAGTTGACGAATCATAACCAGTAGTTTCAGCGCTACGTGGGAACAAAGAAATCGGCCACATACATACAAACATAGGGTGCTAACCTCATAACCCTCCCCTGTTGGTAGTCGGGTAAAAATAATATTATTTTCGTTCTGCACCTCATACCATTATATTATTTATTTTTGCTCGTTATTATTGTTATGTCATAAGCATAAGAGAAACAGATTAGTCGTCACCATAAAAGCACAAAGCTACTGGCATTTAATAATAAATTTGATGCAACCTCCTTAGATTTTGCAATGGAACACTGATAAATTTAAATTTGTGTCTTTACATTCGTCTTTAGAGGCTGTGTTCTTAATTTGCTTATTACAGCGACATTTGAAAGGTTTTACAATATATCTAATCTAGGTCGTTAGTTATGAAAGATGATACCAACAAAATAAAGAGTCGGGTGTGTCGTAAAGAGTGCTCATCCTTTACCTACAGGTCGGGAGCATCATAAATAACTGTCCATAAAAAAAATTGTACCCGGTAAAAGTTGATGCAAACTTCACTTACTCGGTTTTCGAGATATTGGACATTTTCCAAATTTAAACCCCAAAAATAACAAAAACAGATTTAGGAAATTCCTTGATTTGTAACCTCTTCATCAAATAGAATGGACAAAGGTAAAAAAAGTTTAAAACTAAGAAATTTATAAATCCCAAAAATTTTACGATCTCGACGGGATTCGATCCCGCACCTTCCCCTTCAGCGCAGGGTTGCTCTTTTTCCAACTAAGCTACGTGATCTTATCTCGTCGACCCGAAAATCTTTGGGAGTTCTTTCGGCACTTACGCCGTCAGCGCCACCTACAGAGGAAACAATGAAGTTATCCAATTCTGCTCAAAGACCAAATTTACATTTAGTTCTTTGACGAGAGGTTTTGCCGTTGCTTCACTAGCGGCGTAAGGGGGGGGGCGGAGGGGCGGTCCGCCCCGGGTACCGAGCTCCAAGGGGTGCCATCTCGGCACCCCTCGCGCCGTTGGCACTTCAAATCCGAATCCGAAGGGGTGATACCGAAAACTCTGCGTGTGAGTTTTCGGTATCACCTCTACAAATACCACATATAAAAAAATTGCGGCTCGCTTCGCTCGCCGTTGTTTTTTATTATAATTGCAAAATAAATACTTGAATAGATACTTTAAAATCGGGTGTAGAAAGTTTGGCTAGCAGAGATCGCTCAAACCGATAAGACATTGTACATACAACTTTATCTGTATTATTCTTTCCCTGCCCTGTGTAACTATTTTATTTGATGTGCAATAATGAGTAATTGCTTTGTACTGTGCTTTATTTTGTTGTAAATTGTAAAAAAAAATCTTTTCTCATTCATTGTCATAGCTTACTTTTTTTGCTAAGTATGCCTCACCAATTTCAAAACAGGTTGTGGCTCACTCCACTCGGTGATCTTTATTTTGTATTTGTTTCATAACAATCTTCGCAGCCGCCGCAATTTCTCCAAACGTTTCAGGGCTCGCTGTTATTAATTTTTTCATACTCTCCTTAACTTGTTTGTGATCGATCACTCAAAAAAGTAACAAAAATTTCGGCGGCTCGCTACGCTCGCCGGTTTGTTTTTACCTTTGTTGTTGATCGCCGAAAGAAAATTTCGTCGTGGTTTTAGAATACTTGTTTTTGCTAACCTCATCGAACTCCAAAATTACCTATTGTGGTTCGCTCCGCTAGCCGTAGTTATTGATAAATTTATTTTTTAAATTATAGGTCACCTTTAAATTCACATATTTAATATTAATAGGGACACAATTAAGTCAATTATTAAGGTCACATAAGACATACTTAGTTACTTTTCACCTAACATCCGAAAATCCAAAAAAATATCGCGGCTCGCTTCGCTCGCCGTTACTTATAATTCCTGTTGTTAGAAATTAACTCCCGCACTGCGGATAGTCAACCGATCCGCACTGCGGATAGTCAACCGACCCGCACTGCGGAAAGTCAACCGACCCCCAAGGGGGGGGGGGGGGGCTTGGTAGAAAAACGCCCCGGGTGCCAGCCCACGCTACGCCGCCACTGCGTTGCTTGATTCTAAGGTTTTTATTTATTATAGTACTCTGGGTAATTTCTAATGAACGAATTTTTTAGAAATTACCCAGAGTACTATAATAAATAAAAACCTTAGTGTGAGGCCACACTGCAAGCCTAGCGCGGTGGCGACGACGGGCGCGAAGTATCAAACATATGAAACGCGCCTTTGTGTCCATAGTGTAGTGACTAAGGCGGAAGCCTAGTGCGACGGGCATGAGCGAGACAGCGCGCGTAATTTTCAAACACTCCTGTCCGCGCGTTCTGGCCACACTACGGGCCTAGTCAGCGAGCGACCCAATGCGCGGATGGCGGGGGTATCAAACCAGTTCGGTCTTGTCGCTCGGCGTATGCGCGTCTGGTCATAAAATGGCTGTAAATACTATCTTCTACTATACTATCTTCTTTGGTGATTTTAGGTGATATTTTACTTAGTATGTTGACACCGGCATTCGAGTGTACCTACTCAAATAATTTTGTAGGATATAGTCTCAATTCTTCATATAAGTTAAAACATTCACCAGTTATTCTTGTTTTTATTCATTGCGTGCACACCATCTCTAGTGTTGAGCACCTCCCATCTCAGGATCGGACTGTCTAGTAAAAATAGCAAATCTTGGTCCATAGTTTGCGACACCTGATATACGTCGAACCGCTACAAGAGCTCGCGCGTCACTGTGGCCACCGCGCGCTCCCGCTTGCCGCGCCCGCCTAGGCTCCAGCCACCGCTCATTCAGTGTGGCCTCACACTTAGAAGTTTAAAACTTCTAAAATATCCATGAACTCGAAAACCGTGAGACTTCTATTAGGTAGGTACATTTTTGTTCCTGAATAGTTATGATGCTCCCTACCCGTAGGTAAAGGTTTGACCACTCTTTACAACACACCCTGTATATATGGTATACATAGGCTTAATAAGTGTTTAAATTTGAGTAGTTCCATGTGGTATAGGTACCTAGGCTTAATATAAGTATTTAAATCAGAGTAGTTCCTAATCCTGAGCGCGTGGCTTTTCTGCGTTTGTGACAAAAATACCTACACGAGGTAAATAAAAAGTTTTTCTTGAAATGGACTTTACAGACTTAAAAACCATCTCCTACTAAAATGCTGATTCAAACCTAAAAAAATTGTGCGATAGAAGTAAAAAACATACATAAAAATGCCGTAAAGCTACGCGTGAGTTTATAGTGTAAAATTCTACCTAGCTGTGCGATTACGTCACGTCGCGCATCATATATTCGTGCCTAATTAGCATGACATAAAAATTGCGTTACTTGTATGTATAGGTGCCTCATACTTTTCATCAATAGGGTTGCCAAATTAAAATTAACATAATTTTTTATACTGCTTAAGGTGGGACTGAACCTCTTACAAACGTACTATTCGATTCATTTGCAAATTAATTTAATCATATTAAAGTCAAGGAATATGATTAAATTCAATTCAATTTTTTGAATTTATTTTATTTTTGTTCACCATAATTGTTAGTACAAACTATGTAGGTACCTATATACTATGTTACTAACCATAAAAACAGATTTCACTTATTCATGTCACATATTGCAAATTAAATCAAAAATACATATTTTATTATTATTATCATTGTCATTATCACATTATTGTTATTAAAAATCTTCCTCAATTCGAAGGGACACGGAACGCGCGCGTCCCGAACCGCACTCACCCTGAAGAAGTCACTCTATAAGGGATGAAACGTAGGTGTTCTTCCAACACAAATAAGGGTCGTAGTTAACCCGCTTACATCCGTAATGAATTCGTCAAACTACGACACTTTTTATAGTAAAATCTTCCTCAATCTTGTACAACATGAGTTGCCTTGTATTCTTCTTAGTGTTATAATGGTGAATAAATACAATTAAACAGCAAAATTAGGAATACGTCAGTAGCTTGAAAATAAGTACACATAAGGCAAAAACGTCGTTGGCATTACGGACATTCTTTGCTGAAAAGCAACAATGTAGCAACCCTATTACGCCTTAAAAATCGTGAAATGAATTCATCCGTCGCTCTGTGAGCCACAAAAGGCTCGTAACCAGACACATAATGCCTCTTTACATTGTCTCTATTGAATAGAAACTCTAGAGAAAAGGTGTTTTAAGTACTTTATTTTCTGTATTAGTGCCTACTTAATTTTGACATCGTCACGCCTTAAAACACTTGTTACCTTAGAGAGAGATAATCTCTTTACTGCAATTTATAAAAAAACTAGCAGCGCCTCGCGGTTTCACCCACGTAGTTCCTGTTCCCGTAGGAATTTCGGGATAAAAAGTAGCCTATGTCCTATTCCAGACTATAATCTATCTCTGTGCCAAATTTCATCCAGATCCGTTTTGCCGTTCTGGCGTGATAAAGGAACAAACATCCATCCATCTATCTATCCATCCATCCATCTAAACTTTCACGTTTATAATATTAGTGAGATAGTGAGATTAGTGAGATTTAAGGAACGCTACCTTAATTCTAATAATAAGTGGGAGAAATGGGATCTGCAGTGACATCTCGCATGGGAGTGTATTGTGCATTGTCTCCCTGCCTAACCAGGCCCTACCAGACCAGTTCCTTGAAGTACCAGAGCAGGACTCTTGGCGATTGACAGCTTCGTTTCAGTTTTTTTGTGGGTGTAGACGGGTTCGATGCCTCTATGACACTTTTCAATCCCGTTTTCCGTCTGGCCTCCTCTGTGGCCGTGGAGGCCAAACGGTACCTTAAATTTTCTGACGAATACCGTGAGACATAACCCAGTCGGGTTAGACGACAGTAGGCCTCCACTTTATATTAATTACCATCCCGACAATTTTTGCATCAGCCTTTGGAGGGTCAGTGAGAGTCTTAATTCAAATTGGCGACCAACCTCGCCCCCGACTTTAGCCGCCATCTTGGTTTTAAGGGAGTAAACGTTTTTCGTTAATAACTTGGCCATTTTAATATTGATGACTATATAATGACTAAAATTGATCATTATTCGATTCTCTACATTTAATTTGTAGCTATTTGTTTGTCCGATCCTTTTTCGAATTAAGCGGCATGTAAATACCTATTGAAAAGATGTAATGTAATAATTGAAATATCTCGCTTAATATTGACTTTACGAATCATCATTGTCTTCCAGTCCCTATCCCACACTAGGTGGGGTCGGCTCTTATAGTTCTCTCCCACTCTCCTCTATCAGCCGTGATCTCTGTACTTTCACCTTTCTAACCAATGTCCTCTTTCACACAATATATCCTTTCTTCGGTCTTCCTCTCCCCAGAAATCCCTCCACATTCAAATCTAATACAACAAACCTAAAAATATGGAATTGACCACCACTAGAATTTAGCGCGATATTCGGAAAAAAATATTTGCGACGGCCAAATATGAACGTGCTATTGAAATTTTGGAGGCGCTCAAGCTAGTTTAATTGATCTTCAATGAGCGTCGGCGTAGTTGAGAAAAATATTTCACGAGACTGATGTAACGAGCTATCTCATTAATACATAATCAGTCCATTCGAAAAAAAAATATCCTACTGACTACTGATTCTTCACAGATTTGTGCGTGATTGCTTACCGTAAATTTATAAGCAGTTTAACGATCTCTCAGACAACTCGCACATTATTATATTTAATCTGTGTTACGCAGACATGCGTTCAAGACGTTAGACGCAAAAAAAAAACGCGACGTTTATCTTATCGCAGTACAAATGAATCCGAAAGTTTGCATTTTGGTACATACATTAATATAGGTACCTGCCTGCCTACATACATTTTCTAATAATTATTTAAAAAAAAAAAAACTTCATTTAAAGTTTTAAAAATACTGCTTCAAGATCAGGTTTTACAGAGTAACAATCAAAGCTTCCGTCTTATCATTTCAACAAATCTACACATAACCTTTATAATTATGAATATAATACATATACTTATATGAATTTAATGGAAACGAATAAAAGGTAATTTCAACCCAATGGGAACTGATTTATGGGATAAAAAGTAGCCTATGTTTGGTTCCAGACTCAGAGCTATATCTAGTAATTTTAGCCTGATCCGTTCAGTTGGTAGTTTTGTCGCGAGGAAGTAACAAACATACATCCAAACTTTCGCATTAATAATATCAGTGTGATGTGATTCGCAAGTAATTCTGTCTTTCTTTCTGTTTTAACAAACATCCGTCCGTCGTGCAAAGTTAACACTCACGACGAAACTACTGAACGAATAGGGCTAAAATTACTAGATATAGCTCTGAGATAATATTTCGGAGAAGGATATAAGTTACTTTTATTCCTGAAAATGCGTCCGAAGCCTCGGACAGAAGCTAGTGTTTCATAATATGATGATCAACCTTCATCTTGGAGACCCTAGAATCTATCAAAGTCCACACAGCATCCATCTTGATAAGATAAGTGTTAATAGCTCACAAATGATTTAATTACGTGATAAAATGCATATAATTTGCAAGTGACAAGATTTTCCGCTCTGAATAAGGAAGGAAGCTGATCGGAATAATGAATTATAATGAATAGCAGAAGAATAAACCCAAACAGATTTTTAAATAATTTGTTAAACGTCTGCAGTTTTATTAAATAAGTTAAGTTATAAGTTCCGGATCAAAATAATCAACCGTGACTTGAAAGTGACTTGTCGCGCGGAGCTCGGAGTGGCAACATCTCTGGTGGGACTCTGCCGTTGTTGCTTGGCGCTCTCAGTTCAGTGTTATGGTCGAGTATTGTGGTGTCCTGATGATGTCTCGTGGAGAGACGAAACTAGTTGACGTCTTGCTTTGATAAGTATTTTTTCATTTTGTTGTTGGCGTCGTTTTCTTCTACAACGCGGACTACATTGTGTTAGAACTTATCGGAGAAGGTTTTTTCGCGGAATTGTTACTAAATATTTTCGTCCTTATACTTTGTCAAATGCTTAGTGGGTTGATTTCGAACAATTATATTAATAATAATAATAATGCTGGACAATTCACACATCATTATCTAGCCCCAAGCTAAGTAGAGCTTGTTTTATGGGTACTAGATAACTGATATATACAAAATATAATACAATACATAGATATTTTTTATTATACGTAGAAAACGACCATTTGTTCAGGGTTGTACGAAAATTTGTTCAGGGTGTTAGACTTTTAATGTCTGCAGATCGTACAAACATTTGTCCCGAGCCGGGAATCGAACCCGCAACCTCTGCGTTGCAAGCAGGCTTTCGCCCACCGCGCCACAGAGGTCGTCATATTAGAAACTAGCTGCTGTCTGTGGCTTCGCACGTGCCTGAGTCCGTTCATAGGCTACATTTACCTCCCTGCCAAATGTCATCAGCCGCATAGGTAGACGTGAAAAGGTAACAGACAGACAGACATGCAGATTCACTTTCGAATTTATAATATTAGTATGGATTAGTGAATAAGTCTCGATTAGACTTTCGAAAAATTATAATTTTCGAATTAAAAAGAAATAAATACATTTATTTGTAACTCTGATATGTATGTCAATTAAAAGAAAGAGTAAAGAAAATAAAACAGTTTGCTTGAGTGACAAAACGGACCCTGTCTCCGCATGAGTCTCCGCTGGTCTTCCGGCAGAACCAGTCTTCCGTGACGTCACGGAATATAAAATACAGGTACAAACATACAAGCGGGTCAGCTAGAGCTAGAGAAGCATATTGTATGTAATTTATTTTTTTGTATTATTTCCGTTTGCCCTATCAACCAACTTTTCTTATATCTTTTTTTTCCATCCCAAGATTGCCTGGGAGAAATCGCTCTCAGCGATAAGGCCGCCTTTGTACTGTATTATGTTTTATTTAGATATAAGATTATTTATTCATGTTTATTTTTATTGTACAATAAAGTGTTCATTCATTCATTCATTCATTGACCTTTTCAATCACAACCTTATCTATGTGACTTTTATTGCTTTTATTGCCCATAACAAGCTTCTACAACAAAACTCCAAGTGAGTTGCAAAAACTATCAATGAATAAATTCAAACAAATTGTCAAACATGTCCTTTGTAAAAAGGCTTACTACAAAATATCAGATTATCTAGACGATAAAAAAGCTTTTGACGGGTTTTGCTCCAACTCGAAAACTAACATTCTAACAAGGTAAAGGTATCTTGTTCGCTTCTTTACTTTACCTTAAAAAGATTGAAGTGAACAAAAAATCAAAGTAATCACTTTATTTCCTAGTTTTACGTATGTAATTTGTATTTTGTGATGTGTCCAAGAGTCCTGTAAGGTCTAAAGGAAAAAAAACACTTTGATATTTGATATTTATCATATAGTTTTTAGTGGTAGCACTTACATAGTCCGAGAGGCTCTTGATCCCGTACGGAAACCGCTCCCGATCTGCCACCAGCTCGCCATTTGTGCCACGCTCCCGCTCTGGCCAGCAGTCATCCACGTTGATGTACTCGTACCCAGCCGCCGCGTAGCCTTCTGACACGAGAATGTCTGCCATCGTGCGGAACAGACGGTCGCTGAATAGAATAGAATAGAATATCAATTTATTTGTTAAAAGACTTACACATACTTACACTAAAATACACAATAAACTTAGATTAACATACAAAAATGTAAGCCCAGTAACAAAATGGCTCTGCCTCAGCATGAGTTGGATGACTACCAAGCTAGCAACCGACGCTGGTCTTCCGTCAGAGCCACTTGTTGGCTTGACGGACTAACTACTCAAACAGACCAGAAAAACAGACAAATATAAAAAACTATCAATATAAAAATAAAAAAACAAATGTGGGACATACTCGTATTAAAATAAAGTGCCGTAAGTATTCAAGTAGTAAGCTGGAAGAAACGAAGATAATTAGGTAAAATTATGCAGGATAGTACACAGCATTATCAAGCCTCAAAGTAATCAGAGCTTCTGTTTATGGGTGCTGTGGAAGTTTATATTACTAGAAGTAAGAACCTACTACCTAGGACCGCGAAATTGGCAGACGCAGACAGCAACGAAGACTGCAGGCTTTTTTGGAACCAGCAAGCAGTAGGACGATACGACACACATCAAGGCCTACGTACAACAGGGGACTGGTATCGGCTAAAAACGAAACCACTATCTTTTAGTAGCATAAATCCTTCTCCTAACAAGGGTATTCAAATAATTACTAGGATGTAAGTAACTCTCTTTGTTATTCTGTCTGCTATTCAGGTCTAAACGACTGAATTCTACATTCAGTCGTTTAGACCTGCAAAGATAGCAGACAGACAGACAGAATGACAAAGAGAGTTACTTACATCCTAGTGATTATTTGAATACCCTTGTTAGGAGAAGGATTTACCTATGCTACTACTGTCATTCTGTCTGTCTGTCTGCGATCTTTGCAGGTCTAAACGACTGAATGGAGAATTCAGTCGTTTAGACATAGCAGACAGACAGACAGAATGACAAAGAGAGTTACTTAAATCCTAGTGATTATTTGAATACCCTTGTTAGGAAAAGGATTTATGTGCCGATGCGCTATCGATGATGTTGATAATGGAAACCCATCGGAACTTATCTACTTGAAACTGTCCATTGTCAACTGGATCAAAAAACTAAAATAATGACCATGACAACGCCTCGCTTTTTATGAACCAACGCATTGGATCATTGATTTCCCTCAATGCTAATGGTGGAAGTGGAAGCACCTGATGATTTACAGCCTAAATCATTGGAGCGACGACCGGCATAGTGGTCACGGCTCACTTATTTATTAATACATAGAGCGAGACCAAATAGAGATTATCTATATTGGTTTTGAAGCGTTGGAAATCCACGGGCGAATTGGTACGATTGTGGAACGGCCATGCGATGTACTCGCTAATTTAAAAAATATGGTGCAAGGTTCAAAATTTTCAACCATAGTTTTTATCGACGACGTCTGTGGCGGCGGCGTAGCGAGCAAAGGTACACCTCCGACGCAGGAAGTTGCGGTCGAGATTAATGGTACTCGTACAACGATCTGCAGATATTTGTTGTAGGTGTTCTGGGTGTTGAATTGTATTATATATTATTATTTTGTAGGTAGGTATATATTTATCTATATACGAAAAAATAATATACAAGCTCTGCTTAACTTGGGGCTAAATGATGCCGTGGATTATCATTGAGTACGTGAATACACCCAAGAAGTACCTTCTGTGCAAAATATTGGCCTTCTTACATGATTATTCGCTCCGATAAGACCCTGAATCATAAAACACATGCCTTTTAGTGGCATATCATCATGCATCCTATTTTAGTTTTTATTACAGTTACATTTAGGCAAAAGGCAGTAAGCGTGCATGCTGGGTAGTATAGTACCTACCTAAATATATTTTGATAACAATGAGTTAAGTACCTACTGAGTATACTACATACAAAGTACTAATTTCGGCCCGCGGCTTCACACGCGTTGTTTCTATAAAAACCTTTGAAGGTTATTTCTATCCAATGGGAAGTATTGTATGGGAAAAAAGTAGCTTATTTGATTCCAGGCTTGGGCTACATCTATGCAAAATTTTAGCCCGATCCGTTCAATAGTTTTAGCGTGAAGAAGTAACAAACATTCATCCATCCAAAATTTCGCATCACACACAATCATAAACTAATTGGGGGCACACACAGGGTGGGGCGCGGGTTCGAATCCCGCCGAAATCGATAATTTTTGGGACTTATTTCATTTCTTACATAAACTAATTATTAACAATGCAAAAGTTTGGATGTTTAGGTGGATGTATGTTACCTCTTCACGCTAAAAATACTGAACGGATCGGGTTGAAATTCTGTGTTCATTTTGGTTAACCAAGAATAAAACTTAGGCTCTTATCCCGTATTTCTATTTCCATGGTACAGAAATGACCATTGAACGTTTCTATAACTACGCATGCGAAGCCCGGATAGAAACTAATAGAAAATAAATAATAAATAAGATAATAAGACTCACCTTATACAATTATCAGGATCATTCTTGCAGTCGGTGTTACACCGGAACCGTTCCCAAGCCAGCCAGCCCATGGGCGGCGTCAGCGCCAACCCATTGTCCAATCCCGATATCCCCACTAAGCACGCACTCACAGACAACAAACACAACCAAGACATAACTACAGTAGTATCACAGTTTTATATAAAATTATCTAGAAGACCTTATCCGCATTTTTTCCTAGCCTACTTATCAGTAAATTTTGCGGAAATTTACAAACTTTTCTATATCTTATTTTATTTTTCTCCACGCGATGTTTTCCTACGCGCGGTCTACTCTAGTCAAATGTCAGGAGGGAAGTGACAGTTGACATGACATTGGTGGGATATCGGTTGACAGGTTTTGATCTGCAAGCAGGTTATCTGCAAAAAACGGAAATGATCTTGATTTTATTAAGGTCAAAAGTTTAAAATAACATATAATAAGCATATTAGAATAACAATGTTTGCGTGCATAATAAATTAATAAATATAAAATATTGTGAAATATAATAAACCGTCAACTACTTCACTAACTACTAATCAAATCAAAAACTATTTATATCCATAAATAATAATATACACTCAAAAAAGGTAAAATTCTTAAGAATAAAACGTTTCATAGATAATCATCACTCTCACAGTTTCTTAGCAATGGGTCTACATTTTAGGCAGCGAGCTATGGAGAGAGCTATGCTCGGAGTTTCTCTGAAGGATAGGATTCGCAACGAATACATCTGACAAAGAACCAAGGTTATCGACATAGCTCAGAGGATTAGCAAGCTGAAGTGGCAGTGGGCTGTCCATATCGCGAGAAGAACCGACAACCGCTGGGGTGAACGTGTTCTTGAGTGGAGACCGCGACTCGGCAAACGTAGTGTAGGATGCCCTCCAACCATATGGTATGACGATTTGCGAAAGACTGCTGGCAGATGCTGGACGCGGCAAGCTGAAGACAGGGCGCTATGGCGCTCATTAGGGGAGGCCTATGTCTAGCTGAGGACTAATATAGGCTGATGATGATGATGATGGGTCTACATTGACATCATTTCAACAGGCTATTATTCAAGCCCTGTTAACAACAGTGTTTTTCTACATCAGAGCCCTTATTAGGTTCTCATCGTCATCTCAACGCATTATCATCAACAACAATTACCGATGTCATACACCGTCATATCTGCAGGTCATCAGCTGGAACCGTCACTAACAGTAATTGTAGAGTACTTGACACATATTCTGTTGAATAATAATCCACTCGGGTAAAAACTAAGGTTCTTCATACATAGATGATTTATTTAGCGCCGGTAATAATCTTAATAAGAAACGTCAAGACGAAACAATCTAAGTTTCGTTTTGACGCGAGTTTCGATACTTTTGTGGGATTTTGTTCCAGAACGTAGAAAAAATTTATAATTTAATTTTTTCTAATAAAAATTATAGTACTTAGTATAAGAACCCATGATGAAAACAACTTCGATTGAGTTGTATTTTGGGACTGGCAATGCAGCCAGCGTCTTGCGCACGCTTCCGACTGGTATTGATATGAATCGGTAGTTACCTGTAGATTGTTTGCAACAGTCTGCAGTTAGCTCAACTGTAAATACTAGGTTTAATTTTATTGTATTTTTTTATTTTGGGAGCATTTCGGAATACGTTGATTTTTATACGAGTTTTAATTTGATTCTATTATTTTGGGAGCATTTGGGAATACCTTAGCCCGAAATGTCTTATTTTTCCAAATGTTCCAAAAAAACCAGTGAATCAAATTAAGTTTTTTGATAAGTTACTAAAAAATTATTGATGAATTGCGTCAAATTACTATTCCACGAGTTTTATTCCTTGTAGAATGCAAAAAAAAACACAAAAATAATATACACTCGCGTCAACAAGAAATAATCGACCACATTTGATTTTTCGTGTTGGCGGAACTTTAATTTACTTAATTAGTTTTATTTATTTTATGTGTACGCCAAGAGGTTTTACATTTAAGTTACTGTTTGTACATTTAAGTTATTTCTATTTTACTATAAAAACCATCGTTGTTTGAGGAATTCTTTACACAAACACGGTTCGTTGAGGTATTTCGTTGAACAGTAACATTACATACTAGATAAGATACAAAATAATACTAACTTTAGTGTTATTTTCATTCGAAAACTCGTTCCTCATCCTTATCTTCAACTAGTTTCTGTCGTTATCTCTATTAATTTGGAAAACTTGTTTGTTTTTAAGGGTCTACAGACAAGGCCTAGAGCACCTTGAATGAGTCAAGATCGACTGCTTCGAGCTGGTGACTGCATAGTGACTACAGTCTTCTATTAAATTCGGGGAGAATTTCGCTATCTTATTTCTATAATATTTAATTTTAATTCAATTTTATTTTATTTAGCTTTTAATTAGATTCAATAATAGAATTACACTAAAACCAGTGTAAACTAGTATTAGATTAAGATAGGCAAACTACACGGATTTGACGACCTATGTGGCGCGGTGGGCCAAGGTCCGCCTGCGATGCAAGAGGTTGCGGGTTCGATTCCCCCTTTGGGACAAATATTTGTACAATCTGCAGGTATTTGTTCCGGGTGTTTTGGTCGTTTTCTATGTATAGTAAAAAAAAGTATCTGTGTACTCATTCTGATAGGGTTCCTAAGATCTCGATCAAGTTATATACAAAACAGTGCACTTTCATGACTTTTTTACTCATCGTATTTTTTCGTAATCTTGTTTTCACGTTCATGCAACCAAAGAACTAATATTGAATTTTATATAATTCGAGTTTTTAATCAGAAATTTTTAACTCGCTTTTTAACTCATTGCTAATTCTCACTCTATCTTCTTCTATTGACATAAGAGAGCAGAGTGAGAAAAAACGCTGTTAAGCAGCTGTTTAAAGTTATGATTATGATTCTAAGGTTTTTATTTATTATAGTACTCTGGGTAATTTCTAAGAAATTAATAAATCCCAAAAATTTACGATCTCGACGGGATTCGAACCCGCACCTTCCCCTTCAGCGCAGGGTTGCTCTTTTTCCAACTAAGCTACGTGATCTTATCTAGTCGACCCGAAAATCTTTGGGAGTTCTTTCGGCACTTACGCCGTCAGCGCCACCTACAGAGGAAACAATGAAGTTATCCAATTCTGCTCAAAGACCAAATTTACATTTAGTTCTTTGACGAGAGGTTTTGCCGTTGCTTGATTCCAAGGTTTTTATTTATTATAGTACTCTGGGTAATTTCTAAGAAATTAATCCAAAGTTTTTCGGGTCGACTAGATAAGATCACGTAGCTTAGTTGGAAAAAGAGCAATCCTGCGCTGAAGGGGAAGGTGCGGGTTCGAATCCCGTCGAGATCGTAAATTTTTGGGATTTATTAATTTCTTAGAAATTACCCAGAGTACTATAATAAATAAAAACCTTAGAATCAAGCAACGGCAAAACCTCTCGTCAAAGAACTAAATGTAAATTTGGTCTTTGAGCAGAATTGGATAACTTCATTGTTTCCTCTGTAGGTGGCGCTGACGGCGTAAGTGCCGAAAGAACTCCCAAAGATTTTCGGGTCGACTAGATAAGATCACGTAGCTTAGTTGGAAAAAGAGCAATCCTGCGCTGAAGGGGAAGGTGCGGGTTCGAATCCCGTCGAGATCGTAAATTTTTGGGATTTATTAATTTCTTATGATTATGAGTTAAAAGTAAGAAGGTTCTACGATAATATGGTTGATGGATACTGACATTAAGGTTCATTCGAAGAGGCAAGAATAAGCAACGATTTATTAATTTTAGTTTCAATCGTGTAAAAGTCACATGTTTTAGAAGCTTTGTTTTATCAAACAAAGGAAAACAACAATTGAACGACAAAAACGGCCTAATTAAAAGAAATATCAGTACAAATTAACAATTATTATGAATTATGAAGCAATTACAAAACATGCAATACCTATCAGATTACAGTTTGAACAGTGGTTTATGTTTCAATCAAGTTATCTTAGTACTTTACTCCAGCCAAATTCGATTTGAAATGTTTGTACAAACCGCCCATACTTTCTAACTTTTACTGTATACAGTCTATGTATGTCTATGCTACCTGTAGATTGTTTGCAACAGTCTGCAGGTAGCTCAATTGTTTCAATTTTAAACACATAGGTGAGTTTAAATTTAGCTCTATTATTTCATAACAAAGAAAATTACAATCAAATAATAGAATAAAATTAAAACTAGTATTTACTATTGAAACAATTGAGCTAACTGCAGACTGTTGCAAACAATCTACAGGTAGCTCAACTGATCCATATCAATACCAGTCGGAAGCGTGCCCAAGACGCTAGCTGCATTCCCCCGCTGTATTAGCAATGCTGATGCATTATTATTTCATTGTTATTTTCTTCGTTAATAAAGATTTTTTTAGATTTTTCAGTCTATGGCGTTTTGAGATAATAATGTATATGTACCATTAAATGTCTTTGTTTACATAAAATATCTGGATACTAAAACTGAGCATGATATTATTAAATAGTGCATGATATACGCACAATAATCATACTAATGTGTCAGAGTTATTGATTTCGATCACGATTTTGATACTTCGAAGTGCTGCACGAATGACGTCTATCCTTCTAGAGGTGTGAAATTAATTGAACATTAAAAGAAAAACAACAAATTCCTAATAAGATGACTCTTGACGTTAATTGATCTTGGAATGACTTTCAAGATCAATTAACGTCAGGTAAATCGGATAGCAATGCATTACAATTTAAAATTAATTACATGCTTTAAAATTAAACAAATCATCATTCAGCCTAGGGATACTAGTCTACCGCTGGACATGGCCCATGGCCTCCTGTAATGAGCGCCATAGCGCCCAGGTTAATTTTTAGCGAAATTTTATATGGAACTCTCTTTATGGATCATATAGCGGTCCGCCCCGGCTTCGCACGGGTATATTATATCGCTTATGTGCATCAGGGATAGTGTAGGATTCTAATGGTGAAAGAATTTTTCAAATCGATCCAGTAGTTTCGGAGCCTATTCAATTCAAACAAACAAATCGTTCGTGAACAGTATTTCCTTCATTTACAAGAATGATTCGCTGTGCAACTGGTTGCAACAACATAATTACGGTACCGTTGCCACACTAATGGGTTGGTTTGCATGAGCTTCCGCTAGCGACTCAAATGGCACTGTCTACTTTAACAAATTAAAATGCACTAGCGATCCGCCCCGGCTTCGCACTGGTGCATGTATCATACATTTAAACCTTCCTCTTGAATCACTCTATCTATTCAAAAATTAAAAAACCGCATCCAAATCCGTTGCGTAGTTTTAAAGATCTAAGCATACATAGGGATAGACAGCGCGGGAGTATTTGTCATTGAAGTCGTCAAACAAATTCGCTACGTAACGTGCCGCGACGAAACGGGAACCATTCCTGTGTTTTATATTATGTAGTGATAACGAAGGTTAGAAAAGAAAATAGTTACAGATTAGCGGGTTAAATTGTCTAAGGTTACAGACTACCGACTGACCGCTACAAACTTATCGGGCTGTCATATTTGCTCGCAATCACATTCACCATCTTTACGATTTTTCGTAAAGATGGCGGTTGTTTACGATACAATAAGGATAATTCCAATGGTAGATTTATTTAAATTTTAAGACTTGGATCTTTTCTAAGTGAACATCAATTATAATTACTTAAATGAAGATCGTAACTGTAGATTGTTTGCAACAGTCTGCAGTTAGCTCAATTGTTTCAAGTGTAAATACTAATTTTAATTTAATTCTATTATTTGATTGTAATTTCCTTGGTTTAAAGTCTTTAATGAATAGTTTTCGATTCTTTTGAATCTTGATTCTAGTGGAAACAATAAAAAATCGTTAAAATATGACCGGTAAGACTTTGCGACCGATTTCGGTCGCCATGCGGTCGCTATCTTTGTCGAGACTGCTCACCCAGTTTGAAGGTTTTGTCCGATATTTCCGATCCAAATAACTCTTGCATGTTCAATATGTTCATTAGTTCCCACCAACAGCAGCCGTGCAGAAAATTCATTAAAGGCATATTTCCTTAATTGCATAAACATGATATCCAACAGATCCGACTAATAAAGCAACAGCAACAAAGCTCCATCATTACTGCATTTTCCGACTAATCATTACAAATTACGAGTAAACTGCAGTGTAATTGTACTTCCATTTGTACTGGTGCAGGGCAACTCTGAAACTGATAGCTACATAACCTCAATAGGAGTTGACCATAATAATACAGGGTGTTTTACATTTATACCTACTGAATGTAGCGCACCAAAACGGGTGCGCTATGTGGAAGTACTTTGGTGAGCTTCATGTGGGTGCTCTTCATCTGGGTCCGCTACGAGGAATACCTCGTCCATCGAATATCTGCCTGCACACCCCGAAGTCAATACGATGACCGGCGTGGCACGGTGTGTTGGAAAGTAAACGCAATATCAAGTCAGTGTCAAAAGATAGAACTGTCACTGTAGGCCTTATGTGAGGCAGCTGTCATTCGAGAATGACATTAGTCTTGTAAAAAGCGAAAACTGTCTCTGCAAATACCACGGAACGATACGCTGATATAAATATCTCACTTGCTGTTTTGTACATGTACACCGTAATCGCATAATAAAAACAGTTCGCCCCTATCCAGACACCTGTGTTTTATTACGGTGGGCGAACGTCCGCAGAAGGCGCAGACGTAGAAGGTTCCGGGTTCAATTCCCGCATGGGGATAAATGTTTGTACAACCTGCAAAAACCTGTTCCGGGTGATCTGGGTTTTTACTTTGTATATGAAACAAATATTGCTGTTTGTAAATATTGATACCAATTGAACCAACATTTGTCCCGGGGTGGGAAACCAGCAACCTCCTGCGTTGCAGGCGGACCTTCACCCACAGCGGTCGTCTTATAGGTAGGTACTAGGTTAAAAATTCTAGCAACTTGGATAGGTACACTTTTTTAGCTGACGATCAATCTTAATAAAACGCTTGTATTTTTATTTATTCACGCTCGTGATACAAAACTCCATATAAAAGAGTTGAACGCGCGCTGCTGTGTCCGAGTTTTGCGTAACTTTTATATAAGAAACCGGACCAAATGTTACGAAGTTACGTCTACAAAGTTATACTTATAGTAACGTGTGTACAGTTACAGACAGAAATGATTCATCTGTTTTTTTTTCTGTATCAAGTTCAAAACCGTTTCGGCTATGAGGGCGTTTTCGTTTCACAATTATTATGAAGTAAACAAGTCTCATTACTGGCCTCTGGTAGTGAGTGGTTTTTAAGCGAGTTCAGAAAAAGGAGGTGGTTCTATGTTCGGCTGCATGTAAGCATTTGTTTATGTTCGCTAATTTCTCTCTGTCTCCGTAACATTCGTTTAGAGAATGATGCCTTGGGGGTCCCATATAAATTTTATTTCCGAGGGTTTAACATTTGTCCCAAAAATCTTAAAAATCCGTTAAAAATTAGAATCTGAAGTCCGTTTTTAGGTTTTTTTAAGCCATCAAATTGTTATTTACGGTGTATGGCAGATGAAAGTTAGTAATTAAGAAAATTATAATCAAATAATAGAAACAAATCAGAAGTATTACTAACAGTTGAAAGAATTGAGCTAACTGCAGACTGTTACAAACACCAGTCGGAAGCGCCTCCAAGACACTGGCCGCATTGCCCCGCGCTGTATGACAACGGTGATGCACTGCGCCAGATAACCACCAGCTCTCGGGTCACGCGTCGCTTCTACCGGACGATCAGATTTTTTTAAAATTTAGTTTATACAGGGTTATTGGTAAATTAGTGACAATACGTGAACTGCCGGTTTAGCCCATCATCACAAACACGTTTGTGAAGACGCCAGGTCTTAATTCTTAATTTTGGTATTGGTAATGGGCACCCCCCGCAATTCAATAAGAGAGGTTTTATTTGTAACTCAACTTAAAAACAGCTCTGCCCTGAATTAACAGAAGATATGAAAGTGAAAGATCGGTCTTAAGTACCTCGTTGGGTTCCAGTCAAAGATGTTTTTTCATTTAGAATCAGAGGTGACTTTTTTTTTTTAATTTAGACTTGGCGCCCTCACGAACGTGTTTTGCGATGATGGGCAGGACCTGCAGTTCACGTATTGTCACTAATTTACCAATAACCCTGTATAAAAATACTCTTCGGCAAGCTTGTGAGGCGAGTTGAACCTATTGAGGTTCAACTCGCCTCACAGACATTCATCATTAGCCAACATTAATTACATTCTAACTTCAATAAGTTGTAATGGCTGGCTAATTGTGATGTCACAATCAAAGTAGATAGAAGGATTAAACGAACATTAGTTGCAATTAAAGGTTGTAATAGGTTGTTGATTGACTCATGATTTGTAAGCCATTGTATAAATAATTATGTACCCTGTTCGTATCTTCTTTTTCCGTATATCAGTACCGACAGACATCTGACAGACAGTTGCTGGTGTCTAACTGTAGCACTGAAAGGAATAGGGCTGCTACTGCATAATGTTGCAAATTAAACCGTGATCACAATCTCCGAGCCGTGTGGTGCCAGCTTAGAATTTGCACTACCCCAACTCTTCCCGTGGGTGTCGTAAGAGGCGACTAAGGGATATCCACCGGGGGGCGGGCATTAAAATTAATTCGATTTGACATGCGCACTAATGACAGACCAAAAACACATTTCTACATGTTAAACATAGCTGTGAAATACAAAAAAATCTGCTTATATCTTTTGGTTAATAAAGTCCCTATTTTAATTCTTGGTGACCACTTTCATACTTTAGGAAAGATCTAAGAAAACAAATATTATCCCAAAAAATTACAACCTTGACGGGACTTGAACTCGCGACCTTTCACTCAGTACGGCAACGCACTACCCAATGGTCAATTATCTACTAACAGTCAAATTAAACTCTTTCGGACTTTTTACGGACTTAAGCGCCGTTTTTACGTAATACAATCCAAATTATTTTTTACAATCCAAGTAGCTGGGGCCACAACGCCACACTGCTACCATGGCGTTAAGTCATATAAAGCATATAAAGCTCTAAATGAAAAATAAAAGGTATAATGATAAAGCTCTATGCACAGTTTACAATAGAAATAGCATTATTTATAACTTCCCCATCTTTTGTTATCCCGGCTAAAATAAAAAATTAACCGTAGCACTTGTCAACACGAATGTACATTATTATAAGTAGCGTTCTTGTGTATATTTTAGCTCGTTTCTGAATATAGGTCGATCGAGAACTGGTTTGCGCTTTCTGTTGCTCGTAACGCATTCAAAATAAGTGCAGTTGCAATGCCGTAACACTGTTCGATGCACTTGCTTGCAAGAAGTAACCTAGGGTTTGATTTGGTTCTCGGTAACTTTGAACTAGGTACCTACCTATAGCCATAGATTAGCTAATGTTACTTAGGTATAGGTCAGCTTTTTGAATACAGCCGCGCTGTCCCAAAGTGGGTGCACTGCAATAAATAATGTTGGACTATCCACACAGCATGATCTAGCCCCAAGCTAAGCAGAGCTTGTGTTATGGGTACTAGTTGACTGATATACATAACACAATACAATACATAGATAGATTTTTATTAAATAGAAAATACCCAGAACGCTCGCAACAAGTATTTGCAGATCGTAAGAAATAGAGAATAGAGTTTTCTATTATCTCCTGGCCGCTTTGGTGGAAGATAATTGATTTTTTGCAAAACTTTGTCTCCAAAAACCCGCACACACACCCGACAGATTTGGACATAGCATTTTGTTATCATAAGTCACTTGAAATCACTTGGAACTGCAGCTGATTGTACTGTGATTCTGAGGTGTAAGAGGGACTACATCTCGTGTCTCAAGGTAACCTAACCTGCACGGGATGCACCCTGCTAGATAACGAACTAGGCTCTGGTGAAAATATCAAATAATCTTCATAATTTGATAAGTTTAAGATAACTTAAGATAACTCATTTATTTATATTCCACTATCTGACACTACCATAATTGTGTCTAACCACAGCGGTTTAAATTGTTTAAGGTCTAACCAGACCATATTGCCATTAACAAAGAATCATCATCATGATCATCACTGTGAGTCATTTTATTGTGACAACTCGTAGTATCAATGTCAACTTTGAGTGCTATCTTCAATTTTATCGATATTTATTCAATGTTCATTTGGATGACTTTGGAATAACGGCGCTTAATAATCATTATTGAAGTTTACGATTATTTACAGCCATTACGTATCATTTTTCCTTCTCGCAAATGCCAAGGCTCCAAAAGCATTTTTACCATTTTAAGAACTGTGGTTTTAAGAATATCCAAATAAGGAGTCTTACAAGGGTGTATAATAAAAACGAATAAAGAAAAAAAAAATATCGATTTTTCAATGTACAGCCGTGGCGGTGGCGACGTAAAAATCGACCACTCTAACTCAGTTCGTTGATGTCGTCAGACCCGACTAAAGGACAGGACGGGCAGGTGATTTTTTCCATGTATTTTATCACCACAATAGTCGTGTGGTGCACCAACTCTTCCCGTGGGTGTCGTAAGAGGCGACGGGACTTACACCTGGGGGGTAGGCAGCAGCACCTCTTGTAGAATAGATCTACCACCGAACTGCGATCTCCAACCCATATACCCAGCGTGAGGATTATTGGCATTACCCCCTATGAGATAAAAGCCAATAAGGCGATTATCTGGGGGAGGCCTGCGTCCAGCTATGGACAATTCAATATAGGCTGTTGCGGTGAGGATTTTAAAACCTCTACAGCGATAACTAATCCGTTGCCAAGCGTGGTAATTGCGGCAAAACTCTAGTACACAATACTCTCTTACTCTCAATACGATACCCTCTTTTGGGAAACGTGTTCAGCAGTGGACAAATGTATGGGGATAAAGAGAGTGAAAGCCAAGCTAGAGAAAATAACTAAGGCGTTGCTGTTGAAGATAAAATTAGCAGTAGTTTTTATATCTGAAATCTAAGTAAGTAACATTAATTAAAATTATCCCTGATGAACGAGATTAAATATAGCACTAAAACACGCGACTGCGCAGGTACAGTCAATGACACTAATATTTGATTTCAGATAAATAACAATTACCTACTTTATTTCTTTAGGCTAACAAAAATAAGTTAGTAAGACTAATAAAACACTGTTTTAACCGGATTGAGTCTGCCTGTGACCATGGAAGCTGAAAAGCCTCCGAAACGTCAGGTTATAAACAAAATATAAAATATACGCGATCAATCCGGTTAAAACAGTGTTTTATTATGAGTTCTCGCGAAAATAACCTTAGAATATACTTAGTTAGACTAGTAAAATGTTATACCATATAGATAGAGGGATAACTCGTAACACCTTGATGTATTTTATATAGACATCAGATAACAGACAGCTCTTGGACCACTCGTTTGAAGCAGTTCGTTTGTAGCTCGTTTGTAGGAAGCCATTTTGTCCCTTTCTTTTCTTTGGCACTACCGCTGGGCACTACTTACTAGTAGAGTGATTTTCACATAGTGTTACTACTATTCTTATTGGCTGATTGACACTGTAAAAAGTGGGTATCTAATGATGAACGAGTTTAACTAACCCAAAAAATGAAATTTTGACCCGCGCGCCTATATTGCCGCGCTTAAATTTGTTTTCGATTCAGCATACCATGTAGTGCCTTATTGAACCAAATAATACGATCCTCTACGGTTAGGTGATGTGTATCTGGTCAGGTTTGTATCACAGATTTTGTAGGCGCAAATACGTTTTTACGTTTCATAACGTTATTTTGACTGCTTTTCGAAGCTAATGGACCTCCAAGAAATAGGTATGACTATGTGAATCACTATACTGAATTTGGTACTAATCGAATTAGAGACACCGATAAAAAGTGCCCACTTTTTATTCGAACCCTCGAAGCAACTACACACGCAAGGGGACCTCCAAGCAACCCTTCAAGATATTATGTGTAAGGTACAGGATACATACATTTCCACAATCAATATTTTCGTCAGAAAACCTAATTTTCGTGTTTTTGCCTTAGTAGGTAGACCTTAAGCCCATATTATGCACATTCTCGTGCTGGGTGGTAGTCCTTTCTTTCGGGTTTTTGGAGACAAAGTTTTGCAGAAATTCAATTATCTTCCACCAAAGCGGACAGGAGATTATAAAAACCACTATTCTTTTCTTTATTTCTTACGATCTGCAAATACTTGTTCCGGGTGTTCTGGGTATTTTCTTTATAATAAAAAATGTCTATCTATGTATTGTATTATATTATGTTAACAGTTAATTTATTTATTTATTTAGGAAACAAAATCCACAGCTCTTAAATGTAGATGATACAACACTTATAACTCGATAGAAAAAAAACAACCCATAACACAAGCTCTGCTTAGCTTGGGGCTAGATGATGCTGGTGAATTGTCCGACATTATTATTATTATTTATTAATTCTCGGTTCTAGTATCCATCTCGAAGTAAGCTCGGTTCTTGTAGTGACGTTAATTTCACAATTTTGACACCATGTATCATTTCTACACACACCGTTCCGCTTTGTTGGCCCTGACTCTGCAAATTCCTCGCAAAACCGATTCAAATCGCAACCCTAATCTGATTAAGATAGAGCTCATCTTCGCATCTTCATACCATTGTGTTCGTTCAATGACCATGCCGTGTGATGATTATGTTATCGCGGAGAAAGAATTTGTTTCCACTTGGTTAAGGTCGCCACGCTATGGTATTTACGGTCAATCACACCACTCATTCCATAATACTCTGCACTTCAAAAAAATCGCAAAGTTTCCTCTAAATTTTCATTTTTACTACGGAAAACCATGAAATGTCGTCTAAAAATACTTAATTAGATACCTTAGACGATTATGATTTTATTTTTTTGCGAAAGAGTATTATTACAGAGAAATAACCAATTTCTTTTTCCTTGTCTCGAAAATACGAACCTAATCAACAAGTTTCGACAACCCTAATTCGCTAATGCCCAGCAATGTCGTGCGTCGAATAAAATCGAAAGTAGCGAGAAAACAATGCAGAGTTCGTTGTTTAGACGGTTGTGACTCAATGCAGGAGATTATAATGGCGAAGTACCTGGCCATCGCTTATTATGGGAATTTGGTCACCACTTTGTCTTGTTAGCAGTGACGTCACAAGCGGACAACGTTGTGACGTCACCAATGCCATCAAATCGATTCAAATGTATCTGTCAGTGTTTCATTAATGCCAAAAGATCATCTTACTCTGTGTTATGATAAATTGTTGTCAATAAATAAATAAATACCTAATGCTGGAAAATCCACACAGAATCATCTATCCCCAAGCAAAGCAGAACTAGTGTTACGAGTACTATATGACTGATATAACAAAACATCACATAGATAAATACTTTTTTAACATAAACATACCCAGAACACGCGGAACAAATATTTGCCGATCGTACACACATTTGTTCCAAGGCGGAAATTGAACCTCCTGCGTCTCAGGCGGACCTTTGCCCGCCGTGCCACATCGGTCGTCAATAAAAGTGTATATTCCTTTTTTTTATTGCCCAAAAACTAGTAGGTATCATCTCCTATTTATAAAACTCTGATCGTTAAAAAGTACCTACCTAAGTTTCTAAAATTAGAGAATTTTTATTTTTGTCCTGACAAGGTTTTTAAATTATTAAGGTTAGTTACTTGTTAACGGCTATTAAGGTCTTAAAATATTAGTTGCAATGTGCTATATTAATGGTTTTTTTACGTTTATCGGCACTGTGTTTGTTTATTGGCACTTGTTAGGTCGATATATTCCCAACCACCCCATTAACCTCCCCATCAATGGCTGAGAAAATTAACATTGTTTGAAACATTATTTACAAACTCATTCAAAAGATGCTAATTTCTGAACAAAGAAACTTTCACACTTGTGTATTTACCCACGATTCGTAAGGACTTGCGCTTAATGAACAGGTCAAGAGCGAGTGTGATTCACGCGGGTTCCGTATAAAATTCTTGATTTTATTACTTACCAACGACGAAATGTACTTATTAATGTATGTGCAAACTTCTGCCCGTGGCTTCCCTCGCGCTTTAAAGTAGCCTATGTCTATCCTCGGGATTTTTACCTACCTGCCATATTTGATTAAGATTGTTCGTTCGAAAGAATTTGTATATGTGCTTATTTTGTAAGCCTAAAGAACGTCACCGTAACGGTCGGTCAGTACCAGTTCCCACTGGAATAGTCAGTTTCAAATAGGATCTGTCCCTGAAGGATCCCTTTCTGTTTGTTTAATAACACGCAACGAATTAACTTAAGACTGATTTTATTTTGGAATGATAAAATATAAATAAATATCAGATGCAAGATGTGATTTTAATTTAATGCGTAAAACGAAGTAAAGGCGATTTTTTCTTGCACTTACACTAAATACATTGAGTTGTTCAGTACGGTTGGTATTGAATTTCCATATTCAATAAATATAGCTGTCTAACACAAGATCTACTTTGAGACTAGCTGATGCAGTGTGAATGGTCCAGCGTTAAAAACTTATATTTATTATGGGCTATGAATAACTGTAATATTATAAATGCAAATGTTTGGATGTATGAACTATATTTGTTACTCTTTGACGCTAAAATTACTGTTCGGATCGAGCTGAAATTGTGGCTAAATGTAGTTCTAGCCCTGGAATAACACATAGGCTACTTTTAATTCCGAAAACATCGCGGGTGAAGCCACGGTCAGCAATTAGTGTGTAATAAAATTACTTTTTATTTTATGTGACACGACGACGTAAAACAATTACTTTTTCAAAGCTATTTTATTTCAAGCAACAATTATCCATTTTTAAATTTTGTCATGTACAATACAATGTAATAATTATAATTTTTAAACGTGATCGTACGGTGTCACATTTTTCTATAGATTTTGGTACAGCGCCTCTATCGTGCGGACAGGGAACTACGCAAATCCCATACAAATTATTAGACGCCACGTTCACATCTCGTTACTATCGTCAAATAGACTCGCTCGCCCCTCTAGCTACCATTTCAAAAAACGTGTGCGACTGCTAAGCCGCGTGTTTGCAATGTGTGCATGCAAATTAATATTGTCGCATTGTCTCTTTCTTCTCCATGTCCATGAAGAAAGAAAAACAAGGCGACATATTAATGAATACATTATAATACTATAACAAGACAACCCTTAAGTTAGGTGTCTCAAAAAAATTTCTAACATCAGAAGCGGGATAGAACACTAGCCCACATAAATTCGAATGTGCCTAGTTATGGTTCCAGCCCGACCGTTTTCGTGAAACGCTTCGTTAGCGCGATCTAGCGCTCGTTCACTTTTAGCAGCGACATCTATGAGTGTATAATGGAACTTGAGAACGATTGGTGTGTTCTTTGTTGTCGTGCCTAGGATTGTGTATCCTTTGTTGGTAGTTGCTAAATAAATAAATACAGGTTTGACCTTGGACTGTTGTAATATTCTTAATAATAACTACTTTGCTTGACCCCGTCAGTATTTTTGATAATATTACGCAAATTAAAATTAATAGTTATTGCTGAAGGCGTATTAACATCAATTTTATCTTATTTGATGATATTTGTGCATTGTTGTGATAAGTCAACGTGGGAGGCCATTGTAGGCGCCTGTCAAATATTTATGAGAAATGGTTGCGCCTCTGATACAGTTAAAAATTGTAAAAGGAACAAGAGAGGTCAAGTGTAGGAGGCCATACATTATATTATATATTACGACAGCATTATGTTTGCTGAATAATTTTATTATCTAGGTACCTACCAAGCTATTAAGTTTTTTAAGACAATGCCTACCTATGCATTTTATTGGAGGCAGTTTACCAGAATTATAAGTTTTTCAGATAAAAAAACGGATTTAAAATTACAGAGTGGGACAGCATTCTATAATATCCCGTGTGAAACAAGATCATATTTGATCCCTTTCTTTGTCTAAACGAGTTTGAGTGCAGTGGCTTTTAGATTGGTAGTATACCAGTAGTTTATCCTACGAGAAGTAGGTAGGTAAGGTACTAGAAATATTCTATTATGTCTAAGAATTCCCTGAAAAAGGAAATTAAAAAACTACATCGCTGTCAATAACCCCTCCCTCCCCTCTCCAACCACATTAATACACACACACGCACACACACACCCAGATTGCTCTCACGTTGCCCAACTCGGGAGAGCAATCGCACACATACACACACGCAAAAACACATACAATGCAGAGTATCTTTGTACCTACGTAATAATCTAGATAACATTTGTTGAAATATGTTTCAGATATATAATATTTTTAAGTGATCGATGTATTACCATTTTTTCTTTTCTTTATATGCTGGATAATCAACACGGCATTATCTAGCCCCATGGTAAGCAGAGCTTGTGGTATGGGTATAACTGATATACATTACATAGATAGATATTTTTTATTATACATAGAAAACGACCAGAACACTCTGAACAAATATTTGCAGATCGTACAAACATTTGTCCCGAGGCGGGAATCGAACCCGCTACCTCCTGCGTCGCAGGCGGACCTTCACCCACCGCGCCACAGAGGTCGTTACACGTCATTACCTGTGTATAGTGATTTACCAATAAAGAAATTAGAATAATACTATGTATTCTATACAATATTATTATTATTAGTATTATACAATACTATATATTCTATACACTACAATATTCTATAATTCTATATAAATAACATTAAAATATGAATAGATAATTGAAGTTAAATTTGATGTCATATATAAAAATATATTAAAACTAGCAGCGGCTCGCGGTTTCACCCGCGTAGTTCCCGTTCCCGTAGGAATTTCGGGATAAAAAGTACCTATGTCCTATTCCAGACTATAATCGATCTCTGTGCCAAATTTCATTCAGATCCGTTCAGCCGTTCTGGCGTGATAAAGGAACAAACATCCATCCATCCATCCATTTAAACTTTCACGTTTATAATATTAGTGAGATGGTTTCCAGGTCAATGCAATAACTAATTTCCACTAGCCTTTATTTAAAACCTTATCTTTATTCATGCAGGTAGTTTAAACTAGTTCATAATTATAAAGTTATTTAAACTGGATCAAATAAGTAGATCTAATCAAAATGATAAATGTGAAACACAAGTTCCATCAGATATTGGCTTCACTGATAAAAGAGCTGAGATCTTTATAGAAAAGCGCAACGTTTCATAGCATTTCCTTATCTGATTTGTTTACGTTGTTTAATTATTTTACTTTGTGTCTTGGCAATTCTGTATTCACACATTGATTTGTCAAGACACACATTAAATAATAATCGATATTATCTAGATCGATCAGATAAGACGCCCTATGCCATTTAGTTTTAAATGTCTCCAAGTTTTTTAGTATATTTAAATAGTAGGTAAAAGAGGTATATACTTACGCTATTTCCTATTGTTACGCATTTTTTATGTTTTATACAATTGGAACAAGTTAACAAAGCAAGGTCACGTTCAGAGAATTTTGTAAACTTTACTAAAATCAACAGTTTTTTACACTTCTATGATGTTTACGGGAGCGTGAATTGAATGGGTTATATCTTCATAATTATGTTGATGTTGCTGTTTACTTTTTACCCGACTACAAACGGAAGATGGTTATGAGGTTGGCACCGTATGTATGTATGTTTGTTTGTTTTGAATTATAGGCGAATGACTATGTATGCTGAAGTGGCGATGAGCAGCTCGCAGAACCGACCGACCGACCGTTGAGGAGTAAAGAATCTCGAGTGGCGACCCCGATGCAATACGAAACGGAATGTGGGAAGAACTCTCACTCGATAAAACCGACAATATTGTAGCGGTCGCAGGGAGTCGATGAATGGAGTCGACTTAGGACCACTGGACGTGGTGTCGTCGGGAGGTCTAAGTTCAACAGTGGACGTATACAGGCGTATAATGATGACTAGGTATGCATATCACCTGTAAGGGATACACGGGCAGCTTGAAGCAGTCAGGATCGTCTGCTGCAAGCTTTCAACTGCAAAGTGAACTACAGTCTTTTATTTAAAGACATACACAGAACCGCTGGATCTGTTCCGTAGTTCACTATGCAGTCGCAGCTTGGAGCAGTCGATCTTGACTGCTTCAAGCTATGCTTGAAGCATCAGGATTGAGTGCTTCAAGCTTGCTTCGGTGTCTGTAATCTAGGTCTTAAGGTTGGTTATTTATCTGACTGTAAGTTAAACGTCTATAAAAGTATAATATTTATTTTTTTATTAGAGGAATACAAACCGATATTTTCAATCATTCCATTACAATTGTCATGGCAATTTCAGATACAAAATTGATCAATAGAATTAAAGTCCCTTCTGTAAGTACTTAACCTAAAGAATGTTTATTTAGCCGCCTGAGATGGTACTTGAGCTCCGAGTCCATTTGACAATCAATAGCATCGAGACATGACCACCGTGGCGTCTGATTCTTCCGTAGGTTTTGGAACTGCGCCTCTATCGTATGGACAGAGGCCTTCGCAAATCCCGACGATGACCGACATAATTATAAGACATCACGATCACGTCTTCTATACTATAATTGTAAAATAGACTCGGGCTCTGATCGCATTGCTGATAAAGAAGAAAAACATTTATCGATTCACAAAAACACGCCTTGCCTGGACCTCCATGATCTTCAACCCATGTAATATGAGGGTACCTTCGTATTTCATATCACAAGGTTAAATTAATTGCGTGGGATATTCTGACCAGATAGGTACCCATTACGCACTAAATGTCATCTACGCGTGATCTTGACAGTGAAGGGACGAATTGGTTAGTGCTGACCCCCGTGACATGGATTACAAAGTTTGGAACTAGATTCTGATCTCACGGTTAGATAAACAGCAGTACCTATCTCGTTATTTGCTCCAACTCCGTCAAGGACTGTACATGTGTGTGTTTGTGTGAGACATCAAAAATCGAAATATTATATACATTTCTTTTTTGTCAACTTCTTTCAAAGCTTCCCTAGTTTTTATCAATATTTGTATAAATATTGATAAAAATATAAGGTGCTAGTTTTACGTAGAGTCCGTTATGACGTTGCCTCATGGTGTAATGTAGTCCTAGCGACCTACCGTCTCATTAGTACAGTGTTTATGTTGACTTCCGGGTCCGCTTTCATATCAATCTGCCAGTGATTTGAATCAACCTGTGTATCAGCTTTTACTTAGCGATCGAGATGGAGGAACCGGTTTTAATAAATTATCTGTTAACTATACTGGGTGGTTATCTATATTATGGTTGTCTATGGCGCTGAAATACTTACAGCTTTTCAAACGCTAGTTAATTTTGACAATTGTTAAAACTTTTTGTTAACCTGTAGCCTGAGGAGGAATCAAGATTGGGTTTGCTGTCTTTATTGCTTTTGTGTGGAGGAGCCAAGACTTGGTTCGTAAAACTAATAAACATAACTTAGTCAGGATAAGTGCTATATTTATGCTATATTAGTGCTTTGTATAGGAGTGTAGTCGCTCTGCATAAAGCTTGATTTTGTATTTTTTACGAACCAACTCTTGGCTACTCCACACACAAAGATGGTCGTAGTAGACTAGCCGTCCGCCCCGGCTTCGCAAGGGTATATTCTATAGCCTATGTTCATCAGGGATAATGTAGGATTCTAATGGTGAAGAATTTTACAAATCGGTCCAGTAGTTTCCGAGCCTATTCAATTCAAACGAACAAATCTTTTCTCTTCATAATATTAATATTTAAGTATAATTATGTATAGGTAGATTACATACATGGTGCCACCCCGTGACACCATGTATCATGTGGACTAAACGAAGGCGGTGATTCTGGACCCCGAGGGCGGCGACGATTCTACGATTCTTTTCAATTTCAAATATTTTTTGAATTTTATTTTCCAACATTTTTTTTTGCCGTGTGGTGCGTGCCTGGTTAGTATTTGCACCACCCCCAACTCTTATCGTAAGTTACTCGTACGACACCCACGGAAAGAGTTCCTTAAGAGGCGAGTATTATCTGCTTTGCGTTGTATTTCTTTTTGTATAACTAAATAAATCAAACATTAACAAAATACTTTTTACGTAACCGTTTAGCCAATTTTTTAGCGTCGGTTATAAACTTTTTACATAATAATACAAATTACAATTTCCGTATTATCGTATCCTGGTACTGCGTTTGTAAAGTAGGTATTTGATAAGTACTAGGTATGCAGAAGTCAAGGCTATGAACGTAGCCCGGTACAGGATCCGGCTAGATACACACGCCTGAGCTACAAGAGCCCAAACGCAATAGGCTGCGGTAGCCTGTCATACATAATGAAGGTGTAAAAGGTCTCCTGTACCTTCGTGTTCCATCGTCGTGCACTAAGCAGACGCGAACTCCCCTCAAATATTTTGCCTAGTAAACTAGTTTCAAATATGGTAAGACGATGAAACTACACAACTACTACTACTACGCGTGACCCGAGAGCTGATGAGTATCTGGCGCAGCGCATCAGTATTGTTATACAGCGGGGAAATGCAGCCAGCGTCTTGGGCACGCTTCCGACTGGTATTGATATGGATCAGTTGAGCTACTTGTAGATTGTTTGCAACAGTCTGCAGTTAGCTCAATTGTTTCAATTGTAAATACTAGTTTTAATTTAATTCTATTATTTGATTGTTATTTTCTATGAAACTACATAGGTACTTAAATAACTAGCTTAATGTGATATTGAACTATCAAGTATTATATTCCATATACCTTTTTGTATAAAACAGTGTTGCGAAACAGATGTCGTGATCCAGATGGTAAGCTTCGGGTGGAATGTAAAAAGACTATCATTATGTAAGCCATTATTCTGAATGGCTTTTGTCTTAGACGTGATGGTAATGGTTATTTGTATTGTTTCGATACAGCTTGTCCAGTTTGGTTAAAGACATCAACGGTAACGAAACTGGAGTTCATTTTGGTAACTGGTGAGTAGAAAACTGTTTAGGATTCTGCTTTTTTGCAACTAGGCCAGCCCTCCTAATTTTTTGAAGTCTGAAAACCCGAGTCGGTCCTCGTTTCTTAATTTTTTCGCCAAATGTAGGAGCGTAGTTCTTTACTACCACAAAGACGAGAATACAGTACTGTTACCTATCTCATTCATAAGTTACTTTTGTTACCTCTTAATCAAAATCGCGTTTCGATGCTTGCAGATATTATAGAGAGTCCGCCAACTAAATAAAAACAACCAAAAAACAGAACACATGCCTCGCGCGGGTATAAAAAGGCGTTTTCAGTTTTAGCAAATATGACTGAAGTTCTTTGTTTCTTTGCAATTTGCTTAGTAATGTATGTAGATACCTATTTCCGTTTAAAGCTCCTGGTAGGTAGGCACTTAGTTAATGGAACGTAAAATTGATGCAAAAAAAATAAAATAACGTACTTAATGAAATGAATATGAATTAGGTAGGTAAACAATATTTATTGTTGAAACTGTGTATGTACAAAAGATCTTATAAAACTAACTAGAAACAAAAGTTTGTCCATTGATATTGGACGTAAGTTTTGATTACGATTAGAACGCGGGAATGTTTTCATGTTTGATCAGATGACACCGTACTAATTTTTCACGAAACCACATGGAACAAATTCAAAGATGTAACTGACAGGGGTCTATTGAAAGTCATCGCATGGCTTGAGGATAATCTGCTGTCCCTCAATACAACAAAAACTAAATACCTGTGCTTCAAAAAACGTTTTTAAGTCTCCAATTTTGTGTAAATCATGCGTATATTTACTCTCCAAACCAAATCAATTCACTTCAAGTTTACGTTACGTTTTACGCACATAATTTCCGTTCGTCCGGTTCCGCCAGTTTTTACACTTAGAAAGTTATACATAAAAGATTCATTAGTATTGTTTACCACACATTGACGCGTGAGCAAGGAACGTTTATCGAGACGCGGTGTTAAGTCATCGATGGTTGTTACACATCGCGATGCATACGGGAGCAACCGGAATTGATATTTATTATGTGCACTTATTTACCAACGTATTATGTAAGAAAATTCTATCCATTTCTTTTTTTCTACTTGACAAACCACATCAACCACTTAAGAGTCTATAGTATTACTATAGACTACGTACCTCAAATTGCTTATTTTCGACTCCGCGCGATCCATATCTTCCAAACTACTGATATTTAACTTAGAAATTTAAAGTTCAGGACCTACTTTATCCGTTATATGTTTCGAAAACATGATTCCATATTTTTCTCTCAAAAACAATCGTACCTCTAATTTTTTTTACTAAAATCTGAATTTCCCAATACTTAAATACACACAGTAGGTAGGTAGGTACAGTAGATAAGATCTTGAGATTAAGCATGGTAATTGAACTAAGTATGAAGAACATTTTATATGTTGCGTTTTTTTTTCAAATAATGTCCTAATTAACAGATAATAAGCAAAAATTTCATTTCTAGGCTTGCGTTGCTCTGCCCTGTCCCGCTCCTGTGCACGCGAAATCCCATGCCTATCATTTTCACAAAATGGCGTCGTAGTACGCCCCCGTGGATAATTTAACCTTGGAATGTACAATTTACATGGAATCTTTCGAATAAAAAACAACCAACCAAACCAAATTCCCGCTTGTGAAAAAAAATCTGCCTACCTATCACATGATCATAACATGCATCGGTAAATTCTTCCGCAATCATAAAATCTTTAAGCTAAATTTGCCATGACCTTCGAAATGTCAATATTGATTAGATATCGATGTTTTTTTAACGATGGAAGTAAATAAATTGTTCTGACATTCAGTCAACTGACACTTAATACTAGGAATAGAATAAGTAAGTATTACATACATAAGTAAATCTTCTTTTTATACTATGTTTATACCTAGCTCACACATTTGATCGTAAATGTGAAATTATCGTATAATTTGTTTAAATTTTTTGTCTTCTATACTAATACTATAAAGAGGAAAGATTTGTTTGTTTGTTGGAATTGAATAGGCCCCGAAACTACTGGACCGATTAGAAAAATTATTTCGCCATTAGTATCCCAATATACCCGTTCGAAGCCAGGGCGGACCGCTAGTTATATATAAGTGAGCAGGTCTTCGCCCTGGGGTAAATATAAATAGAATAAATAAGTAAGATTTCATTATAAATGTAAGCGGGTTAGCTATGAACCCAGTTTGTGTTGGAAGAACCCTGAAGAAGTCCCTCGTTAAGTGATGAAAGTTGGTTTTCTTCCACAAAAAACTAATTCATAGCTAACCCGCTTACAATCATAATATGGCTACTTGGGCGCGCGCCGCCGCCGCCCCGCCATACTTGAGGTGCCCAAGTAGGACCATGTCACTCTCCATCTATCTGCTCAATATCATGTCTGCGAATAGCTTGTTTATTTTTTTATAATGAACCTACCAAAACTGCTACAAATAGCACAGTTAGTAACAGAAACAAAAAGTTTAGATTAGTACCCTTAGATTAGTACTTATCTTATTGTATTTTAAACATACTTACATTACTAACATATACCATCGTCTTAGGGTAAAAAAGAACCTGTCATGATGTTATACTGTCATCATTACTTCTAATAATTCAGTTATTATTTTAGTTACTGTTTGTTGCATGCCATTTCTCTCAATTTGTACCTACGTACCTCTTTGTAAAATCTTGTATCTACACATGTTTAAGCAAATAAATGATCTTTATCTTTATCTTAATAAATTATAATGAATTCGTCAAACTACGAAAGTTTTTATAGTAAGTGAGATTTACTGACAAAAAGTATTTGCCGTGTAAACAGAATATCTACAAACTTATCAACTGCAAAAACACCAAGACCCTGACGGTCTTCAGACAATCGGTTTCTCACACAGGACACCATGTTTCATGCCTCCATTTCCATGGAATTTAATACCATGCAAATTAGCTATCATTTAATCTTAATTCACTTCGAAGAAGGCATAATTTGCAATCATTGTTTTTTCATGACACACGTAATAATTTGTAGAGGCTACATCCGTTGGCTAGTTAATTTATTAAATTACAAACCAGTAGGTTTACCACTTAAATGGAGTCTTTTAAGTGAATTGTTTTGGTACCAACCTATATTTAAGTAATTTTCAAGATACAATGTTTGTTCGAACCATAACTTAAAAGCTAAAAGCTAAAAACACTGAAGAAATACTAAAAATACTATAAGAAATGAAATAAGTTCCCAAAATTTTTTGGTTTTGGCGGGACACGAACCCGCGCCCCACCCTCAGTAAGGGTGTGCTCTAACCAACTAAGTCACGAAACCTTAGTCGGTTCAACCGAAAATCTTTGGGAACTTATTTCATTTCTTAGAGATACCCAAAGTGCGGGTAAGCACTATAACAAAGAACCCTTGAAGTAGGTACTATGGCTAAAAAAATTAAAAAATTAATAGCTAAAAATTTATTATCAGCGCGTTGTGTTGGAGAAACAATAGTCAACATAATGCATTGTAAGACAGGTCCCAAGGCGGCAAGTTGCGCAAATTCAGCCCAAGAAATCAACAGCAAAAAAGTAAAATTTATAAAAGTTCTTTCATCCACGTTAAATTCAAAGGAATTCGATGTTTTACCAGGACAAAAAGTAGCCTATATTACTCTCCATCCTTTCAACTAAATCCATGCCAAAAATAAAGTCGATTGGTTGCTTGGTTAGGGCGTGAAGGAAGGACAAACAAACAAACATACTTTCGCATTTATAATATTATAGGATAGGATTAGGATGATTTTTTATTAAAGGGGGTTGTATCTTTACAAATATTGTATCTTGAATTTGGCAAGAGTACAGCTTACGGCTTTTTTATACTTCTGCTGTTCAAAAGTCTAATAGAAAAAACGACCATGTTTTTTGAGCTATGGAATGTAGTGTAAATGACCTCTATTT
The DNA here is from genome assembly GCA_947086465.1 of Eupithecia exiguata. Taxonomy (NCBI): domain Eukaryota; kingdom Metazoa; phylum Arthropoda; class Insecta; order Lepidoptera; family Geometridae; genus Eupithecia; species Eupithecia exiguata. Next base: position 9,840,194 of record OX352244.1, read on the forward strand.
TGACCTTATCCTGTATGGCTCAGAGTTAGATCATCTAAATATTTATAAGGTAATAAAGTTTTATAATGTTAGTCTGTCATGAACTTTTTATCTCGCAATAATTTGCCTGTGGACTTTAAGATCCGGTTTCATAATTTAAAGATTCAGTTCTGGTTTAAATACCACACACATAATATTATACATTGGAAAGTATCTCTGTCTCTCTGTCTGTCTGTGCCCTTTTCACACAAACGGTTAAACGGATTTTAATCAAATTTGCTAGGAAGGTAGACGGTATCCCGGGGACGGACATAGGCTACTTTTTATCCCGGAAAAGCGCGAGCGGGCAGAAGCAAGTGTTGCTAGCTAGCACACATTGAGTGTGATGATTATTGTGACGAGCTTTTTTTTATCGGTTTAAATGATATACAACTAGCTTCTGCCGCAGCTAGCACGGCTTCGCGCGCGCTTTTCCGGGGTAAAAATACCCTAAGTCCGTCCTCGGGATACCAGATGGTATCCCGACTTCCACGTAACGTTTACGAAGGTACAATTCTCTAAATAATAACAACATTCAATGAGCTATTATTTATTTATGTATTAACATAATATACTAGTTATGTAGGTACAGTTACAATAATTGTAACCGACGACGTTCCAGTTTATGGTATAAGCAGGTAGGTATGCGATTACGCAACTCGTTGGGTCTTTTTACCGTTTTTAGGCGCGGACATCGTGATTTATTACCCTATTTTTTTTAGGTCACTGGCGAAGTTTATACATTTTTATTTTATTTAATCTACATATTTACAAATTTTAAGAAGTTAAATGTACAGAAACAGTGTAGGATTACCTGCTAGGTAACCTATCCGTGTAGAAGATAATAGAATTGTTTTTGTTTTTATCCATATTTATAGGTATGTAAGGTTGTTTGACTTGTCTAAGTGCTTATTTTGTAAGCCTAAAGAAATAAAGTTATTGAATTTTGAATTTTGTTAATAGATAAATCTTAAAGGTTGCCTGGAAGAAATCGCGTCTCAGCGATAAGGTCGCTCATTGTACTTTTATCTTTCATGTTAATGTCTATGTTATTTTGTTTTATGTAGTGGTGTACAATAAAGAGTTATGTAATGTATTTTATTGTACCTTTTTTTATCTTCAAATATTGGTATGGTCATTATGTCATGAAAATGATGAGAACATTATCTTTATGAAGTACTAGCGGTCCGCCCCGGTTTCGCACGGGTATATTCTATAGCCTATGTTTATCAGGGATAATGTAGGATTCTAATGGTGAAAGAATTTTTCAAATCGGTCCAGTATTCTCGGAGCCTTTTTTATTCAAACAAACAAATCTTTCCTCTTTATAATATAAGTGTAGTTGTAGACGTCTTCAGGTAGGTAACAGTAACACACTTTACGTACCTACATTATGTGTAACGCGTTGCGCAACGTGAACTTAATGCAGCGGCACCCGTTGATGTCTTTTGTACTGGTTTTTTGCGTACGCGCATAATGTCGAACATTACAATATCTTTGAATTTATTGTTAATCGAATATTTTATCTTATTTTTATAGTATTAAATTTAAAAAATTACACAAATGTCTTAGTAATGCGATTTTATTTCATATACTTAATAAAATATAGTTCATTTTTTTTCTCTTGTTGTATCTAACAATCCCATTATTTAATTTCATTATGACCATTAAAACCTTCATGAAATATTATTAAAACATTCCGAATAGACATTAATCTTCCACAAACGTGCAACAAAAAATTGGTATTCCACACAATACAGCATTTTTTTTTAATTCATCGGACAATGCCTCTTGTCTTTTGTTGCATATAAAAAGTGAATTGCCTATAATTGTGCGTACGCGATTCTCACGTAAACACTGCAGGTAACATTTGTAATTTTTAAATTAGTAACGAAGCGTAAGAAAACGAAACTCAACCGGCATCATTCAATCAGCACGCTATGCACGTAAACATTTTTTCAAATATTTGGTTGTAATTGAGCTAGGTACTATTTTTTTAAATTTAAATCCCACATACGCATTAAAAAAAGTTAAATTCCTTAAATTAAAAAATGCAACTTACCGCAAAAGAAAACGAAGCAATTCGGAAACTGCAGAAAATTCCTTAGAATTATCCTCTTTATTCTAACGGCAACACCGATTCACGACTCACTTTCTCGGAAGACGGATTCGCTATTCAAAACGTTCGATTTTTGAACTCCGTCTATTCGTTCAGGAACGAGCGAGCGGCTGCGTTCCATTCGGAATGGCAACTGCGATGTTTGCGCGCCAAGAGTTTCATACCCCCGCGCATCGGTCAACGCAGGTCGACTGGCTGTATTGGCTTATTTAGCTATTTATTTGAATTGAATAAATCAAATCAATTATATGTCCCTCGGTAATTAATAAGTAACCTATCAGACTGATGGTATATACACGAAAGTTACAATAGGTTGATATTATGTTTGATACTTTTTAGTTTCCGGATGGTTAGGTCTGAATGTCAAAATGTACTGATCTACATAACGTACGTACTTCAAAAAGAATTTTTTCCGTAATGACTGATTTTCTATAGGTCTTTATTACACGTCAAAAATTCCTGATCAATTTTTACAAAGATGTAGATCTAAAACTGGAATAACACAGGCTAATGTTTATCTTATAAATCAGTTCCCGGATATAAATAAAGTATAAATTCTATACTATCTTTATAAAAGCGTTTCATTAAAAATACCTACCTACCTTAGGTCTAGAAGGAATCTACAAATTGAACAAACTAAGAAGAGCCTGCAAGTATTCATTTTGATACTTAAATAGAAATAGTGCCTCTACCTACTATGAATTGTGTCAATAACCTTTATTGGGTTATTTTAGATTCTCTCAAGAAGTACCTACGTAAACATTATAATTCACTGTCGTTCACGCTGGAGCGAAGACATTAGTATTCCATGAACGGCTGAACGTTCACTGTTCGTGATTATCTATTATTTCTGGGAAAACGTTGACAATACATTATGTATCGCGATATAAACTGTTCATTATGTATCTCGTAATTGAGATAATGTTACATGATCAATCTGTTTCTTTTCTGTTTACAGAATCGATTTGTTGTCAGCGATGGACACTTGGTAGAGTTAAATAGGTGCTTCATTTATGTTGTACTTAGTGTTCTCCTCGACTCCTGATACCTTTGATTTTTATTATTCATCGAAATTGTCACCATCATCACCATCATCATCAGCCTATATTAGGCCACTGCTGGACATAGGCCTCCCCTAATGAGCGCCATAGCGCCCTGTTTTAGCTTGCCGCATCCAGCATCTGCCAGCTTTCGCAAATCGTCATCTCACCTGGTCGGAGGGCATCCTACACTACGTTTGCCGAATCGCAGTCTCCACTTAAGAACACGTTTACCCATCCATCAATCCATTTTCATCGAAATAACCCGCTCGAATTTCCTAAATAAATGTCTCGCTTGGAGTTTTGACAAAGTGCCGGGACCCGAGACAGCAAAATTTCAAAAAAGTCTCGAGACTCCAAACATCTGGACGTTTCTTTAGTTTTCAGGCTTCAATAACTTTATTTCTTTAGGCTTACAAAATAAAACATACTTAATTTGAGAATTTCTGACGTGTCCAAGCGTCCTTAACTGTAAAGCCAGGAAAAAAATAAACACTTATAGCTTTGAATATTTGATTTAAGTCTCGTAGATAGGTACTAAGTACCTAGCATAGATTTTGACGACTGTAGCGCGGTGAGCGAACGTCCGCCTGCGACGAAGGAGGTTGCAGGTTCGATTTCGACCTCGGGAATAATGTTTATACGATCTGTCAATATTTGTATCTACGGGTGTTCTGGTCGTTTTCTATGTATAATAAAAAATACCGATCTATGTATTGTATTATGTATATCAGTCATCTAGTATCCTTAACACAAGCTCTGCTTAGCTTAGGGCTAGATAATGCTGTGTGAATTGTCCTGCATTATGTATAATCAAGCTAAGCAGAGCTTGTGTCATGGGTACTAGATAACTGATATACATATTACAATACATAGATAGGTATTTTTTATAATACACTAGCAGCCCCTTGCGGTTTCACCCGCGTAGTTCCCGTTCCCGTGGGAATTCCGGGATAAAAAGTAGCCTATGTACTATTCCAGACTATAATCTATCTCTGTACCAAATTTCCTCCAGATCCGTTCAGCTGTTCTGGCGTGATTGAGTAACAAACATCCATCCATCCATCCATCCATCCATCTATCCAAACTTTGACATTTATAATATTATAATTATAATTATAATACATCATGTGTACATGTTAGTAGTAAAGCAGATACATCTTGTATAGACAAAGAGACTGCTCTATATCCAGTTCGCATTATTTCGTCAGACATCTTAAATATCCGACCTTGTGTACCCGTCTGAATTACAACATCCAATACGCTAAATTAGCCGAACGCGATCAAATGTGCCGTTTGCGCAACAAGTGTGGAAATAGGGAAATTTAAATTTGCGAGTTGGTAACATATACAGGGTTATTGGTAAATTAGTGACATACGTGAACTGCAGGTTCAGCCCATCATCACAAACACGTTTGTGAAGACGCCAGGTCTTAATTCTTAATTTTGGTATTGGTAATGGGTACCCTCCGCAATTCAATAATCGTTCGTTATTGAGGTTTTATTTGAAACTCAACTTAAAAACAGCTCTGCCCTGAATTAACAGAAGGAGAGTGAAAGATCGGTCTTAAGTAACTCGTTAGGTTCCAGACACAGATGTTTTTTCATTTAGTATCAGAGGTGACTTATATTTTTTTTAAATTTAGACTTGGCGCTTTTACGAACGTGTTTGTGATGATGGGCAGGACCTGCAGTTCACGTATTGTCACTAATTTACCAATAACCCTGTATATGCTATAAATAGATCATAGTTTTCGTAAGACTCATCTTTTTTTAACTAAAGGTCAAAAATCTTTAATTTATGAATAACTTAAAAAAGACTAGTAATAAGCAGTGTCCGAAAAAAATATCATTAGTCCGCCAGTTATTAGAAGATATTGGACACTATTTTAATTTTGCTAATTAATGAAAGAATTATGAAGAAATAGTCAGTTAAAGTTCCGTGTGACGTCACACCGTGCGACACTTTTTAGCACGTCACGATCGCGTTTTTTTCGCATTTTTTGTTTGATTAAAAAAGAAAAAAATCCTGTCCAATATTTTTTTCATAATTTAACCGACAGACTAAAAAGAATATTTTATTACCCAAGAAACTACCCTAAGCGCATTATGTAGAGTTCTCGGTTGCGTTGATCTGTCGTCACTTTCGCTATTTCGTCTCCCTCTCTTACACGTCAGTATCCTATGACGTCACTTTCTGTTCTGCATCTAGTCAGTCACCTTAACTGGTCTCATGCCTAATTTCGTCTCTTTCCCTACTCGTCCGACGCCGAAGTACAGTCAGTAACAACATTGTCAGTACAAAAAAAACAATAGGTACTGTTATTAAGTTATTAAGTAGGCATTTGTTTTTAAAAGAACGTTCTGGTACTAAATATTATTAGGTACCTAACCAGTAGGTATCGCTATTTCGTCTCCCTCTCTATCACGTCCCTTCCTATCTTTATCATTCGTACCGCTAAGGTTATTAACAAAACGAACAAAAGTTCCCGTTTATTTTATTTTTTAATTTGGATAGCCAATGCCGCGTCGGCACGCTCGCTTTTTTATTACCGGCCAGGACTTTATTCAAACTTTTTAAATATAATGGTGTTCCAAATCCAAAACTCATTTCGTCACAGTTATTAAGTGCACAGGAATGACCTATTTTGCTCGCACTTATCGAGGAACCCACTCTTTTTATTACCTAGATGGGATGAAAAGATTTTAACGTAACCCATTTCACGTCAATTCACATGCAGCCACGCCTGGTATGGAATCGAGCCGTTCCAAGAGTAATGCGAAATGGTTTTACACAAGCAGTAATTAGGTATATTTTATGCGATGCAACATCATTATAATGTTTCATCATTCGAGAATGGATATAGGCTGCCGAATATGGTCTTTGTTATGCAAGTGATGGAGACAAATCATCATCATTTGGTCGAGTTGTTCTTGACTCGTCCCACTGGATTTGGGCCAAAGTGAGAGTCAAGAAACTCAAAGTTTATACTGAAAAAGTTCTTGATTCGTCTCACTTTTTAAAGGCAGGCAAAAGTACTGTCAACCACACACTTTTCATGTATGGATGCATATTTGCTAGAATCGTTAGTAAAATTAATCCGTATTATATAGTTAACTATATGTAACTTCTGCTCTCTTGATACTTTGGGACGATCTTCAGGACGATTTTGGATAAGTTTCAATTCCCAGATTGTCCCAAAATACCAAGAGGGCAGAAGTTTCTTGGATAAGTGCTCAACACTAATATGCTCTTGTACCGCTACGTCCGCTTCCACCTGTCAATCTGTTGCCACGTGACTGTCAACAACAAGATATTACCTATTAGGGTAAAACCACGCACAATGGACCAACCCGAGTCTCAGTACGGATATAGAGTATCACAAGCACAACATAACATAACCTATTAGGGTATTTTAGTCGCGTTGTTTTTAGTGGTTCATTAGCACTTAGCACTTTTCTTTAGTGCTAAGTGCTAATTAAAAGTTAATACAAATAAAGACACTTTAAAAATGGCTGTAGAATTCTAGATACTACCAAAATTCTTTATAACTCAGACTAAGTCACATATTTTAATCACGGTGATGTCGCTCTTGAGCGATAAGACCGCCATGAAATGAAATATATTTTTTTAAATTTAATTTGTTTTATTTAAGTTAAGCGTCAATAGAGAATTTTCTTTCTTTCTATCTATCAAAGTAATCCTTAAATGTTATCTTGTATTGTAAAGAGGTAAAGTTTGTGAGTTTGTGAGGTTGTAGGTGGTAATCTCTGGATCTACTGAATCGATTTTAAAAATTCTTTTACCAATAGAAAGCCACGTTATTTGTGAGTGTCATAGGCTATATTAACCCGAAAAATTACAAGACTCGTGTTCAAGTAAAAATGTTTACCGCCGAACGAAGTGGGCACGGGTCAGCCAGCTAGTTTAATTGAAAGTACAATCAGGTTCCGTTTAAACAAGAAAATAATATAAATTATATAGCACTCCGGCATTTTCAGTGTTACCATGTTACCAATCCACCTTGAATTGGTTCTCAATCCTTTCTAAATACGGATTTTGCATACAAAACACGTGAGAAAAACTTATATCGGACAATCTGACATTTGGTTGATAAATTGACCTCGAATTTGGAACAGCTATTGATAAAATTTTATTTTGAAACCGGATGTTCTAAGGATATTTAAAATTAATACAATAAATGGTGTCGTTGTCATAATTTGTTTTTGGGGTTCCGTACCCATAGAGTGCCCACGGGATCATAATACTAAGCCTCAAGCCTCCGCTATCTTTATTGGCTATTTTTGACCTCGACCTTACCAATCGTTGTAGGTATCTTTTGAACCGTATTATCATAGATCAATTGAATTCCAGTTGTATTTGTACAGGGTGTTTTTAAATCAGCGCAAAAAGTATTGTGCACTAATTTGAAAACACCCACAGACTAATATACTTAGAACAAACCAAATCGATTTTTTTAAACAGTTCTTTTTAATTCAAATTTGAAAATAACGTATAAGTAACATATTACTGGAAATAAAATTTTAAAAAATCTTTTGCGGATTACTTTGTCACGGAATATTGATTTGTGGTAGCAGGAAAAAACTTCCTACCAGTATTGTGTACTAATTTGAAAATACCCTATGTGTATGAACAGAGAACATAACTGTTTTGTGAGTAGGTAGCTATATGTACTTGAAATTTTCACAGAGAGAGTATTACTTTAGTCTTAAAAACAATAAACAATTAAAATCAATAAACAGAGTTAGGAATTAATGGGGGTCCCCAACAGTAGTGTGTCATTTTGTCAATATTATCAAAATACACAGTGTATAGCACCTTATTGTATGATGGTACGGAACCCATCTTTTGTAAGTTGACTTGCACTTGATCGGTTTTATTGAGTCATTTTTGTTTACTACATTTTATTGGTAGAGCACTTCTGGAGCTATGAAAACTGTAGACAAAACAAAGTCGCGTTAGTTACACCATTTATAACTCAAGAACGGCTGGACCGATTTTAATGATCTTTAATTTATTGTTGGCATTGTAGGTATCCGTCCCGAATATCAGAATAACTACTTAAAAATATGAAAAATTCACGAGGGGAAAAAATATGGAGAAAATCGATTTCTCATACATTTTTGTACCTATGTAACGCAATCTCCGATTCTAAAGTGGAATGCAGTAAGGGCCAGGTAGTAAATACGAAAAAAATGTGTTAGTACTATTTAGCTATTCTGTCGTTATTAGTACTAGATGACTGTTAAAGAAGAATGGCAATGTTCCATACATCCGCTGACCCAACTTTTTTCGACGGCGTGCATCACCCAGACCTTTTAAAATAAATAATACGTACATGAAAGATTCCGAAATCAATAGAATAAACCTTTTACAAGTTGGGAGAAAAAAGTTATTGTAGTTTATGTCTTGTTAGAATGAACGCCTTCTCATATTATGAGAGCAAATTCAGTTGAACATTTTCATAGCAAATAACGAAGGTGAAATACTCCTCTTATCACGTACGCTAATTCACTAAGCATATGCACTTGCATTAATTACTATTATAATAATAGAATAAACCGTTTGTTAAAGACCTGGCCTTCTTATTTCTTTTAGGGACCTGCTTATTTTATTTAGATTTATGCATCGATCAAAAATGTCCGGCTTTGCCGGGAGGCCGCGAACTCCTTATTTTTGATCGAAGGATTTATGGAATAGAATAGAATATAATAGTCATTTATTTCAGATAATCACAAATCCATATAATAGTTATCCATATAATAATAGAAGGTATAGTGTATATAAATAAATATAATAAAAATATAAATGTAGTGTACATATGTAGACAGATGCATTATTGCTTGAGGTTTATCGTGTAAACTGCGCTCACCTTAAAAACCATCATTATTAGAACATAGTATTGTTACCAAGAACTACTAAGATAGGTATTAAAAACATTTTTTATACTTTGCTATTTTTTATTGATCACAGGTACATTATACAAATACAAAATCACAGGTACATTATAAAAAACATTGTAGATAATAATAGGTAATCAGCATTGTAAATAGAAATTATTATTTATTCACTGTATTAGAAGCCTGTCCAAAAATGCAGCTGGTGGTTTCAGGTTTGGTTGATGTCTTGCATAACCGAGGTACCAGATTATGCTCATTACATGTGAGCAACACCCAACCGTTCTTTTGCCTGCTGCACAATAACAATAGTATCCTAGAATAGCTCTTCTTCCCACCAGCCCTCTGTCAGCAACGATGTAAGCCGACAATTCAAACATCGCAAAGACATAGTACTGAAGATCTTTAGCCAGTCCAGTCGTAGGCGAATCAGTAGAATGCCGTGCGGCCGAGGTATCAATTTGTAAGCAACCTAGGTACCCTCTTTTTTCCGATGCGTATAGTCGGAAAAAAGAGGGTAGGTAACTAACAAATTCATACCAATGGTAGACAGCAAATCCAGTAGTAAGCCAATCAGACTGCCGTTGTATCTTTTTTTTTCTTGATAGATTTACTTTGACATTGACAGTTACAAAGAAAGTCACGTCTGTGGTCACGTTCTAAGCTTTATGCTACCTTTCGTTTCTTTCTCGCACAAAATACAAATAAAAATATATTTTGACTCCCTGCTTCTAAAAATATAAGTGATAGATAGAAAAAATTATAAAAAAATAATAAATCCGGCAGAGTTTATTACATTACTGCACATCGCTTGTTTATTTTTTCTTCGGACTGGGTCGGGTATTGCCATTCTTCTTTAATTATATCAGTTTTACAGAAACAAAATGAAGAGTTGTCGCAACTCTCCGATATTCCTTCGAGCCGGATTTGAACCAGCGACCTATGGATTACAACAGATGCCTCTACAGTCCACCGCTCTACCAACTGAGCTATCGAAGGTGTGAGAGGTGTCTCGAATTTATGATACAGATTATTTGTACACTAAAATGGTTCTGCATTCTTACATTATTATCAGAATAATGCAAAAGTATATTACTATGAAAGTATAACAAAGTTCTTATATCTCTGAAATTTGTTATTGGTCAAAAGTCTAAAAAGCGAAAGTTTGTGCCTTCACGTTCTAAAGATGTTTGAAGCGATGACAACGATAAATTACTGAATAAATCGGGGATAACAAACATAAAAGATCTGAACCTGGATTAACATAATATAGACTTTTTTATTCTAAAAATCGCGTACGAAACCACGGGATGAAGTTAGTGAGAAACATAATGCTTTGTATATGCTCAATATTTGAAGAAAGTTTTTGTTATTTGATATCCCCTCATGATGGTGTCAGATCAAATATTGAGTCATCAAAATAACAATCGGTTTATGGCAAAAAGTAGAGCGCCCCCGGGTGGACTCGAACCACCAACCTTTCGGTTAACAGCCGAACGCGCTAACCAATTGCGCCACGAAGGCAGATGTTCTATACGTCGAAATTAGCTATTACATAACTAGACATAGATAAATAAGGCATTACTAATGTGGATAAGTGACGTAAAGCATGATAGGAATATACTGTAGGTGTAAAGGTTAAAATTAACAAAAAGAGTTACCTATTTTATTGTGAATTATATATCAACAGAAAAGTACCTACCTACCTACATGAACTTAACATTATGATTAACATAACATGTTAGAATAAACATAATTTTATATCAAATCACCTGACCACTTTGACAAATAATAATTAAAAAAAAATATTTACAAATTACCAATAATAAAAACCACTAAGGCATGAAAAATGTATGGATTTTCTTATTTTATCAGCTTCTAAAATGTACCTACCTAACCTTTGACAACGCACATGTACCTACTATTTTGGAACGGATCACTTCTCACATAGGTACAATTTAAATAATTCTACTAATTATACGAAAGTTTGTTTTAAATATAGCGAGCAACCAATTCTGCTTCTTGCTCTGTTTAGCTACAGGGTCCAAATTCTTACCTTCATGCATCTGTAAAAAAAGCTTTGTAGTGCGACAAATTAATATAACAAGTTTAATGTAACTTGTAATTTAATACGAACCAAACCTTTCTCGTCTCTGGTTATATTTGTTTTGTTATGCAAACAAACAGAAACAAGGGTCACACCACACCCTATTTCAAGTTGCGTATTCCAATACTAAGTCGAAAGGGCAAAGAACGGCCACGAGCGAACTAATGGCAAGTCGCCATATCACGACTGATCCACTTCCAATCGCCTTGAGCTTATGTTTACAATTTAGAAAGTTTTTAAAACCAAAAATCTAAAATAAAATTTACTTTTAATACTAAACTACATTGTTTGTTTTAGAAGTATGTTTACAAAGTGCAAAAAGAATTCTCTCCGGCGGGGAATCGAACCCCGGTCTCCCGCGTGACAGGCGGGGATACTTACCACTATACTACCGAAGATATTAAAATTACAGGCGAAATTTTGCTTCAGTTGATACTATTACATTATGACGTCAGCCAACTTTTCAACGTCGAGCATTCTGTGCCCTTGCTGGTTGGTGAGTGTATAAAAAATTATCTGATTTCGTGTGTATCCAGCTGATTCTTGCTAATATTTGATATGTTATCTATAACTATTCAATGCCTATCGGATTTAAATACGATATTGTTATGAAATATTATCAAATTATACCTCTTAGTCCACGATTAGCCTTCACCTTTAGCGGCAGCCAGAACTAGGCCATATCTAGCCATTATTATCTCAATTTTGTATAGCATTAGGTAGGTACCTACCGTTCACTTCCTGATAAGTTCATTTTACGGATAAATCCGCTTTTAAAAGGTCAATAAAGATAATGGTGTAGCATGATCATTACCGACCGGATGATGGTAAATTTTAACCTGAATTCCTTAGACATAGATAAATATATTTTCCGCGAGTTCCTTTTTGCGCAACTGAGGTTGCTCAGCTGCGAATAGTTGCGAAACGGGGCGTCCCTTTTGTGCAACTCGTTTTTCATATTTTTAGATGAGATAGAAATTTAAAATAATATCTTTTAGAATACCTAGATAGATAGGTTAGGTAGGTAGGCATTACAAAAGATGAGAAACGCTCAAAAACCAACTAACAAAGTAGAGTTAATTTAATTAACAGCTCGAATAAAGCCACTTTCTTCTCAACATTGGTGGTAGGTAGGTGTATCGGTAGGTTAGGTAAGTAATGACAAAAGAAAAACAATAATATCACTAATATTATAAACGTGAAAGTTTATATGGATGGATAGATGGATGGATGTTTATTCCTTTATCACGCCAGAACGGCTGAACGGATCTGGATGAAATTTGGCACAGAGATAGATTATAGTCTGGAATAGAACATAGGCTACTTTTTATTCCGGAATTACCACGGGAACGGGAACTACGCGGGTGAAACCGCAAGGCGCTGCTAGTTATTCATACATTCTCCTCCTCACCAGCCTATTAATGGTCCACTGTTGGACGCAGGCCTCCCTGATAATGGCTTAATCTCATGGGGGTAATGCCCATAATCAAAATAATAAATGTTTCTTTATTAACAAAGAAAATTACAATCAAATAATAGAATTAAATTAAAACTAGTATTTACAATTAAAACAATTGATTTAAAAGAATTGATTACAGATCAATAATTGATCAATTAGGTATTGAGAATGTTTCTTAATCTTTATCTCTATTTTTTATCTTTATCTGTGATACAATACAATACAATACAAAAATGCTTTATTGTACACCATAAAATAACATTACAAAGAGACATCACATAAGATAAGTACCTACAATGGGCGGCCTTATCGCTAAGAAGCGATCTCTTCAAGGCAACCTTTGGATGGAAAGAATTGTGAATTTAAGAAAGGCAGGGGGTGTACCAAAGATAATCTAAAATACATAAACTACAAAGACCATGGATACCTATAATACAAACTCAACTTATAAACCTATACGTTCGTAAATATCAGGCTTCGCAATATTCCTGCTAGGAATATAAGTAGGTAGGTAGGTACCTACTACGACTCTGTGTGTTGAGGTAAATATCAGCACAAAAAATTAAGATCAACTGAAATCCAAAAGATCGTTCATCATCTTCTCACAAAAATGATTAACATCCAAAATTACAGTAAAAAGTTGGCAAGTAAAAACTTCATCAAAAAAACTGCCACAATCAAGACAATTTACTCTCCCATACAGATGTATGTATGATACGAGATGAGGTCAGAAACATAATTATTCTTTTCAACAGATCATCCACATCTTACGATACAAAAAATGCCCACAAAAACCGAGATTCCCACTTTATTAGGGTCAATGACACAGATATGACTTTGTATAAAGGTCAAACGGCCAAATAATCATGGTATCATGGTAAAATTAGTATTTTTTTACAATATGTCTCGTATTGTGGAAGTTATGCTTTTTTACAGGAACTCTACTCTGACTTTTTGCGCTTTGTTTATCTGAGCTACAGTTTCTTTGACATTTTGTGTAATAATAATTCATACTTACCAAACAAAGATAAACTAAATATAAAATTAATATTTGAGTATGGATAACTACTCCTGAAAATCCCTATTAGCAATATTACTAGTGTATTTTTGATCATCTCACAACATTAATTGAAGGTAGAGTCATTTTATAATTAACGACAGCGCCATCTAGCTGCAAGTGGTTGAACTATTAGCTAGCCGTATGGTACGTATGGTAACGTAACCAAAAGGTCCCTAGAAACGGTACACTTTCTTACGATGTTGGGTATGTAGGGGGTTTTTATAAATTCCGGTAGATGGTGCATTGTACCATTTAATTTTATCTTCAGAGAGCTAAGTAAGAAATTGATATTTCGTAAATTTCGTATTTTCAAAACTTGTTTCAGTGGTAAAGTAAGTAGGTGAATAATCAAACATCTATGCAAGCAAGTTTTCTAGCAACATAATTGAACACCTACAAACTTCATAGAATTTAGAAGAATGTGGTGTGTATAAATGGTAGTAAGTATCCAAAAGAACCAAGAGGGGCACTAAATTCACGTTAGAATTATAAAGAAACTGTGTTAATCCAAGTTTAGATTGTGTTCCATAACAATTGCGAAAACTAAATAAACACCACCATGACGCGACCGTCTAGGAAAATTCTAAACTCGAATTATTTTCCTTCGTGGCGCCTTTTCCCGACTCTCCCATTGGCTGGCGTAACGTGACGTCATCGCGCCCACGCTGTCTCTGTGACGCAAACCGATCGATGATCTTTCCATCTCTTTTTAACTTAACCAAGACGCTGTATACCGCGGTAGGCTATCTCTGTCTCGCGTATATGAATGCTGAGAAATTCAAAATCGTGGGCGTTTCGTGCGTAGTCAAGTTTCGATATGTGTCAGATATTTTACGATATTGGTATATTTTAGACTTGTTGGTAAATAGATTTGACCGGACAAGTATATACAGATATTAAACTGTTTACTGTCCATATACTTTATTATTTAAGTTAAGTAAACAAAGTTATAAATAAGTCGTGAATCTAAATTGACGATCTTTGTCTGAAACGTCTCCTCCATTGAGGATTTCGCAGGAGCCGTGACTCATTCCTTTGCTGTATGAAGATTTTCTTGTTTTTCTGAATTAAATTATGAACGCAATTTTCATTCATACTTTCTAAATAGTTGGCTGCTTGGAAATTTATGATTTTGTACAATCACGTATTTTTTTATGAAATATGATAAGTAGCATTATACTTATTAAATTGGATTCGTGTACGTTATGTTTGCTTATTTGATTTACTAACTTCACAAATAATTAACCCTCTTATGCACCTACAGCGGAGATCGTTAACCAAAGTTCATTGTTCGCCACCCATTTATGGCATAGGTATTAAATAAAAAGTTCGACATACCTTCCTATAAAAAAATGTAATACTAATTAGAGAGGTAAACGACTCCGTAGCAGTTTCGTAGAGCTCCGTAACGCGTCGTAGCGCTTTGTAGCGCTTCTACGATAACATGTCTCGTACGGAATAGGGTAATAAACCCATTTTTGAAGTGTCTCAATTAGGTTCTATTGCTAATTGTTTATTGTTTATTATATACAGTAACTAACCACTACATAAAAACAAAATTTTAATTCAATCGATAAGTGACATTTACAATTTAAATTTTCAAGTTGCGCGCGTATGTTGAACAAAACGCTGGACGCAGTGGATGCCATATTGCTTTGTGACATCAGTTGGATGCGAGTCCTGATCAAATGCGCTGATGTTTTTTGATTTAGTTTTCCTACACAGCCTTATGACATAATACTATTGCGCTTACTATTTCATGGTGTTTAAAAACAGATTAAGAATAAGTACCTACTAAAAACTTTCAATTGAATTATAAAATTTATTTTTCACTTCTCTTGCTCAAAACGTGTGTCAATATAGCGTACCTAGCTTAGTGGGCGTAAAATTCATTTTTAAGATCTAGATCTTAAAATTTTTATAAAGTAATTTTTCGCGTTAGGTCCTGCGCGCGACCTCTTCCCGGTCGTGTCGGTCTGCCGTTTTGGAATAAGAGTGTGAGAGAATAGAGAAAAAGTGGACGAAATTCGGCTGGAAGGGCATCATCATCGTGCGAAAAGATAAATATTATTATTATTATCAATACAATACGATAATTTTGTCCCCCGTCGGGAATCGAACCTTTTGCGTCGCGTGGCGGGCCTCGCCCGCTGTGCCACTAAGTCGTCGATTAACATACGTTAATTTCTATCCGGGAAAATCTAATAAACCACGATAAAAAGCACTTAAAAATTCAACAGATTTTTAAATTATGTTAATTATTATTGCAAATTATTAGACTATATATATTTTTGTTAACTTTTAATAACAACGATGTAACCGTAAGTACGTAACCTACATTGTTGGGTTACACGTGTTCCTCGAACGAAGATAGAACATAAAAAACATTGTTGCTGATGTGTCGTTCATTCTAGTTAGGTAGGTACCTACTTTTATGGCGCATCCACATGTTGGCCGAATCGTGGTAGGCCTTAACGCATTCGCTGCCCAGCTAGGCCAAGTAACACACACCTTTGGGCAATGAAATTGTTAATACCTATGTGTATAGTGCCATCACATCTCAGAACATGGAAATGTTCCAAAATTACCAGTATAGTAGTGACAGGAGATGTGTTCTGATAAAGACAAATGTTGCCAGTTAGTTACCATAAATTAAATAAATACCGCCGTTCAAATTCCTGCTAAGCCATTCAACTAACGGGCTGACTGAAGGACCTGGCGTCTACGTGCATATTAGACATGGATATGAAGGTAGCTTTAGAAAGGCTCTCGCGCGGACTGGTCTCTCTCTTTCTGTTTGGGAGGATTTTTCTCCCAAAAAGTCTCCCAAAAAGACATAATAATGTGAACAGTAATCATCACAATCAGTACAGTTACCATTACAATACAATAGGAGGAACAGAACAGCACGTACCTACTCACTTTGCAGTTACTTAATATTCAGTAATCATTATGCTTATTGTAGGTACTACCGAACAATATTGTTCACATTACAAGAAATTAATTATTAAGAACTAATTATTCTTGTAATCTCTACTAGACTGTTTTATAAGGATAACGGTTACTACTAGTTGTGACAGCTAGAATTATCATATAGTAATCGTTACTAAATTATTCTCGCTGTCACAAAAAGAACGAGAATTATTGTTGAATCAAACAATGCAGAAAAGTCCTCCCAGATATTTCTCCCATAGCTGGCCCAGCTATGGGCCAGCTATGGGGCCAGCTATGGGATACGGGCCGGCGGCGCCGGAGCGTCTGACGCACGGACGTCACACTGACGTAGACATGCCATGGGATTTTTATCAAAATTACTGAGGACATCGACGTATCAAACGAACGTAGATGACAATATATGTGTTGGTTGTTTGTGGTTTTAATTCTAGTTACTGAAAATTTAGGTTTCTAGTTACATCCACAACGAAGTTATAGGGGGTCAAAAATGGCCTGAACTGTTGAAAATGGATAAGGAAAAATTTGAAGAAGTCGGATTGTAGTACTGCAAGCAGATATGCTCATTGCTCATACTTGTATAGTATTGGTGAACCAAATGGGAGGTGAACGTTTTCTCCTGATGACCACTGGAGTACGACTATTCTACAGCTTTCGCAAAACACATGAGTCACCCACTTTTTATCATGATTTGCAGCGGGAAATCAAAATAATGAAGATATGCACTTTTTAACGAATCTACAATGGGTCTTCTCTTTTTTGAAAATATAAACTGTCCACAAACATAACAAAAACGTTCAGAACTTTTTTTACACTTTCTACTCGACATTGTAAATCAATCCGTGACCTGGCAAAGGCTTTCGACAAGGTCTCTATCCCTATCCTGCTGAAAAAGCTCGAACACTGCGGAGTAAGAGGTCTACCTCTTAAGCTTTTTGACGACTACCTGAAGGACAGGAAGCAGCGAGTTAAAATTGACCAAAATATTAGTGAAGATCAGCCAGTAACCTTCGGTGTGCCCCAGGGTAGCATTCTTGGACCCACGCTGTTTCTAGTGTATATAAATGAACTATGCAATATTCGTCTGGAAAATGGTAGAGTCATTACGTTTGCCGACGATACTGCACTGCTATTTAGTGGTAAAAGCTGGAGGGAAACTTTTAGCAGCGCTCAAGTTGGTGTTGATAGGGTTTGCTCATGGCTCACTAACAACGTTCTTACACTTAATGCCCTTAAGACTAACTACATAACATTTGCTCTTAGATCAAATCTACTTCCACCCTCTTCCTTTTCAATCCGAGCTCACTCCTGTCTTACAGCTACTCCCAACTGCTCCTGTCCCTACATCTCAAGAACCGAACATACCAAATATTTAGGAATCATTATAGACCAAACACTTACCTTTAGGAAGCAAATCGATACGCTGGTTAGCAGGATGCGTAAGCTAACATACGTCTTTAAGGGGCTTAGGGATGTAGCAGATCGCAAAACTGTCCGGGAAGTATACACGGCGTTGTGTGACTCTATCCTGCGATACTGCATCACTTCTTGGGGTGGCGCGGCAAAGACGCACCTTATAGAACTTGAGAGAGCCCAAAGGGCTGTGTTAAAGGTGAGTGCGCGTCTTCCTTACCACTATCCAACCGTTATGCTCTATAAGGAATGGAATCTTCTCACTGTAAGGCAAACATTCCTTCTTCAAATCATCCTTACAAAACACTCTCACCTCGAATACAATCAGGAATTGGTTAAAAACAAGCGAAGGAAAGGTAAGGTGTGCGCCGCTCAGTCTTTTCATACCAGCCGTGCCCATAAATTTAGCTGCTTTTTGGGACCCTACATCTACAACAAGGTAAACGCTATTCTCAACA
Source organism: Eupithecia exiguata (assembly GCA_947086465.1). Classification (NCBI taxonomy): domain Eukaryota; kingdom Metazoa; phylum Arthropoda; class Insecta; order Lepidoptera; family Geometridae; genus Eupithecia; species Eupithecia exiguata. The sequence continues at coordinate 9,858,739 of OX352244.1, forward strand.
TCTTTCCTCTACCCCGCATAAAGTGTAAAACAGAAGTAACTAAATGGTTAAAAACACTTAATTACCTTGAGACTGAAAATCTTCTAACCACCCCTTCATAACCTTTATACCTTCGGTACAATATAATGCTAGAGGTTTTTGTTAATGTTAATAAAAACCCCTGGCAAGATTTGAGCAAAGTACCTGCCAATTATCAGTCTGTTTTGCCTAACGGCTAGATTATTTCTATCTCGATTGGATGTTGGGGTCTACTTGATGAACATATACCTACTCAAATTCACACTCTTATACACACGAGACACAAACGCACATACTTACATATATTGGTTTCTCCTGCCGGACTCTAGGAGGCCGGTGTCCTCAGATCTTGACCGGGCCAAACATGCGCACATACACTTACACTACACATACATACACATACACGGCTTCACACAGTCAAACTAACACACATTTAGGTCTGTCTGTACTTTCTTTTATAATTTTTGTTGTTGTTATTCTTAGTGTTTTGATTTTCACAAATTTATACCTAAATTGTACCTAAAATTTCTTGTAATGCTGGTAACACAGTTAGAAAACTCGATTAGTTTTAAGATCCTCAGACCATGACGTAGGTACCCAATAGGGTACTATATACAATAGTATGTAGTCCGTGGAGTGGGGGCCCTGGAGACTTGTATTTACAGGTTCTTTATTGAAACCTATAGCAAGCTCCAGCCTCTCACAATACAGGTTTATTATCGCTCTACCACTGTCCATATAATAACTTAATTTTAAGTACCTAACCTTTTGTGAAGAGGAAATAAAGAATTATTATTATTATTATTAATCCAAAACAAGCAATTATCTTGTTTTGGATTGATTTACAATGTCGAGTAGAAAGTGTAAAAAAAAGTTCTGAACGTTTTTGTTATCGTTTGAAGCGAACGAATAAACAATAAACTCTCGTCACCGCGTTAGGTAGTTAAAAAAAACATTTGACTGCAGGAAGAAATTGTGACGTGAGAAAATATTTCTGCTAACACTTTTAGGAAAGGTAGATTAATTTTTTTTCGGGGTATAAAAAAAATGTTAAATTTTGTAAACTAGTGTTTAATATTGGAAAAATTTAAGATCACAAAAAAATTTATCTTGCGCCAATCGGCGTCGAACCATTCCATCCATCAGAGGAAAACTGGAAACTTAATTTTAAAAAGTCCAGAATTCCCCACGTTTTTGCATAGTGGACTTTTGAACGTGTGGTGAGGATTTTGCGACGACACCACAGTGTCATATTAAAGCGATTAGTTTAGCAGAGTAGTAGGGCTCCAGTGCCATTTTTCTCCCATAGACAGATATATGTCTTTGGCGCATGTTTCCCATGTTTTTCGGCAGTCTGACCTCTGTCTCGCCGGGCCGGCGCCGGAGCGTCTGACGCACGGACGTCACACTGACGTAGACATGCGGGATTTTTATCAATTACTGAGGATATCGACGTAACAAGAGAACGTAGATGGCCATAGATGTGTTGATTGTTTGTGATTTTTGAGAATGAAACTGAGATTTCCCCTATAACCTGAAAAAAGCTATACCTAGGTCCTAGTAAGAATAAGGAATATGTTATTTATTTGCAACTCATACAAATTTATACACATGTTGTAACATAAGGAGTACACATAATCTAATTTCAATAAACACCTTCTCAAAGAAAATTACAATTAAACATTACAAACGAAACAATTGAATAAGAATTAAAAAAAAATATTGGTTCACTATACACAATAAAATTTGTTTATATCACTGTAGATATCAATCATAAAAAACAATGTGAGACCAAAAGGCTACCACTCAGCGCGTGCTGCAGGAGCTCGGGGAGCACTGCAGCGCTGGTCTACTGGCGGCACCTTAGCGTAGAACGTGTCACTGGCTATTGAACTAATTGTAGACTGTTACAAACAATCTACAGATAGCTTAGCTGAGCCATATCAATACCAGTCGGAAGCTTAAGAGTAAATTAGGCACAAACTATTATATATATATATATTTATTTTTGCATTGAGTCCCAAAACCGACTCGTAGCTGGTTGTAAACTGGTTAGAACCACTGCTGGTCTTCCGACAGAGAAAGACACGGGCATTCTCAACGGACATTATGTGTGCTGGGAGGATAAGGGTCGGGTGACATATTAAATTGGTAATGAATTAACACGATCACTGCCCAGCCTCTGCTATGTATAGAGCTACCCGCAGGGCGCGCTACAAACAGTGCTAGAACCACATGTGAGTCGTGGGCAATGAAAGTGTTAGTTTAGTTTAAGAGGCGAACCAAGCGTGTTTGTTTTGTAGTACTCACGGGATTCCCGTGGTTAAAAACTCGAATTCCATAAAATTCTATCTTTTTTCTGTAGTTCCTTCAAAGTGAAAACAGGAAGAACTATTTATAATGTTAAATTTATAAAAATGAACCCCTCTTCGAACCCCATTTTCGACCCCCCTTTTGTATCTTCGAAACGGTTCGACTTGGATGTTTTTTTTTTCACGGTCATGTATGGGATTATAAGTAGCTCTAAAAAGAAAAAAATTACGATATAAAAAAACCATGAAATTGCACTGTTTTGCACATAATTTGGTCGAGATCTTAGGAGCCGCGGTCTATTGGAATGACTTATGTTATGATTCGTAGGTTATTTATTACTAATTACTTAGTTCCTTCAGATAATTTTTTCATAAGTTGTGTAGTTTTCTTGTAAATAAGCAAAAACTCCATTTTTGCACTTGCGCCGTTCCAAAAACGCATGCTCTGTCCCGCTCCTATGAACGCGAAATCCTATGCCTATTCTTTTCACAAAATGGCGCGCATTGCGCCCTCTTAACAATTTCATTGTCCATGACGCACACGTCCAGGCTAAACAAGACTATCGTTGGCGAGAGGTTGTTTGTTAACTACAAACTAGGGATATTTTGGTACCTAATCTAGGAACTACCAAGTTTCTAGATAAGATACCAAGTTTCTAGATAAGATACCAAAATACCCCATGGATTGATTGATTTATTATGACGTTTGTGGCGCCTAGAAAAAGTTTCTGATGATAGTCGACTTTCACAATCGTATGCGGCATCGAAGTCTGACGCAAATACTAGAAAATAGTTGACACAGGCTTTTATGAAACGAATTATAACTTTAATAGCAAACGTAAAGATAGATTATAACTTTATTTATAGACTTATAGACGTATTTACTATTTACCTAGGTCTGACCTAAATAAGTAGGTGTAGGTACTAAAAATAAGCATCAAATTGTCAAAATCACTAAATCTTTTTTAAGTAAATTATTGTGATTGGCTTTTACTAACCATGTAAATGTATTAAAAATTAATAATGCTGGACAATTCACACAGCAATTCACGCAGCCCCAAGCTAAGCAGAGCTTGTGTTATGGATAGGTACTAGATTACTGATATACTTAAGGCAATACATTATTACATAGATAGATATTGTTTTTACTTAAATAGAAAATATCTACAACACCTGGAACAAATATTTGCAAATCTTACAAACATTAGTTCCAAGGCGGGAATCGAACCCGCAACCTCCAGCGTCGCAGGCGGATCCTCGCCCGTCGCACCACATCGGTCGTCAAACAATAAACAATTACCGATAGTGATTCTGTTGGCACAAAACCAGTATTTATATGTTGTTGTCTCCTTTTTTCGATCGAAAAAAAGGAGACAGCAACAATATTAGGCTCGTGAATAAAGCTTCTGGTGCCAACAGAATAACTACCTAAAAGAAAAAAACTACGACGTTCTAGCTCAAAGAATTAGCAAGCTGAAGTGGCAGTGAGCCGGTCATATATCACGAAAAACCGACTGCCGCTGGCAAACATGTTATTGAGTGCAGATCGCGACTCGGCAAAAGTACTGTAGAACGCCCTTCGACCAGGTATGATGACGATCTGGGAAAGACAAAAAAAAAGAAAGGCTGGCAGATGCTGGATGCGGCAAGCTGGAGACAGGAAGCTTTGGCGCTTATTAGGGGACGCCTATGTCCAGCGGTGGACTAGTAGGATGACGATGTTGATGATATGTCTTCTGCTAAAAGTATCTAAGATTTTTCAGTTTGCATCTATAAATAAAAACAAGTTAAAACCCACCCAGCCATCTATCACGCTACTACGTCGTAGCATTTCGTAGCAACTGCTACGCTAACCTCTACAATATAGAGTTGCTATCCCACTGAAGCAGGCTTAGTTGCCTAATTTACCACCATGCATTCTTATCCCATCAGCTGTATCGATAAAAATACCCAAAATTATTAATCTGTGGAAGTTTTGAACGGCCACACAGAGCATACATGCGCGTGGGTGTATTTTGGCGGGTAGGCAGCGCGCATGCGCGGCCTCCGCCGTCCGCAGTCCTGCCACCATTCTTGAGTTGCACACAGCCTTTCGAGGGCCCTACACGTATCGGCCCGCGCGACGCTTAACGACCGTGTACCCAAAAAACCGTGCAAAAATCAAAATATCTAACGCAAAAATAGTGAAAAAGGATCAATCCCCCATCGGAGAAGAGGATAATCCCAATGTAAAGTGCATCAGCGTGCTCAGGGAGGCGTGATACGGTAAACAAATAGGCGCTGTGCCATAGCGATTTTGTGAATGAATTTAAGATGGTGGACGGATTGTGAGAGTAGGTCCGACGGGGTTGTTCGGTTTTATGGTCAGTTGATGGTGGTCGTGTGGTCGCGAGGTGGTGATGCGGGTGTGGTGGAGTGCGTGTGTGCGTGCGATCGAAGCGATGAATGACGATGACGTGGCAGGCTGGGCACACCGCGCCTAATGTCTGTTTGATAACGTTACTTGACTATCGCCACGCCGATCTGCTATTATTTTTAGATTCGATATCGATAGACCGCGACTCGTCACTATGCACATCACGAATCACCGCTTCGCCCAGATTTATGTATCGATTCATGAATGGAACTCTATTTTTACACTTCGCTAAGGTTTTTAGTTGAAACCGAGGCTGTTTGAGCTGGTTTCAGCAATCAATATTGCAACCTTGTGTGAAATTACATGTGAGGCAGTATCTCAATGTCGAAATACCTATGCGTTAAGGTTAAGGATTTTTAGGAATTTTTCGAGGGCCACATATTGTTGTTCGCCATTAAATTTGATCGAAGCTAAAAGAAAATGTAGCTATGGCGCTATGGCGCTCATTAGGGGAGGCCTATGTCCAGCAGTGGACTGATATAGGCTGATGATGATGATGAAAAGAAAATCATGCATGTTAATGTTAAGTACCTACATGCATAACAAACTATTTGGTTCGATATGTATTGATTTGAACAGTACCTACCTAAATAAACAAATATCTACATTTGGTCAAATAATAGAATTAAATTAAAACTAGTATTTACAATTGTAACAATTGAGCTAACTGCAGACTGTTGCAAACTATCTATAGGTAGGTCAACTGATCCATATCAATACCAGTCGGAAGCGTGCCCAAGACATTACATTTGGTTGGTACCTGAGTCATTTTCAAAAAAATTGTACGTAACACAAAAAACGTTACACAAAATAATTTATAAAGAATAGTTCACAATAATGTTTTTTAGACAGAATGTATCGAACTTTGCGTTTTTGGGCATTTTTTTATTTCTCTGGTTGGTTAACTTTTACTCCGATAGAATTTTTTTTTTATGGTTTTCTTTAGTTTTTGTAGCATATTCTTGTTTTTTTTTTTAGTTTCTCAGGAATCTTTTTTTAATTTTTCTCGGTTTTTTCGCTGCCGTTCTGCTGCTGTCATTGGTGTCTAAATAAATACAATATAATTAATGATAAGTAATATAAAAGTTATAAAACTACATAGGTAATTTACTTTCTTTACATTCAAAAAAAGCATGATTAGGCATTTGAAGTCAAGTGGATTTGGGTTCAAATCCGGTCGTGAACCAATGAACTTTTCTTATCGCGGATAAGTTTATGTCTGCTCCAACAGTGACGGAAAATATCGTAAGGAACCCGGCATTCTCTAGGACCAAAAATTCGAATTGTATGTTTCACTAGCTAGCATAAGAAAATAATTTAAAATTAAAAGTACAATAGTATTCATCATAACTGTAAGTAAATTTAACAAACACTGTAGCGTTGTCGGTCTTCATGAAATTGATATTTTTTCCGTATGATGGATTTGATTTTTAGGCTTTTTACCTAAGTGTAAATATTAGTCGTAATTTGTTTTTATTCTTTGATTCTGATAAATACATACATATATTTTATTTTTGTCAATTTATTATTATTTGTACAATTATAAAAAAAATTGTTTAAAAAAAACTGTTAATCGAATAAGAATGTTAAATCTCAATCGGTTTATAATCAGCAAAGGTATCGCGTAATACTTTTAACAAATAGGCAAATCATAACCCCTCTTTTATTCTGAAGTTGGCTAAAATCACGACGGTTTCAGCAATATGTCCACAGCTTTACATTTATTTCTGTGTGTAACGTTACGAAATGTTACACAAAAACACGAAATGTTACACAAATTTCATGGCGACAACACGAGTTTTGATAAACCACAAAAAATAAACTCACTGTAACGGTTAAATTTCATTCGCATTCTCATAAGTATATGGAAATACATAAACACACAAAGTTTTTGAGTTATTTCAAGACACACTTACCAAATAAAATCGACGTTACACATAGGAAAATTTGAACGACAAAAATCGACTGTCACATTCAAATCACTGACGAGAATGAAAAAAGTATGGCGGCATGGTTTTCTCGATAGCTTGGCAGCAAAATACAGTTTTGCCAGTGCTCATTAAATTAAGACTACGTTTAAATATAAATTATAAGTACGTCTTTTCGTCGTTACAAAAAGGCGTTACACAAAAAACAAAAAAAGGGGACATAGGTTTAAAATCAAATTTTCTGTGCTTAAACTAAACGTTTTAAAGCAATTTTCTTTTCTTTCTGTAGAACAGTTTATTAACTAATATCCCCTTTAATAAATCTAATAATATATCAACGTAATAAGCGTTAGTTGATGTTTTTGTTATCAAAAGCCCATGTGGGACACAACGGAATTGTATGGAAAAGGAAACGAAACCGAAAACTCATTATTTTTATTTATTTTTAAAAAATAGATTTAATTGAACGTGAAAGATTTAAAGGATTTAAATTAACGAGAAATACTCTAAATAATATTTAGAACATATCAAATCTGTGACATTGACAACCAGTTCATAATAATTTCTTGATTTACAGGCGGGACAAAACATTTTTGGAGTAAAGTACAATTTTTTTGCAAATGACTCACCTACCTACTTCATTTATTGTACGAAAGGTGATGCGAGTTTTCGGTTTTCATTATCATTCAACGGTTATGTTCCTAATCATTCATTTGTTTCCATAGAACCTCAGAAACCGGCAAAACAACAAAATTCGAAACAAAAAGTGTTCCAAATTCAAACCGAGTGCAATGACTACAAGCTATTGTGATTGGTGAAAAGAACCATCGACTAGTGTTCGAAGTTTAAACTGTAGGAAAGAACTGTTTCAAATGATGCGGAAGTCAAGACTGCGGATGCGGAATGCCAAATGACAGGAACTGTATCAAGCTTACAAGCTGACTCTACCAAATGATAAAGGTAATTTAGAAATTAATTATTTATTATTTTACAGCTGTTTCATTAGATGGAAATGCTGCCAGAGCGCCGATACAGACTATAAAATGTATGGTTTTATAGCCATAGTAGGTAAACAATGGTTTCTTCTATGTATTTTTAACAAAACTGCGATAGTTGTTAACCGATTTTCATGTAGATACGGTATAAATATTTCAAGATGGTCCCCTGCATAAAATTACTTTTGCTCGGCATTTACTACATTTTTTTTTATGCTGGAAAACCACACAGCATTATCTAGCCCCAAACTAAGCAGAGCTTGTGTAATGGGTACTAGATTTGTTAGAATACATAGATAAATATTCATTTTACTATACATAGGAAACACCTAGGGCCGAAACCAATATCAGCAGATTGCACAAAAAAATATAAGCTAAAGGTGGGGTTAGAACCCGCAACCACCTACGTCACAGGCTTCGTCAGCCACGCCACAGAGGTCGTCAGAATCATTGTAATCATTCTGATGTATTCCTAACAGCTCACGTAAGACGCGCCTATTCCCAGCCTCTCACGAAACACAAACGTCCCACGAATAGTATTAATAACGTCTCACGATAGTCGGTGCATCGTGTTTTACAATCTACAATCTACACCATCTAACGCGTATTTTCTGAGTTGAGCAACTTGAGTTGAGCAATGGGGAACAAAATAAGTTTGATAAGAAAGGGTCCCGTTGCGCAATTCGCTCAACTGAGCTGCACAAAAGGGAACTCGCGAATAAATTTCGTACAAAATAAAAGCTACCACGCACCGTAATTATAAAAAAATTACATTTGCATATTACTTTCCTTTTAGACGCGGTTGCTCTTCACCCGGAAAATGAACAAAGTTACCTGCTGGCTGCTTGTAACTGAGTTAGCGGGTGAAAATGAGACCCGTACACCTCACACTGGGAAACACTTTTAATACACGACTGATCAAAAATAAAGTATATTCTAAGGTTATTTTCGCGAGAACTCATAATAAAACACTGTTTTAACCGGATTGATCGTGTATATTTGCAAATTCAAATTACTTGTAAAGACAAATGTCACCTCAGTCTGCCTGTGACCATGGAAGCTGAAAAGCCTCCGAAACGTCAGGTTATAAACAAAATATAAAATGTACGCGATCAATCCGGTTAAAACAGTGTTTTATCAAAAATAAAGTATTACACATACTTTATAATATATATACTTACTTAAGTGAGCCGCTATGTGAGTTGGTACGGAAAAACCTTATTAATACGTCTACCAGCTCATCAGAACGCGCTCGTTTACTTGCCGTTTCCGAGTGGGAATCAGGACTTTGGTTATATGTTTTGCCTTCTAAAAATCTAGGTACCCTTTTAGACAATAACACATTTCGGGTGGCCACCTCTTTGCGTTTAGGTTCTCCCTGTCTAGTTGCACACCGTTGCCAGTGCGGTGAAACCGTTGATAAGTTCGGTCACCATGCACTGGCATGTGTCTCTAGTGCAGGACGTGTGTCCCGTCATAGTTCAATTAATGACATCATCCGTCGGGCTTTTACCAGCGTCAGTATGGCAGCTACTCTCGAACCACGTGGCCTAATGCGAGATGATGGTAAAAGGCCTGACGGTATGACTCTGATTCCTTGGAAAATGGGTCGGCCTTTAGTTTGGGATGCCACTTGTGTAGATACCCTAGCACCTTCTCATCTTGCAGGGACATCAGTAAGGGCCGGCTCCGCAGCAACATCAGCGGAGTCCCTCAAACGGCGGAAATACGCTAATCTTGACCGAGGTTACCTATTCGAGCCGTTTGGGGTGGAAACCCTAGGTCCTTGGGGTCCTGGGGCACATGGAATACACAAAGATCTAGCAAAACTCCTAATAGAGTCCACAGGTGATCGGAATGCTGGCTTTTATTTCGGTCAACGAATTAGCATTGCCATTCAACGTGGCAATGCTGCCAGCATTCTGGGCACTTTGCCTTCTGGTGACGGCTTAGATTTTTAGAAAATAGATTTAAGTGTAAATATTAGTTGTAATTATTATTGTATTTTCTTTAGTAATAAAAGTACTTACTTAATATTTATATACTTACTTAATTATTTGATGTCGAAAAAAAAAGTTCTATGTTCGACTGTATTATAATGAAAATTAAAATGTTTATTTTTTTTTGTGTTTTTGAAAAACACAAAAAAAGTACAAAGTTTTGGGCAGCTCTGCCTTCTTTTTTAGTTATAATAACTAAAAACTTACAGAATGCAGCGTTTTCCACATTGTTTGTAGTTTCAACAATGTGGAAAACGCTGCCTTCCGTAAGTTTTTAGTTATTATAACTAAAAAAAGAAGGCAGAGCTGCCCAATGCTTATTTTATGCACAAAGGTCGGTTAAAAGTAGATATAGCATAATCCGAGGCTATACGGTAAACCGGTGCGTGGTGACAAAAAGCCGGGCCAAAGCTCTGTCAGTCTGTTTGATAAATATCAAAGGGTTTCTTAAGAATGGATAAAAAAGCTTGGGTTCTGGCTTTGCTCCAACTCGAAAAATAACAACTAACAGGCTAAAGGTTTCGTCGCTTCTTTAGTGTAAATAACAAAGCGACAGAAATCTCAATCCGTGACAAAGTTTAATTTCAGGAATTTGCCTATGTATTATATATCCCATCCCACTTATATTATAAATGTCAAAGTTTGAATGGATGGATAGATAGATGGATGGATGTTTGTTACTCAATCACGCCAGAACGGCTCAACGGATCTGAATGAAATTTGGCACAGAGATAGATTATAGTCTAGAATAGTACATAGGCTACTTTTTATCCCGGAATTCTCACGGGAACGGGAACTTCGCGGGTGAAACCGCAAGGCGCTGCTAGTATGGAAATAAATATTCTTTAATTTGATTTGATTTATGATTTAACTTAATCACAAAACTGCTACTTTTAATCCTTTATATCAAATCCCATAAAATAGAAATAACCTTTAAACGTTACCATAGAAAGAACCAGGCAAATGCCCTGGTAGACATGGGAGTGTATGGAGAAAAAAGGAAGAAAGCCTTTAAGGCGATATAGGTTCGTATTTTCGAGACAAGGACGAACGAACGCCGCGCGGTGAAGGCGAGAAAGGGATGCAAGAGCCGGCCGGCGCGCAATTTCACTGGTTTTTATGTCTAAATTTGTTGTTGCTTTGAAATAATACTCGTTTGCAAAAAATAAAACCATAATCGTCTAAAGTATTTAGTTAAGCATTTTTTAGACGACATTTCATTAAAATTATGTTGAATAACTAGCAAATGAAACTGGTTTTCCGTAGTAAAAATGAAAATTTAGAGGAAACTTTGCGATTTTTTTGTATCGAGTCAATCGTGTTTCGGCTCCCTTAACTTACTAACAAAATCCTTAAGTTTTGATGCTCATAAAAAAATATTTAAAAAAATGTGTTTTATTGCCTTAAAATTGATTTTTCGTACAGTCAAAACGTGATTTTGGGACTCACTTCACCTTAAGAAAGCTTTTAAAATCGCGATCATGCAAAACGCATCAAAGAGACACCATTAAAAGGATATAAAGGAGGGATTTTAAAAGGGCCTGAATTCTCAACGGAAAGACAAACAAGCGCTGAAAGGATTTCATGGTAAAGGCTTTTTTCATGACTTAAGTACCTATGAAAATGGTGAAACAAAAGATGAAAGCTTTTAAACTTTTATAGTTCCAGAGATTCTAGTAGCCTTCGTTATACTTACTTGCTTGTATACTAGGGTATACATAGTTCTATTAAAGTTCAGTATTTTTCAAGCTAAGCTCGAGTAACTTCTAATAACAGTCGCCGAAAACAATAAATAAAACCGTCGTCACCGAAACAAAGCAAAACTTACGGAAGACGGTCGTCCAATATCTATCAGACGTCCATTTCGGATGGACGTCGATATAAAAATGAAAGTAATGAACGGAACGGAGTAAACACTTGGCGAGTTTGTCTGAGAGCGAGAGAGAGAAAAGTCTTCACTGAAATCTCGCCATAATCCCTATTGGGGCGAGATTTCAGTGAAGATTTCATTCTATATTAGAAAAATATATTTATTAAATAGCTTAGGCACCAAGCAGTCGACAAAATATATTCGTTTCAGTCCATAAAATTACAAAAAAAAACACGATTCAGTTTTCAGTTTTTTTAACACCATAAATTGTAGATGCAATGAGGTTATGTCATACGGCTGTGTAGGCAAACTAAAAAGTATCAAATGTCATCAGCAACATCAGCGCATTTGTTCAGGTCTCCCATTCAACTGACGTCATGACCACAGTGCAATACGAGTCATATGACGGAGGAGTCGCGGCGAAAGGCAAGCGGCGCCGTAAAGAAGTTGAAGATGAAGTTGTTACGTCATCAGCAACGGCAGAGCATTTTCGATCACGTGCTCGAACATAAAAAAAAATTTAATTTAAATTCTCTTTTTTGCCTTAAATAGGCACATTTTTTAATGAAAGCCATCAAAATACGCTTTTTTACGGTATCACTGACTATGACTGATGATAACAATTTGGAACTTATTTTCAATGTAGTCAAATAGCCTTTTTAGGGGTTAAACTAACCCTTAACAACTCTTTGAAGCTTATTGCAAGTCAAAAAGAATATTGAAACCAAATATGAAGCCCAACAAATCGGCACAAAATTGGAGTTGCCAAACCTTACCGCTTGGAAGTTTGGCAGGCTGCTCCGCACCAAATGACCTATGAAATGGAATTGCATTGTTACGCGGAGGAATGGGGAGATATAGCGAGAGTAAGCCTCCGAGGGAAAATGCCAACAGAAACAAGTGTTTATTTTAAAAAACTAAGAACTGACATCCAATTCCTTTAGATTTAGGCCCCTAGCTTTCTCAGTCATCGATTTGTGCTTGAGTAACGCTTTTCTGTGGCATAAACGTCACACGTCATAGTTCGGCAATATCTACAGGGTTATTGGCAAATTAGTGACAATACGTGAACTGCAGGTTCAGCCCATCAACACAAACACGTTTGTGAAGATGCCAGATCTGAATTCTTAATTTTGGTATTGGTAATGGGTACCCCCCGCAATTCAATAATCGTTCGTTAGAGAGGTTTCATTTGAAACTCAACTTGAAAACAGCGCTGCCCTGAATTAATAGAAGATATGAGAGTGAAAGATTGGTCTTAAGTAACTCGTTGGCTTCCAGGAAAAAATGTTTTTTCATTTAGTATCAGAGGTGACATTTTTTTTTTTTAGAATTTAGACTTGGCGCCTTCACGAACGTGTTTGAGATGATGGGCAGGACCTGCAGTTCACGTATTGTCACTAATTTACCAATAACCCTGTATATTTTAATAGATCTATTATGCATAGATCTATTATAATAGAAATATGGTTTTCCTTAACGTTAGCATCAAGCAATGTTAAGTTATACATTGGAGAATATATAATTTTTTGTATGGATAACTTACACATAGGGGTTCCAAGACATCGTTCAAGATTAACCTATGAGTACCTATAACCTAACCTATGTAACTTTATTAAATCGAAAAAAGAACGTCAAAAGTACATATCTCTTGGTATGAGCCCTATAATTTTAAACTAAGTTTTTTTTCATTACGGATGTAAGCGGGTTAACTACGAACCTTATTTGTGTTGGAAGAACACCAACGTTTCATCCCTTAACGAGGGACTTCTTCAGGGTTAAGTTTATGTTTTTTTATTATTTTGTTTAATATGGACATTATATTTTTACCTCGCATTAAAATTAATGAATGAGTTATTTGAGTTTGTAATAACAAAAATACAAATCACGAAATATCGATATCTGTAGTCACAGTATAGAAAAGTTTGACGCCGGCCAGAGTATTTTGATTTTCAGCAAAATAGTCTATAACTTAGAAACCATTGGAGATAGACCTACCATTTTGTGGTTTTTCTGGGGTTTCATGAACCCACCTGTAGGTACTCCGTTTTCGGCTTGACGTTGAGTTTCGGGACACACTGTATATCAATGTAGCATTGACACAATACAATACACTTGTCAAACTGCTTATTTTGTAAGCCTAAAGACATAAAGTTACTGAATTTTGAGTTTTTGAATTTGGAATTGTCATGAAGACCCAGAAAAACCCCTGGTACCTACAGGTACTCCGTTTTCGGCTTGACGTTGAGTTTTGGGACACACTGTATATCAATGTAACATTGACACAATACAATACACTTGTCAAAGTGCTTATTTTGTAAGCCTAAACACATAAAGTTACTGAATTTTGAGTTTTTGAATTTGGAATTGTCATGAAGACCCAGAAAACCCCTGGTACCTACAGGTACTCCGTTTTCGGCTTGACGTTGAGTTTTGGGACACACTGTATATCAATGTAGGTAACATTGACACAATACAATACACTTGTCAAAGTCCTTATTTTGTAAGCCTAAAGAAATAAAGTTACTGAATTTTGAGTTTTTGAATTTGGAATTGTCAAGCATGTCCCTAAAACAGCTATTTCCCTCCTTGATGAAAACAGAAATTGTATTTATTCTTATATACAGAACTAGATACATATATGTATTTAACGTAGTAGGTAATCGTACTTTATTAATAAATTTGTATTGAGGTAAATGCCAGTTGGGAATAGAGCTCTGACTCGCATAGACAAAAGGATAAATAAAAAAATAAAAAGAATAAATAAAGAATTAATGTTTTATTTTTATTATTTTATTATTATTAAAAGGCGCATTACAAGATCAATTAGGAGGTTCCACGTACAGGTCTGCTTAGCACATTCACTGCGAGTGCCACTGAGAGTGTTATAATATAATATTACAGTCAATACAGAAAGTTCACTAACTGCATATCGGCGCAGAAAATAAAAAAAAACGTATTAATTCGTGTTCCGCTCGTATTCGCTAAAGCATGCGAAAACTTCGTCGTACCGAGCGAAACCTACTATACTGTAAAACTCTTCATTTCGTAAAACTTTTGCCAAGCGTTTTTAATTCATACCGCAGAGCAGTTACAACACAAATTCGGCTGTCACAGCTGCCTCGGCTTGCTTGGCTCCGGGCCGAGCGTTCGACCTTATTACACGAACTAAGTTACGGCCGCGAGGTAGGTACCTATACCTACTTAACTAGGTACTTTAATATTGATAAAAACTTACTTTTAACACTTTGGAGCGCTTTACATCCAACACCGCTACCCCACAAAACAAAATTCAAACATGGGACTTGTAATTTTTTTTTGATGCTTACTTTTATATTGACAGTCAGATGACGGACAGCGCGCGGTCCACTCGCTTGAAGCTTGCAGTTGGTAAGCATTACGTCATTGAAAATGTATTTAAAGAGTATGAGAAGCCCATATAAATCTACACTGATGTTATAAAGAGGAAAGATTTGTATTTTTGTATGTAACGAATAAACTTAAAAACTACTGGACCGATTTAAAAAATTCTTTTGCAAAAGAAGAAGAAGGAACCTTCTCAAATTAATCGTCCAACCACTTTTGTTTCAGTTCCATCTGGTTCCATAACATGCTCGGATAATTAAGAGGCTATTTTGATCGTTCAGTAAGTTTTCACTTACCCGTTTTATCTACCTACATACAACGTTTTGGCAGGCTTCCTATCAACAATAGGATAATTAGCAGATAGCGCTTGCGGTCCCATTTAGGCATTGTCACCGGTGACGTCAGACCCATGCCAGCTCGGGTGGAAAGGTCACGGAACGGAACGGAATCGGAAGAGCCGCATCAAAATAGAAGATAGAAAATACTCTATTGCACTTAGAAATAATATACAAAAGAATACCGTAATCGTTTAGCTAAAGATTCCTAGGATATTGCTAGGATATGCTTTTCATTTGAGAATATAATCATTGGCACCCAACACGGGGCACTGATATGCTCCGTGTTGGGTGACAATAATATGCCCCGTGTTGGGTACACTGATGCTCCGTGTTGGGTGACAATCATATGCCCCGTGTTGGGTGCACTGCCCCGTGTAGGGTGCCAATGACAATGATAATGAAATGTAAACGTAAGTACGCTAAAAAAATATACTAGGTATTTATTTATTTTATCTTTTTATCAAACTCTCAAACTCTTGTCAATATACCTAGGTACTTACTAAGCAAGCTTGCTAATGTAAATAAGACCTTACTGAAACTTCAACACCTTGATGAGATCACGGTGTTTAAACCAAAAAAGGTATTACTTGTATATATCCACACTGCACTGTTCCACAGCTGGGCAAAAGCTTCACTTCCCTCGCACAAGTTGACAAAACAAAAGCAGACCGTGCGATGACGTGTGAAAGTAAAACTCTTCAGCAAAACATTCAGAACGAGATAAAATAGATGCAATTTTTGTAAAGTACGCGTTCTTGAAATATACAGAAAATAACGAGAAACAAATACACAGCAAGGGCAAGTAAAAGTTGCCCCAGCCAGCCGGTGACATCGCATGCGATGAGTTATGCCTTCCAGCAATGATTCAAGGCTGTCTAAAATAAGACTTTATTGCCAAATCCTCACGACAATTTTAGCTGTATTCTAAACTAGCGGCCCGCCGCGGTTTCGTACAGAAAGAGGCGCTCATTGACAGGCAGCCCCAAACATCCAATAATCCAAACATAGCTGTAACCGCCAACAGTAGACGAACCTTCTCTTGTTTATAGTTTTGCGATCCCACTGACTGAGTACACACTTTCTATAGCTGGAGCTGGACGTGAAAGGTGAAGATGGCGTGGAATGGAAAGACTGATCTTGAGAAGAGTTTCTTTATTTCTTTGCTGCATTACTGGACTGCTATATACTGTTCGTTTACTATTGACTGTTCACTGTTTACGTTGTTGATGTTTCCTTGACTGCATTTTGAGAAAGACTGAGTTTTGCTTCTGCAAGCGAGCCTATTTATACCAAAATCAACCCTATACATTTCCAAAATTAGAAAGAAAGAGTTTGAATAAACAATAGACGCTCAATGGTACATTTGTTTTTAGTCTTTTCGAATTTCGAAGGCGCGGCCTGCCAGCATCTATGGCGTGGTATTTCAACCCCTTTGGACGTTTTAAAAGTAAACTTTTCTAAGAAGGATTCGTTATACTATTTCCATTAAAATATTAAGACGTTGTCCTGTACAATAGTGTCTTTTTTATATGAAAAGTATCAGTTTTTGTAAAAAAAATGGATCAATAAAGAAATACAATACAATCCGAATATCCAATCATCCGAACCTTTATAATAAAAGTGTGGTGCGACGTGAAAACTGCATCAAAATACGCTGCACAGTTAAAAATCAGCCGACAGACAGACATGCAAATCGGATTTGCTATGAGATTGGATTTAAAAGCATGCGGGTCAAGTATCCGAGACTTCTGAAAGGTATTCAAATATCTCGGTTGAAAATTCCAACGAGCAAAATATATTTTAATAATAGTAATTTGAGGAACATTACTTTACTCCAGTTCTCTCGAGGTTCCGGTATCAGATATCCTGTCTTTGGTTTGGAGTGCACCGAGACTATGGTCTTATGTCTTCTTACTAAAAATACAAGTTTATCTTAAACTCTAACTAGATAATCTTATATTTCAAGACTAAGCCAAGCTGTTACGTCCTCTACAAAAATTCAAAATTCAATAACTCTATTTCTTTAGGCTTACAAAATAAGCACTTAGACAAGTCAAACTTTATACATAAACAGCTTAATAATAGTAATTATTATCAAATAAGAAACAAAATGTTATTGATTTTGTTCGCTTCAATCAATCAATACAATCTAGATTAAAAAGTTCTCTAACTCAAAAAATAACTAACAGGCTACTCGTCTTTTTAAGGTTCCGTACTCAAAGGGTGAAAACGGGACCCTGTTACTAAGCCTTCGTTGTCCGTCCGTTTGTACATCTGCGAGCTGTATCTCATGCATGACCCGTTAAAGTTAGACTGTGGAAATTTTAACGGAATATGTATATATTTTGCCGTTGTAACAACAAACAATATGTAAATAAAATCAATATTTATGTTAAAGGGGGCTCCTATACAGAAAAACGTAATTTTTCTTGGCTATTTTTGCTCTATTTTTGTCGAAGCTATATGCTAGCATTAGACTATGATGTAAACAAAACATTAATCATAAACAAATTACTGAATTACTAAATAACATTCCATGTTGTAATGTAAGTAAAATAAAATAAATTTTAAATCAGAATTTCCTGTCAAATTCTCCGTCTAAGGATTTCTTACTTAGTCTGAGGTCAAATTATAGATATTTTAAAAAGTTACTTTTATAAAACAGCCACTTCAATGGTAGAGACATGATGTCGTTGATTGGTCTATCGTGTCGTCTTCTTTCTGTCAATCACGTGTATTTTTAAATTATTTACCTGTTCTAAGAAAGCCGCAACCTCGGATTGTCTATCCCAGTCACGTGTACCAGCCGGATTCGTGTTGGCTGACGTCACTGCATTGATTTCGCATCGGCGCGGCAGCCCTTTAAACCTATCTTTGTCTTCTATTTATATCCTCCATGTGAATGCATTCACACTCGCACAGGTTTTAGAAGAGATGAAAAACCAATGGACGATGTTCTCAGAGACAAAGAAATGACTGTTTCTTTTGTGTTTTGTTTTATAGTGTTAAAACAAAGCTTCGTCTTGCCTCTACAAACATGCCTGTCTGTCTACCGACCTGTCTGTCTACAGTTTACTTATACCGTGGTTGATCTTTATCTATAGTAATACCAAAACTTAAGTTTGTTTCTTTTAGGTTTTCTATTGTATAGGTTTGTTTAAATAATGGTCGTCTGGTAGATATCCGCAAGGGATAAGACCGCCAATTGCAGGACACAGTAGTTAGTTTTTAAGAATTTCCTGTATTTACTAGGTATACTGTAACTTAAATATCCTTAGATCCTTTAATTTAGTAAACAATTTTTATCAGACAGATTTAATTCTTCAACCCCTTCGATAAAAGTAAAAAAAGGTCCTTTTTTACTTTTATCGAAGACACTTAAATTCATATTTATTTATTGGAAAACCAGAACATTTTGTATAATACATTTGGCTTAGGCACCTACTCGTTATTTGCGTGCGCAAAATGTATAATAGATCATTATTGATTACTTTACTTTTTAATAGTAATACTAGTTCCTGCCGCGTCTTCGCACGCGCTGTTGCTATGGATGATTTACATCCCATGGGAAATTTGGAGATAAACAGTAGCTTTTATGTTATATTTTATTCCAGGCCACCTGTATGCAAATTTCAGCTCAAACTATTCACTAGTATTAGCGTGATGAGGTAACAAACATCCAAGCATCCATCCAAACTTTTGCCTTTATAATAATAGTGTGATCTTCAAGACTATCTTTTCTGGGATATCTTATTTTGTACCTACAGTTCAGTTGCTTTATTCATAACGTTTTGTGTATTAGGCTTTATTCATAACGTTTTGGGTGTTGGTTATTGTAAGCCCTCAAGCACTTTTAAAATGTAGAAAATCTTATGAACTTTCGCCAAACTAAAAGCGCAATAACGTTTACCGCATAAACTATATTATCAAGTAGAAATTGACCCAAATAACGGTAAGGTACAGCGAAACTTGAGCTATTTGCTATTCTGGGCCGCGTCCAAATATTCGCAGCCAGTGATTTACATCAACTGCAAAACAACTGTTTAATGACAATTTAGTGCTTCTTTACAACCAATGGATATGGAAAATGCCTAAAATAAGAACCAAAAAGCAATGAGCAATTCTTCAAGATAAAAGTAAGACTATTAACTTATCTTCTAGGTTTTTGAGATACTTAGTCGGTCACATCGTCACTCACCATCAGGTGAGATTGTGGTCAAACGAAGGACTGTTCACGACAAAAATAATGTGTACCTACAAAAAGAAACGTTTATTTCTAAAAATATGTGTTACAATGCAGTTGGAACTACAATGTAGCTGTGTACAGGAGAACAGTATCTTCACCTAAGAATTTGATTTGACATAATTTTATTGTCTTTTGTTTGATTTACCGAAAGCTAGTTGGAAGTAAAATTGTTTAAATTTATGGTATTTAGTCCTTCAGCACCATAAAGGTATAATAACGCATACCGGGCCTTTATGAAGCTGCCAAGACGCTGCAGTGTGTCGACCATGTTTTTCTGATACGGGAGTACCCGACTTCTTCGCTATAAGACGGACAAGGATAGCAGCCCTCTGACTGAAGTCGACTAAGTCGCTCCAACAACACCATCCTTTGTTTCTGACTGTCTGACCAATTTCATATACAAGCAATGGATTACTGTCTATGTAGACAGTAATCCAGTATTTTAACTGTTTTTTGTGTGTTGTTAGCGTAACTAATGTTAGTTTTTATATTTTCTACTTGCTGCTGCCCGTGGCTTTGCCTGCGCTTTTCAAGTAGCCTTTGTCCGTCTCCGGGATATCATTTACCTCCCTGCCAAATTTCATTGAGATCCGTTCAGCCGTTTAGGCGTAAAAATGTAACAGACAGACAGATAGATATACAGAGTTACTTTCGTATTTAAAATATTGGTATGGATTGTGTGTGCTATATTTTTGTCTGTGTTAAGGTTTTTTTTTGGCAGCATTATAAGTAGGTACTGATTTAATTAATATTTACTTGGCGTCCAACATGGGGCAAAATTTGCTTCTTTTAAAAACGGTAAAAGGTACGGCTGTCGATTCAGCTACTTCACAATCGAACGTTCGAAGGAAGCTTACGAGCAATGAAACTTTAATTTCCCTCAGCGATCTGAAATCGATAAATGTTAGGTGAAAGAACTCCGCGACACGTCTGGAGCCAAAACTTCAATGGAACCAAAAATAAACTGATCCACTTTAGATTTTGCATGCTGATTATTTTCAACAAACACGTGAAACAATAAATAAAATGGCGACGTTCTAAAAACGTCACATGTGCAAGACTGTTATGCAGTCCACCATCCAATGGGGTCGTCGCAATGCGCGTGGGGGCCTCTCATTGGTCGGCCGGGACGAGCTCAGTTCGTTCAACTTTCCAATCTGCAAAATGCTGCAGGAGTTGTCAAGAAATATTACTTTGCAAGTTTTGCAACAAAGTTTATTAAGCAAGTCTTTGTTTGGATATTAATATAGATTATATACTTTGATACTTTGTGACAAAACTCCATAAAAATAAATAAAGATAATAAAAAAAAAATAAGTTATATTTTAATACTCAAAGCACCTCCACGTCATCAACTCTCAAACTTTTTCTCCGCTTCTCCGAGGAATGGAGTTGGCTGAGGTCAACTTGACTTTAGCTTGTGAGAGGCAAAAGAGAGAGAAAGGAAAATTCTGATTCAAGATTCTTTCTTGCGAGGCATTTTTTGCATCTGCTAAAGCACTGTAAGGTTCATATCTGACGTAAAATACGTCGAGCGTATCATCGGTCGCGTCTATTCGCACTAACGTATCATCGGTTGAGTGTGAACGGTAAAGTGTTTTTCTATACATTTGTCTGTTCTGGCGTTAGGCGACCGATAATACGCGACGCATGTTCCGTCTGATATGAACCTTCCTTAAGGTGCAAGGTGGCCAAAGATGAGCCTATAGAAATAGAAATACTTTGATAAGCCATCATATAAAAACCATGTAGGTACATATTTGTACTTAAAACTATTAAAAGATACCTACTTATATTGACGTAATGATCATTTGGCGTATTGGTCATTTCACGTATTGGTTATTTTGCGTTTGGTCACTTTGCGTATTCATGATGTTATTTCCATTGGTCATTTTGCGATTAGTCATTTTATTCATGATGCTTTTTTCATTGGTCATTATGCGTATTAGTCAATGTGCGTCTAAACGCTTATAGATACAGTAAAAAACAAAAACTTTATAAAACAGGTAAAAACATTCCAACAATTATAGTGAAAATATACTATAGGTACTTACGTATCATGAAAACTTGAATTTACAATTTCAAGTTTTTAATATAAGCGACCTTCTCCTTGTTTAATATCTGAAAAAGATGTAAAGGCACGTTCATAGTGAAAACACGTGTAAGAAATATTGAAAAGATGTAGGTACCATAAGCGCGTGTTGGCATCTTATGTATAGTAAATTGCTTCCGTAGACTGAAAGCAAGCACTGGTAAACGGCGCCATTAGCTTCAAAATGCAAAAGTAAAGTGCATTTTAAAGATATTAAACACAAAAAATAATTATGGAGCTCAACATAGGGGTGGTTCTTATTTAAAATTTCTAGTTATATTTGTAACCTACGAAATCTTTATTAACAAAGAAAATTACAATCAAATAATGAATTTAAATTAAAACTAGTATTTACAATTGAAACAATTGAGCTAACTGCAGACTGTTGCAAACAATCTACAGGTAGCTCAACTGACCCATATCAATACCAGTCGGAAGCGTGCCCAAGACGCTGTAACCTACTTATTATACAGGGTGATTTTTTATGAAGTGCACTTATGGAATTGGGTGAAACTACACCCAATTTTATCGAGGGAAAAAATTATAGAATTAATATATTTTTAGTTACTATTTGTTAGTACC
This sequence comes from Eupithecia exiguata, assembly GCA_947086465.1. Classification (NCBI taxonomy): domain Eukaryota; kingdom Metazoa; phylum Arthropoda; class Insecta; order Lepidoptera; family Geometridae; genus Eupithecia; species Eupithecia exiguata. Next base: position 9,880,902 of record OX352244.1, read on the forward strand.
TTAGTCTTTAATAATAATATTATAGGAAATATTTGTTTGTTTGTTTGAATTGAATATGCTCCGAATCTACTGAACCGATTTGAAAAAATTCTTTCACCATTAGAATCCTACATTATCCCTGATAAACATAGGCTATAGAATATACCCGTGCGAAGCCGGGGCGGACTGCTAGTACTAAAATAAAAGGTTTGGGCAACCTCAGCGCCGAGACCGAAATCAATATGATTGTTTGTGTGTACTTACCTACTTCTTATTACGGCATCTGCAAGCCATCTGCGCAAAATAGGTCGCTCGCGGAATCACGGACTGCACAAAATGTTGCTTTAATATTCCGGAAGGATTTAATATCGCTACATTTCCTTGTGCCTATGGTTGCCTGGTACCTACACACAAGTTAAATGGAAATAACTTATGTACATTTTTGTCTCTGGTAACCATTTTTGCTGCCTTTGCAATAGATCTTATTGGATTTACCAATTCCATAGATAATAGATAAGAAAAATAATGCTGGACGATTCACATATCATTATCTAGCCCCAAGCTAACCAGAGCTTGTTATGGGTACTAGATAACTGATATACATAATACAATACATTACATAAATAGATACATTTTTTACTATACATAGAAAACGACCAGAACACCCTGAACAAATATTTGCAGATCGTACAAACATTTGTCCCGAGGCGGGAATCGAACCCGCAACCTACTGCATCGCAGGTAGACCTTCGCCCACCGCGCCACAGAGGTCGTCATTTATTCTTTCATTTAAATATCGTTCTATAAAATATATTATTTGTAGGTAGATGATGGTGTGTGGATTGGACCAGGATTATTTATTTATTTATCAAATAGCTAAAATGCCCGTTTACGACGAAACATAGAGAAAAGTCATAAAAGGAGTTATGACCTCGATTTACATAAAAACAAAAACAACATAAATAATTATTATAATTTTGTTTTTTAATGGAATATCTTTCAATTTTTTTCTCAAGCCTTCACTGGGGGTACAAATGTTTGTAAACAACTCATAACAGAATAAACTAAAATACTTACTCATTTTAGACCGGTATCTTTTAAAGTACCTTTTTAAAAGTTGAATATTCATACAAACACATCCCAAAACAGACCTCAATGAAATTGAATTTAATATTTCTTGCACAGCCATTTCAAATGGGCTTACAATGACCATGGTCCGGGTGGATACCATTCAGCTAACTGTGTTTTGAACGGCTTTCCAAATTGAACTTTCATGTCTGAAATGCGGATGGATGCAAAATGGAAAAGTAATAAAACTGTCCAAGCGCGTGTCGGCTTTTAACTTCGTAATACAGTGTGTTTTTTTTATTAGGACAAGGGTAATAATTAACTCTACACATACTTTAATATTATTTATTAACTATACTAAAGAGTAATAAGAAAATGTATGTAAAGTCACACTTTCTTAGGTTACATCAGCTCTTTTTTACAGAAAATCATTTTGTTTTAACAAAAGCCTAAAGTTTTTAGTCAAGCGTGAGTAACAACTAAAAAAATTGTGACGATAGGTACGTTTCTTTTTTGATATCGATCGACTCAGTCTCGTGTAAGCTGAATGATTTTTATGAAGCGGCTCATTTTACGCGACTCAAAGCTCAAAAATTTACGCTCGATTGGCCTCAGCCTTAATTCCTTTCCTGAAAATCCCCCCTAAGATAGAAAACTGGAATATAAAAAAAAGCAACTGTCCAGAATACCTCCTTGAAGATTCCACTCAAGGGGGAAACTGGAATAAGACCGTAACATTAGATACGCTAAGTATAGTATAGATTTCTACTTAGACGGTCTGTTGCTCCTAACTTCATGAGTAGCCAATAGCCTTCATAACTTAGTTATTTACTAAGTTGAACTCATACAACCTTTAAATAGGTTATCGGGCGCAGCCTAGATATTGCATTTAATAGGGCTGCTCCCAGGAAACACTCTCACCTACCTAGTATACAGGGTGATTTTTTTAAAGACGAGGCAGTAAGATGATTTCTATCTTATACTGCCCCATCTATAGTCAATCTTATATAAAACCGTAAAAGCACCTGTCCAAAACACAAGAAACTAAAAATTCAAAGTGCTTTATTTCTTTTAGACCTTACAGGACTCTTGGACACGTCACAAAATTCAAATTACATGTGAAAACTAGGGAATAAAGTAATCACTTAGATATTTTGTTCACTTCAACCTTTCTACGGTAAAGTAAAGAAGCGAACAAGAAACCATTAGGTTTTTAGTTTTCGAGTTTTAGCAAAACTCGTCCCAAGCTTTTTTATCCTCTTGATAATCTGGTATATACAATACAATACAAAAATGCTTTATTGTACACCATAAAATAACATTACAAAGAGACATCACATAAGATAAGTACAATGGGTGGCCTTATCGCTAAGAAGCGATCTCTTCCAGGCAACCTTTGGATGGAAAGAATTGTGAATTGTATTTACAGTTAGTCTTTTTGCAAAGGATATCTTTGACAATTTGTTTGAATTTATTCATTGATAAATTTTTGCTTCTCACCAGGAGTTTTGTTGAAGAAGCGTATACTTTGCCCTTTAAAGAGACATACCTACCTACTGTTTGTTTAGCCTAGTATTTTCGCTATTTTTAAAAAGAAACAGAGTCGAAATATTTCGTCATTTCATAAACGCATAAAGTGTAGATATACCTACATTATACGTAAAAATATCAACGGGAATATAGTTCCTATAACAGCAGTACGTTTATAAAGTAGGTACCTATCGAATACCAGCAGGGGGCGACCCGTCGCGCAGCAACGCATCTGGGCCGAATCCGGGTCATGGAGGACCTTCACCCCGTACCCTCGACACACTTGCGTCTCCCGTGAGACGCCGGGAACTATATTCGTGAGACGTTGGGATACGGTGCGTCTCATGTGAGACGTTGAGAAAATAGCTCTGGTAGACGGTAGTAGCCGCTCAACAGGGATATCTGTGCAAAAGCCTTTTTAGATAAATGTAAAATATGCGAGACGTATTGCAGGTCTTTAAATTAAAATGTAAAATTTGACTTGTAAGTGCTTATTTTCTACCGAAGCCTAAAGAAATAATAGTTGTTTGTTATACAAGAGCAAACGCGGTTAAAAAGCAAAGTTGCTTTTTAACCGCGTGCTCATTTTTGATAACCGAGCAATCGAAGGATTCAAAAATTAGAATCCTGAGCGTTAGCGAGGTAGTAACTTTTTTCTTATTGGTACCTAACGCGCAAACTCATACTTACCTACCTCTCAGTAATAAATAGAAAAGAAAGCCAAACTATCTGCATTGCTTCACGATCACGATTTACAGTTCAAATATATTCCGTAGCCAATAATGTATCTACATTTTTTGTTTTACAAAATAGAGTCCCGGGCTTCCGGGACTTTGAAAAAGAAATGTCGAGATTTATGGCACGGGATCAGGGGCGCCACTTTAACACTTTAGACGCTAGATCTGGCGTTTTTTTAGTGTATTTGAAATAAATTTTTGTTATATTTTATGTCATATTTTTTTATTCTATGCTCGGAGCATAGAATATTGCATAATAAAATATTGTAAATATTTGTACAAAATGTGAAAAAAAAAATAAAGAATGACTAATTTCGTTTTGTTTTGACCTTCAATAAAAGTCGTCGAGTGAATTAAGTGCCGCATTTTACGAAATGAATTGATCAAATTACGAAGAGTTAATTTTTTAGGGTTCCGTACCAAAAGGGTAAAACAGGACCCTATTACTAAAACTCCGCTGTCCGTCTGTCCGTCTATCACCAGGCTGTATCTCATGAACCGTGATAGACAGTTGAAATTTTCACAGATGATGTAGTTCAGTTGCTGCTATAACAACAAATACTAAAAAATAGAATAAAACAAATATTTAAAGGGGCTCCCATACAACAATCATGTTTTTTTTGCCGTTTTTGTAGATAAAGGTACGGAACCCATCGTGCGCGAGTCCGACTCGCACTTGGCCGGTGTTATTTACTTTATGTTTCTGTTGTAATGTAAGATTATATACCTACATAAGCAATTCTAAGGCTACTAGAATTACTTCATCATTATCATCATATCATTTTTTTTCAATTTCATTTATTTGCTTACATGTACGTACAAATCATTCTTAGTCTATGTGAATGGTTAGGTGTAGGTGGTCAGTACATGCACCCTGTAAGGGCACTGCAAAAATTAAGGCACTTTATACAATAGGTAATAGTTGATTGAATATAAGCATCAGCCTATACACGTCCACAGCTGGACACAGGCCTCCCCTATACGACGCCACAAAGAGCGGTCCTGAGCCGCCTAGAATTACTTATGCAGAACAACTTTGTAAGTTTCTTGAATAAAATATATATCTCTCATTGGCCGTACGTCAGATTTTTAAGGTTAGAACTGTTTAGACATACCTGAGGGCGATAATTAATATTTTTTATTTTTTCGGTTGATTTTTTTGTACAATAAAATAAAAATAAAATAGACTAACGCAATCACGTACTTATGTATTTTATGAACAACATTTAAAAACTAATCTAGCATTCATGTTAAAATCCAGAGCTTTTTTGAGCTGATGTAGCGTTGAACGCTCGTGCCGAGATGGCAGCCTTGCACGGGAGTCTTGCCCGGCTCGGCGCGGCGTTCCGGATATTGGAGGCGGCCGGGTCACCAGGTCAAAGCTCCGGCATCGATGCGCTTTTAGTGGAATAGTGAAACCATTGCTATATTACTTGTTTGTGTCTGATATTGCAAGCTAGAATGAATTTTGATATAATGCGTAGGTTTCCTACGCCTTAATGAATTCAAACATTTATGAATTATTTTCTTTTGAATTGCAATTTTTATCAATTTAGTCATTTTTTTATTAAAAAACAAAATTATAAAAAAATTACAAACAAAATTATTTAACCTACCTTATCAGTGCTTAAAATTATATCATTTATGATTCGTAATTATTATTATGAATAAATGACTAGGTACATAAGTATTGTACAAGGTATTTTCGATGTAAAATAAAAAAAACTATCTACATACACTATTTTATTATGTACTAGCTTCTGCCGTCGGCTTCGCACGCGCTTTTTCAAGATTAAATTTAGCCTATGTCCGTTCCCGTGATACCATCTACCTCCCTGCCAATTTTTATTGAAATCCGTTCAGCCGTTTAAGCATGAAGAGGTGACAGACAGAGTTACTTTAGAATTTATAATATTAGTGTGGATGTGCAGTCATCTAGTACCCATTACACGAGCTCTGCTTAGCTTGGGGCTAGATGATGCTGATAGATTGTCCACCATTATTATTACGTGTCTCTCATTTCCATTATCTCGGGCCTTATAGGGACCCGGTCCGGAGGCAATATTATGATTACTTCCACTAATATGACGACCTCCATGGCGTAGTGGGCGAATGTCCGCCTGTGACGCAGGAGTTTGCCAGTTCAATTCCCGCCTATAGACTTTCTATAACATTCCTCGAACCGCTACCACCCCGGATTAACCTATCAAGGAATTACCTTGTGTTTTATTCAATTGAATTTATTGGTTTAGTATATTCTAAGGTTATTTTCGCGAGAACTCATAATAAAACACTGTTTTTACCGGATCGATCGCGTATATTTTATATTTTGTTTATAACCTGACGTTTCGGAGGCTTTTCAGCTTCCATGGTCACAGGCAGACTGGAATATACGCGATCAATCCGGTAAAAACAGTGTTTTATTTATTGGTTTAGTTAGATGATCAGTAAGAAGTTACGGAGGTTATTAATAAAATGACCTTTGGATTAGATTGACCTTTGTACATTTACCTAAGTTTATTAGATTATCTAACCTGTTCATGTTGCAAACATAGGTTGAATATCGATAGGAAAGGACAGCCAATCCAGAATTCTAAAAATACCTGGTATTAGGTAACCTAATCACAGGATCTTTTAGGTTATTGTTTTTGCACTATTGTGACGATGTGTACCTGCTATGCCTACTAGACCATCGTGATACATCGTTACATCGTCATTATCCATCAGGATTTCCACACAGCAGCGCGGCAATGCAGCCAGCGTCTTGGGGACGCTTCCGACTGCTATTGATATAGATCAGTTGAGACGTGAGGCGTTTAGGAGGGGAGCGGGTCGAGCCAAATCTCACTCAATCTCACGAGGGGGAGAGGTCTGGGTAAAATCTTTTTTTCCCCACTGACTTTAGCAGTTCCTACTAAAGTTGCTAGTTTCGTGTTGGCGCGGGATTTAAATTTCTAATAGAAAATCGTTAACGATTTGCGGCACATTACTTTTCCGTTAGTTTTATTCTACGAGCACTTTGGTCGTAGGTTTTATTCTACAAGCACTAAGTAGGTTTTATTCCTTGTAGAACCCAAATTAAAAATTATATTAAAATCACAAATTAATTTGAATGTCGCGCCTTAACGATACGAAATATCTTAGTATTTATTGTTAGATTTATACCTGACTACTACAAAGTTTCTAGTTAAGAGTATAAGAAGTATGTAGCCGATTTATAAACTACAAACAAATTTGAATCTCATGCAAACACGAAACGAACAAACTTAAGTATTTTATTAATGATTCTAGACTACGTTCTGAGAAGTAAATTCAATGTTATCAAGTACAGATTACCTTTCTTACATTAAAATACGTGCTTTGAAAAATCTCATGTGAGATTGGGAGGGAGGGAGGAGGTCGAGCAAAATCTCAAAACATGTTACCAAGGGGAGAAAGGGGTCCGAAAATCGCCAAAATCACCTCACGTAATTTATGGCAATACCTTTTTATGCTTGTGAACATTTATTGGCACATTGCTTAAATTGCTTCTTTTAAGCACATAATTTGGTCGAGATCTCAAAAACTCTGCGGTCTATTAAAATTATTAATTTAAGGATTCGTAAATTAGTTTTCTTGTAAAAGTATCTAAACAATAATAAAAAAAAATTGCGTTTACGCCTTTCCAAAAAGGTACCTAAGCTCTCTCCCGCTTCTATGAACTGGTGATCTTATTTTTATCCTATTCACACAAATGGCTGTAATATCCCTTATGATAACCCTACGATCTCTTTATTTCAGACAACCACCATGAGTCGGGGCGTGCGGTGATGGCGGATGGCGATGCGCTCGCGGGCGAAACAGCCGCGCGCGGCGCCGCGCTCGAACGCGCGTACGTACACGATGTGTACGAACAAGCGGGCGAGGAGGAGGGGGGACGACCCCCCGCGCCCCCCGTCTCCTCCTTCCTGACTGCGCTCGAACCTGGCAGTCTCGTCTGTGATGTTGGTAAGTACCATTTTTACTGTCTTCTACTTTTTACCCGACTACCAACAGGGGAGGGTTATGAGGTTAGTTTATTTATTAAACTTTATCCATAGCCCTCAAGAAGTTAATTATTTAGAATAGAGAGTGCAACCGTGTTCACACACTTGTGCATTAATGCCCTGCGCATACGCTAGTCTCCGTGACCGAAATTCTACTGGGAGGACATCAACATCATTATAACTTAACCTACTCACTTTGTTATTTGCACTATATTTGGTTGCACGAATGTAACACGGGAGAGGTGGTTCATCACTTGGCAAAGGGGGTTCTTTTGGCGCTCGATCCTAGACCGTTGCTACCTATTTTGTCTGTTACTTTACTTAAGTACATTTCATGTTTGGAGATACAAAAATACCTAAAGAAGCACGTACGCAATCCCTTTTATTTTTAATCTGGAATGACACGGGATGAAGCCCTAAAAGGCTTAGGTACGAATCATTACGCGTTGTGAACTCGAAACACACTTAGACTGGAATGAATATAAAATAAAAAAACCGTGCTTTCCAAAAATTTGATTACCTATTTTATCGCTGTGTGTAACAACTGCTTACTTACAATTTTCACAATGTTACACTAACACCGTAGTTGCTGAAATGTAGTAATCGAGATGAAGAAAAAGGAGGCATCCATAAATTAAGTGAGCGGTTTTAGCAATTTTTCGACCAAAGAGAGAGTGGTCTCCCCTTGGTGAGAAATCGTGAGATTTTGCGAGATATAGAGATATAACTAACATAACATCTCTAACGTTCAATGAATTAAAAAACAGAATTAAAATTAACAAAACATACAATTATAAATATACCACGGTAAGTATAACACGAAACAGTTGGGTACTTGAGTTAAAATAACATATTATTTTATGTATATGTATGCAGGTAACTACGCACTATACGGTTTTTGCTATTATAGTGCGTAAAGCTCAAACTGGGGAAATTTTCTAAAAAATTAAATAATGTCCCAAAAAAACTACTTCGATGGGACTTGAGCCGCAACCCTCCCTCAGAACGGAATGCGCTGCTCCACGGGGTCAAGGGACGTAGGAATCGAAAAACTTTGGAACTTCCATCGGACTCAAGCGCCGATTAGCACCACCTACAGACTCAATAACTAAAGTCACGTTTAGTACTATTGACGAGAGGTGTCGCGTTGCTTTATTCTAAGGTTTTTGCCAGTGTAGTGCAAAGGCCTCACACTGCCTGGGGCAATTTTCTAAGAAAGTCAAGTCTCGTCGAAGTCGATTTGGGACATTATTAATTTTCTTACTCACTATATTTATGTAATTTGATGAACATGCCTCCCCGAAACAAGGAGAGTTTCGCCAGAATCACACGCTTCGATTGGTGATCGCAGTTAAGGTGGTAGATAAGTCAGAGTCAGAGAAAAAAAACGCAATACTCAAACTGCTACGAAACAGACTGCTACGGAAGTGTTCTACGAGACTGCTACGCCCATTGCTGACAGAGCTACGGAGTGCGTCGACAGAGCTACGGAGTGCTACGAAAGAGCTACGGAGTGCTACGAGACTGCTACGCGTATTGCTACGAAAGAGTTACAGAGTGAGACGAAAGCGCTACGGAGTGCTACGAAAGAGCAACATACTCGTAGCTGTCTACGAAACTGCCCAAGTCAAAATTTAATCTGAGAAAAAACCCCTGTCAATGAGATATGAGATAAAATATACGACCGATGTGGCGCGGCGGGCGAAGGTCTGAGGTTGGGGGTTCGGTCCCCGCCTTGGGACAAAAGTTTGTACGATCTGCAAATATTTGTCACGGGTGTTCTAAGTATTTTCTATGTATAATAAAAATATATCTATCTATATAATGTATTCTATTATGTATATCAGTCATCTAGTACCCATAACACAAGCTCTGCTTAGCTTGGGGCTAGATGATGCCGTGTGGATTGTCCCGCATTATTTATTATTTTATATACTAAAAAAAAACATTTATTCAGTACATTTTACATAAGGGTCATTGATGCTTATTGAAACGATGACACTACCGAAGCTTAAAAAACTGTGTGGTAGTGACAACAATACTTGAACATAAAAACCAATAACTGTTTGGAAGTACGACAAATCCCTATTCAATAGGGAAGGGGAAAGCCTAGGTGCTTTGAGGGGAGCCACAAATAGAAATATCTTTTTTCGAGGTATAAATAAAATTTTCTTTTATTAGCTGCATCTTACAGCCCACGCACGACGTAGTGATAAAGGGATGTTTTTGGTGTTGTTATTGTAATCTAACCTTTATTTTTTCCACCCTTATTTTTTATTGTTATCTGTAAAACCGCCTAGAGCTTACGTGCGTGGGAGAATGATGCTGATTTATTATTGACTCAAGCTTATGTAAAATTGAATTAAAAAAACCAGACCCCAGTTTTCATTTGTTACAAAGAAGATGCTGAAAAGTGCCGTGAGATGGTTCGAGAAAAGGGGTTCGGTGGCAGCCGTCTACTAGACTTGGCAGGGTCACCACCGTGGCCCCTGATTGAAGAATTATAAAAAAACTATTCATACAGAAGTGATTTATTCATAAAGAATTTGATTGTTTTGACAAAACTAAAAATCGACGTCGAATCCTTTAATTTTACACTGTTTTTAGTTTTGCGGGATATATAATTACAAATCGTCGGTGACAGTCCAAAACCGCGTAACCAACAGTGGATGATACCGCGGAAGTACAAAAGTAGCAAATTTGAGATTTCCCGGTTTTGGACGGATTGCGCTGATTGGCGTATAACCACTCCAACAGCCGTTACATTAGCCGATCAGAATCCCTCAAAACTACAAAATGTCAATACCGCGGGAACGGGTGTTGGCTATTTTGTTTTGCTAATACCGCGTAAGTCCCTGGTCGCGCCTGTGTCGTTCGGTCGTGGTTTGTTTGTGTCCCGGAAAATTGTTGTTGTTAACAATAATAGTGTTTTAAACGTTAAGTAATTATTGTTATTTGATTGTTAGCTATCCTAGTATTTTCACAACCTATAATTTTTATTGCATTATCTGGATAAACAAGTTAAATTACTTAAAACTTTAAGATTTTAGTTTCACGGTTTTTAATCTTTATTATTTTCGACTCACTCTGATGTTTCGCGGAATCGTTTTCATATTTCCTTGGATTAAAAATATCGAAATACCCGCAAAAAAAACATTTTTAAGACTTTGTTTAAGTAAAAGTAGTAGCAGTAAAAATTTAGTATCGTTATACAAACTGTTTTATGTACGAGTACTTACCTACCTAAAACATAATTATTTATATAAACAGTTGTTTGTGTTTTAAATTCTAAGTTTATCCTTCAATACTTATTACAATTAAGTACCTACTAATTATTTCAGAGACAACAATCATGGAAGAAGAGCAGGATAACAAAAAGACTTATAATAAATTAAAAGATACCGATATGAATAGTAAAGTATCACTTTACAAGATCTTCAACGGCGGAGGCAAAAACTTTTACTTAAAAAAAAACTAATTTTAGACAAAACGCAAAGAAATAACAAACTTACACTACACAAACTTCCTGACCAAACAGAGAGTTTGGATATCGAACCTTTACTTGATTTTCCATCTAATATAATAAGAGAGCAAGAATTACCAATTTCTAACATCATTGGTATGCACTGGACCTATATACAGTAGGATTTATTTGAGTAGGACATTCCTACATACATTTTAATGTAGTCAAAAATATCTACTTTATACACCTACTTAATGTTTACTTTTATCTTTTTTTAGTTATGGCTTCTGACTTTTTATAAACTTAGCCAATGTCAAGCATATAATTTGACCTTAATATTTGAATTTTATATCATAATTTGTTAACTTACTTACTGTTAACTGTTACTTACTGTTTGTTTAACTTATTATTCCAGAAATAATAAACACAGAAGAAGCGCACAGCGCCAATGATTCCGAGTTAAATAATGAGAATATAGTTACAATACAAGAGGTCAACAACCAACCTAAATTACCTTCTTTTGATTGTGATACTATTTTACCTAAGAAATATCTAAATATCTCTGCTTGTCAGTAGGAAATGTTGAGTTCTATTAAAGTTAACTATTAATAAGATTGTGATATTAACAAAGAAGAAATGTCCAATTAATTTAACATCCATAAATACTGATTTTGTTAATAATTTAACTAAGAATATTTACACTTGTAAGAACTTCCAAGTTGTATGTAAGTTTTAATTATTTTTTGGGTTAAATGTGAGGTTTAACACTTTTCCTCCCATAGTTCATATTATTAAATTTACTACATTTCTTTAGTAAACAACTTGTTCCATTTATTAAAAAATACCGCGGAAATGCTTTAATGTAGCAAGAAAATTTGTACAATGCAAAAAAAATACCGCGTAAGTGCATTTTCTAAGGAAGTACTAGGAATAATTACTAAAGGGATGCTAAAATAAGTGCGTAATAATATTTACTGTGTTGTCTTAAGTTCAGTCAAGTCTATCATCACTTGTTATAAAGATATTCAGTTTTTTTGCTCTCCTGAAAACTTTGCTCTCCATACTTTCGCGGTATCATCCACTGTTGGTTACGCGGTATTGGACTATCACCGACGAAATTCTACGGGAATTAAATTTTTGTGGGATCACCTCGGGATTATTTCCTATACAACAGTGAAATAATTTTTAATATCACTCCATAATTGTCGGAGAAATCGACAAAGATATACAAACATACATACCAGACCTCCTTTTTTCGAAGTCGGTTAAAAACTATAAAAACCCAGGTTCGCGTTTGTTGAAACAGGACAGAAGAAACGTTATTGTAAAGGCGTAAGCGCAAAAACAAGTTTTCCTTATTACAAGAAAACTACACAACTTATGAAGAAACTAGTTAAAGGAACCAAGTAACCTACGAATCAAAACACAAGTCATTTCAATAGACCGTAGGGTTCCAGAGATCTCTACCAAATTAATCGCGAAAAAGTGCACTTTCATGATTTGTTTTATCGTTTTTTTTGCGCAATTGCCTTTTTCACCTTCAAGGAACCCAAAAAGGAAATTGACCTTTATGTAGATATTTTGAGTTTATTACCACTTGGACCGCGTGAGTACTGAGATCTAAGCCTAGTTTGATGGGTTAGGATACAACTCATCTGAGAAAAAACTCATCCCCGGATGAGTTGTCCACTTCACTATTTGTTATAATAATATTAATAATCATTTATTTCAGGCAACATAAATACCTTAGAGACTAACATACATAATTAATTATAAGAAAACAGTTATAATAAAAATAGTTATGGGTACAACTCATCCGAATCAAAATTCTCTTGGTCTTTGATTCGAATGAGTTGTACCCCACCAAAAAGTGAAGTGGACAACTCATCCGCGACATATTTTTCAAGGGTTCCGTAACGAAACCCGATAGGTTCGCCTATTTCAGTCGTACTTATAATCAGTCTCGTAGTAAGTAATATAGCTGTTAGCGTGGTCGTGGACGCCCACTCCCGAAGTTGAACCCCTGAACTTTACACAGATAATCGCGGTCCTACGCGCCACAAGGCGATTTGTAACTGCGAATTATCTGTCGCTCTCAATAAATAATGCGTTACAGTTACAGTATCATCAAGCTAGCTTATAAATTGAAGTTGTGTTAATTAAATCGTTTATTTTGTGAAACAAAATGTAATCTATCGATCTATATGGTATTAAATCTTCGATCAAAAATAAGTAGTTCGCGGCCTCCCCCGTAGATACCTAGAGCCTTACAAAAATGTCACTCAAAATTGTCTTCGTTTTGTTTTGACGCAGACAGTTTGCGCAGAGCCTGACAAGTTTTTTCCATACGGAACAAGAGATTGGTGGAGTCGAATTCATTTTATTTTATTTTGTACCTACCTGAGAATTATATACCTTCCTACTCAGTTTATTTTCTATAAGGATTAATTAACAGAATTCAGGTAAAGATAACGAATCATTTATTGATGAAAAATTTAGAACAAAATTAATATTTTAACATAGACAAACCAAACAACACTATTTTATGCTGATTTAACAAGTATATGACTCACATCTCAATATACGGGTAAAAAATATATATAAACTTACTGAAAATAAGAAATTCCTATTGAGACTAAAAAAGTAGTAGTAGTTTAAAGGACAAGATTTAGATTAGATTTATTTATTTAGCAACTAACACGATTTAAATAAACAAATAACTTATGTTCTTGAGATTAAAAATTGTATAAAATAAAAATATTGTACTTACAAAATAGAAATTATCCAAATATAGTTGAATTAATATTTCAGGTACCCAACACAATTTTAAAATAATAATACATTAACAAAACAAACAGGCATCTTTTCATTCATCAAATCGATAAACCTGAGACATACCAACATTATATTCCTCCATTTATCAAACACAAGTGCGTCGTGGGCAGTGAAAGTGTTTGTTTATAACTTTCACTGTCCAATCTCAGCGATGCGATCAGCAGGGGCGCGTCCACCCCACAACCTACTGCGTCAACCGATCGCTATAGAAGCCTGACCATCAACACTTAACACGAATTGTCTTTGGTTCCAGGTTGCGGCAACGGGAAGTACCTGAGCGTGAACCCGTCCGTGTTCGCGGTGGGAGGAGACAGGTGCACCAGGCTCGCCTCGCATGCACGGCATCAGAACAACGAGGTAAATGCATCACCTATATACCACACCACCACCACACCACACCTATACACCTATATACCTACTGGTAGTTTTTTAGAAGTTGTCGCGATCCGAAAATCCGATTATTTTGCTAACCGACTTCAGGAGGAACCTCTACTTGAAGTCTCTGAAATTTAAGGGTGCGCTAAATGATGCCTTTTTTTCAAGGACAGGCATAGAATTTCGCGTTCATAGGAGCGGGACAGAGCAGAGCAACGTCAGTGCAAAAATCAAGTTTTTGCTTATCATCTATTAATTATTCAAAATTGCATTAAATAGAAAAAGTAAACGATTATTCAAATAAAACATTAGCCTGACCACAGATATAATAATACTACACTAGGCCTGGCTATAGGTACTTCGTAAAAGATAAAATCGTCGAAAATCGAAATCGATTTTGGCAGAGGCGGAAACACCCTGAGGGTTTTAGTCGGTTGGAGTCCCACATAATCGTACTGTCTCCCCGTGGCCGTACGATATGCGTGCGCATTTCTCTCAGGATAATAAAAAAAAGGCCTGGCTATATAATTCGTAAAAAATAATGTGGTGTTGTCGCTGATAATTTAGAGAATTTCAACGAAAACCGTTTTTTTATGCGCAATTTGTATTTTTTTAAAAGAAACCAGTTTATTTTCATGAATTCTATTCGATTACCGATTCTACAGATTTTTTTCCTAACTAGCGCATTTTTGTAATCTGAACATTTACGTTCGTTACCATAAATCTGTTTAAAAATACACATCATTATCTAAGTTAATTCTTATATCGATATTAAGTTTTTTCAAAACAAATTAAACTACTACTAATTACTTGCCGATCATTAACTTACGACCACCTTGTCTCTTCCCAGGTGGTTGTGTGCGATAACCTTTGCCTCCCGTACCGCGATGAATCCTTCGACGCGGTCCTATCCATCGCCGTGGTCCACCACTTCGCGACCGTGGAGCGTCGGGCCATGGCGCTGCGGGAACTGGCCAGGGTCACCAGGATCGGAGGAAGGCTGCTGCTGACAGTCTGGGCTATGGAGCACGAGGGGCGGAACTTTCATTCTCAGGTACTACATGTACATACATGTAATGTACAGGTACCTACATACATGTAAAATCAGTACCGGGTAAACAATCATTTAGACTGCTCCATTGAGACATCCATTGATTTCACCTACGAGGAGAGACTACAAGCACTAGGGTTAACCACCCTAGAGAAACGTAGAGAGCGCGGAGACCTGATAGAGACCTTCAAGATACTTACCAACCACTACAGTATACCAGATTTGTCACAGACACTATGAACAGTAACACAAGGCTGAGAGGTCACTCGCTGAAGCTGCAACGCGGGCCAAGTACCAGCAAACCAAGAGAGCACATATTGCCAAGTCGCGTTGTGAAAACTTGGAACCGGTTACCGGAATCAGTGATCAGTGCCCTCAGTGAACTCTTTTAAAAATAGACTGGACAAACATTTAAAGTGCACTGACAAAGACTATGATATGCACGCATCAGCTTAAGAGCTGCCTGTGTATTCAAATAATAATAATAATTGACAAACGACCACTTGGATACACGCCATGCGTACCTGCAAGAGGTACAAGTGGAGGACTGCTAAAAAACGACGACTTCTTTTAATGGCGGTCAAAACACACTACGTGTCGCTAAGCCTAGATCGCTATGCGCTGGTCCGACTAAGTACTAAGTATGGCATCATTTGGTTCGGATGTCTGGCAAACGCAAAAGACCTTGGAACGTCGGGTCATGGTGCTGCATGAAGTAGCCAGGGTCACCAGAATCGGAGGAAGGCTACTGCTGACAGTCTGGGTAGTAGTTTCAGGAACAACGAGACAGCTAGACTCATAGCTGCGTCGGTCGACCAGTTAGATGCACGCGGTATCGCGAGAAAGTTGTTGTGGAAATGGATCTGTGGGACCTTGAAACAGAGGACTGGCCGGAAATTGCAGGAGACTGAAACGACTATTTCCTTTATTAGCGGCCGAGACACACTTGCAGTCGCCCACCGAGATCGCAGACTGGCTGGCGACGGTATGGGCTATGGACCATGATTTGACTATTTTTGTTTTAAGCACCATGCTCACGGATAAACTGATTACGGGATCATGGCATATACAAATGTGCAGAAATATTTTGATTACAATTTTATGCAGTCCCCCCCGTAAATGTATGAAAAGCTGCGTCAGCTACGCGAGCTAAGCTGAGTTACCTTTGAACTTACCTTTTGGTCTCGTTTCAACCTACACGATCTCGAATACTATTCGGTAAAAGTAAGCACTCAGTCCTAGAAACATAAAATTTACCTCCATTTTGCTGTAACCATTTCCTACCGAAGTTTCATTACATACGTTATTAATTTTGTTTATATCTTTCAGGACGTCCTCATCCCATGGCACCGACCAGCAACACTATGCCCACCTACACCGACTCCTCGATTCCTGTCAGTAGATTATGACCAGTAAGTATTAGTTAGGCATTTCATCATCATACCGCTACTTGCCTGTGGTCAGTTTCATCTGGTACCGTAGACGAAAATCATTTCGTGCATTTTGTCTGATAGGTACAAGCTTCTTTATGTTTGTGCCTTCTATGACGGTCATACCCTAGCTGCAACCACGTATGTAATTGTCTTTCTTCATAACTCGTAAGTTCCCATTACTGGGATAGGCCACTACTGCGCCATTCTGTTCGACCGCGTATACTGTGCCACCATTTACTATATTACTTAAAATTAACCTCTCTTTCTCTCCTTTGAAATGATTTTATAAGATAATTTGATTGTTACAGCACTGCAGAGCCATGGAAGACGCGAGACGGATCACCGGGGTCGTCGTCTCTCTCATCGCCAAACGAAACCTGCTACTCATTTGTGAGGAGGGCCCTCCAGCGGCTGGCTGGCCGCCGCTCGTTCCTCCCCTCGTGGGGGCTGGGCCCACGGCCGCCGCAGCGGAGCTGCTTACGGCCAGAACCACCCGCCGCTGACCTACCCATCGAGCTACGTCGGTTAGACGAACTCCCTCCGCGGTTAACCACCCAACAATCAGACGCCACCATAAAGTCCAGAAGTCTCACAGACATAGCGGACTTCGACCGTCACGCACTCGTCAGGTCACGCTCCAGCTTACCCAGCCTCGGACTAGAAGAGAGCGAACCCCCACCCAAAGAAACACCAGCACCAGAAATAAATGAACCCAGGAAGAAACCTCGCCTCGTTAAACAAAAAAAATCTATCAACGAAGACGACGCAGAGGAAGATTTGGATAAACCAACTGATATGAAAAGCATGGTCGAAGAAATGCCAAACTTCAAAATCCATACGCACCGGTTACAATCCAAAAAGCCTGGAGTAGTCAAACAGACTTCACTAAACGAAGAACTCATGTCGGTAGAAAGGTTGAGAGAGAAAGAACATCTACGTAAAAATATTCAGAAACAAGCATCGCTTAACGAAGAATACTTGTACCGCAGACCTGGCGCGTTAGACTCTATTCGAGATTCGATATTTTCGACTTCAGCAACTACTGCCAAAAAGTTCCAATCTCTAAAAAATGGGCTTACTAGCAAGTTTAAAACGTCGACAACGAATATAGATAAAGTAACAGTGTTCGTGAGGATGCTCCAAGGATGGAAGAGTCACGGGCCGGTCCCAGAAGTTCCTACGCCGAGCGACAATAATCCTAGTGCTGAAAAGATTTATCCCGAACGAAGACATTCGAAGGAAGATGGATCAGATTCTTCTAAAGATAGTAGTTTACAAAGTGACACGAGCGTAGATTCTGAAGACAGTTTTGCATCTGTGATATACGTGCCGAGAGCTGACGGTTCAGGTGGTGATCCTCTATCACCGACTCCTCTCTCTCCCGGACCAACTTCTCCTAGATTAAAAGTATCATCAGTCCCTACTTCGCCTCGAATGAAAAGCTCACCAGGTTTACCATCTCCGAGGATAAAACAATCGTTTCCTTTGATTCGCCCGCCCGGTTCACCGAATTCGGTTCAAGCACCAACAACAGGCAAAATTTTAGTAGCCCAATATAGCCTTAAAAACTACTCAACGACCAGCGCAATTGCAACTGTACCGTTAAAACCTCAATCGAAAAGTCAGCCTAACTCTCCGCCTAAATCAGAATCCGATGAAAAAGCTCCCCCAAAACCTGAACCTCTACCAGAATGGATCAAAAATGTATCTATTGAGGTTTTTGAAGAGGAAACACCACTTATCCCTCCAATTATAGAAGAAGAGGAAACAGAGCAAACCCCTACAGATGTAACTAAAGAGCTGATCGTGGAAATAAACAAAGAAATCGAAGAAATACACAAACTGACTGCCGAGACGGATGACCTACAACCAAGAGTTTTATCAGATGTGAAACCTTATCCTAAAATCACGTTACAAACTGTAGCAGAATTACCAGAAATTCCACAGTTCAAGCCAAAAGATTCAAACAAGCCTACAACCGATACGTTAGATCTAAAAGCATCAGAACGAAAAAGGAAAGAGAGGATACGACAAGTGAAAGAGATGCTAAGTAAGGGTATTCCACCAATGAGTTACGGACGACGGGCACCGTTTCCATTAGTACGCAGTATGAATAAATCAGACCCAGTTGTCAAAAGCCGGCCAACACTTATGTCGTTAGAACTGTTTAATCCAGTAACTGATGACATGGACAGCGACTCTAGTGGTGTCTCTTCACCAGATTCAGTGGACAGCGTCATAAGTGTCGTGCCTGAAGAACTACGAAAGACTGCAGTAGAAAAAGGTAATTAACGTAATTTTATTTATTACTTTAACTTTTCCCGTGATAAATCCTATCCTAATCCTAATTAATATTATAAATGCAAAAGTGTATTTGTATGTTTGTTTGTCCTTCCTTCACGCCCTAACTAAGCAACCAATCGACTTGATTTTAGGGTTAGAGTTAGTTGAAAAGATGGAGATTATATACTACTTTTTGTCCCGGTAAAACATCAAATTCCCATGGGAGATTTACGGAATCCCCTTAGAAATGTGAAATTCGAAACTGCGGGGCACAGCTAGTGTTAAATAAATAATAACAAAAGTTTTTTTAAGTGAAAAAAGGTTGTTTTTCGCATTTATAATATTAGAGTGATGTGGATTTGTCATCATTTCGTCCACTGCTCTCTTTTAACGAAAGGTGGATAACGTTTTCGTTATCTTTTCAGATTTGCCAAATATTATCACCGAGTCATCGAAAGAAGATTGCGCGTCGTCAGATGTCAGGCTAAACAAATCTCTTTCCCCGTCGCCCGCTCCACTATTAGAGGCCGCAGCGGAAGTTGCTCACTCCTTGGATGAAACTTGTGAAGTAGTCATTCAGTGCAGCCCAAGATCTAAAAGAAAACAGCTAGAGAAGTTGGAAAGTGCTGACGCAATGGCTATCGTTCAGGGTGCTTCGAGCAGCAGCAGTAGCAGCTGGAGTCTAAACAAACTGTCTCCAGGGGACTTGAGGATATTAGACGACAGATCTAGATCCCATTCCCACACAAGCTCGAGTGGCGGTAGTTCTTCTAGCTTAGAACGCCTCTCACCCGGACGGAGGTCAAAAGAAAGGTCACCTAAACTTGGCAGCATCAATAACTCTTCATGGAGCTTGAACAGACTTTCACCAAACCGGCCTGAAGGACGATCTCTAGACGAAAATTTGAGTAAAAGTCACAGAAGCCCCACCAGATTACCTTACGACTCAATATCTATGTCAAGCACGGATTCAGAAAAATCTATTTCAAAATCCGAAAGTTTTAATAGGATCCAAAATGAACCACTGATCACGTGCAAATCTGATATGCTAGCTAGCAAAGAGGAAGAATGGCAACCAGAAGATCGTCATCAATTGACAGAATTTGCAGAAAAACTTAGCGAGAAGCTTTTACAAGAAATCGATCAGTATTCAAAGCGTATCAATGAAGATGATTTTGATTTGCCGAGCAGTAGCAGCAGTGAAAAGAGTATATCGCTTCGACTTAAACGAGAAGAGGAAGACAGAAATACGCAAAAAATCTTAGATGAACTATCTGATAGCTTACAGCACTTAGAGGATCCATACATAAGCAAAATAAGCACAGAAATGCAAGGTCTGAGCAAGCTCAACGCTGAGTTACAAGAGCGTCATAAATACATTGCTGCTCTGAATGAAGTTCAGGAAACAGATATCAACAAATTGTTTCCGAAGTGCAGCACAAAGACAAAGAAAAAGAGATCTAAAGATGTGGATCCCATAATCAATAAATACAGGGAACTGAAGAAGAGTATGAAAGTAACGAGTGAGGAGGATCTTTACCTCAATAATTGTGCCAACACAAAACCAATTTTAGACGAAACAAAACTACCTGAAACCAATCCTGATATAAAAAACCCAGATGACGATAGTGCGATCTGTTCAGCAAACGGAAACCCAGAAATAACTATCGATTCTGGAGCATATGACACCAGCCAATCACTCGAAACTGGATACTCATTAGAATCCGAAATCAGCGTAGACTCTCTTTGCACGAGCACCGACAAAAACTCAAAGCGTTCGTCGCTCAAGGTGGGTCAATCAACAGACTCCAGTGAATTGGACAAAATGGAGATCAGCCCAGAGTCGATAACTTCGCGTTCGAGCAACAGTACCGCGCCTCTAAAGTCCGGTTTCTCAATCGAGTCAAGTGATACATCTGCAGGGAGCGACTGGAGCCGTCGAGATAAGACCGGGAGCACTGCGTCTCTAGGCTGCTCTAGCTTAGCTTCCTTGCCTTCGTACAGCGAGTGTTCTAGGGAGAGGAAGTTAGAAGCTCGCTCGTGTTCAGAGGACACAGCCACTGTACCGGTAGCTGCATCGAACCCTAGTGTCACTGCTCGCGCCATACCGCACGCCCCGCTGCTGCCGTCTCTGAGCGACGGCTCCGACAGCCTGCCCTCAGAAGGAGGCGCGGTCACATACCACCGATACTACCACGTCTTCAAGCAAGGAGAACTCGATCAACTCATCGACAAGTACGTGGAGAGCCTCCATGTCGTGTCGTCGTACTACGACCAGGCCAGCTGGTGCGTTGTCGCGGAAAAAGTTCAAGTGTGGACCATATGAGAAGTAATTGTAACTTTTTGTCTAATCGCCGAAGTTCGATGTTTCGTTGCTGGTTTCTCTATGGCCTGATGATTAATTATAGTGCTGGTTTTAATCTTATGATAGCAATGGCGATTATAACCTTTGATATAAGTAGAAGACACTATGTGCAGTGACTAATCCAAGTGACCTTCCTAAATAACTCTTTCAAGTGAGTGATAGGGACAGATTCATGGAAAGGAACTTTTGAAGAAATGTAAAATGCCCAAAAGCGAAGCTTTTGTTTTGGAATAAACCTATTATATTCACTCTATCTGTATGGATGTATTAGTTGTTATCAAAAAGATATCTTTAACTGATGCCTGTTGGATGTAACAAAGTTTTGTTGGCCATTTCTTAGATTACGTTTCTACCACTGGGTATTTAAATGTTTAAATATTGTGAACCATCGTTCACAAAATTTGATGAGATGAACAAAGAAGTGGCTGGGGGTGGGCACGCCAAATCTACGTCTAACAATTTAATCATAAACCCAGATAGTACGAACAATAGTATTCGATGCGAAGGTAGTTTTCGAAAGTGAAATCTAAGAGCTTTAAATAGTGAAAATTTAAATATTAATATACTTCAGAAGCTCAATATTATATAAGCTACTCGTAGCTTATTTACTCTATCATTCTTGTATACTTACATAATATATTGTAATTATATTCGGTACTTATTGTTCATTCATTTTAGTACCATAATCCAAGACCAAAATAACGTAAGGTGCTTGTACACTTTCAAATCACTCTATATCTAAGACAATAAATAACAGAGACGCTATCCATTATTCCCTTTATTTTCTAAAATAAATTCATTCGGATATTTACAAACAATAGTGTTATATTGGTTTTGGATTCTGGGATTTTATTCAACAATATATCCTGATTATAAATGGAAATAATTCATTCAGTATTAATGTTTTTGAGCTGGCCTCATAAATAATCAACTATAAGATCATCAAATCAAAGTAACATACCTAACTTAAAAGAACATAGGTACTCATTTTAAGAGAAAATCTTGTTTTTCACGAATTCTGAGTCTTAAATTTACTTATTTCAGTAAAATTATTATAATTATTCCTAATTATGTAGATTACATAGTCATTCACTTCCACAGTATATACCTAAATAATATATGTAGATTAAATACAGATTTAATAACATTATTCATATATGTCGTATGCATATAAATTATATTCTGAACTTGGACCATATAGTCGAGGAAATTCGCGTAAGCAGCTACTTAAAAGTACAAATAGAATCATATAACTAATTGTGTAAATTACAGCCTCTATTACCCACTTTATATTGCAGAAGTAAATTCGTACTATAAACTACTCGTTAGAATACCTAACTATTTAAAATAAGATTATCTACAACCTACCTACGTATAATTTTACAGTGAAATTTCAACTTGGCTTACTCATGTACATAATAAATATAGCTTGTTTAAAATACCAGATACTTGATTTATATTATAAGTGTGAGCATTTAATTTTATTTGAATTAGTATAATTAAGAACCGCAAAACAATATGCAAACTAACATAAATGGGATTTAATACTTATCGAAGAATCATAACTTGAGTATGGTCAACTAACGAATTTCACATTTCATTTTATTTATATTTAATACCTACATAATACTTAAGATGATGATCTATCGATCTAACACATAGCAGTATATGTAATTAGGATAACAAGAATGTTGGTTGGAAAAAAACTCTTAATTTGTATTGTAAAAATATTGTCACGAAAACCATCTAAGGTTCTCAGGATCTTTGGGAATTTTTTTACCGGGGATTTAGACTTTTCATCAATGATTGTCATGTATATATATATATTTTCAAAAATTGCCTATATAATACACAATTATCATCCTTTTGTTTGTTTTCATATGAGGTAGGTACTATACTAATCTTATAGGATTCTATGAACACGCGCACTAGGTACTATGTCGTGGCTATATTTTTATAACATAAAAAGGGTTTGAAAGTTTGAACAATAATACAAGTTAATGACAGCGTTGCTTTTTAATATTAAAATATATTATTAAAATTAATCGAAATATTTCATAATGTAAATATCGCTCTAATAATATAAAGCTATTAGAATATAATTGTTATCAAATGAATCAGTGAGATTAAAGTAATTATCTAGGGTAGTACGGACCAGGCTGTATGTTTAATATTTTCGACAGAAGTAAGACAGGGGCAGTCTTTCAACACAACAAAAGTAAAATGGCTATAGATATGCTAACAAAGCAAGGTTTTTCAAAAATTTTAAAAAAACATGGCTATCTACTTCCACATGGATTTTAAGGATTGAATTAACGGAAAACCGAATTACATCTAAAATTTATGTAACTTAATTGAAACCAATGAATCTCAATGTAAAATATTAAACATACAGAGAATGCTAAGGGTGGTTTCACTAGTTTTAATGCGAAATTAGTAAATACTGTAGATTTAAAAGATAAAAGCACAAAATTTTAATTTTAAATTCATTGTAAAGCTTAAAATCAAGGAATAGATTAAACCCAAGTCGAAGTTATGGTCAAAGTTTTTTTTTTCTAATATTATTCGATGTTTTGATATTTAAGTGTAATAATTGTTTTATATAATCTCATTGCATGTCAAGCATGGCTAGTTCTTTACAGTTGTTTAAAAAATTCTTATCTCATAACGTGTTAATTTAAGTAAAAATATGTCTGTTCATTGTTTAGATTTATGATCAATTTAATTTTGAATAAGAACGTTTTAGGAAGTATTTTATATAATCGTGTAAGTATCTATCAGGATACTTATCGTTCATTACCAATATATTTGACAAAAAAGTTAATAATTTGAACAAATGGCAACATTACTTACAATTAATTAAAAACAAAAGCCTTATGTTTAAAAATGTTTAACGTGTAAAAAATATATAAGGCAAGACATGAAGTAACGAATTCAAATGGTAACATAACGATACATGCACCGGGTTAACGGAGAACCGTCAGTTAAGCCATCCCAGTTTTTTGACAAAATTAATTTTAAGATTTTTTCGATTAATACATATTTATTTTGAGTATTTACAAGTCCGAGGGACGATAAATTTATTTCGATTGAGTGTTGTGAAGTTTTGAGCATATCAATGCTGTTTAGGGAAAAGAAAGTTGTTTTTAGTTTTTTTATTGATCTAGTTACCTTTCTTGGAAAGAGCGAGAAATTAAGGAAATTTATACTTATGAAGAAGTTGGATTTGCTGGGATTATTGATGGTTTTTATAAGACAAATTAAAATTGGTTAATATTGGAAAATTTTAAAATTGCAATTGATAAATATAATAAATGATTTGACTGTAAATTTATTTGCTTATGCTTTGAAAATCTTACGCAGGTAGATGAAATAAATAATAAATTTGGCACTATAATTATTCTCCCTGTGACCAAATTTATGAAGTAAAAATTTGCTTATTATTTCTTATTTGTTTGCTGTGTTCATCAAATTAGAAGAACGTCTAACTAAACCGATACCGAAATTTATTTTAAAAAAATTTTAAAGTTCAATTTATAATGTAGAAAATTAAAGAAACCTTAAAATTCAAACCAAGCATTTTTTCTTTGGCAATTAATGTTTTAGGAACATACTTAAAATATCCAGTAGAATTACATAAATATAGACGTTGCTAAATTTTGTTACTTGTATAAAATAAGTAGAGTTACATTTTTCACGTATTTCATATTGGAGATACTCCTACGCCTATGTATTGTAAATACTTATACTAAATCACTTCACATTGGCTTAATCTGTGATATGTAATAGAGAAATTGGCACAAATTCATCTTTATCCCCGCCGTGTAAATATACAAAATTTTGATATTAATTTCATCGCCGAATTGATATTTTTCAGTTATTTCCCACCCCTATATCACAAACTCACGTAATACCATAATCTAAAAGTAAATTTTGTAACTTCAAGGCATCATATGCCTTGAAGTGTTAGCTAAATAAAATAAAGCATAACCTAACCTCTATAAAATGTTACCATCTTATAAGATTTGTATGTATTTAAAAGGAAGCATGAAACTACAATAAATTGAATTTTTTTAGAAGTACCTACTTAATGCATGAAAGCTGTGTCTCAAATCCACCAAAGGTTCTGCTTGATTATTACAGCTCGCATTTAGATTGTGTATTATTATTTGGTATCTGGAAATGAACCTAAGTTCAGTCAGAAGGCTTTGTGCTTGGTAAATTTTAATAAAGGAAATTTGAATGACAGAGCTATTTTTAATTAAGTTATCGCTTATAAATAACAGATTATTTTTCATACAAATCTAGTTTAAGAGAGAAATCTATCAATTGGTGTTTTACAACGATGTCAATAAGCTAGAAATTATGAGAGCCCTGTGTCCTGGTTTATGCTAAACATACGAATAATCAAAATTTCTCTGCAGAAAACATTACTTAGGTTATTTTTACCGATGTGCTGAGTGAGTTTTTTACTATTAATCATACCAAATTGATAGTCTAAAATACAAGAAGATTCGCCCGACTTTGTTCCGGTAATCTAATGTCTGATTTTACGGATGTTACGGACATTTAGTACCGGCGTCTGTACATCCTGCATTTCGATTTGAGTTGAGTTGTTTTTTAAGCACATATTAAATGTATGTAATCATGACATTCACATACTTCTTATGTGTTACTCCAAAATACTGAGACAACACGAAACCACCATCTTTTATTTCTGCAACATCAAAATAAGTATTACAAGCCACAATCAAAACTTTATATAAAAAGATCAAATAGAAAAACTTTGTCATCATTATGTGGTTTAGTTAAAAGTACGTATACGAGTTAGTTAATTAACAAGAGATGAACTAAGATAATAAAATAACCAGTATTCAAACAGTAAAAAACTCACCTTCAGCTAAATCGTAGTTACATAGACAGTATATGACGCATCACTTGAACCAAAACTGCTATTTAGGATTCCCGTAATTTTACACAAAACTTTTCTTCTTGTATTACTGACAGTGTAAAAATATAACGAAATACAGTAATATTATAAGCTTAACTATATTGTAACTATACTAGGTGATATTCTTCACAATAAAATGAAGACTTCAAATAGTTTTCTTGTTTTATTTTTCTTCCTTTAGTATAAATACTTTGACACCCCGTTTAAATCATCGGGCAAGCTGTTAATAGAGGTTTTTTTTGAAGAAAAAAAACACATTACCAGCTCGGAGTTAGACAGTTGGCGGTGTTACACTCCCGTGCCTCGGAAAGCACGTTAAGCCGTTAGTCAGTGTACCGCCCCATCGGATTATGAGAGTAAGAGTAGAGAGTGCACCTGTGTTTGCGCACACACTTGTGCACTAAAATATGTCCAGCGCACCTGGCTAATCTCCGTTGAGACTGATCGCCGTGGTCGAAATTCGACTGTCCTAGCCGACATCAGAAATATATTGAACTCTTTTTTTAATGTTGAAGCTTGCTTAGTTTAAAAGCTTAAACTATTATGTAATTTAAAATTAAAGGTTGTTAAATGTGTTAAAATGATTTATTTAATTATACTTAGGTACAATAAATAAATACGTAAACTTATACTATTAAACATAACAATATAAGTTTATAATACCGTTTATGTAATAAATAAAAATAAACATACTCTATCTACCTATGAACGTTACGATCGGTATTTCATAGACAAAAAAAGATCGCAAATTTTTCACACAGATTTTACATTTACTTTTGCAGTAGTATTTTAGTATATGTACATGCCGTACAATAGTAGTGATTCTGTTGACACAAAACCCAAACTAAACTACCCAAAAATTGTTGCCGTCTCTTTTTTTTCGGTCGAAAATAAGGGGACAGCAAAATTTTTACGCTAGTTTAGTGTAGGTTTTGTGCCAACAGAAACACTACCAATATCGTATAGATTTAACTGTTATTGGTAAAAACTTAGACTAAAGGACCTAACCTAACGTTAATAGATTGTATGCTACCGGTATTGCCTCAGATGCTTCGATAGAAATCGAAATGATACAAACACAACAACAGGGATGATGACAGCAACTAAACATGATCAAAATCATAAATTTACCTAATTATATCTGAGCCATAGATACAAAACGCGTTATATTTTTTTTAAGGTAAATTCATGCAATCTGAAAACCTGAAGTTATCAATTTATTGTTGAATTGAGAATGTTTATAATTTTGATAAAATAAATTACGAAATTAACGCGACTCAGGACCGCACTTTGTGGCATCGTATGGGGGAGGCCTATGTCCAGCAGTGGACCTTTATGAGCTGATATGATGATAATGAAATTACAAAATACAGTTCTAGCTTTAAACGCTTGAATGTTTTCTAGTAACAAGTAAGTAGTTGTATAACCAGATCATACGAAGTATGCAGCCAGCTGCGCCATTTTGTCTTTAGGTTGTTTGTTGCGCGCCTTGTTGGGGCGAGCGCGTGGTCCCCGTGCGCGCGACACCGGCGCCCGGGACGCGACTGCGCGGTGCTTCTCCACCTACGGAGAAAAGAGACGGTTATATGTAGTTTAATTTCATTCACATTTTTTAGGCTACCTCAAAAGGGGGTCACTCTGTTGTTCATCTGACAGGATCTTTTTTTTCAGGTATGCGATGAAGGTATCGAATTGAAATAAATATCAAATACTCAGGGTCTACGATCCATTGAAAGTTGTGGAAATCTAACGTCTAAGTCAACGCAATAAAAAGGATCATCATCAGCCTTTTGTAGTCCACTGCTGGACATAGGCCTCCCCTAATGAGCGCCATAGCGCCCTGTCTAATCAAAAGCATACGGCCGTTTAAGCCTCATATTTTGACAATCGCAAGGGAAACAAAACCTAAAGGTTATTTCTTGTTAACCATGAAATTAACAAGAAGCCGTGTTAGTAACAGTTAACGATCAACTCCGAAAACGTGAAATCTCACTCGCACTTGGCCGGCTTATCAACCTATCTAATCTCTTCGACTAGCCAGTCAGAATGCCTATAAACGCGGAGCGGAGTTAACGGGTTCGATTCCCGCTTCAGGACAAATATTTGTACAATCTGCAGATATTTGTTCAGGGTGTTCTGGTCGTTCTTTATGTATAGGAAATATATATATCAATGTATTGTACTGTATTATGTATATCAGTTATCTAGTACCCACAACACAAGCTCTGCTTACCTTGGGGCTAGATAATGCTGTGTGAATTGTCCAGCATGATTGTTACTATTATAACTTACCAGCGCGCTAAAAGCAGGCTCGCAGTACAAGCAGGCCGTCATCTCGGTCAGCATGGCGGGCAGCTTGGTCCTCTCCGCCTTGTACTCCACGGTCACTTGCTGCGCACCGCACGCGCCGCATTGCAGCTCTGACACTGTTACTTTGGTCGCATCGTCGAATATGTTGATTATTACGTCGCATCTGAAACAAAATGTAAGATTATGAAATATAGTGTAGACTATATGTAGACGCCGGTTTTCATGTCGGTTGGTGGTCGGTAAACCAGTGTCTACTTACGGCGCGGACGTGTCTAGAATCAGCCACTTCCGCCTCGCACTCCACACAGTGATGTGAGGACTAGGTAACGCTAAGTCTTAATAGATTATTATAGGTATGTACATTTTTAAAAGCTGCGTGATCCTCTTTTGTTTTGCTATACTGGAAGCTTGGATTTGTGACATCAGCGCAGCGTGGATAATTCTATGAAAAAACTAAACAATCAGGCCAGCTTTAAAAAAAATCTAGTAGTATAATTGCAGGCTAACTTCCACTTATGCGCAGACGGGTTTCAAAGTAATTTATTCAGGAAAAATTAGAACCAGCACTCCCGCCTCGCACTACTCAGTGATGCAAGGATGAGGTAACGCTAAGTCTGGTAGAGACAGTCTACATACCGATTGTACAACAACTTTGACAACTTCCAAATAGGCGCGGATGGGTCTAGTCTAGAACCAGCACTTCCACCTCGCCCTCCACGCAGTGATAAAAGGACTACGTAACGTTATGTCTATGTACATACCGGTTGCAAGTCAGTCTCTACTTAGGCGCGGACTGGTTTAGAACCAGAACCAGTACCCGTCGCCTCGAGGACGTAGTCCTATCATCGTTGTATGAAGTTTCATACAACGATGACAGGACAACGTAACGCTACGTCTAAGTAGATAGTGTACATACCGATTGCAAGCCAGTTTCCACTTAGGCGCGGACGGGTCTAGAACCAGCACTCCCGCCTCGCACTCCACACAGCCCGATACGCCGGTCGAGTTCACGCCATAGGAGCAAGTTGGGTGAGTGCAAGAATTGCAGCCAAAACCTTTCTTCATATCCCTGTTGACAAATGAAAAGGTAAGCAAATCATTTATGGGAAATTGCGTACGCTTCTATAATAAGCTTCCATCTGAAGCAACTGAGCTCCCTTTTCGTAAATTTAAACAGTACATAAAACGAAATCTTATCAAGAAAGCCTTTTACTCCATAGATGATTATATCAATGATGTTAATGCTTGACACCGACAATAGTATTATAGGAGAACAATCTTAAGCTTAGTTTTATATAAATATTGATCTGTATTTAAATCCCATTATATTAAGACTTAGATAGGCGAATAACATTGTATAAAATTTTAAGCGTTACACACTTACTAGTGGTTTATTTTTCGCTTCTTCCACTAGTGGAAGAAAAATTGAAGCGAACAAAATCAATAGGTAACATTTTGTTTCTTATTTGATAATAATTAAGTACTATTATTAAGCTGTTTATGTATAAAATTTGACTTGTCTAAGTGTTTATTTTGTAAGCCTAAAGAAATAAAGTTATTGAATTTTGAATTTTGAAATAGTTCTAAATAAATATGAACAGTCGCCTAGATTTCTAAACAATCAGCCAGTAAAAAATTACAGATGCATTTCTGCGTTTGTCATCTTTTCTTTGACGATTTTTGTGGCAGGCGGGGTTTCGATACCCGCCTCTTTTGTACGATATGCAAATATTGGTTGCAGGTGTTCCGGGTGTTTTCTATGTTTAACAAAAAAAAATATCTCACTATTTTGTCATTAATATGTCCGAAATAAATGAAACTTGAAATAAAGCTAGTATATAGCTACTATATGTCACAATTTTTACCTGAAAGGTGGGTGGTTGTAACAGTACGGACAGAGAGGGAAGCTCTTCCCTTTACTCCCGGAAGACCAGGACAGCAGTTCGAACTCGTCGAGGGGACACTTCAGCTCGCGGTAGATACGGACGGTCCCGTGTTGGGGAAGGGTGTATGTGTCGTCGCAGTGAGAGCAGTGGAGACGAGCTGGCTTAGCCTTGAACGAGATTTAGTTATGAGTCGATATGAGTTGGCGTGAGACAATATACGAGACAGATAGATTAAATTAAATCTATCTAAGGTTTTTATTTATTATAGTACTCTGGGTAATTTCTAAGAAATTAATAAATCCCAAAAATTTACGATCTCGACGGGATTCGAACCCGCACCTTCCCCTTCAGCGCAGGGTTGCTCTTTTTCCAACTAAGCTACGTGATCTTATCTCGCCGAGGTGTAAATCGAAGGTGTAATCGTAAGGGTTCGAATCCCGTCGAGATCGTAAATTTTTGGGATTTGTTAATTTCTTAAATCTATCTATCTAATCAAATGATCTGCAAATATATTTCAGGAATTTGCCATTTTAGGAATTTGTCATCTTAGGAAGTTGACGAGTTTTTTTTTTTGCTATTCAAGCAACATTTAATAGTGCCTTATCATTATAACAACAAAATAATGTTATACATAATTATACTTACAAGCTTTCTGTACAGCTAAATGCGTTTGGATATAATTATGTTTTTGGGATGTTATGAGTTTTATCTAACACCTTATTTTTGTTTACTTATGAATATAACTAAATTAAGACTATAAATGGATAATTCGCAAACGCAATCTATATCTAAATGATCTAATATGTTCTAATATGATCTAAAGAATATAGGCCTATAAGATGAAAATCTGTGTTCGGAACATCATTGACTAAATCATATAGATTTTCATAATTGTAAATTTTATCAAGGGTGGAATTGAAAAGAGTTTAGAATACACGTTCTCGGAAAGTGTCGTTTTCGGAAGTTGTCACTCTAGGAAGTTGTCGTTGTTACCCTGAGGGATATTTGTTCCGGATGTTTTGGGTATTTTCTATGTATAGTAAAAAAAATAAGTTTATCAGTCACCTATCAATTGATCCGCTGATATGACCCGTATTTTTAAAACGCGAATCATTACTTTGCCGTAGCACAGTTAATAACTAGCACGGAAAGTAAAGTCTTTATCTGATTTAAGTACTACCGTAATTTTTCTACTATTAGCAATGTTTTTAGATAATTATGATAAAAATTAGGTATGCTGTTGACGATTTTACATGAACAGCTTTGTATTTAGTCAGAAGGTACTTACATTTTTTTTAATGTTTGTACAAATAAATATTCTTATTCTCTTATCTACCATAACACAAGCTCTGCGTAGCTTGGGGCTAGATGACCCTGTGAGGATTGTCCAGCATTATTTATTAATTTTATTTATTCGGTTCACAATGAAAATTTTTGTATTTTGTATTTGTATTATTGAAACGTAGAGAGCGCGGAGACCTGATAGAGACCTTCAAGATACTTACCAACCACTACAGTATACCAGACTTGTCACAGACACTATACACTATGAACAATAACACAAGGCTGAGAGGACACTCGCTGAAGCTGCAACGCGGGCCAAGTACAAACAAACCAAGAGAGCACATATTGCCAAATCGCGTTGTGGAGACTTGGAACCGGTTACCGGAATCAGTGATCAGTGCCCCCTCAGTGAACTCTTTTAAAAATAGACTGGACAAACATTTAAAGTGCACTGACAAAGACTATGATGTGCACGCATCAGCTTAAGAGCTGCCTGTGTATTCAAATAATAATAATAATAATTATATTTACCTGAATGTATCTCATATACCGCCTACATTTTCCACATCGAGACAGTGCTTTTCCACTAGCCTTCAGCGACGAGAAGTTAACCTCAAACAGCTGGTCCATTTGCTCGATGGACCGCACGAAGTACTGGAACTTGCGTCGGAATATCTCAGCTGTGTGCGCTAGGACGGCGTGGTAGTCGGCGCGACCGACTGCGATCAGATTCAGCTGTTCTTCGACGGCTGTGCGCATTGTGGGTAGGACTAGTTCTGGGTCGATCTGGGAAGAAAATGTTAGGATTTTACTCTGGTCTGAACATAATTATAGGAGACTCGCGGCCCGCCCCGGTTTCGTACGGGTAGATTAATATTATATAATATATTGATATACATATGTGACGATGACGATAAAATAACAAATAACTCACAAACGAGTGGCTATCGTGACTTAAAGTTTAATTTTTGTATTAAAATTACAATTTTTATGCTGTTTTTTTCCAATAATCTCCAAAAATCTTAAAATTAAGCCTATAATACTACATATTTTTATGACTTTTTATTATTGTCTATCATAATAGCTTTTAAATAAAATAAAAACCTACGTTCTAACATAAAAAATGTGCTGGCTAGGAGCATTTAAAGTTGACCACTGATTACGTCACCGGTTACGGTTACAAAAGTGGTCAACTTTAAAAGCTCCTAGCCAGCACATTTTTTATGTTAGAACGTAGGTTTTTATTTTATTTAAAAGCTATTATGATAGACAATAATAAAAAGTCATAAAAATATGTAGTATTATAGGCTTAATTTTAAGATTTTTGGAGATTATTGGAAAAAAACAGCATAAAAAATGTAATTTTAATACAAAAATTAAACTTTAAGTCACGATAGCCACTCGTTTGTGAGTTATTTGTTATTTTATCGTCATCGTCACATATCTGACATGATTATGGTTTTTATTTTAACAAAATAGACCTACTACTTTGGAAGAAATAATTTTTTTATTAAATAGAGTAATTAGTGAGTAATAAAAATTTTAATACATCAATAAAGTATATACGAATTTTTTTTAAAAAAAAATTTCTATTTTTTTGTCGATAATTTTTGATCTAGTTTCACCCCCTTTCGGGGTTGCACTTTATCCAGGGACACACTGTATAGCCTACTAGCAGCGCTTCGCGATTTCACCCGCGTAGTTCCCGTTCCCGTGGGAATTCCGGGATAAAAAGCCTATGTGCTATTCCAGACTATAATCTATCTCTGTGCCAAATTTCATCCAGATCTGTTCAGCCGTTCTGGCGTGATTGAGTAACAAACATCCATCCATCTATCCATCCAAACTTTCACATTTATAATATTAGTGGGATGACACTCACAAATAAAGTGGCTAACCGATTTTGGAAAATCTTTTACCAATTTCTATTGGTAAAAGATTTTTTTAAAAGATCGGTTCAATAGATCCAAAGATTACCCCCACCACCTCACAAACTTAACTTCTTTATATAGAAATCATTTAGAACGGGATATTTACCATGATTCAATGAATCAATGAATGTGTCGTGATCGAGTTGCGTTCGAAAGTGAAACCGGTGGTAATGTTCGTAGCAAAAGACAAAGAATGAGGGTAGATCGGTATGTCTGCCAATAAAAACCAACTCGCAGTGACTTTAGTTCTTCCGTGATCATGGCGCATGAAACTGGGCCGAAATATTGGAAAACTCAAAAATTGAATCATGGTAAATATCCCGTTCTAAATGATTTCTATGTTAATAAACATGATAGTTTCAAAAGTTTTATTAACCTCTTTATAGTATTAAAGACAGCTTGGTTAGCAACACATGACAGGCCATGGTACCTGGTATACACTACCCTTACCTTCTGGTATCCATGCACCAGCACTATCCCCAAGTTAGTGGGTACCAGCCGCCGTCCGTTGCCGACCGTCACGTAGTTCCGCTGGCAGATGTTGTTTATATGGACTGGGATGGACGCGTCTGTGCCTATGCCGTGCTTTTCCATAAGAGTTATCAGCTGCAAAGTAAATCCACGAATTGATAACACGCTTTGTTTTTTTTATACCGAAACAGAAGAATGTAATCTAATTTTATGCTAGGTATACCAAATTCTAATCGATAAATTAATACTCTTATAAATCTGCTGTTGCTATGTACAATTAAATTAAAACCTGCATGCCATACTCTCTAATTGTTTTTGCACACCAATGTATGTTGGTCAAACATGTTGACTCTAAAACAACTATTTGTCACCTTTTTACACGTGTTTTTGCAAATAAATGACTTACTTTTACTCTCTTTTCCAATTTGGTTCTAAAAGTGGAGAGTATGCAACACGGCTTTAATATGGCTAAAAAAGATGATAAAATTTGCACGATAATTTTACCTCCGCTTCGGAGAGATAATCCGGTGGTGATGTCTGGCATTCCACCAATCTGTGGTCGTGGGCTTTCAAAACGTCCTCTGCATTTAGTGGCGGGATGAACTCGTCTTTGCCAAACGCCTGAAAACAAATGTTTAGACAAGATATATCTGTAAAGGTTCTTCACACAGAGCCGGTGGCAATGCCGCCAATAATTTATGATAAAATCAACTGCATTTGGAAAAATGTAGAATTTTATCGCACAATTTCGTATTTTCCCAAATGCTTCTAAAATACCAATGAATTGATGTTGGTTTACTCATGAGTTCATATAAAATGGTTTACGATTTGCGGCAAATTACTTTTCGCTAGTTTTATTGCTTGTGGAACGCAGAAACAATTAAAACCACTAAAAAATGTATCTCGCGCCAACCCACGACGTGGGCACCCGAAGAGTTAAAATCTCTCACCTGCCAATGCATTATCTCCGTATACCCAGCATCCACCAAAGTATTCCCCGTGTAGGTAAAAGTCTCGGTGCCAAGTTGGAAGGTGATGGTCGTGCTGAGGTACTTGCAGTCGCGAGACAAAGTCGCGATGAAATGTCGCGTGATATAGTCGTACACGCGCCACGCGTCGCCTTCTAATTCTTCTTCCGCTATGGGTAGGAGAAAGGGGTTTCAATAAAACAAGTATACTTATTTCTAAGAGATACACAAAATGCGGAACGCACTATAACAAAAAAAAACCTTAGAAATTGAGCAAAGGCAACACCTCTCAAACGAACTAAATGTAACTTTGGTCGTTGAGCAGGTTTGGTTAAACTGTACAACAAGTAGGTATAATTAAGCCGTGTGGTGCCGGCTTAGAATCACCACCCCAACTCTTCCCGTGGGTGTCGTGAGAGGCGACTATGGGACATACACCGGGGGGTGGCAGCAGCGCTTCTTGAAGAATACTGTTGCGTTGATGAATAACGAAGCAAACAAATCCTTAATCCATCAAAAGGTTCACCACTTCATAGATTTAGATTAGATTTTTATTTATTCACCATTCTTATAACATATATAAATTATTCTTATATTATATATTCTTATAAATTTTAATCTCAAAGTAGGTATTATGTTTCTGTTTATCACGTATGTTTTTGTGTTTCCCTTTTTTGTAAAATATGTGTGTGTGGCTATAAATAAATTCTTTATTCTTTATTCTTTACCATATGTGTTATACTAGGTAAGTCATTCATTTTACATATTTTCATTCATCATCATTCCATAACTTAGTTGGTAGGTTTACATAATATGAACAATAGATCTATCTAACAAGTGGCTCTGACGGAAGACCAGCGTTGGTTGCTAGCTCGCTAGTCAACCAACTCATGCTGAGGCAGAGCCATTTTGTTAACATTTTTGTATTTAATCCATTGCTTACTTTTATGCTTACATTTTTAATTTAATGCTTACATTTTTGTATTTAATCCAAGTTTATTATGTATTTTTGTGTAAGTATGTGTAAGTCATTTAACAAATAAATTCTATTATATTCTATCTAACAATTTCTTTCACCAAATGACACAGAGGCGGTACAGAATTACTGGGACAACCTATGTCCCAGTAGTCTTTTGCACATAACAGCTGGGAATAAGCGATATTTTCTCATAATCTAACTGACGAACTAATTAGATTTGCTTAAGAAACTAGCCTATTATGGCAAAGCTTCAGCCCCCCCCTTGTTTGGGGGAGGCACGTTCAGCCGTGGACTTGTCTTTGATGAGACTTATTGTTTATACTTACTAGCAGATTTCATAGGCGTGATCGGCGGATGGTCGCCCGCGTCGTGCCCTTTCTTCGGCTTGTTGATCCCGTTGGCGAGTATCGCCTTCACCTCGGTGCCCCATTTACTGAAGAAATTAATATTAACTTAAGGATCCGGCGACAACTGCTCGCAACTTCAATTTGTAATATTATTACGTTCCGTAATACCAAAAATGATGACTGAAAACTTTTGTATTTACCACATAGTGTTGTTATTCCGTAACTAAACAATAATAATGTTCCTTAACAAACAAAACGTAAAATATTGTTGTTTTTAATACAAAACAAATAAGACGAAAACATTCATTTTCGACGTATATGCAAAATCGCATTTTACATACAAAAAAATCTTGTCTGTGTATTTTTCAATAATTTTACCAATTTATTTAACAACTAGCAGCGCCGTGGGAATTCCGGGATAAAAAGTAGCCTATGTTCTATTCCAGACTATAATCTATCTCTGTGCCACATTTCAACCAGATCCGTTCAGCCGTTCTGGCGTGATAAAGGAACAAACATCCATCCATCTAAACTTTCGTTCCATCCATTTAAACGTTTATAATATTAGTGAGATTCCTTTGTTAGTTACCAA
This sequence comes from Eupithecia exiguata, assembly GCA_947086465.1. NCBI lineage: Eukaryota > Metazoa > Arthropoda > Insecta > Lepidoptera > Geometridae > Eupithecia > Eupithecia exiguata. The sequence continues at coordinate 9,917,765 of OX352244.1, forward strand.
TAGATAAAAATATATAAGCTGTATACAATGATAACCAATACTTTATAAGATATGGCAAATTGTATGAGCATACACGTAAATAGAAAAATTTCAAATAGCTGTTAGTCTGTGAGGTTCTGACCACTTTTTCAAATATAACCTACTCGTAGTAATTTATATCGTTTTACCCATTTTAGGGTTTGCAGTAATTCGGAGTACTCCCAGGTACAATGGGCAGCCTTACTTGGAGTTCTGTTGCTGGCGCAGTGCTCCAATTAGGTCAAAGTTTTCGCCGTAGCTGGTCGTTTCTGTTCTGGGGTAGGATATGTAGCCGCTTGTATAGAGGCGTTCTGCGATCTGGAAAATAATATATGGTGTGAAGCGCGACCTGGCGAGAGCGAGTCTTCTCTTTAGAACTAAGATGACGAAGAGATAATTACCTGCATAGCATGATGAGGTCCCATACCCAGGCCGGCACTGGCAACTCGCATCAACTCTATGGTGTTTAGCGCGACCGGGCGAGCACGCGTCTTCTCTTTAGAAATCACAGTCACGACGCTGGCGGAATAATAGTATAATAAGTACACCATTGAACACGCATGGACGAATTTCTCCTCTTGCAGGATCGCACCACAGAGGTATGGCAGTGAATGGGTTAAGAACTGGTTTAAACATGCGGATCTCCATCACAATGTTCATGGTTCGAATGACCTAGTGTGTGTGGCTACTAGAATTTTACTGCGGAAAGATTTGTGCAGTTTTTGAATAAAGTACTGAGGAAATTATAAGGATGAAAATTCTTCCGCAACGTAACGCCTGAATCTATTATTGAAGAACTGGGGATTTTTGCTTCATTAGATATTTTCAGATATTGTAGCTTATAGCTTTATCAATTATCTCTACTAAATAAACTTACGTGGCCTCCTTAATCTCCCGAATCCCAAAAAGAAACATATTAGCGATTTCCTTCTCGAAGACCCTCCCTCTTTTCCATTCCAAAGGCAGTTCCCTTCCCTCTTCAGTGCTGGCTGTCAGCCGAAGCACCCAGTATGTCTCTGGCTTGAAGGTTTGGATCTCATCGTGACGCTGGACACAAAAGCCGAGAGTGGGGGTCTGGCAGGGGCCGTAAGAGATAACAGAGGAGTCTAGGTCACCGTATCTACCTGAAAGTGGTGGAGCAGAGTTAAAATTTTTAATGTTCTTTTGAGTTTATATCCATCTAAAAGGAAGAAGAATTTTGGAAGATATTTTGAGCAATAGAATATGGTGCATAATCCAAGGCTCACATTCAAATGATAGATTCTGTTTGGTCAACATCATCAGCCAGTAGGCATCATCATTAGCCTATACTAGTCCACAGCTGGACATAGGCCTTCCACAAAGAAACATGTGACATTACCAAAATTGGGTGGTCTAATATTCAGTTCCCACCTTGAAAGTATTTCGTCTGATATCGAGTAAAAGCACAGCCAATCCTGAGATCCAGTTCCTGCCTGGCGTCTACACTTTTAGACTCGTTCTCATTTGGTTGAATTAAGCTGTTCATGGCAGCTTTAATGTCTTTATCAGTGATGGCAGAGAAACGGGCTCGGTAAGTTATGTGTGGAGAGTACACATCTCCTTTCAAGTAGCCTTGAACAGAGTTCATGACCTGCAAGGATGATACATACAAAAATTTTAGTAACATGCTTCTACATATACAAGAAACCATAACAAAATCAATTACTATCCACGTTCTATCATGTATTACCTACTCATTTGCTTTTCAGTAGCCACTACCATTATTTATAAGCTCTTAAACAAAAAAATGATTTATTTGTCAATTAACTTATAGAGATACATATTACTGGTCTCCGCACGGGGCAAACCTGTGTCACAGGAAGCGCGTTTACAAAAGTAAGTTTAACAATTAAGATTAGTTGTAACTTGTACAGGGCAAACAAATAAAAATGTTCTATAATAAATCTAATCAATTAAGTGATGCAAAACTAGACAAATCAGAACACGCAATCTGCAATATATGTCACTGTTACATTTGTGTAAGGTGGAGTTACCGACTTGAGGGCAAGGAGAAAAAAGGGAGATGAGGGAACAGGTAGTTTTGAGAGTTCTTATTCTTATGATCTTACTGTAAGATTTGGTTACCAATAGGAGCAAATTTGATTACCTCAAAGCAAATATTTTCTCCCTCTTTATCACAATCCAGCCACAGGATGAGGTAATCCGCACCTCGCCCTTCTTGTGCCAGGAACATGGGCATCCGTAGCCGAGGCGTAGCCTCTTTCTTCTCAGTGGGACACGAAAACAACTCCACCGGGTCGACCTTATCCCAACTGTTGTATTTACCAACAAAATCTAAGGACATCACATGGCCGCAAACAGAAGTCATTTTAAAATGAATCTGCTCATTCTTGAATGTCCCGTTCCATTCGTACACGGCACATGATTGACTCGAATCTGTAACGAAGTTTTCATCTAAAATGTAAGAAGTTTCAATGAACAGTCATCTTGGATGCCGACACCAACTTTTAGATGTGCTGCATTTCCCATTGCTCAGGATAATAGAGAGATTCTGAGCTAACGACGGCTTTTCAGCCACCATAAAGGCGAGCTTCATGTTTATATGCCTGAATCAAGATTTCATGAATTAGCAACTAAATAGCAATGAAAATTTAACAAAATTCAGCAAATCCGATTGTTTTCTTTTTGATTGATCCACAGATTTATAAGTTTAATACATAATTGATCTGCATGGCTAAGATGCGCGCCACGAGAAGTGTCGAGAAGTCGTGAAAAATGGCGGCATCTCGACTTCTCGTTGATCCCTAGCATGCACAACCAAATAGTCGTCACGTCTCGTCACGTGAACGATAATAATGAATGTTTATCCTATCTGTGGTAACCTTTTTCGTCAAACTCTAAGATGCGCGCCCAATTTTCTCATCTCATCTCGACTTTTGACAGTTTTACACGAGTTACGAATCGTCTTCTATTACTACGACGAGATCACGACGAGATGGAGTCTTGAAGAAAATATAAATTTAATTCAGTGTTTATTAACCTCTGTTAATAAATATTTTGTAAAAATAGCATTACTGAATGCGAAAAATAGCATTACTGAATGTTGTGCGATGCTATTGATTTAGGTACTTACCTAAAATAGTCTTGGTTTCTCTAGTAGGTAGATAGGTGTAGGTAGAAAACCATCCTGCGTGGATATAAAGACGTGCTTCGTGGCATAGAAAAGTAATAATGGCATAATATAAACCTATATCTGTGTAGTACTTGATTTGGCAGTTAGTGCTGAATGTAAAGAAACGTAAAATCACAGAATTACGGCCATGAAAATTAGTAACCTACCTTACTAGGTAGATAGGCAAGTATCAGTGATAGGAACCTATTTATGTATATTCTGCACTACCCTAATATTATATACCTTCTTAACTTACCTATAAACAGGGGCTAATATTGTAATGCGATTATAAATGTAATTCTGTCTGTTTGTTATCATTTCAGGCCTAAAAAGGTAAACTGATATAAATGTGTCTACAAAATAAAGAACGTTTTGAATAATTGTAAATTAGTTTTATTTCCAATAAGAAGTAAAGCCTTAGATTCTGTTGCTTTCTAAAGCTCGTGCTGGTTTGATGATATACTGCGTCTGAAATATAGAGAAAACATATTATAGTCATGACTTAGGTACCTACTTCTTAGATGTAAGGTTTGAAATAGTATTTATATTATTCTGTTACAATTATAATTGTTACATTTTGTTATGCCAGGTAGGTACACTGGTCCCGGAAACACATCACATTGTACTTACATTATATTCAGGTGCTCGTCTCGTAGCGTATTTGTGAGGTACTAAACCCACAAATAATGCTGCTTACTGTGAAATAAACAACGGGATGAACTAGCGCTTGTGGTGCACACCATGCCCAAACTCACGATATAAGTTCATTGAACACCCGTAACTAGTCGGTTCGTGCATAGTAATTGACACAATAATTTTGGCGCTTATTGTTTTCTTTGGATATCGTAGGTAATAATAAAAGTTTTCATAACAAGTTGCTAAGGATTTATCGAAAAAAAACCAAAAGTAAGTTTGATTATGTGCGCGCAAAACATTGAAATTGCTTCTTCTTCTTTTTTTTGTTTCGAGGCTTTTCTACTTTTCCACCATTCTGCCAGTGAAAAGTGCAAATTACCAGTATGGAGACGAAAACTAAGGAGGTTAATTTATGTTTCTTCCATGCAGCTTACTAAAACCAGAGACAATTTGAATGAACTCAACGAGTGTTGCGTGGGCGTGGCTTCATCTGCATGAGAACCTCACTCGACAACGAGTCTTGAGTCTTTCGTGGCGCGCATCTTAGAGCAAACGACTCAACAACTGACGACGACTTTGAATAGTCGTCTCGTGCACGACGACTTTTGTGGCGCGCATCTTAGCCGAGCATAGATTTGTAAGTATATATCTTAGAGTATATACCACTAGAGGTGTTGCATATACCCATTTCATTCACACAAGAGAGAGATAAAAATATGCTTGTAGCCTGAGAAGAAATGAGATAGAATGAAAGTTTCTCTGTCTCTACCAGTGTGCCAGTTTTTTCATTGTTTAGCTCTTTTAAGAGCTAAACAAACATGCCGGGCACATCACATAGTATTTGTTTTTTTCGACCTAATGATACTTTCTGCTAATTAAATGTGTGAAAGTGACTCTGCGGGCATTCCTGCGTCTCTCAACGATATAAATCTGAAGCAACGATGGTGCGGTGCAGTGTTTTTGGATGTAAAAGTGACGGTGAACGAAAAGTGCCGAGTTTGTCATTCCAATCGTAAGTACAAGCTCGTTTGACTTCAAAAAAGGTTCAAAATTTATAGTTTCATAGATTTCCGTACAGACAAGACTCAAAAACTATGTTTTAAAATAATTCTAATAAATATAACCTAAAATTACGAAAATTTAGGGTTGCCTGCACTCGAAAATAAAATTCCCCAAATGTCGTGGCGCATTGAGACATGAATACCTACATCTACATACATTCTTAAAATATGATTTTGTTTGTTACAGATTTCCCGAAAACAATGATTTACGTTTGCTTTGGATAGAAGCCACGGGTCGCAAAAACTGGGAACCCAAAAATATTTAGTAATTTGTTCAAACATTTTCATGAAAATCGTTAACAAAAAAGAAACGTGAACGTATCTGTTCTCTTATGCTGTTCCAAGACTGGTAAGTAAAATAAATAAATACATAAAAAGAATCAGTGCTACGATGATGGGTGAAGGACTGTTTGAGATTTGGATAGAAAAATTATACCTACTTTGTGTTTTAGTCTACCTACTAATCAAAATACTAAATCGAAAATATTTAAATGGTATTGGGATTTGGTGTTACTAATATAACTTACTATTACTATAGTACTATTTATAATTTTCATATTAATGCTTCAATATTTTATTTCAGGCATGTAAGATATATACCTACTACGGAAAAGGTACGTGAGGAAAATCATGAAAACTTTGAGTTTGTAAGAGAAATACAACGCAGTATAAATAAAACCACCAGTGTAAATTAGTAAGTAGGTATGTACCGTTTAATTAGTGTATGTACAATTTTATTTCTCAAGTGTAGGTATGGGTATTGATTAAGGCTCTTTGATAGAAATAAAGACTGATTGATTTGTGATCCTATGATTTGTGGAGAGTAATCATAATCATCACACACAATGGTCATTATTACATACCTAATAAATAAAACAGAATATAAAATATTTGGATACATAGGCTAGGACGTAAGTAATATTGTGTTTAAGGTGTAAAAAATTTAATTTGGTTTTCTCTGCACATTTTACCTGAAGTATAATTTAAAAGTGCTTTTGAATTTCGTATAATGGTTGTCTTATCTTAGCAATACCTTATGTGTAAGATTTAATTACTTAAAAGAAATGTGATTTCCAAAGTGCAATTTTTATTGTAAGTTCTTGCTTGGTAAGTGTTTGAATTGATTATCTAGCAATAATATTATTTTCAAAATTACATTATTTTAGTATTTGAAATGATGTCTACCTACACGTTAGCTCGTATTATGTGGCGGTGGTAATAAATTTAAACGAAACCTAACATTGATACCTGAACGTTGTTTTATTTCTATGCTCATTAAATTAAAAGTTTACCTACTCCCGCATACGTAGGTACCTAATGTAATGAATGATGTATGATACTAAAATACCACCTACCAGACATGAAATTACGAACCTAAAGTCAGGGTAACAAAATTGTATGGCAACACCACTTCGTATTACTCTGTCCGTAGATCGAGTATACCTAGATGGTTGGCAAGTGTGGCCACAAAGAGGGACAGACTATACGAAGTGGTGTTGCCATGCAATTTTTTTACCCTGACTTTAGGTTCGTAATTTTATGCCTGGTAGGTGGTATTTTAGTATCATACATCATTAAATTAGGTACCTACGTATGCGAGAATAGGTAAACTTTTGATTTAATTAGCACAGAAATAAAACAACGTGTTTCGTTTAAATTTATTACCACCGCCACATACATGTCAGACATAATTTCAAATACTAAACTAAATACAAAAAGTATGTCATTTTGAAAAGAATATTTTTGCTAGACAATCAATTTAAACACTAACCAAACACAGACAATAAAAATTGCACATAAGAGATCACATTTCTTCTGAGTAACTAAATCTTACACTTTAGGTATTGCTAAGATAAGACAACCATAGTACGAAATTCAAAAGCACTTTTAAATTATACTTCAGGTAAAAAGTACAGAGAAAACCAAATTATATTACAGTTTTTACACCTTATACACAATATTACCTACGTCCTTGCCTATGTTTCCAAATATTTTATATTCTGTTATAATTATTACCTGTGTAAAAATGACCAGTCTTTAAAACGATTCCAATATATTCTCCACAAATCATAGGATCACAAATCAATCAGTCTTTATTTCTATCAAAGAGCCTTAATCAAAATATTTCTATAAGTACCTGGCTACCCAACTTATCAAAATGTACCCTTTTCAGTCTTATATTATTCAATTATAATGTATAACATTGCAAATGTTTGAACAAATTTACTAAATATTTTTGGGTTCCCAGTTTTTGCGACCCGTGGCTTCTATCCAAAGCAAACGTAAATCATTGTTTTCGGGAAATCTGTAACAAACAAAAACATATTTTAAGAATGTATGTAGATGTAGGTATTCATGTCTCAATGCGCCACGACATTTGGGGAATTTTATTTTCGAGTGCAGGCAACCCTAAATTTTCGTAATTTTAGGTTATATTTATTAGAATTATTTTAAAACATAGTTTTTGAGTCTTGTCTGTACGGAAATCTATGAAACTATAAATTTTAAACCTTTTTTGAAGTCAAACGAGCTTGTACTTACGATTGGAATGACAAACTCGGCACTTTTCGTTCACCGTCACTTTTACATCCAAAAACACTGCACCGCACCATTGTTGCTTCAGATTTATATCGTTGAGAGACGCAGGAATGCCCGCAGAGTCACTTTCACACACTTAATTAGCAGAAAGTATCATTAGGTCGAAAACAACAAATACTATGTGATGTGCCCGGCATGTTTGTTTAGCTCTTATAAGAGCTAAACAATGAAAAAACTGGCACACTGGTAGAGACAGAGAAACTTTCATTCTATCTCATTTCTTCTCAGGCTACAAGCATATTTTTATCTCTCTCTTGAGTGACTGAAATGGGTATATACAACATCTCTAGTGCCTTATTACTCTAAGACTCTGTCCCTTTTTGCGGCCACGCATGCCACTGATCTAGTTAAATTCTCAATCTACGGTATATATAGTACTAAACAGGGTTGCCAGACAAAAGCTAACACAATTCGCCGTACTAAAGGATCTGAGGATCTGATCTGATCACTCTGTCTGTTGCCAGCTCGATTTAACATTTATGGTTGGTTGGAATAACATAGAACAAAATTTCAATATTTCCAGTTCCTACTATTCTCAATATGCATAGGAGATGGCATGAATGGGTGGGAGTTTTTGGATGTGTGCATAAAATAATGACATGTTATTGTATAGTTCGCGTATTTTCAAAACGTAATCCTAAAAATAAACCAATCTTGTTTTTGAAAAGCGCTACTTAAAATAATTTTGTATTATAGTTGGTAGCATTGATCAATACTGACAATCTGACATTGACATTTAAAAATATTTGCACGCTGTAAATGTTTGGTATCTTACCTAGTCATACCAACATCTCAAGTATGAATTTCCCCAATAGGGTTTTCGATTTTCCTGAAATTAATATTAGCTATTCAATGCCGTCAATAGTTATTGATGTGGGTGGCAGTGCGCCTGCCTAAGTAGGCAGCCGCGCTGCCACGCCAAACCGCCACCGTGCCGCTGCCGCGCCCCGTTACTTTTTCAATTGATTCTGTGTAATCCCTGATTATTACTATTATACACTTCATTTATGTCAAATCTTCTTTTAAGATACATTTTTACGATGGAAAATACGAATAATTTTTTTTTAGAGAAAATAAAGATTCTTTAAACCGATTAAATTATTCAACAGAGGGATTGTGGGGAGGCCTTTGCCCAGCAGTGGGATGACCAGATTGACCAGGGCTTATTAGTAATAATAATATTCCACAATTAAAATATAGGTACCTAGGTATGAAAACGGTAGATCACCAACCGAGAAGCTAGGTTCAAGTGGCCGGTGACGATACGAGCTGAGTCCAGGAGTGCCGCCTTTTAACCCTTAATCCAACCTCATAGCGAGAGTCTCTTGAGATGTTGATCGGCTCTTCACGCGGTTAACCGAAACAACTATCGGGACGATGGTCGCTAGATATACATCGCACCTGCAGACAACCTCGTTAGCCAAATCAAGATATTAGCTAATTTTATCTTTCTCACTGAGCTCTAAAGTTAATATCTTGTGGTATGATGACATCAGCGATTATCGCCCTACGATCTAACCGATCTATCAGCACAATATCAGGCTTATTCGTAAGAATAGTCCTGTCTCAAATCAACAACGTTTATTTCTTTAGGCTTACAAAATAAGCACCAAGACAAATAAAATTTTATACCATAGACACTAGACAGGTTTATAAATATTGCCCATTGTACGTTACGTATGTTTAATGTTTATATCTGTTTCTTTTAGTTTTATTTTGTGGTGTACAATAAAGAATTTTGTATTGTATTGTATTGTATAAATAGTTAATACTAACAAATAACAAGAAACATCAGGACCGGTAAGACCGCGCTTTACATGTTACTGATGTATGATTTTAGCTACCTACTTGGTTGTGTCTGTGCATGTACAGAGGTAGCAAGGTGCGAACAGCCCGAAATTATATGTCTTTGGGTCAATTATTATTGTTATACCTTTTCAATTACCTACCTGATAAATCTAAAATCATAAGTGATACGTATGTACTGGAATTTGTCCCTAAAGAACGGGAATTTTTCATTCACATGCAACTCATAAAACAACAGTCCTTCAGTTCAGTACGCCTTCAGTTCTCTTTTGACAGTTTAGCTTAAAAGTCACTGTCAGGATAAGAAAAAAAAACAGAAAACAAAATGTCGATCGAGTGCGGGGGGTGCGCCTACCTACGTTGAATTGAATTGATAAATCCATGGAAAACTTCAAGGCAATAATTATCAAACCCTCTAACCAAATCTTGAAGTTATAACACTAGCTGCTATCTCGATACAAGACAGTTTGTAGGATTATATTTCCCTATCCCAGTGTTTCAGCGACCAACAGCAGTCATGGTAAGTATGGTGACAATGTTTTCGTTTGTGTTTATTTATGTAACTGCCTGCTTTACATAGAGCCATCTGAGATTTAAATATGGCTGTGTATTTCAGAGGGATACCCGTGAGGATATTGTGATACCTCCGTCACAACTGTGCGTTGTTCTGCCGTCCAATCCACCACCTCTGATGATGAGTATGTAATACCTATCAGAATAGTTTTGAACGGCATTGCTGGCATAATAAATTACGGACCGTGAAACTTCAATAAACACCTTTACGACAAAGTAGTTTTGTCAATATTGCTTGTTGAATCCACTTGCATGACTCACAGACATAGCATAGTAGCTATCAATTTGATGCTATTGTAATATCTTACACATGTCGTACCTACACATATAAGAAGTATCTACAGAGACCAATTCATATCAGAGTAGTAGAGTGTACTTGATAGCTTGTTATTATCCAGGATGTTCCAATCGAGGACCTAACAAATGGTCGGGGCTAGATACATGATGCATGTTTCCGCTTAGAAAAATTACCTGTAACTTATGTAGTATAAAAATAACATCCTGCATGGGGCCAGGTGATCCATTTTATGCTGATTGGAGCCCTTAAACCTAATACTTTCTATTTTCTATGACCCTCTAAAATGTCAACATTTCTGTTCATACAAATCCACTTTTACTTAAACTCATAATCCTCTTATTGTAGGTAAGTATGTAAAGTGTGTATGACGTCAACTACCATAAAACAATACAGGGAATGAATAATCAACAAAGCTGTTATCATAAGAATTACATCACAATGTTTAGTAAACACAAAACTATCACAATAATCCTCTGTTTCTAGCTGTATTTATATACCACTAGCGGTCCGTTTCGGCTTTGCATGGATATATTCTATAGCCTATGTTCATCAGGGATTCTAATGGTGAAAGAATTTTTCAAATCGGTCCAGTAGTTTCGGAGCCTATTCAATTCAAACAAACAAACAAATCTTTCCTCCTTATAATATTATATAGATAAAATTGCATAGGTCCATAAAGCATATTTAGCTAGACAGGGTGAACCTTTCAAAACCATTTTTAAGGTTTATGAATCACTTTAATATCTAATATTAAAGGTGAATTTTTTTTTTTTTATCTGCGTGTATGTTTGTTACTCCTTCACCATGCACAACAGCTGAATAGATGTGGATGAAATTTGGCCTATGTTTTTTATAATGTAATAAGTACATTAGTTATACAGGGAGTTTTGTTTGTTTGTTTTTTACCCTTTTTGAGATGGGAGTGGATGGCCAAATTAGGAACTATGAAAGCTAGACAAAAGCCCATAAATAAAAGTTATAGAACAAAATATTGATGTTTTAATCCGTCGAACTTACGAATGGTTAGTGATGATAACTGATAACGTTATTCTAAATTAAGGTTAGTGAGCTAGGGTTAAATAAAGGTTTTTTTCCTTCCAGATAACCACACAGACATTCCGCCACCACTGGCAGATTTCTCAGCTCCACCTCCATATGACATGGCTATGAACTCCGAGGTACCAATAACCTCGAAACTGCCTACCTATGAGGAGGTGCAGAGAGAAAAGCAAATGGAAGGTGAAGGCCCTCCACCACCATCAACTCAACAGGTATTAATAGTGTTTTTAGCTTATTTAGGTCATTCACGTATTATTTTGAACATTTAAATTTTTGTTAAAAAAATATTGATAGTATAATGTTTTTTTAGCTTATTTCATAAAAGAACATCGTTAATAATTTAATTGTTTATTTGATAATAATGTAGATATTAGATATTTTTCTTTTCAATGGTGTCAATTCAATTGAAATGATAGTCAAAAATGCCGCCAAATTTAAACTATGTAAACGAATTTGACAGCACGAAAAAGAATTCCATCCTTTTCATTTTGATCGTTATGAAAATGACCTTACATATTTCTTATTTCATAATAATTACTACACTAAGAGCAGGGCGACCTGTCTCGACATAGATAGCGATCGAATGGCGACCGACATCAGTCGCAAAGTCTAACCGGTCATATTTTAACGATTTTTGATTGTTTTCACAAGAATCAAGATTCAAAAGATACGAAAACGATTTATTTCCCTAAATAAAAACAGATATTCATTAAGTAAAGGTCAAATTCTTAAAATTAAAATAAATTTACCATCGGAGTTATCGAGTTTTATCGATATTGTACCGTAAATAACTGCCAACTTTACGATTTCAGCGAATGTAATTGCGAGCAAATATGACAGCCCGATAAGTACCTATGTAGCGATCGTCGGTTTATTTTCTTTTGAAAAATCCTTTGTGAATAACAAAAAGATAGATAAAACATACAGTACATTATTAAACTTAAGCTATAGAAAGGCAATGGAATTGGCTGCCTTATCGCTTAAAGCGATTTCTTCCAGGCAACCAAGGTGTACGGAGAAAATCATAGGATGACGGTACTTATGCTAAGCTAATACAAATCAATTACCTATACTAATACACAAATACAAAATTAAGATAAGAAAAATATCTAAGATATAAGATATAAGATTTACGGGTCGACTAGATAAGATCACGTAGCTTAGTTGGAAAAAGAGCAACCCTGCGCTGAAGGGGAAGGTGCGGGTTCGAATCCCGTCGAGATCGTAAATTTTTGGGATTTATTAATTTCTTAGAAATTACCCAGAGTACTATAATAAATAAAAACCTTAGAAGAAAAATATCATTAAAAAAGGTGATAAATCTTGTTGCGGTGATACACACGGTGTAAAATGTACAAAGACATGTTTCTGAATACGTGACGTCGAAAGACATTAAACCGTGATAAATGTATTCTTCAGTCAGCTGATGGCGTTTTATTAGTACCCTGTATATAGGAAAAGGCATCATATAGCATAAAATTAAATGTAATCACATGTTCTTAAAAAATCTTAAATTTCATTTGCAATTTCCTTAAATTGATCTTCTTTTGACAGGCCGAAACTATATGCGCTATTCGCGCTTTTCAGTCTGATCGAACTATTTATTAGAATTAAAAATAATAATACTATTTTTAACTGTTGTTTAATATAACTTGACTATAAAACTAACAAACATCCATCCAAATAAATAAATGTAAAAGCCATACAAAATTGATGTGACAAATCGATAAAACATCTTACTTCCTGCTCAGCAACCGTTATCTCCCCTATCTTTGTTCTATTTACTGTCTTTACATTGTAAACAAGATAATGCATAAATGCAACGTATTGGAACATCGGGTGAAGAGACGACAACGCAACGGTTGCGGGTTCGATTCACGCTGTTATAGATTTGTGGTTGATTGAATGACTGTTTGTATGGGATTTCAGTTATATTAATTACACACTGTTTTACATCACTTTAAACACCATTTAGAGCTAGTTACATTCTAAATGGATTTGATATTGGTTTTAATACTGAGAGCCGATACGAGCTTGTTGCATGGCAGTGCTAGAAGAGAACCACCCAAGAGCGGGATGGATATATTTAGGCTCAATCGTAAACACACACCATAGCTATGTTTTTACAATCTGTGAGACGCCATACTACAAACTCGTGGTTAATTAACATGGGTTTTGTATGCTGAAATATTACCATACACTAGCCAAACTCGATGTGATATATTTGTAAAAAAAAACACGACACAAAAACTATAACTAAGTTAAGCTTAGCGTAGAGTTCAGATATATTTGTAAGAAATATTTACTAACGAAGGATCACCCATTAACAGGTAATTTAAGCTCCTTGTAAAATAACGCGGCTACAGAGTGAGTTTTAGGTTAAGTATGGGTGGTTTGTTTACAAACATTATACATCGAGTTTCGATGCATAATGTTTGTAACTAAGCCTTTTGAAACTCAGGGATAATTTTACAAACTGTCTTTAACCATAATTATTATTATCTTTTTGAAATATTTGGAAGTAGAGATTGCTGCAACGTAACATTTCAGATAGCGATTCAACCACTAGCGCCATTTTTGCATAGTTTGCTTACTCGTCGACGGTATACGAAGATTCAAGCCAGCTACTTTCATGCATTTTTTTTGTTATAGACTCATACTTACACCTACGTCACAATGGACGGCGGCGCAGTCACCGTTGAGGAGAACATCGACACGAATGATCTGCTGGGAACTGACTACATGTTCCTCACAGCTTTCTTTGGTACGTTATTGTTATAGACTCTACATACACCGTCTACGTCACAATAGATGACAGTACTGTCACCGTTGAGGAGAACATCGACACGAATGATCTGCTGGGAACTGACTACATGTTCCTCACAGCTTTCTTTGGTACGTTATTGTTATAGACTCTACATACACCGTCTACGTCACAATAGATGACAGTGCTGTCACCGTTGAGGAGAACATCGACACGAATGATCTGCTGGGAACTGACTACATGTTCCTCACAGCTTTCTTTGGTACGTTATTGTTATAGACTCTACATACACCGTCTACATCACGATAGATGGCAGCGCTGTCACCGTTGAGGAGAACATCGACACGAATGATCTGCTGGGAACTGACTACATGTTCCTCACAGCTTTCTTTGGTACGTTATTGTTATAGACTCTACATACACCGTCTACATCACGATAGATGGCAGCGCTGTCACCATTGAGGAGAACATCGACACGAATGATCTGCTGGGAACTGACTACATGTTCATCACAGCTTTCTTTGGTACGTTATTGTTATAGACTCTACATACACCGTCTACGTCACGATAGATGGCAGCGCTGTCACCATTGAGGAGAACATCGACACGAATGATCTGCTGGGAACTGACTACATGTTCATCACAGCTTTCTTTGGTACGTTATTGTTATAGACTCTACATACACCATCTACGTCACAATGGACGGCGGCGCAATCACCATTGAGGAGAACATCGACACGAATGATCTGCTGAGAACTGACTATATGTTCCTCACAGCTTTCTTTGGTACGTTATTGTTATAGACTCTACATACATCATCTACGTCACAATAGATGGCAGTGCTGTCACCGTTTAGGTGAACATCGACTGTGATGATCCATTGGGAACTGACTACATGTTCCTCACAGCTGTCTTTGATACGTTATTTATTTAGTGTGCGCGGAAACCCACTCAATTCCCTCGCTCTCATAATGAGATGGGATGGCAGACCGACACGACCAAGGAGATGTCACGCGCAGGACCAACGGTTTAACATGCTTCCTGAGGCACGGGGGTGTATCACCGCCAACTTCCTAACTCCAGGCTACTGTGCATTTTCGAAAAATCCCAATAGAAAATCTTTTGCGCGGACCCGGGATTTGAACCCGCACTCACACGTACCCCATACGTCAGAATGAAACGCGTTACCGTTATACATTTATTTGTCTATAACTTATCCACTTAATTCATATTAATAATTGTTTCCCTTGCGACTTTATACAATATAAATATACGTACGCTTATTAAACCTTATCAGTGCGTTTAAATGACTTTTTGAACTATATCTATAGTTACTACGTGTTATCATTATCACTATGCATTTCAATGTATTTTATAAGACTGATAGACTTTCTGTTGACTTAAAAAAAACGCTGATATTGTCTTTCTTCGACGGCATCTTTATGATGCCGTCAATGCGCTATGCATCTAAATATTACGAGTTAAAGCTCATATTTTAATGCACAGTTGTGCTGCTGAGCGGTAGCAAGGCGCCACTGATCTGCAACAACCTACAAGACGAAATAGACAAGGACGAACGAACG
Organism: Eupithecia exiguata; assembly: GCA_947086465.1. NCBI lineage: Eukaryota > Metazoa > Arthropoda > Insecta > Lepidoptera > Geometridae > Eupithecia > Eupithecia exiguata. The sequence continues at coordinate 9,933,315 of OX352244.1, forward strand.
CCCCGCGGGCAAGGCGAGAAAGGAAGGCAAGAGCCGCAGAATGACCGGCCCGCGCGCGGTTTTACTCGTTTTAATTATAAATTGTTATAGCTCATAAATGATACTCTTTCGCAAAAAAAAAAATCATAACCGTCTAAAGTATTTATTAGGGAACAATTAGAAAAAATTAAGATTTAGAGGAAACTGCCTTTTTTGTATCGAGTCAAGTTTAGTCAATCGTGATTCGACTCCCATAACTTATTAACTAAAATCTTAAGCAATATGGTATGATGCTCATCAAAAAATATTTAAAAAAATCAGTGTTTTATTGGTTTAAAATTGATTTTCCGTACAGTAAAAAAGTAGGTTTTGGCCCTCACTTCACCTTAAGAGTATGTAATTAAATATTTATTATTCTATCTCCAGTGGCTTTCATCTTCAACTGGATAGGATTCCTGCTCCTCATGTGTTTCTGCCACACGGTCGCGAGCCGCTACGGAGCCCTATCTGGCTTCGGGCTCTCGCTGGCCAAGTGGACGCTCATCGTTAAGCATTCCACGGAGATAGCCTCGCACGAGAATACCTGGCTCTGGTGGCTTATCATGGCTTTTGGTAAGTACCATAACTGTTAATTCTGGTCTAGATGTTTTTTATATTGTATTTAAGTATCAGGTAAAATTTTCTAAATTCGTCACAAATTAAGGTATACGAAAAAATAAACGGGGATTGATTCAGCTTTTAAAAACTTACCGATACACGAACTAATTTTTCAACTAAGACTTGACTGAAAACCAGCGTTGTGTCACATCAGCATGTATAGCACAATGCTGCATGGAAGCCATGTTTTCTTAAGGCCTTCACTGCCTGAACCGTCACGCTCGGGACGGTTACGCATTTTTATTAATAACTTCTGTGTCGAGTAAACGCTTTAACCGCGTTTACTCGGCTCCAGTCTTCATCAGTCAACTGTCTAGCAAAGTGTGCACCGTATAAGTTTTCACTTACTATTGCCTAATGTTTGCCTCCAATAAGAGATGTCGCCATTTTTATTGTTTCTGTCAATATCTATGGTTAATTATACAACTTTTTATATTGTTCCAGGCGTTCTTATCTGCGTACGCGCAGTAATCCAGTACCTGAACATAAAGAGAGGATGGCGTCTGCTCTCAGGCACGGCACAAGAGCGACTGCTATTCTTCTACTAACTACCTCTCCCCTTCACACCCGCATATCGCGTCTCACTATGCATGGTTGTGCGATAAGGATGGATGTAGTTTGCTAGATTTTATTTACTAGGAAACAGGAGGAGTATCAATTGGCATTTTTTTACGAAACTAATTACAAAACTAATATTAAAACACTAGATGGCCTGTATTCGCTGTCTTTTTGCCAATAACGCGCGCGTTATTTTAACTCACAATGCAGGTTGATTAATTTCACCAACAATCGTGAACGGACTGTCGGCGTGAACGGACTGTCAACTGTTACTCATACTGTCTTATTTACTCTACTCGTATTTATATCTTACTTATAGCAGCAAGTAATGACAGCAAATATAACGACTGAGAATCGAATTTAGTTATTTTCAGCCGCTTCACAAACATCTTGGCTGGAACTTGCAAATAATGGTCACAGTCAAAAAAGACCTGAAAGAAATTTGATTGTTTTTGTTGTTACAGACCCAACCCGCCAACAAGTGTCATGATCTTGCGATATCTGTGTGGCCGCTTAAATCTTGTGCTGCAATGTGAAAATATAAGAATTAAGTGTAATGAATGAGCGAGAAGGCATTAACTACTACAAACGAATGGTTCTGTCTACAGCCGGTTGAATTTCGACGTTATTACCTATAGAATTGATGTCAAAATTCAACTATTTGTAACAAAATGCAGTCTGTTAGTGTTTTATAGCTTGCAAAGTTGACAAACTCGTTAACGCCTTGTTACCGGTTACCTGTTTTCTAGTTAAAAGATATCCTAGCTGAAGTAACGTTAAACGTGATTGTATGGTTCTGTTAACGGATGATGTAGGTAGGTTTCGGTGAACCTTCGCTTTAACGAGTGGTTTTATACCTAAACTATTCAATATAATTGATGAACTATTCGGCGGTTTTCTGTTGTTCTTTAATAAGTAATAATGTCACCTTCGTAAGCATCGTGGTTTATTATTATAACTTAAGGTTTACGTGAAAATATAAATCAACTTTTTAATACTTTCCAGGTCCTAAAAGTTATTTAAATAGCAGATAAGAAGTTTTACGCGTAAACTGAGCAACTTGCTATGAAACTTTGCTAAAACGAACTTTCTTCTAACTTTTGAGTCCATCAAAATTTTGTTGATTTTAGTTATAAATGTCTCTAAGACAATAGCCTCCAAAACAACAGTTGATTCGTAATTTGTTTTAAGGTGGTTCACTTGTCTATATTACGAGCCTAAAGAAATAAACGTAATTTGATTTTGAATAACACAAGGTCAAGAAGTTGAATGGACAACCGCGGAACAATTCTAATTTAGTCAGAAATAGGGGTCAATTCTGATGTCGCCTAAACTAATTTGACAGCACTTAGAATAATGCTGTCTCTTTCAAAATGATAGATATCAAAAGGGTGGCGTCATTTTCAGTGCTGTGAAATTAAATATTAATAATTTAATTAAAATATTGTTTATTTGTATTAAATATGTTACTTTACATACTAAACAGTTGTTAGCACATACTTTAAAGTATGTAAATATACTTGAGCCAGGATAGTCTGTTCTTCTATACAATCTATTATAATCCAAGGATTTAACAAATAAACTAAAATATTTTTTATCGAATAATTAATTATTTATAATCATTATTACATACGTATTCTCGACAGAAACACTGCAGGCAGATGCTAGATGCAGCAGCTGAAGTGCTGCGGCACACAAGAAGGCCTACGTCCAACAGTTAACTATTTATGATGATGAATATAAATAAAAATAAATTAGTTAAGTTTTGTCGACATCTGAATTGACACCATAGTGCAGAGAAAACTATTCATTTAAGCATTGGTTTACCTGAATCCCAGTAGTGAAGAATGTGTTGTCTTTTAAAAAGTCTATTATAGTTCCGAATTTTGTTAGGTTTAGGTAGAATCAGATGGATATTGCTAGAGTAGTAAGAGTGAGGCTGAAGGCCTGGATCGACTAAAGTAACTACTAAAGTTTACGTGTCACGGTGGGCATAGACCAAACGAGCGAATACTTGTTCTAAATGTGGTTATTTACGGGTTGTAATGTAGGTACCATTCGTAGCGCGATAGGTTACGCTATACGTTACGCCGTGTGCTAAAATCCGTCTCGTTGTGAGCGTCTTTTAGGGTTCCGTACCCAAAGGAAAAACGGGACACTTACTAAGCCTCCGCTGTCCGTCTTTCCGTCAGCGTACTGACCCGTAAAAGATAGACAGTTGATTTATTTCTCGTGCCGCTATAACAACTTAAAAACTTATAATAAACACAAAATATATATTAAAATTATACAAATACCATACAACCATACAAAAAAAAATCATTTTTTGTCAATTTTTGCTCTACTTTTGTCGAGGCTGTATATCTTGAACTGTAATAGGTGGACAGTTGAAATTTTGACAGGGTGTAAATCGCTATTGCCACAACAAATAATAAAAATGAAATAAAATTAGGGAACCCTCCGTGTGCGAGTCAACTTGCACTTGGCCGCTTTTATTTCCCCGTACTGACTGTACGAATGCTTGCTGTGTAACACGTTACATTACAGCCCGAAACGTCTGTCTGTCAGTTAGTACCCACCTTAACCTCGCTCTATCACGTTCTACCCCTGTTCGGTGTGATTAAAAAAAAGGAGATAGAAGAACATAGAACGTTATTTTCTAGCTCTAGCGGTTTGGTCGTTTGGTCTAAACCCACCTTTAGATGGTTCAAGTACCTCTTGGATTTATGATAGCGATCGCGTTGTTTCTTTCTGTCATGTGATAATTCATATGAACGCTTTCTTCTTACTAGCTGTAGACGTAGAGTTAATGATAAAAACTTGAATGAAAGATAATTTAAATTCATGCTTGATCATTGTATAGACTGCACAGGCTTCAAGGCTCGCTTAGCTTGCAAAGCTCGCGAGCAAAGCGAGCCGCTTTTCCTCTGAAATAAGGCTTGAAACGGGTTTTAAGTGAGTTTTATTAAAACTTTCATTGGCACTTTATTTTTATAACTGAGCATATATTTTTATATGATGTGCAAATTTTTCTTGAACTATTTTAATGTCTAAATAGGTTTAAGAGGCAGGAGTTGGTTTCATCTGCCATGTAGTCTTACTACGTAATTAGTTGATAAATGGTTATTCCCAGTTTATATGGGTGGTTTAGTTAAAGACATCAGGTTAATGTATTTGGTGCTTGTTTATCATTCAATGCGTGCCATGAAAGTGTTACAATATCATTTTCTCGAAAATTTGAAAAGAACAATTTTTTTAGCACACTGAAATTATTTTCGATTGGTTATCATTCCATTTAAAAATTTAACTGTAGAACGATAAATATGGTTCCTAATTTTATTGTTATTATTAAAGATTTTGTGAAGAGGCTACCAAAGTAAAAAATAAAAAAAAGCAGCATGAATTTTTTTTTGGTAAGATTTTTTGTATGTTTTTAATGATTTGAGGCTTACAGCCGGTCTTTCATCCGCTTTTCACATCGTGTGTTTGTCAACAATTTGTCATTTGCTAACGAATTGTCTACCAGGCTCTCGTCAACGATGTGTTTAAAATATTGTCAAAAATAAAAAGCGGATGCAAAACCGACCAACATGATGTTTCATGAAACACTATTTACTGAAATAAATAAAATATTATTAATTAAATAGAAGCCAAAGAAAAGAGAGTAAAATATCTATAATTAATAAAACATCAAGTCATTCTTTTTTTTATAAATCCGACTTCAAGATTATCTCATAGATTTTATTCTCTCTTAACGAAATTTACAGCACCCTAGTCCATAAAATAATTATTGAAATACATTTTGTAGTGATGATAGTGATCACAATTCATAAAACAAAATGAAGACCTGCCATCCATTTTTGAAGTCGGTTAAGGCGCAACACACTGGCACGAACAGAGTTTGGTGGCCACCAAGAGCAACTTCCCATCTCATAAAACTATTACAGATACGTTAAAATAATTCACAATGGGTCTCACAGACTGACGTGACCTGCGGTAGCGGTCAGCACAATTTGACAACACCTACTCGTCAAATTGTACTGACCGCCACCGCAGACCGCGTTAGTCTGTGAGACTTTAAGATAGGTAAGTATCACTGCCCAATGGATCTTTAAAAAATCCTGTGTTTATCGTAATAATAAGATAAAAAAGGTGGCGGCGCTAGTGTGAATCGGTAACGCCTTAAGAATAAACATCAGCTTAGCTTGGTAGCTGGCAACTGTGAAACAGCCTTGTAAGTTATCAAAACATATAGAATAAGAATTTATTATGTTATTAAAGAACTTTTAATGAAATAGTTACTAAAATTATAGTGTTACAAAAAAAAACAAATGAATGTCACCCGGAGGGCGCTACCTGAAATGTATAAGAAATTTTACTGAAAGTAAACATTATTATTAGTATACAGGCAGCTCTTAAACTGATGCATGATCCTTTTAGTAAAATCTTGAATATTTCTTTGTCTATTTTATTGTTATATTTGTGTCTTTGCTTCTATTTATTCTTACCCGTCCTTTACTGAAAAGTTTCTTAATAGTCTAGGTAGGTAGTTTCCTAAAAAAATCTTATAAGTCCGCCAGTGAAATTATCAGTGCCTAACTAGATATTTGACACGTATTTTTTATTTTGTCAAATAAACAAAAAATTATGAAGATATAACCAGTTAAAGTACCGCGTGACGTCACACTGTGCGACACTTTTTAGCGACGTGACGTCACGACCCCCACTCTCAAACTTTGACGCGCTGTATCTTTATTTTTTTTTTGTTTGATTGTCAAAAGAAAAAATGCGTGTCCGATATTTTCTGATAATGTGACGGACTAAATAGAATAATGTTTTTTTACCCTGGAAACTACCCTATTAAATAATAAAAAAACCCAAAAAATTTCGATTTCAGTAGGATTTGAACCTGCGCCCCATCCTTAGTAAGGTGTGCTCTTCTAACCAACTAAGCCACGAAATCCTAGTCGGTTTCGTCGAAAATCTTTGGGACCTCTTACGGTTCGCGTTGAGTTGTTGTCGTATTTAATTTCTTAGAGATTACCCAGAGTACTTACGCACTATAATACAAAAACTACCCTATTGTCTAAATAATAAGGAACAATCTCAACTCAGGAATAAAATAGTAACTATTCCATTATTAGTGCAATTAACTAAGTTAAGTTTAGTTATTTTGTGAATTATCAATGATAAACTTTATTCGCTTAAGTATTCTTTGCACCAAATATTCCATTTGGATTTATTTTCGTTAATTTAGTGCAATATCTCTAGTTAGGAGTTTTAGTGGCAATAAATGAAATGTTATATCTACTTTCTTGTATTTATTTACTAGCGTAAGTTGGACAAATACAGCGGGGCAATTCAGCCAGCGTCTTAGAGACGTTTCTGCAGGTATTGATATCAAATACAGCGGGGCAATTCTGCCAGCGTCTTAGAGACGTTTCTGCAGGTATTGATATCAAATACAGCGGGGCAATTCAGCCAGCGTCTTTGAGACACTTCCGACAGGTATTGATATCAAATACAGCGGGGCAATTCAGACAGCGACTTAGAGACGTTTCTGCAGGTATTGATATCAAATACAGCGGGGCAATTCAGCCAGCGTCTTTGAGACACTTCCGTCAGGTATTGATATCAAATACAGCGGGGCAATTCAGACAGCGACTTAGAGACGTTTCCGCAGGTATTGATATCAAATACAGCGGGGCAGTTTAGCCAGCGTCTTAGAGACGTTTCCGCAGGTATTGATATCAAATATAGCGGGGCAATTCAGCCAGCGTCTTAGAGACGTTTCCGCAGGTATTGATATCAAATACAGCGTGGCAATTCAGCCAGCGTCTTAGAGACGTTTCTGCAGGTATTGATATCAAATGCAGCGGGGCAATTCAGCCAGCGTCTTTGAGACACTTCCGACAGGTATTGATATCAAATACAGCGGGGCAATTCAGACAGCGACTTAGAGACGTTTCCGCAGGTATTGATATCAAATACAGCGGGGCAGTTTAGCCAGCGTCTTAGAGACGTTTCCGCAGGTATTGATATCAAATATAGCGGGGCAATTCAGCCAGCGTCTTAGAGACGTTTCCGCAGGTATTGATATCAAATACAGCGGGGCAATTCAGCCAGCGTCTTAGAGACGTTTCCGCAGGTATTGATATCAAATACAGCGGGGCAATTCAGCCAGCGTCTTAGAGAAGTTTCCGCAGGTATTGATATCGTATGTAAATCAGTGGTACCAATAACACAAGCTCTGCTTAGCTTGGGGCTAGGCGAGGCTGGGTGAATTGTCCAGCATAAAAAAGTATTTGTTATTTTATTAAACCTAAATTGAAAAAAACCAGAACACCCGGAACCAATATTTGCAGATCGTACAAACATTTGCCTCAAGGCGGGAATCTAACCCGCAACCTTCGTCGCATATACATCGTACGTACCTACTTCATCAGTGTCAATGTTTTAAGAATTTGACCTTTTCTAAGTCTAAATTTCGTAAAAAAATAATTGTAAAAATGGATATAAAGAGATTGTGATATCAATACCAGTCGGAAGCGTTTTTTTCTCAAACATACTTTTGGGATTTGGGATAAAGCAGGGAACGTTACCTAACCCAAAGGCAAACTGACCTAATTCTTAGCCAATTCAAATTTCAATTTAATTGTGCAATGCATTAGGTTAGTCATAAAATCATGCAAGTATTCTAATCCTAGAAATACCTACCACCCTTATTCATTATCTATTCATTCTGTCTGCATTACGTTCTAGACGTACTGTTATGACGTCACAGAAACATAGCCAACTTCTTATTTCCTCCCCCAAAATACAGGGTGTTAAATAAATAATGCTGGACAAATTATCACAGCATTATGTAGTCCCAAGCTAAGCAGAGCTTATGTTATGGTTACCTACTAGATAACTGATATACCTACATAATACAATATATAGATGATATTATTTATAGAAAATGACCAGAACACCGGGAACAAATATCTGCAGATCTTACCAACATTTGCACAAAAAATCGACGCTAACGCTCCGGGTAGTGAATACTGCATAAATCTGAACTGGCCTTTACCCTGAATCATTATTATATAACAACAAAAGGTTTATCATAAAACTCATCAATCATACAAGACCAAAGACGTGGCGCTACATAGTGAGGCTTAGGATAGTTTCAGGGAAATTATGTCAAATGTTTGCGGTTTTGTGAGCGCGATGTATGATTTTATGCAATATAACTAGTTTGTGTATAAAATTCATTTATAAATTTTAATTTTTTTTATATTTGTATGCATAACACCATTAATTTATCGTAATTGTGTAAGTTTCCTTCAATTGTTATAATTGGTATCAATGTACCTATTAATTCATTTCATTTCAAGCCTTTATTCAGATAAATATTCACATTTTGTTACATAAATAGGTACTATTGCTTATACTATTGTTACGACATCGATAGGTACCTACTATTGCTTATACTATTGTTACGACATCGATATTTCTTCTGTTTGCCCTCTTTTGGCAAAGGCCTCCACTATCCCCTTCCACTTTGTTCTATCTCTCGCCAACCTTATCCATGTAGTTCCTGCTATGACTTTTAACTCGGTAGGTACCTATCTTCACGTACCTATGAATAAAAGTAACTAAATAGATTTAAATTGAATAAAAGTTTACTATAAGTAATAATATTGTAACGTGTTTTGCATGTATTCATTCGTAAATTTTCTCCAACACCATGTTGAAACAGAGTAATTCTTTCGACTTACTAACCATCAGTCAAATTATTTCGAAAGATGGGTGGGTCACATCATAGGTACTCACACCATACCCAGAACACCCTGTAGAAAAAGATTCTGGCGCCAACCTCCCCAGACTATTACGTATTCTGTGCCACGGCGACAGTAACAAACTATTATTTATTCTGCAGTATAAGTTACTCTACTCCCCACAACACGGGTAGATAAAGTGTAACTGGTGCCAAAAACTACCCAGTGCTCTGCCAACCACCGGGGTAGGTTGCCGCGCCGCCATTTTGATTTCCTGAGTTTTTTCCCGCGTTTTCCGGGGGTTCGTTCAAAAACCAACAGTGTCCTTATGAAGAAAGTAATATTTTCTTGTTCTCTTTGTTATTTTTTTACGAGTTTATCGTGCGCTTTGGATAATAATTTTTATAGGATAATCGGTGAGTAAATTACATAAGAAAACACGCAATATTTCAATTTATGATGTAGGTATTTTAAAAATATTAAACGATTTGTTGTAATAAAACTAGGTAGGAATATAATTAGCCTTAATCAATAAAAAGTATAGCCAATCTTAATAAATTTGATTATTGGCAGTTATACTGAGAACTGCCAATAATCAAATTTATTAAGTTTGGAGGATTGTGTAACACATTGTACTCCAGAAAAAGAACATTACATAAGACAAGTACAATGAGCGGCGTTATCGCTTAGAAGCGATCTGTTCCAGGCAACATTTCGATTATTTTCGATGAAAAGAATTTGTGAATTTTAGAAAGGCAGGGAGTGCACCAACGATCTAAGATATATTATATAATATTAATTTAACATTATAAATACTTAAATGTAATCAATACCTCATTAAAATATAAACGAACAAAAAAATTTTGTTAAAATATATTTAGATAAACTTAAACTGAACTTGAATTGAATTTATCATCGTAGTAAGTAAATACATAGTTAATAAAATAGTGAACACTTGATGTTATAGAAAAGAACCACCCAAAAGCTTTGTCATCCATCATAATGTTTTCACTATCATGAAAACTCAATGAAAAAAGAGATCCCCTAGACTTTAGATCAATGTGAAAACTTGGCTCCGTACCAAAGAGGTCAAATCGAGTAGTCTTTTTTTCGGGCTTAACAAATGCACGTACGTGGCAGTAACTTATTTTTGGCAGTTGGAAAAAAGTAAGGGATGTTTTTTTTACCCGATTACGTCAAAAGGATGTTCTGTTTACATCTACATTATTATGTTTTAGCGTACCGCCTTAACTACTATACGATATTAAATTCGCTACATATTAAAAAATCAAGGCTGTGATCAAGGCATTGATGAGATTAAGTTAAAGAAATAGATGATTTTATTTATTATTGTGGCAATAACTTGAACACTGGGAATTAAGTATGTTATTATTTAAACACACTGAGAATTCATGTTCACATTTTTGGGTATCATACCCACTACGTACGTAGTTTTTTTTTACATTTTTGGCTTTGCCAATTAATTACCGAACACCTGTATATACGACCATATACGAATACGTATATACGACCACAATCAGTATGACAGTTCTAAAAAAGTAAGGTTTTCGAAATGTTTCAGATTCAGAGATTCTATTGTTTATTTGTAACAAGCTGTGCCCGCGACTTCGCCCGTGTAATGTTATATAATAAATTTAAGTAGAAAAAACTGTTGATTAAACATGTTTATTCGTCTACCAACAGATTAAAATAAGGGATTTTTTTTTACAATTTCACTAACTTTTTTAGGAGGTACTACAACCTCGTTGGTCCGATATAAGTTTTTGATCAGGAGTTATAATAAACAGGATCGATTGGCATCAAAAAAGTTTTCGTGTAAAATGCCCATCTTTTTGTACATTTATTCATAAATTGTGATATAGTGGTGTATTGACGCCCAGATATTTCGGCACAGTTGTCAGTTGTATAGTCAACTTAAAACCTCTTCAGAACACCACAGTAGTTACCGGTAGTTACCTAAATATTCCAAAAGGTGTGCTTCCGTTTCACACTCTTGCCAAATAGAAAAGTTTCTCATCTGTTCACTATAAGCTGGCATTGGTAGGATAAATAAAGCCTAGATAAAACTCTGTCTAGACTAGAAAATTTCATACAATGCGTTTTAATTAAATTTCATAATAGATCCGAGAGTACGAAGCAGTATCTTACGTCACGGCGTCATAGACTCCCGAGCGCAACTCAGGATAAAGCGAGGGAGTTACTAGAATCCTGATTTCTAAGACGAAGACAGCTTTGTTCACGAGGAGAATACTTTACTTTTCACACGTTCTGCGAGTCAATAGTAAAAATTACGTTTGGTTACGTGTTTCGCAGCATTATTTTTTTATTCCGCCTAACTGGTATTTCGAAGTTCGAAGATGATCTTATTGTACGGATCTTCTTGATAAAAATATTTACCTACGCGTATTTTGATGTTCGAAATTCAATCTTATTATTCCCAATGTGTGGTGAGTTTGAATTTGGAACCTTAAAATATGTAAGTAGCAAATGTTGACCAAGGAGACTCGAACTAAGAGATCTCGTTCGATTTGTTTGACTTTGGTAAAACCTCACGGAACGTAAGCGGCTTGATCTTAGGGTAAAACCTTCACTATTTCAGTAAATAATAACACTGGTTATTATTACTTGCTTTCAGATATATACATGACAGATATAGTGCGTTTTACGAGCAATTTTGAAAATTATTTTACGAATCCGGTGACGGTTTGATGTAATTTTTATCTTTTCTACCCATGAAACTAGTAGGTACCTAGGTGTTTACCTTAAGTGAGCGCTGTAAACTCGTCAATCACGTCCGTGGTTTTACCCCAAACACCCCCACCCACCATATAATAGACCTGCTGTTTTGAAAATAGACGGTCAGTACCGTCACCAGTTCAAAGGCCTCTTAGAGTAAATAAATAGTAATTACCTACTATCAAATATGAAATAAGATAGGTATTGGTTCTTGATTATATTCGCTTAAATTTTTTGTCCGCTAGTGGAAGAAGCGAAAAATAAACCACTAGTAAGTTTATATATCACAAAGACTAAAGCCCCAAGTGTAGCCTTTCATTATCTATACTCTTTCCGCCATAGGGGTGGGGTAGGCATGGGAAATACCTAGGTAGGTACCTTTTTTCTGCAAAAAGGGTTGGCAGGGTAAATAATTATTTTCAGCCAATGGGGTGGGAAATACCCAAGAATCGGGAAAACTTGGCGCCAGACGGCGACGGGTAGGCGCGTCTTTTCTTGAGATTTACGATCTGCCATTATTTATTCATAAGTTTTAATGCTTCTTGGGTTCATGACTGAGAGCTTCACAGCTGGTTTTTCATATGCTTGTTAAAATTTGACAATAGTTTGAACTTTTTGTTAACCTCTAGTGTGTTTACATGTGTGTGGAGAAACCAAGACTTGGTTCGTAAAAAAAATAAACAAAACTTAATCAATAAAAGTGCTATATCTCTGTGGTCACATCATAAGAATAAGAAAATTTTATTGGTTCACTATACACAAGAAAATACAGTGATATAAAGAGAATCCCACTAATATTATAAATGTCAAAGTTTGGATGGATGGATAGATAGATGGATGGATGTTTGTTAATCAATCACGCCAGAACGGCTCAACGGATCTGAATGAAATTTGGCACAGAGATAGATAATCTATAGTCTAGAATAGTACAAAGGCTACTTTTATCCCGGAATTCTCACGGGAACGGGAACCTTGCGGGTGAAACCGCAAGGCGCTGCTAGTTAATCATAAAACAATGTGAGACCAAAAGGCTACCACTCAGCGTGTGCTGCAGGGGCTCGGGGAGCACTGCAGCGCTGGTCTTCCGTAGCACCTTAGCGTAGAGCGCGTCACTGGCTATGGACTCACTCTTTACAATATATGTCATCATCATCACTACTTTTGATTGAGATTCTAATAGGGTATTTTACTCTTGATGAGGAAAAATCCAAAAATATATGTAGAGATAGCTTATGCAACATGCAGATAATAAATCTTAACTTTAGAACATAGTCATAAAATAGAAAAATGAATTCTATAATTCAATTCAAATTTTTCAGATTTTTTAATCAGTTTTTAACATCATGAAATAGAAGGCGCAATGTTATTGCGTCAACCGGCTGTTTATGTCAACCAAAAAGTATCAACCATCTATTTTATTTGGTGTGCATTAAAGAGTAATTGTAATGTATCGTACCGAAATAATTGGCGCAATTTTTTTATTGTTTATTTTACCTATTCTGAAACAATTTCAACCTTATCCGTCATATTTTGATATGATATTGGCCATATTTTGAGATTTGTTTCTTTACAGTAGAATCGTTTTAGAAAAATATTTTTAAATATTTCCCGCTGTTCCCGAATCTCTTCATTCAAGGCCCCGAGTGGCACTGCAGTGACGTCACCACAAACAAAACAACATCGAAAGTACGTCAACGGACATTGCATAAGCCACACCTGACCTGCATTCCCTCTTCACCAGACATCTGAGTGGATTGTCTATCCCTTCCCTTTATTACAGTGCATTACAGTTCAATATCCCTATAGAAAATGCTATAAGAATAGCATAGTCTGGCAAGTGTTCTTGGCTTGTGACAAATCCTATTTTAACTGGTAGTATTCGGATCAGGCTGGTCGGCCCTTGATCTAAATTTAATTTATTAATGTAACTAGAAATCTCTTTGATACTTATTTCATTCTTAAAATAGGAATTTCTTTATTTTGTTCTTCGTGTCTGTCTGTGGCATCGTTGCTCTCAAACGGTTAAATCGATTTTGATTTACTCAGTTGGTTTTGTTTAAACCTAGCTGAGTACCTACTCAGTTACCTGTACCAGAGCCCTTAGTTACCTGTCTCTATGGATAGCTACGAACTAACTTTCCTGCAAAAGTAAAATATTGAAAAGAAATAGTGTAGTTTTTGTTTTCTTATAAGTAAAGGAAATCTTTAGGCTTTTCTCTATCTCTTAGAGCCATTACGTACTGTCAACTGGTCGCCGGCAACTCGGTCGACGGCGACTGTGACTTACTATTGTTTAATAAGTGTTTACGCACTTAGTCGTCGGTTGCCCGGGCGACTCGGCCTATATTTTGGTCGCCAAAGGACTGAGTCGCCGGCGACCAGTCGAAATTGCGTAGTGGCTCTTATATGGTTTCGAATTTGGCAATCCACTCCCATCTCAAAAAGCCACTCTCCTTATATGTATTGATAGCTACAAAATACATATTTTAAATACATGTTTAGTCCTCGATCGTTATCTGATCGACTTGGGGGTCGGTTTCTAGCTGTTTTTGATGTCAAACGATGTAAAACCGTTCTTATTTTAGATAGTTCAACACTTATTCATTTCCCATTCACAACTTATTCAGATTTATTTCAATCAAAACAAAATCGTCTTCAGGCGTTTTCGGTTTTTGTGAAATTAGTGTAGGTTCTTTTTCCTGACTGACTTGTTGTGTCAGTCAGGAAAAGTTACATACACCCACACCGGTATAGTTGCCGCCAAATATCTTGTTCGGTGACGGGCAGCGAGAGATTGAAGATTGCGCAGGTGCACGGTGCACTCACGCATTTAATTCATTTACCGCGAACAACGCTGCACGCGAAAGAAATAGGTACAGCTTCGTATAGTCTCACTCATTCATTGTTTGAAACAAAAACTCACAGTGAATAAATCAACGTGACTGTCCAGAAGGTAACCACCGACCAATTTGGCATAAGAATTGCGTTCTGCGCATATTCGTCACGTGGTTCGCCAGAGGACAAGAACATTGACGATTATTATACCAACCTAATTCCTTTTGTGCTGGGCACATGAACTTTATCGGAAGAGAAAAGATGAAGTTCTTAAACAAACAAGTTGAAGTGTATTTGCAGTTTAAGACCGAATCGGTGCTTGAGAAGGGTGCTTGACAGATAAGCCACAGAATATTTACTTAGACCGATTTACTAGTGAAACATTAAGCCAGGTACTAACCGGTGTTACAGGGCGTAATTATAATTCACAGTGAGCATGATACGTCACGCCGTATGCTATCCGCCTCGTTGCGCGTTGCGAGCGCGTACTTAAGGGGCATTCATGTAAAAGGGGGTCGAGCCAAATCTCACCAAAATTCACGTGGAGGAGGGGAGAGGGGGGTGTCTCGGTAAAGATGACGTAATTTTTTCCACAAATTTTAGCAGTTCTTACTTACTAAAGGTTGTTGGTTTCGTGTTGGCGCGGTCAATTTTGGAAAATAAAATCGTTAACCATTTGCGGCGAATTACTTTTCCGTTAAGTTTATTCCATAAGAACGCAGAAAAATTAAAACTATAAATAAATTTAAATCTAGCTTCAACGCGAAATGAACAGTCATAGTATTTTAATTGCTAGATTTTTACCTGACTACCAACGGAGGAGAGTAATACGGTTGGCACCGCAAACCACAGACAAACTTGAATCTCAGGCCAACCCGAAATGATAAATTTTTCTTTCATTCACACTAAATTACGTGATATACAAATCTCACGTGAGATTAAGGGGGTCTTGCAAAATCTTACATCTCACCAAGGGGAGAGGGGGGGTCTAAAAATCTCCAAAATCACCTCAGGTAACTTATGGATGGCCCCCTTTCCCCGTACTGACTGCACGAACGCTCGATGCGTAACAAGGCCCGTAACGCCAGTCAGGACCCACCTTTAGAATCAATATAAACAAGAAAATAGCCTTAAATGACTTCCCGTTCTTCGACGGACAGATAAACAATCCAAATACACTTTAGTTTAGAACTTATAAAAGGTGTAATTTCTCAAAGAGAGTGCCAAAAGCCAAAAGTCGGTGATTTCAGTTCCAGACGTTAGGGAGGGTTACTTTTTTTTCACAGATTTTTTCATTTCGAATAAAAACACTTATAACAACAAAAATTGGGAAACTACCAAAGATTTTAATTGAAACCGACTCTTTTTTTTAATTTATTTGATAATCGTTATTCTTATCTATAGGTAGGTAGTATGCATTATATAAAAACGTTGCTGAAATAACCGTGAAATGCGAGGAAATCTAGATTTTTCAGATGAACACGACTCGTTTTACTAATAATACATAAGTCTAGGTACCTACTTAAATGCATGTCCAATTAGTAAAGTAAAAAATAGATTTTTATTTTTATTGGAATTGTTGCTGTAAAAGAGCATTGTCTGTCGTAGTTGAAATTCGAAATAAATAAATCATGTGCGGGTAGGTAGTTAGGTAGTATATAAAATACAGGCTGGAGATTTTGGACGGGGCAGTAAAAGAGTTACTTAGTTAGTTTTGTGAAACGCCCATTTTCTTGAAAATCTGAGAAACTATGGGTAGTCTCCTAAGACTATTTTCCTGTAGCTACACTGGCTAAGGTACCTCCCTTACTGCCCTGTCCAAAAAAATCACCCTTTTTAAGTACCTGCAGCTAAGAGAAGATTATCATTTTTGGCTATACTAAAAAAAAAGTATAAAGGTCTAATATTATCAAAAACATATTCAATATCATAACATAAGTGAAACTTTACTACGACACTAAAATGAAAATCCAACTGCATTCCACAAGCAATAAAACAAGCGGAAAAGTAATTTGGCACAAATCGTAAGCCATATTCCATGAAGTCATGATAAAACCAACTTCGATTTACTGGTATTTTTGGAGCATTTGGGAAAATATAAGATTTGTGCTAAAAATCAACATTTTCCCTGCTCTAATGCTCCCGAAACACAAACCAATCAACCAAGTTAGTTTTTCATGAGTAGATATGGTATGGTATTGAAAATGGTTTACGATTAGCGGCAAATTACCTTTTCCGCTAGTTTTATTGCTAGTTAAATGCAAAACAAAAATAATTAATTTCGCGCAAACCCGCGACGAATCAACATTATAATATTAGCCGTAGACAAATACCTGTAAGGGTCAAGTATTCAAAATCATAGCACTAATGAAAAGGATGGAAAAGAAGTGGTTTAATCGCACGAGGCGCGGGCAAAAAAATATTTAATCATAAGTTACTACTGCAGCCATATTTCTTCGATAGCTATTTTTTTCAGTCCCGCAAATCCCGCGAACCCCGCATGTGTAATCCCGCATTACCAATCCCGAAAAATGCGCCAATTGAACCTATCTGACTCACTGAAGTAGGTACCTACACCACACACAGCAGCGTATCTTGGCGAATCTAACCGGTTCGGTTTCTCAAACTAGGCCTAGATCTGAATACTCACGGGATCCCCGTGGTAAAAACTTGAGCCTAACATTAAACACGATATATATTTGGTTCTTCTAGCAAAACACGATAGGAAAAAAGTGTTAAAAAATATGATTTGAAAAAATACAAAGTTTATTGAAAATCGGTTTATTGAAATTACTTATGTTTCGTTTCGTAGGTAATTACTAATTATTTGTTTCCGTTAACCCAGTTTCTTAATTAGTTGTGTAGTTTTCTTGTAATTAAAATAATAGGATTTTTGCGCTTACGCCTTTCCAAAAAAAAAAGGTATGTCGGTCCCGCTCCAATGAACGCTAAATTCTATGTAAAGTGCCCTCTTAAAACTACGTGGAGCAGTTTTAAACTGTAGAGTTTTGGTTCGGCTACCCGAGCCAGCCGCCTACCGCATTGCGACGCAGCGGTCGGCATAGCGTTTTTATAGAATCAATGATATTATCGCTATTTGCTAGCATGCCACATTGTAACGGTCTTTATGAATGAACAAAACTACTTACTTACGTACTTTATAATTTAGTGTTTTAATATTTCCTATTTACTTTACTTTTATACTTTATTAGTGATATCGTCCGCCCATTCGCCGCTGGATATCCGACGTTTCTGAATCCAGTTCTTGGACGCCAGTCAGTTAGTGTCTTACTCCACTTTTTCCACCAAATGTTCACTAATATCGCAGGGTGAACCTGGATGGGATTGGCGCAGGACCATCATATATAGGTATAGGACCGTCATATAGATAGCTTAGTCAATAGTGACGTTCCTTTGCAGACCGGTTGACCCGAGAATGAGACGCGATGAGTCGATAGGCAGTATCACAAGAAGAAGAAGCATCACCAGGCCTTCGTCGCAGCGACGACTGAGCGACCAATACCGACCGGCGTATAACATCGGCTTCCGACACAACTCGCTTTCTATCAGTTCTTTTGCCGCACAATCCGCTTATTTAGCTGATAAACTTCAAACTCAAAGGTATAACGCGACGATATATCGGGAATTCGTTGTGCCCTATCCCATTTAAACAACATAATGTAAATCTTTTGAATTTAATTGCTTAATTTTCTCATTCTAACTTCATTACATAATCTATAAGAGGATTAAAACGGGAAACGTAATAGGGTTTTTTGTTATAGTGCTTACCCGCACTTTGGGTATCTCTAAGAAATGAAATAAGTTCCCAAAAATGTTCGATTTCGGCGGGCTACCGCCACCGGCGAGTAAGAGTCCGTAAGAGGTCCCAAAGATTTTCGGTTGAGCCGATGAGGGTTTCGTGGCTTAGTTGGTTAGAGCACACCCGTACTGAGGGTGAGGCGCGGGTTCGAGTCCCGCCGATATTGAAAATTTTTGGGAACTTATTTCATTTCTTAGGGAAATGTATTGTTGTTGATGTTCACTAACTCAATTAGAAAATGAAGGAATACCTAAATTCATTCTCTCGTGTAGCGCATAAAAAAGAACTGCAAAATCCTTAGATGCAGTAGGTGGTTGGTACTACAAATGCATTTTGTCTCGGTTCTATGACAGTAATGCACATGTATCAGTTATTGCCTAGTCTATTGACCATATTGGTTATACATAGTACCTACCAACTTATTTTTCGAAATGGTTTGTTTTTTACATTTTTCCCGTTTTCTGTGATCAATGCTAAATCCCCCCTAAAAGTTTAGTCCTTCATTTTTGTTACATCCTGTATAGATTAGCTTACAGAAAGAGGTTAGGCTTATAAATCACTATAATTAGTAGGCACCTAATAAATTCTGCTTTCATGATAGTTTTTTTCGATCTACACTACAACATTTGGTTCATCTAGTCTACTTAAATATTACCCAAGATTTTTTGATCAACATTCATGGATCAGAACATTTGTTCACCAACATTAATTTATTTTTGAGCAACAATAATTTTAATTTTACATGGTGTTTTTGGTGGCGCCTCTAGAAGACACAAATCCCATTGTTATTCATGATTTTTTTACGTTCATTCATTTACTTAATTTTCTTTATTTTTAGTTCGTTTCATTTCCTATTTCAGTGATCCAGAAAAAGAACTTGGAGAGCCAGTTTCTTGGTTTAAGTTAGTAAGTATTATTTTGGCTAGATTTTAACTCGGTAGCATCGCCTCACGTAAGAATCGACCCCTCCAACTAAGCTTGTGGATGTTTGTTGTAAGAGCCTAATAAGGTCCAATAACAACGCTGCAATTGATCGCGTTCTGGTGGTTCGACGTGGATTGCTGCTAGTTTTTTTTTGTTGTTTATAATTTTTTCTGCTTTCCAAGAAGCAATAAACTAGCGCAAAAGTAATTTGCCGCAGATCGTAAACCATTTTCTATAATTTTTTTTGCTCATGAGAAACCCAACTTCGATTCACTGGTATTTTTGGAGCATTTGAGAAAATAGGAGATTTTTGCTAAAAATCAACATTTTCCCAATTGCTTCCAAAGTACAAAAGAATCAAAACGCAGAAAAAAGTTAAAACCACAAAAAACAAACAAATCGCGCCAACCAGCGTCGAAACACCTTAAACGAATTCAGCGCATTTCACCGACATAAAGTTGATCCAGTTCAATCACTAAACCGAGTTCAAGAGCTGTCATGTCACACAATAGGAAATACAGCAGTGGACGATGGTAGGTCTGCCGATCTAGAACATCAGATCTTAGTAAATACATTTTATTAACAAAGAAAATTGCAACCAAACAATAGATACAAATAAAAACTACTCCTAGTATTTACAATTTAAACAATATATGTTTATACTGCGTTGTTAATGTTAAGTGCAGTATTTGATGTTTTAAATTTGACTATTAAAATTTTGTGATAATTAAATTTAAAAAAATTAAACAATTGAGCTAACTGCAAACTAAAGGAAACAATCTACAGGTAGCTCAACTGATCCATATCAATACCAGTCGGAAGCGTGCCCAAGACGCTAGCTGCATTGCCCCGCTGTATGGTAATGCTGATGCGCTACGCCAGATACTCACCAATCGGGTCATGCTCAGATCTTAGAATAATTCCTGTGACTGAATTTTTCTGATTTTCCGGTCTGGAGCTAAACCATCCAAACTGTCGCATTTATACCTATTAACTTCAGCCCGCGGCGTTGCACGCATTTCCGGGATACAAAGTATAATGCTGGACAATTCACACAGCATTATCTAGCCCCAAGCTAAGCAGAGCTTGTGTTATGGGTACTAGATAACTGATATACATAATATTATACATTACATGGTAGATATTTTTAATTATACATAGAAAACGACCAGAACACCCTGAACCAATGTCTGCAATCGTACACACATTTGTCCCGAGGCGGGAATCGAACCCGCAACCTCCTGCGTCGCAGGCAGGCCTTCGCCCACCGCACCACAGAGGTCGTCGTAGTATCCTATGTCCGTCCTCGGGAAACCATCTACCTCCCTTCCAAATGTCATTGATATCCGTTCTGCCATTTAGGCGTGAATAGACAGACAAACAGAGACTAATTTATAAGTATGAATGGATGTTTGTGTGATGTTACTTATTTTTTCTCTTTTACCTCTCCAGTACAGATACGCTAAACCATGGGAGATCTTACTTCTCCTCATAGGTGTGTTTATGTCGTGTATAAACGGTCTGTTTGTGCCGATCGGAGTGATCATCTACGGAGAGTTCACGGCGTTACTCATCGACCGGACTGTGATGATCGGAAACTCTACACCCACACTCACTATAGCCATGTTTGGAGGCGGCAGGATACTGTGAGTAACAGTCTGTACTTCAGCTCTATTGGAGCCCATAATAAGTTCAAGTTTGCTGATGGAGTGATCGCAAGCAAGTGGCCTTACTCCTAATTGCGGTTGGTCGATCACTCCTCGCTCACCTAGAGGTTCACCTTTGGTTAAGACTGTTGTATTTTTGTCATTTGTCTTCGAAAAGGACCAAATAAACCAATATCGTATCGTAGCCTTCCAACTTGAACTGTAATGTAATTAGTGAACACCGAATTGTACAAACAACCTTACAATAAAAGTATTCTGTAATAATTTGCTTTGGTTTATGAGTCGAAGCCGCCCCCGCCTGGACTTCCAAGCGTGTAACTACGCAATAAAAACGATGGTGCTTTTACAAAAGAGACTTAAATGAATAAAAAGTCAGACGATTGAGGAGGACAAATCGCAAGGAGCAACGAAATCTTGCTGTCCAAACATCTGCATTACAAACGTCAGATAGAGGTCAAGATATCCAAAATCATTTGGTTACGTTTACCAAATTGTTGTTGTTTCTTTTGCAGGACGAACGCCAGTCACTTAGAGAACCAAAGGGCCCTAATTGAAGACTCGCAGGCTTTCGGCATCGGCTGCACTGTCTTCTCAGTGATCCAGTTCATCGTCGGTGCCATCAGTGTGGATCTCTTCAACTACGCTGCGCTTAAATCGGTTCCTATCTTTACGTATTACGATGTCTTTCCATCACACTGTGCTATATTGTCAAACCTCATCAATAAAATCTCTCGTTTCACCTCGACTATTTTAGACATTTCATTCCATACCTAAGCAATTGATAGATTTATGAAACATTCTTAGATAAGGTACCAAAGCATAGGTGCTTTGGATATAAGAAGATAATAGAGTGCCTTTGGAAACGAAAACGAAATCATTCGTCAGATAATCCTGGATATGTCTATTTATTTTCCTAGGCATTTTTTGGATTAGGTCTTATGTTGTCGTGGTCGTGAAGGAGTGTGAAATTATTTTGTTAATTTAAAAGTAACATTCTAAGGTTTTTTGATGTAGTACTTACCCGCACTTTGGATAATTATCTCTAAGAAATGAAAATTTCGATTTCGGCTGTACCTACTCGAACCCGTCGAAATCGAAATTTTTTGGGAACTTATTTAATTTCGAGAAACCTTATATTCTCTTACGATTTCAGACCGACAGAATAAAGACGAAGTTCCTGCAAGCAGTGTTACGGCAAGATATCTCGTGGTACGATCTGAACACTACGATGAATTTCGCTACCAAAGTTTCAGAGTAAGAACTTTATATTATTTGTCTATCTTGCCAATCGAAATTTTAAAGCTCATTGCTAAAGAGACCTATGATTTTAAGGTTAGAAAGCTAGGAAATCCCCTTGTCCTGTTATGTTAAAAATGTGAAAGGATTTTGTTTTTGTTATTTTGTTTGAATACCTGCACTGAAACTCAAATTCAGCTAGCATTTGTTTCCTACGAAGGGAATTTCAATTTCGCAATGTGCCTAGACCTACAGATTTTAATATGCCGAATGTTATTCTTTCGTATGTACAATCATCGCTAACCATCCAGGCAGGACACGCATTGAAACCTATAATTTTAATTCCAGCGACATTGAAAAGCTCCGCGAGGGCATCGGCGAGAAAGTCCCCATGCTGGTGTACCTGGTGATGTCGTTCGTGACCGCCGTCATCATCTCGCTCGTCTACGGCTGGGAGCTCACGCTCGTCATCCTCTCCTGCACTCCTATTATTATAGCCACCACTGCTCTTGTTGCTAGGGTAAGTATCTTTCGCATTTTTTCTTATTCGTCGTCGGCATTATATGTTTTCCTCCATAAACGTCTATCAGACGTCATCTCTCAGCACTGGTGATGTCTATCGCAACCGTCATCATTATCTCTCTCGCCTACGGCTGGGAGCTCACGCTGGTCATTCTCTCCTGTTTTAATCGGAGTCGTCTCAACGTGTATTATTTTTTCTCAAAATTCTATAAGCCACAATTGTCACAAATGTCGACGGCATGCAGAGTTCACGCTACGCTCGTCATCTTCTCCTACACCTCCATCATTATAGCCTCCACTACTCTTGTTACTAGAGGAAGTAAGTATTATTTTCTTGTTCTTTTCCGAAGCAAACTGTGAGGTATCTTTTTTAAATTTTAAACACACTTTCTACTTTTACTGAATTACCCAACATATTTGGTAGATATACCTAGATTTAGGATGCTGTTGCTGCTTCCGCAGGTTCTGCTGAGCAATGAAGCTGTCTTTTTGAGCTAAATGTCATCAAAGCTGTCGGTGCGAGCCTCGGCAAACATGCCTGAGGTACTGCAGAAACGCGGCAGTCGCAGCAGCAACCTTAATGCGGTGTAGTTTTTGTAAGGCCTTGCCAGCTCTCAACTTGTGCCCATCTCATTTCCGGTTACCAGAAAAGGGCTTTATGTTTCTGCGAATAACTACACGAAACAGTGCATTCGCAAATTGGGTAACCTGGTGTTGTTTTCCAGGTGCAATCATCACTAACCACTCAGGAGTTGGGTGCGTACAGTATAGCAGGCGTGATAGCTGAGGAGGTGCTATCGTCGATACGGACTGTGGTGGCGTTTGGAGGAGAGGAGAAAGAGATAGACAGGTATCCTAAAACATTGTTAATCATGATGATTATGCAATTAAACAATGAAACAACGTGTTCGATGTAAAAAACTGTCCAAATTTTATTAGGAAACTAACCACCTCCTCGACACAGTATGGCATGGGAAATGGGGGGGCATTTCCCATGCCATACTGCGACCACCAACCCACATGCCTCTTCCTTCCACACGCCTTCCCCAAAAATACAATGGGGCCTAATGGCCCCATTGTATTTTTTTGGGTACTTTGGCCCGAAAGAGGGTAATCCCTCTTTCGGGCCAAAGTTTCGTAGTAGACTTCTGAGCTGAGGGATGGATTAACTTGTTCAGTTTTCTTCATTGTAGATTTATAAATTTTGTTGCATTTTTTTCAGATACAGCAATCGCCTAGAGCCGGCTACAAAGATGGGCATCAAGAAAGGCGTGTACTCAGGCATCGGCAGCGGCATCATGTGGCTCATCATCTACGCGACCTATGCGCTCGCCTTCTGGTACGGTGTGGGGCTCATCCTCGACAGCCGGCACGAGGCGCAGCCCGTCTACACGCCCGCTGTGTTGATGATTGTACGTTCATCTCAAGATAAATTTACATCATGTAGTATCAAGACAAACCGTGTAGGTCTTAAATTCAAGAGAAAGGAACAAAACTACAAAGGACATTGCTTCACAAAAATCAGTACAATAGTTTATTAATAAAGATTTTAATTTACTCAATAAAATGTGATCCATGTAAAAGCCCTACGGTCATATTCGGTTTAAGAATTTATTTTATTTCTCAAAAGAATATACATTCGCTTACAGAGAAATACAGTATAATCTTATTGTATAACATATTATGCAGAAAAGGACTTAACTTAAATTTAAATAGCGATTAGGCTTATATTTTATTTATTACTTAGATGACACCATTAGGATCAACATTTAAAAAGATTTATTGTTTTTTTTTCTATTCAATCTCTTATAATCTCGATCATTCTAATACGTTGCACTATTAAATGCCTGTTATCCTAGTACCCATAACTCAAGCCCTGCTTAGCTTGGGGCTAGATGATTGGATGATGAATGGATTGTCCAGCATTATTTATTTCCTTGCAGGTATTCTTCAGCGTCCTGCAAGGCGCACAGAACGTAGGCCTCACCGCCCCTCACATGGAGGCGATCAACAACGCCCGCGCGTCAGGGGGCGCTATCTATGCAGTCATAGACAGACAACCGGTCATAGACAGTCTGTCAAAGGAGGGCACAAGACCACATCTTGAGGGTGATATAGAACTTAAGGGTGTTTACTTCAGATATCCAGCTAGGAGTGACGTTCAGGTGAGAGTGAAGGTTTTCTTAGTGCGATATAGTCGGCCAATGTAATGTTATGATGGTTCCGTCAAAGTAAAATTGTCGAGGTTATTTTTGACCTAGATAGATAGATTATAACGTTATTGCACCATCAACATATACAAAAAACAATTAAACATAAACTTAATACTAACTATATCTAGTGGCACAATCGGCGGCCTTATCGCTAACAGCGATTTCTTCCAGGCAACCTTTGGATGGACAGAATCGGTACGTATAAAGCTGACGGTGGCGTAATCGATAAATAATGACATATAAACAAAATAATAAATATTTTACCATATTATCAAAGAATAATACGAGCCTGTACGACCCTGACGCCGGCTATGTGCGGGCTTCAGGTCAATACCTCTTCATCATCCTTACATCTCCGAAAAACAACCTGGATATCTTCAAGACAATAGTGAATAGATATAATGACAAATTAATTTGTTTCCCAAGTTGTTTATTGCTTGCCGTTTACAGGTCCTAAACGGTTTGAACCTTCGGATCCATCAGAACGAGACGGTGGCGCTGGTAGGGTCGAGCGGTTGCGGCAAGTCCACCGTGCTGCAGCTCATACAGCGGATGTACGACCCTGACGCCGGCTCTGTGCGGGCTTCAGGTCAGTGCCCCATAACACATAGGTTTAGCATCTCTTTCCATCATACACTCCTGAGGGTAGTATGAAAGAGACAGTGGCGCTGGTGGGGTCGAGCTGCTGCGGCAAGTCCACCGTGCTCCAAAAACAAAAAAAATTACAATCAACTTAATAATTTTAAATACATAAGTTAAATTAAATTAACATAAGTGAAAAGCGTCAAACAGCGAGCGTTATAGGTACTAAAATACATCATACTAGGTTTTTCTAATAGTCACTATTTAACTAACTATAGGTACCTAATTACCTACTATATTGCCTTCAATAAGGAGGCCTACCTATTTGTTACGGACTTCCAACAGTAGTAGGTATCCTTGTCTCTACAGGCTACGGTCTGCGCGAGCTGAAGGAGCGTTACCTGCAGAACTACATTGAGTTCCGCCTCCCTTTTGGTGTCCTTCATCTTCGCTATATAATCTAGCCTAACAGACAGATATTCATTTACTGACACCCATTCCAACCTTTCATATTTGAGAGAGCATTCAACCATCCTATTTGATCATGGGCTTTTAACTGGAACCTTGTTTCTCCAGGCTACGATATGCGCGAGCTAAACGTGCGTCACCTTCGGAACCACATCGCGGTGGTCGGCCAGGAGCCCGTTCTGTTCGCCGGCACCATCAGAGAGAACATACGGTGAGACCTACTAAGGAAATCAACCTAAATTATTTTGTGGTAGATAACAAGAACACCGAAAAAAAAATTGGCGGTCAACGGAACCATCTTCTTACCCGTGGTCTCTTTCAGCCGTTCGTTGAGCGGACATCAATTTCAATTTCAATTTATTTATTGTAAGTAAGTACAATAAATAAATTGAAATTGAAATTGATGTCCGCTCAACGAACGGCTGAAAGAGACCACGGGTCGATCCGATTCCGATCCGAACGACGGAAGATTTTAGGTTAATTTCATCAAAACAAAACATGTTCTATTAGATATAATAATAAAAATAATAAGAATAAAATCATTTATTTCAATATGCTTGCGGGCTTACTCGGGACCCGGGAAACGAAAATCGAAGTTTCTGATTCGTATTCGTGCAAAACATACTCTTACGTAACTTACTTAAGATAGTGTTAGCACGAAAAGCTAAACATAAACTCTGATTTTAGTTTTTACGATTTTGAAGGGGGGGAAATTTTACTTAGTTACTCCAACCCAATTTGTATGGGCACCATTCATATGGGGATACATGGATTTAATTCATACCCCGGTAGACTTACTGCAGATACAATTTAAACCGTATTTTCAGAAGAAATGAGTTTTCTGAAGAAACTGCCGAATTGTTTCAAATTCAAACCATTTGAAGCTTGATTAGAGAGACTATTAGAGAACCACGCTGTATCTAGCATGCATTTTAATAGATGAATTGTTTGTTATTACTTTCTTTGTACTTAGGACTTTATTTATTTTGTTCATTCTAGAATGAGTAACCCGTCGTGCACGGAAGAGGAGTTGATCGTGGCGGCGAGACAGGCGCACTGCCACGACTTCATCAAGAAGCTGCCTGAAGTAAGTGCACTTAATTTCTCTTGATCTAGGTACTTATCTAAGTGTTCTGTTGATCTACCAGGTATTTTTTCTTCGAAGCCATTTTGCAGTCTTTGATGCTTCTTTGTTTTACAAAAAAAAACGACTAAATTAGCTAAGTACCTACTCAAAACCACTAAAAAGGCACGAGCGATTTTTTTAAAATAGTTATTCGGAATCGAAATGTATTACAACGTCATAGATGGCGCTGCTAATTCTACGAAATTGCG
Source organism: Eupithecia exiguata (assembly GCA_947086465.1). NCBI lineage: Eukaryota > Metazoa > Arthropoda > Insecta > Lepidoptera > Geometridae > Eupithecia > Eupithecia exiguata. Next base: position 9,960,631 of record OX352244.1, read on the forward strand.
CCATTTTGAACAAGATGGCGTTGATTCAATTATGTCCGCTTTGATTTATTCTAATTAATATAGCTAGGCAATCAAGACCCACTCTTACTGTTTCAGGGCTACGACACAATGATCGGTGAAAGAGGCGCTCAACTATCCGGCGGACAGAAGCAAAGGATTGCGATCGCTCGGGCGCTGGTCAGAAAGCCCAAAATCCTACTTCTCGATGAGGCGACATCGGCACTAGACTCGGCTAGCGAGGCTAAAGTGCAACGCGCGTTGGATGACGCAGCGCAAGGCAGGACCACTGTTATGGTTAGCCACAGGTATATTTTGTTCGAGACATCTAACTAAAGCTCTGCGCACATTAATCCAACGCCGTGACCACGCAGCACAAAAATTTGTATGCAAATATGGGCTTAAACTCGTTCATCATTCATTAGATACATTTTACAGAGACAAAATTGCTTCTCACAAGCTTCAAACGAGTGGCCAGCGAGCTGCCCATCATCTAATACTGCCGTCAATATGAAATGCATCTAAATGTTACGAGTTAAAGCAAATAATTAAATGCACATTTTTGTGCGTTGGATGAATGTGTGCAAAGCTTTAGTATCTGCGACACCCTTAACTCTGCTTAAAGCCTCCCTAAACGAGGGTGTGTTTTGCCGCAATCCCTACGTTTGGCAGGCGATTGGTGATCGCAGCTTTACCGCATAAGGGGCATAGGGGTCGTCCATTAATCACGTACCTAAGTCTCTAAAAGGTTGTTTTAAAAAAATTTGGTGGACGCGGTGCATAGAAGAATACCCACAAAATAATTGATTCACGATAACGATTGCAAAACAATTAAATTCCATTATACCTACCACAAGATATAATATATTATAGACAATATTCTGTTTTTTTTATTAATTTGTATGTACAAAATATCACGTAGGTACTTTTGGGTAGGAGTAGTCTAAAACCTCACCACGTATCCACTTACCAGAGAAAAGGGGCGGAAAAGTGGACAACCCCATACCCATTTGGATTTCGGTACTCTAGGTATCAAATACCGCGTTGGTCTGAAATGACCTTAAGATGGATCTTTTTTTAACATTATAACGAACCTTACAGACTAGCGACAGTCCTAAACGCAACACGTATAATCTTCATCGACAAAGGCGAGGTTTTGGAAGAAGGCACTCACGAGGAGCTGATGGAACTGCGCGGGAAGTATTACCACCTCGTGCTTGCGAATGAGCCGACTGCAGAATCGGACGCCAAGGGTCCTAAACGTAAGTAACTAACGTCACAACGTACGAGAGCTGGATCAAGCCAATTTCTTTCAATACAGAAACATTTTAAATCTAGAATCTCGTGAAGAACCGACCGCTGAGGTAAACGTGTTCTTGAGTGGCAAGCGCGGCTCTGCAAACGTAGTGTAGAATGATCTCCGGCCAGGGACGATGACCTGCGAAATACTGCAGGGAGAAGCGGGATGTGGCAAGCTGAAGACAGGACGCTATGGTTGGAGGCATATGTCCAGCATTGGACTGGTGATGATGATAATGAAATGTTTTCTGTCGAAGATTGAAGAGCGACGTCCTGCTGGGACGAAAGAGAGACAGAGCTAATAAAAGTTTTAGGTATATCTATAAGTGAAGAACACTTCACTTAGAGATATACCTAAAACTTTTTAATAAAAATTAAACTTAATAAAAGTTTTAACTTTATAAAAGTTTTAGGTAGGTATATCTCTAAGTGAAGAACACTTCACTTAGAGATATACCTAAAACTTTTTAATAAAAATTAAACTTAATAAAAGTTTTAACTTAATAAAAGTTTTAGGTAGGTATATCTCTAAGTGAAGAACACTTCACTTATAGATATACCTAAAACTTTTTAATAAAAATTAAACTTAATAAAAGTTTTAACTTAATAAAAGTTTTAGGTAGGTATATCTCTAAGTGAAGAACACTTCACTTATAGATATACCTAAAACTTTTTAATAAAAATTAAACTTAATAAAAGTTTTAGGTAGGTATATCTCTAAGTGAAGAACACTTCACTTAGAGATATACCTCTCTAAGTGAAGAACACTTCACTTAGAGATATACCTAAAACTTTTATGCAAGTCAAATAAATTTCAGGTTCCAGGATAAGAAAACCAAAACTAGAGAAGATGGTATCCATAGAGTCCGTAAAATCTGTCCATAGTGACTCGTCGGCCTCGGAGGACGAGGAAGAAATGGAGGAAGAGGTAAACAATAAAGATTTCTTCATCAAAACTTATGGACATTTTAAGTGATTATCTATCGATAGCTGGATTTATCCAATAGCTGTGTATAGACGTAACGAAATTTTTGCCACTCATCTGATCACAGCCTTGTATTTGTGTGTTTTTTGTATAAAGTTCGTGAAAAGTTATGTCGGTTCTGGAGCACGATTCTCGGTAAGCATCGATAAGCTGCGATTTTGTCTCTGGTGTCGGAAAAATTCGGTAAGAACAGTCTCTGTCGAAATTTAACGGAGACAAAATCGGTGCTTAGCGATCCTTATCGAAGTCCGTGCTTGCGCTCTTGGGCATTTTAACTCGTCATGTCGTGGTTCGTTTCAGCAAATTAATTTACTCTAATACCGAATTGGAGTAACAATTTGCACAAAAAGCAACGAAACTTAACTGAATTAATTAACTTATTTTGGACAATCAAAACAGTCCTTTAGGGCCGAGTGCGGTAACTCGATAGTAGTGTCTCAAGGACCAACCAAACATTCAATATTTGTATGAGATTTGCGCAGTTCAATGTCTGCACAGCGGACGCGCTACTGTAATAAATCCCAGACAAAAATGGAGCTGGAACTTTTCAAGCCCGTGGCTAGCTATTCATCCCGTTAAATGAATGCTGTATACAGGTTTCAGAGGAGATAGACCCGACAACATGGCAGATCCTGCGTCTGTGTGAGCCGGAGAAGTATCTGATGCTGGTGGGTGTGCTGGCGGCCATCGCGGTCGGAGCTTCATTCCCCATGTTCGCTGTGCTGTTCGGAGAAACTTACGGTGTAAGTCACTGTAGTCACCAATGGGATCAGTTAGCAGATCCTGCGTCTGTTGGAGAAGTATCTGATGCTGGTGGGAGTGCTGGCGGCTATTGCGGTCGGAGCGTCATTTCCAATGTTCGCTGTGCTCTTCGGAGAAACTTACGGTGTAAGTCACTATAGTCACCAATGGGATCAGTTAGCAGATCTTGCGTCTGTTGGAGAAGTATCGGATGCTGGTGGGAGTGCTGGCGGCCATCGCGGTCGGAGCGTCATTCCCCATGTTCGCTGTGCTGTTCGGAGAAACTTACGGTGTAAGTCACTATAGTCACCAATGGGATCAGTTAGCAGATCCTGCGTCTGTTGGAGAAGTATCTGATGCTGGTGGGAGTGCTGGCGGCCATCGCGGTCGGAGCGTCATTCCCCATGTTCGCTGTGCTGTTCGGAGAAACTTACGGTGTAAGTCACTATAGTCACCAATGGGATCAGTTAGCAGATCTTGCGTCTGTTGGAGAAGTATCTGATGCTGGTGGGAATGTTAGCGGCCATCGCGGTTGGAGTTTGGAGCGTCATTCGCCATGTTCGCTGTGCTGTTCGGAGAAACTTACGGTGTAAGTCACTATAGTCACCAATGGGATCAGTTAGCAGATCTTGCGTCTGTTGGAGAAGTATCTGATGCTGGTGGGAATGTTAGCGGCCATCGCGGTTGGAGTTTGGAGCGTCATTCGCCATGTTCGCTGTGCTGTTCGGAGAAACTTACGGTGTAAGTCACTATAGTCACCAATGGGATCAGTTAGCAGATCTTGCGTCTGTTGGAGAAGTATCTGATGCTGGTGGGAGTGCTGGCGGCCATCGCGGTCGGAGCGTCATTCCCCATGTTCGCTGTGCTGTTCGGAGAAACTTACGGTGTAAGTCACTATAGTCACCAATGGGATCAGTTAGCAGATCCTGCGTCTGTTGGAGAAGTATCTGATGCTGGTGGGAATGTTAGCGGCCATCGCGGTTGGAGTTTGGAGCGTCATTCGCCATGTTCGCTGTGCTCTTCGGAGAAACTTACGGTTTAAGTCACTATAGTCAGTTCCTTTTGTAAATCAAAAATTTTATGCGATTTTTTTTTAATTTTAGCACACTCGAGCTAAAATTTAAAACTAAGTAGATACCTAAATAATAAGTACATTTTTTTGTTTTTCTCTTACAAGTGAATTGTATTGAGAAAATAAAGATTCTTTAAAGCGATTTCTAAATTATGGATATAAATGTTTTCTGTCTACAGCTTCTAGAGAGTCTTGATGAAGATTATGTGCGAGGAGAGACGAACGTGATCGCTGGGTTGTTTATGCTGGTCGGTCTTGTCACCGGCTTCGGTATTTTCTGCCAGATATACATATTCAATCTCACTGGCGTGCGGCTTACTAAACGTCTCAGGTGGGTACCTTTTTTATAAAGATTAGAACGTTTATACTACCTAGCTACCTAGGTACTAGTAGGTATAAAAGTTCTAATCTTCGTCGATTTAACGATCTACATCGTTAAGCTAAATCTCCTGCAGACATAAAACATAGGTCCATTACGAAAAAATAAACTTGGTAGCTTAGTAATATTACGAGGGAAAAAACACAAAATATTTTTCAGAAAGAGAGATTGTATGTGCAGTAAAAAGTCTCGTCTCAGCATAAATGCCTTACCACTTATGAGTTGTAGATCAGCGCTGATATTCTACCGAAAATATTTTGGTCACATGACCCTGTATGCCAAGATTAAAACAGGTTTATATCACTAAATCAGAAAATTCGCTACAATTTCACACATTCTATTATAGCTGTGTATATCTTTTACGCTGCAGGATGGTTCAAAGTAAAATTTTCGTCCGAATTTATAGATATTTTAATAAGATTGTCTACGGTATTTACCGTTACAAAACAAATCTGTTCAATAGGTAGGTACACATAACTAACAGCTTTATTATCTGTACATCCCAGGGTAGCTACGTTCAAGCACATGCTGGCACAAGAGATCGGTTGGTTCGACGATCCTTCTAACGGGATCGGCGCGCTCTGCGGTCGACTCGCGGCGGACGCTGCGGCGGTACAGGGGGTGAGTTTTTTTAACTACAGTCTGTGGACAAAGAACCTGTCGTTTCCCAAGAATAAGGCTATACTATAATAACTTTTTTAAAATAAATACTGGATAATCCACTCTGAATCAGTGGCAACTATATAGCTCAGATGATTTATTGTCGGGAATTCGAGTCTCCGTATAATGGATGGGTGGTTCGATCCTAAGCGGCTTGATTAGTTTTTGCATTTGAACATTAGTTACAAGCTAATAGAAGTTGGAAAATATTTTGTAGACTAGGGGGATACTTAATTCTGACGCGCACTGTACTTTGGTAAGCAAATAAAGGCATATTTATAAATACTATTTAACGGGTATTTATCGCGTTTAATTACCTTATTTTCCCGACGTTTCGACAGGTTTACACACTGCCGTGGTCACGGGATGACTCTGGTAAGGTAAACGCGATAAATACCCGTTAAATAGTATTTATAAGTTCAGATCGCGTAAGTTTAAAAATATTTAGAAATAAAGGCAATTTTTATTAATTTATTATGTATTTTTTGTTGCAGGCCACAGGCAGCAGGATCGGTGCGTTGATGCAGGCCACAGCCACCATACTGATCGGCATTGTACTCTCTATGTACTACACTTGGAAGATGACGCTCATCTCTCTGGTAAATATCTAGCATTATTAACTAGCAGATATTTTCTTGTAGAAAAATCACACTTTTTATTCACAGTTTTTTTTATCGAATTTAGTGAGCAATTTTTCAGATTTTTCTATCAGTTATTTACGCATAAAATTTGCGAATTAACAAACAAAATCTCTCCAGTCGTTCTCAAGTGGCACCAAGCACAGCGTTTCATATATCTTTCCAATCTCCATTGTTTCACTGGTCCAGAAAAACATCTTCGTCTTTCATCCATTGTTTTCAACCTTGTTGGAAATGTTGTTATAGTTTGACGTGTGAGCAAATCATTTCGATCTGTATCTGTAGCTCTCCCTCAAACGGATGAACCGATTTGGGATTAATTAGTTTTGAATTAAAAATTAAAATAAATTTTAAATTAGTTTGAATAGTGATCTGATTTAGTACCTATGTTCTTACAAAACCAGCGTTGAAATGATCTAAAAGAAAAAAAACGGCGGTATGAGATTTTTTATAAAATAAGCGCGATTTCTTTAAGGTGTCCGTTCCAATGGTGATTGGAGCCGTGGTGCTGGAAGGCAGAGTGCTGGAGGCAGGCAACACCACGGTGCGGATGGCGTCCGACCGAGCCACAACGATCGCTACCGAGGCCATCACCAACATCAGAACTGTGTCTGCTTTCTGTAAGTGTCACCCCATAATATCATCTCCAATGTCATTGCGCCCTTTTTTTTTATTATCCTGAGGGAAATGCGCGTGCATATAAGAATCAACCAGCTTCCTGCACTAAATATCGTTTAGACGCACATTGACTAATACGCATAATGACCAATAGAAAAAACATCATGAATACGCAAAATGACCAATACACCAAATGACCATTAAGTAAATTAACCAATTTTTTAACCTCTACGCAAAAAGGTGGTAAAAATGTTAGGTACCTACTCAACATCTTGTAGGTACTGTAAGCACCGATTCGCCGTGATGATTGTCGCAAAACCTTCTTGTTCCAACAAGGGGGTTTTGCCTTGGAGGCATTTTCAACGTAGGTACATATATTATTATGTGCTTATGAGTATGACATTCGTACAGTACCTTTTGTTGGTACAGGTGGCGAAGACCAGATCCTCCAACGCTACTCCACAGCGAGCGAGTCAGGTCGCACGGCGGCGTTAAAGGCTTGTCGTTGGCGAGGCTGCGTGTTCTCGTTCGGACAGACTGCGCCAGTCGCCGGTTATGCGCTCTCGCTCTGGTACGGCGGAGTACTAGTCGCTACGGGAGAGGTCGGATACAAGAGTGTCATCAAGTAAGCACTACTGACTACTCTAGTGTTGAAGCTTCTGCCAGAGCTAGTCAGACTGCTCTAATGGCTTGTCGCTGGCGAAGCTGCGTGTTCTCATTCGGGCAGACTGCGCCAGTCGCTGTTGCTTTCGCTCTATTTTTGACAAATTCTTTGTGCAGAGTATCAGAAGCGCTAGTGTTCGGCGCGTGGATGATGGGCCAGGCGCTAGCATTCGCGCCCAACTTCGGCGCAGCCATCAGCGCGGCCGGACGCGTCATGACTCTACTGGCCAGGAAGTCAGCCGTGCAGAGCACTAACATCCCCGCCGTGTCCGAGGGATATGTACGTATAAGAACCCAACCCAACTTAACATCACCTCTATCGTTTTGAATGGTAGCACCTACAATATTCCGCACCGACAATAGTATTATGGGAGAACAATCTTAAGCTTAGTTTTATATAATATTGACCTGTATCTAAATCACATTATATTTAGACTTAGATAGGCAAATGATATTGTATTACATTTTAAGCATTATACAAACTTACTAGTGGTTTATTTTTCGTTTCTTCCACTAGTGGACAATTGAAACGAACAAAATCAATAACATTTTGTTTCTTATTTGATAATAATTACTATTTATAAAACTGTATAGTATAAAATTTGACTTGTCCAAGTGCTTATTTTGTAAGCCTAAAGAAAAGAACTAAAATTATTTAATTTTGATTCAATAATGGTACAAGCTACCTGCTCATAAGAACATACGTTCACTGCTGATTATGCCTCTCCCAAACGAGGGGAATTTTGCCACTGTTAGTACGTTTGGCAAGCGGATTAGTGATTGCAGTTCGAATGTGTTAAAAAAACAGGAGGAAGCTACAGCCTTTTCTTCGGTAGGTTCCCTTTATCAGTTCTTACGAGATCCATAAACTACAACTAAAATAAACTCTGTGTTTACAGATCGTAAACGGCAAAATCGAATACTCCAACATAAAGTTCCGCTACCCTACGCGGCGGGAAGTACAGGTCTTGCAAGGTCTGTCGCTGGTTGTGGAGAGCGGGCGCAGGGTGGCGCTCGTGGGGCCCAGCGGCTGCGGCAAGTCCACGCTCATACAGCTGCTGCAGCGGCTCTACGACCCTGACAGCGGCAACGTGGTAACTAGCCCTTACTAACTGTATGTCAAACTGTGTGTCAAAGTCCACCTCCTCACAGTCATTTTATTTATTTATTTATTGAGAACCACCAACAGAGGATACACTCCTAAACACAGTAAAAATCACAGAAGGCATCACCAGTTGTGACCCCCCAATTACAGGTAGTTACAGCTTACACAAAAATAGGTTCAAGTTGACAACAAGACTTAAGGTAATATAATAATAATTAATAAAGAACCATACATAGAGATATATATAGAATCATCATCAACCAATGCTATTCTACTGTCGAATATTGATATAGGTCTCCTATTGAGCGCCCTAGAGCCCTCTCTTTAGCTATCCACATCATTTGCTAGCAGTCATTCGCTGAACCTTTAGTTGAGGATCAACGAATGGCTTCTGACTGCTGTGTTGAGGACCTCAACCCACATGGGACCCTATTCTGCTTAACTAATCGATTCTCTATGACAGTGGTATCGTCAAAATTAAACCTACCTATAAATACTTACAAAAATTTTATTCACATTAATAATAACAACAAAGAGACAAAAAACACAAAACAAAATAAAGCTTTCTCACAATTAAGTTTAGGGATTTAGAATAAAAAAATATCAAATTGTTCTGTGAGTTGAATAATAAAAATAAATATATGAATTATTGTAGTTTGTCATCTAGAAATTCATTTATCGAATAGTAAAATTTTTCAGTCACTACAAAGTATACAGGATCCGTTTTAGCGGATCAAAGGTGCACAGGGCGTGGCACGGCCTCCAGTACCTAGCGAAGGATCCGTTAAAACGATTCTGTAAACACTACCTCCAGTAGCGACGGATGCGTTAAAACGGTCCTGTAAATACGGACTTTCTGTGTGAAAGAACACTTAGATGAAAGAAACGACAGATCAAAGAACGCACGTCCAAAGTCTCAACGTTGAAACCATTATATCAATCTCTCCGTGCAAATAGTACCGCACGCACTATCAGGAGTTTCTTTCATGTAAGGATTCTATCTACTTTACGATTCTACGACGATACCGTTGTCATAACGATGTGATTGTGCAGCAGAATAGGGCCCTGGACACAGGACAGGACTATAAGAAAGCAAATTTTAAAGTATTACTCCACTTTTTATTCCCAGCACCTAGACGATCACAGTATAACAGGCGACATGCGTATCTCCACGTTGCGGCGCAACCTCGGCATCGTTTCGCAGGAGCCGGTGTTGTTCGACCGCACCATCGCGGAGAACATCGCGTACGGAGACAACACGCGCGTCGTGCCCATCGAGGAGATCGTCACCGCGGCCAAGAAAGCCAACGTGCATCAGTTCATCGCCGCTCTGCCGACTGTAAGTTTATGGACAACTCTGCTGATCGCGATATCGTAGAAGACTGACTTATGTTTTATAGGTTTTGTTCTCAAAAATCCTGGAATCGTACACGTGCAATCATAATTTGTTTGTGATAAGTCTCACTTATCCTTTTCCTGGTTCCTTTTAAGAAATTGATGAGTCTACCATGAAAACCTAGTTTCTGTCCGCGGTTTTGCACAAGTTATTTCCGGAATATCATGATGTAACCTTATTGCCTTTTCAGTCAAAATACTTAGGTACCTACTCCTGTGGGTCAGTGATCAGTGAATCTCAGGAAGCTGCCAGCCTAGATGGCTGGAAAAGTAGTTTTGCAGGATCTCCTGCATCTCCTCATGTCACCTGACATGGACTTTTCCACCGCCACTAGCGTCTAGTTCTCGGCCTCTGCTTCGTCAATCCACCCATACCCTAGGTGACCGGCAGGTCAATGCAAAAACTATTTTCCCCCTCAGGGGTCAAATAAATAGGCTATAGGTACGCTTAAATTTGCTCAGGGCTACGAGACCCGTATCGGCGCGCGCGCCTCGCAGCTGTCGGGCGGACAGAAGCAGCGCATCGCCATCGCGCGAGCGCTCGTGCGCAACCCAAGGGTCCTCCTGCTGGACGAGGCAACCTCTGCTCTGGATACACACTCAGAGAAGGTAGGTTTACTAGCGGACAGAAGCAGCGCATTGCCATCTACTTAAGCTCGTCAATACAAATGTTATTTATATTGTATCAGGTGGTGCAGGAGGCTCTGGACCGCGCCAGCGAGGGCCGCACCTGCCTGATCATCGCGCACCGCCTCGCCACCATCCAGAACGCAGACACCATCTGCGTCATAGACAAGGGCGTGGTGGCGGAGATGGGCACGCACAAGGAACTTATACAACTCAAAGGGATATACAAGAAGCTGTACGAACTGCAGTGTGGCTTTGTAGAGGAAGCTGAACCGGAGGAATCTAACGTTCCGGATATGACAGAGGAGAATGAGGGTGATGCTTAAGAGAGGACAATAAATTAGTGTCGCAATCTGGACCACACCAGTGCCGCAGAGAATAAAAATCTACATTCAAATATGGCCTTCAACTCGTGAAAATTGAAATTAACATGCATTATCAGATGCTTGCGGGCTACTCGGTTCAAGCGGCTACTGCAAAGTAACCGTTTGTCACTATAAAATATATTTTAATCATTATTACCTGCGAGTTTAAGGCCACATTTGAATGTTTATTATTGCACCGTGCGGTAGCGGAGCTGGATTGTATCCGCGGTATGTCCTTTACTGTTGAGTAACAAAAGGTTTCCTATTTTAAAGTCTATTTTTTAATGGTTTTATCTGGAGCACTCTTTAAATGAAAATAAATGTTAGTACTTACTTAGTATGACAAAGATCGTAGCTCTCTGTTGTACGGCTACGAGATGACAGATATGCACTTAAACTGGTTTTTGCATTTCCGACAAATGTGGAATCTGAAGAATGTGCACTTAATCCTCAACAAAACATCATTATGTCGCTTTATGACCTCGATTTTTAAACCTCCCTTTTTCTTCTGTCCGCCTATCATGTTTTTATAATGTTAGTACCTACCCCAACATTCCCCAAACCCTTTCACATTCCCTGAAAAAGACCTGTAAATCCTTGTAGCTGTAAGTTTGAATAGATGAATTTTGTATAACCTACAGAAGGTAAGTTGTATGTTGAAAGAAGACCTGTGGATCTTAATAAAATATACTTGAGCAAACTCAATATACCTACAATGTTTTATAACATTGCCCAATTTAAGGTTTTTTGCTATTAAAGTGCGTAACTCGCAGTGAGGAGATTTTCTACGAAAATTTTCACCGGGACGTCTAACTACGTAGTATTTTTGTGTATTTATTTAATATACCTACAGGGTTTTTGCTAATTCATAGTCACTAGCTCAACAACACCTGGCGGCGTCTTCACAAACGTGTTCGTGATGAACCTGCAGTTCACATAATGAATGTCAGTGAATTACCAACAACCCTCTATATATAGTTTTAAAAGATTTCGTCTGAACGTATGTAATGAATTAATGGGTACCAAATAATAGTCGTTATAATAAGCAAATAAATATTGAAGTAGGTCCTACCTAGTTTGCTTGCAAGAGCTCTTGGGACATACACATCATTTGGGTAATGCAGTCGGAATAGCAGTCTATAGTATTGTTACACATTCATGGTATCCTCAACGCCAGAATGTCCTGAAAATTAAGGTTTTTTGTTATAGTGCTTACCCGCACTTTGGGTATCTCTAAGAAATGAAATAAGTTCCCAAAAATTTTCGGTTTAGAATTGAACAAAGGCAACACCTCTCGTCAAACGAATCAAAATGTAACTTTGGTCGTTGAGCAGGTTTGGTTAAACTGTAATGTTAGGTGGAGCCACCGGCGCTATAGTCCGTAAGAGGTCCCAAAGATTTTCGGTTGAACCGACTAAGGGTTTCATGGCTTAGTTGGTTAGAGCACACCCGTACTTAGGGTGGGGAGCGGGTTCGAGTCCCGCCGAAACAGAAATTTTTTGGGAACATATTTCAGTCTTGAATATTGACACCATTTGTAAAACAAGTTCGACTACCTATGACTAGATTATGTACCTAATATCAAACCGGACGCGAGATAAAAAGTAATTTCAATAAATACAGTATTTTTAGCACTATTTCCCTGATATACCTACTCGATTATACTTAATTTAAATTATTATATCACAGGCTGGAATTATTTTATTGTTGCCTGAGATTATATACCAGGCGCCACGAAAAAATTGTACTAAGCCGAAATAGGGTTATTCCGGACACCGAGGAAATCAACGATTTTGAATATCGGGCATATTTTCTTCTAAATATAACCCTCCCCTGTAGGTAGTCGGGTAAAAATTAGACTTTTTTCCTTACCTAAGTGTTCTTTTACGCGTATTTTACACTTATGTTTTATTGTAATATTTTTTTTGTAATTATTTCATGATAAAACACTAATTTTGCTGAAAAAACCAACGAGCAAAAATTATTTGTGAAATATTTTATAAATTGTAAATTATGCAAGAGTGTGTTTAAAAGAACACAAACAGTCAGAAAAAACATTTTATAAAACCATAAAAACAATTTACAAAATTTAAAAAAAAAAATACAATTTGATCCCCTTGAGATCCAGAACCCTCTTTCGGCTTAGTACACAATGTTACGTGGCAACTGTTTAGGTATATTTCTCAGCCCGAGCTTCGTCGTAGATGTTACTATTAATTACTAAAATGTAGATAAAAATGTGTTTTATATTATGCTAAGTGTACAAATGTACTTAATTTTGTGAATTAAAATCAGTAAGTTTACATAACAACTCTTTCATTTTACATTCTAACATAGATTGAAACAGAAAGTATCAAACTGCAAATAATAATTTTTAGGGTTCCGTACCCAAAGGGTAAAAACGGGACCCTATTACTAAGACTTCGCTGTTCGTCTGTCCGTCTATCACCAGGCTGTACCTCATGAATCGTGATAGTTAGACAATTGAACTTTTCACAGATGATGTATTTCTGTTGCCGCTATAACAACAAATACTAAAAAACAGAATAAAATAAATATTTAAGGGGACTCTCATACAACAAACGTGATTTTTTTGCCGTTTTTATAGATAATGGTACGGAACCCTTCGTGCGCGACTCCGACTCGCACTTGGCCGGTTTTTTATTGTTGGTTAAGGTTATCCGTAAAAATTTCTAGTGTCGATGATCGAGAGACAAGCGGCCTTGCGACCTTGTGTTCTAGACTTTGGGCAGGGGTTCGTGCTCGTCAATGACTCCTATGTCTCTTCGTTCCATCGAGACTTAAGGCCCGTATTACGAAAGCTTGCTTAGTCATCGATCGCTGCTTGAGTTACGCTTTTCTATGGCATAAACGTCACTCAAGCAGAGGTTGATGACTGAGCAAGCTTTCATAATACGGGCCTAAGGCCGCAAGCTGGTACTTGGCCGACCCGTCCCAAACGTGGTAGCAATACTCCAAACCATACACGGTAGTACCTGTGCTTAATATAGGGATAGAAGCTGTGGTATAGGTACCGATACATCTTCTTGGATAGGTAATAGGAACCTGGACAAACGGACTTTTATTTGCAGAGAAGAAGCTTGCATATTGAGGCATTAAGAATCCGGCGACAGCTGCTCGCAACTTCAATTCGTGAATTATTATGTTCCGTAATACCAAAAATTATGACTGAAAAGTTGTTGAATCTTCGACACAGTGTTGTTATTCTGTAACTAGACAATATAATCTATGATCCTTAACAAACAAAACAAAACGCACGGTATTGTTGTTTATAAATTTTATAATACAAAGCAAATAGGACGAAAGCATGTCATTTTCGACGTAAGAATATGAAAAATTCTATTTTGTATATTTTTGCTCACATTTATTCATTATAGGTGTCTATTATTAAGAAAAAACCAACCAGGGACCTAGATATAGTACACTATTCGAATACAAAAAACAACATGATATGATAGAAATAATAATTAATAAGTAATTCGACCAAATTACAAATCATTTTGGTAGTACGTTTGTATGGGCAAATCATCATCCGCAGGCCCCTTAAAGTTGACCCAATCTGAGACTGGCTTCAGGGTCAAATTCAAGCGAAGAGAATTCTAGAGAAGACATGCTGCAGATGTCAGATTGTCAGAAGACATGCTGATGATGTTCGGTGTATTGTTTCAATTGGACGAAATTTATCTTATATATTGTATTTATGTGTTTATTTTATGAAGACAACGAAAGGAGAGATTTTGGCAATGCGAATATTGTTTGCTGGTAAGTCTACATTTGCATTAAAAGCCTACTTTTCGAGACGGACGTAATTAGGTAAGATTTTTTAAAAACGTCCAAAAAAGGGTATTTTAAAAGGTTGATAAACATAAGAACTATTTGGTAGTAGTAAATTAATTTTTAAGTGTTATTTTTTTCATCATAAAAAAATACTGTTTTTCAGAACCTTGTTTTTTCATTTTCATGTAATTCCAAAACTACTTCAAATTAAAGTTAGTTGTGTGTTAATCACCCACTGTACTTTATATAAAAACAACTTGTATATATATATATATACTTGTATATATATATATATACTTGTATATATATATATATACATATATATACTTGTATATATAACCAGGATAATTATAAACTTGAACACAGTAATGAACTGAAACTGCGGACCGGGCAAGTCTAGTTAAGACACCATTTTATACTTGCTTTTATCGTTTTTAATAGTAAGTTTTTAGTAGTAGGTACCCAAGATACGTTTTTTTATAGCTAGGTAACGAGTTAATGCTTGCGGCTTCGCCTGCGTTGTTCTATAGAAACGTATGAAGGTGATTTTATCCCATGGTAACTGATTTACGGGATAGAAACTCGGTAGAAACTATGCACCTATGTTTGATTCCAGCTTAGTAAATCTCTTAGTATCTATGCAAAATTTCAGCCCGATCCGTTCAGTAGTTTTGGCGTGAAGAAATACCTAACAAACATCCATCCCTTCAAACTTTCGCATTTAATATATGAGTGATTTATTTAAGTAGGTAGGTATAATTCGGAAACCCTTTTTTTAAACTAACTTAACATTTCAATGCTTTCATCAATTTTCAACAAATATAGCGAAGAATTGCACATCTAACGGTTCGAACACACTCGATGAAGTCAACATTTCAAACCACATGTACAGATCAAAATCGGTTTAACATTTATGTTATAAAATTTCTTAAGTCACATGAGGTACCTACACATTCATTACATTACACGTTCAAGGAACCACTCGTATCTTTGCGTTGCGCGTTGGTAAAGGTCGGCTCACACCGAGACACGACGAGATGCGAGATATCTCGAGACGCAGCACGGCGCCCCGCGGGGAGTTTTCATATTATGTTGTGATAAAAGGTGTATCTTTTTGTGTTGTAAATGATAGTTTATTAAGCAATTAGTGAATAAAGGACGGATTTAAACTGAAGGCTATAGATGAATAACGAGCAAGTGAAAGATTCTAACGGCTGAATCACGACCGTAGGGTATTCAAGGGTTAGAATCCTGAGCGACGCGAGTTATTCATGACCCTCGATATAAATCCGTTTTATTCAAGTTTTGCATACTACTTATAGGCACTTTATACCATGACTACGGAGTATGTACGTTGAGTATTCTTTGCGCAAGGAGGTTGCATTAAGATGGGAGTTCGAATATACTGGTGTGGTTTAATTTAAACACCAAAATTGTAATTACAAGTGTGCTTATCATTCACCTAGTTGTTTTTTGAATCACTATCTTAAATAGTGCACGCAGCATCCGTCGCGTCGCGCCTCGGAGTGAGCTAACGCTAAGTTCAAATACAACATGCACACATGTAGGTATTGCAAGAAACTGCAACGTCACGGACACTATATTAGATTTACTTCTATTCGTTTGGTGATTTTTCTGAGAGTTGTTATAAATATATAAATAACATAACATTTGTAAAACAGTGGACCGAAATAAAGACTCTAAGCCTTTGCCTGAACCGAAAAATGAAGGTAGGGCTGCTGAGGGTGGCAGCCTCGCACATTCGCCTCCAAGTTCTGAGAGTAGATGTCTGCCGCAACCTCCTTGCCGTCCGCGTGAGGATCAGTCCTCGCCTTCTGAGCGTCAGCGTCTACGGTCTTGCGAATATCTTTTTCAATTTTCTGGATTGGAAACGAAATAATTTTCAATTAAAATTCTATGTATGATTAAAATATCTACCTATGTACCTTATGAATTGTATGATTCTTATCATTCATGATACGCTGAGCTTTAGTGTCTTAAAATTAAGTTACCTTAAGCTCTTCTGCCGTGACGAGACCCTTATCCAGTAACTTCTTCTTGAAGGTGGTGATGGGGTCGCGAGTCTGACGCACTTCTTGCACCTTGGAAATAACACGAAATACTTTATTTTTGTAATAAATACATAATGCAGAACATATGTACTTAAAGTTTTTTGATATTACTATAGGGGGTCAGCCCTCGCACTCAGGGTAATAAAAGAAAAACGACTCAATTGGTTGCGCATTCCCGTACTCAGGGAAGGTTGCGAGTTCAATTCCCGCCGATGTCGATTTTTTTTGGGGATTTATTAAAAATGTTGAAGTAGATCTGTAACTAGACCTACGCCAAGAATGGACAGTATTCTTGGTGCAGTACTTCTTTCAGGTTTATGCTACCCTAGTAACTGTAAATTTTGAAATGGGTCGAGTTGACTATACAGGGTGTATCATACATGGATCAAACAAAGGGGGTTGTTTTTGTTGTTGTGTACTCCTTTATCCGCACTGAGACTCGGGTTTTTTTAATTTAATTCTATTATTTGATTGTAAATTTCTTTGTTAATAAAGTTTTTTATGGTAGCTAAAGTAAAATACAATTTTTAGTAACCTGGCTAGTCATCCTTAAAATGTGATTTACCTAGGATAAGGGGTTCACATTGAAACAGTGCGATTAAGTTTAAATAAGCTAATATTTTATGATTTTTTTGTGTTTTATTTTAAGTACATTATATTTTATGAAATAATTTACATTTAAAATAATAATTACTACCTCTTTTCGGGAGCGGTATGAAGTCCCAGGGTCCGACATAGAATGGCCGTAGTATCTATATGTCACCATTTCTACCACTATGGGACCTGGAAAATTAATTTCTTGAATATATAACAATATATTGTCAGTGGGGAAGCCACGTATATATTCAATTGAAAATAAATTTAATAGACGTG
The DNA here is from genome assembly GCA_947086465.1 of Eupithecia exiguata. NCBI lineage: Eukaryota > Metazoa > Arthropoda > Insecta > Lepidoptera > Geometridae > Eupithecia > Eupithecia exiguata. Next base: position 9,977,918 of record OX352244.1, read on the forward strand.
AGATTGGGGGAAGATGTGAAATAGTCATACATAATTTTTTTTTGAAAAAAACCAACGTCAAATTCTTTAATTTTAAACTGTTTTTTTAAGGTTTGCGGGATAAATAGTACTAATCCCTTGGGAATAAAATTTATGGGACCACCTCGGGATTATCTCTATACACTGCAAAAGAATCATACCTAAATGACAGAGAAATAGACGAACACATATAAAAAACATACGTACAGCTGAACACAGAACCCCGTCCATTTTCGAAGTCGGTTAAAAACACTGTCGGCCGCAGCCTACAATATTCCTAGGGACTGTAATATCGAACCAGCAGCCCGCCGCCGCCGCCGCCTGGCTATGTCACCGACTTTGTGGAGTAAACGCCATAAGATATCTTATGGCGTTAAAAAAAATATAATTTTAACCGTACCTTGTAGGTACTTTAAGACTTAAAGTACCTAGAAGGTACGGTTATACCTTGTAAGTACTTTAGTTATACCTTGTAGGTACTTTAAGACTTAAAGTACCTACAAGGTACGGTTAAGATTATAATTCTTTTTCTTGACTCCGCTCAACAGCTGTCACGTGATCGCAGCAATCACTCCTTTCACAGCAGGTTCACATTAGGTCGAAACTCCTTTTTACCGGAACGATAAAGGTGTTGTTTACAGGGTGTACCAAAAATTAAGGACCAAACTTTCAGGGGGGGGGGGGGTTGATCACAGAACACGGGAAATTTAAAAAGTTATAACACATGGTATGCTTAGCTTGGGGCTAGTTAAAATTGTGAATTGTCCAGTGTTTTTTTTAAAGTTACCTTTTCCACTAAGGCAGTACTGGATACAGTACTTGGTGGCTTCCCTGGTCGCCAGCACATCCATACCGTCCACTACGAGACCTGGCACATAGTCTCCGCGAGCATAGAACTCTGTGCTAGCCGAATGCCGCTCCACACTGGTGCCCATACCTGGATTACAAACAAAATAAATAATTTCATTCATTTCAATTCATGTTCATTCATTCGAATAGTTTCTGTCCGAAACGTCGCGGCTTCGCAAATGTTATTTCTATTGAAAGTTTTGAAGGTTATTCCTATCCCTGGGAACTGATTTTTCGGATAAAAAGTTGCTTATATTTTATACCAGGCTTAGAACTACCTGTTTGCAATTTCAACCCAATCCGTTCAGTAATTTTGGTGTGAAGAAGTAACAAACATCCATCCATCCAACTAAACATCCAAACTTACGCATTGATAATATTAGTGTGATGAGAGATGTCTGTCTGTCTATTACCTTTTCACGCATAAACGGCTGAACGGATCCCAATGAAATTTGGCAGGGGGGCGGGAGGGGAGATGGTAATTGCGGATATGGAAATAGGCTTATTTTATCCCGGCGAAGCGTACGAAGACACGGGCAGAAGCTAGAATATATAGTACAGTGTATAAAAATAGCATCAAATTTTAATCGTGCACTCTTATTGAGACACCCTGTATATTATTTGTAATAGTTGGCAAATGTTCGAAACCCTCGTCGCGCGAGTTACTCGCACTTAATGGATCTTGTTTTACTCCATCGTCTCACAAACTTTTTTTTGTATAAGTAAAATTGTATCTATTAGCTCTACTTTGAACGAAATTAAAAAAAATCTCATTTTTAACGGTATGCAACATGCCATGAAAACCGTTTATTAATCTGCCTATTTTACGTATCGAGACACATTATGCTGATTATGATATTAACTAATTTTTACATAACAACATTACGCTAAGTAGCTAGTATTGCCATCTCACTCTTATGCGTTAAAATCTGTCTAGGTATCTTCTTTTTTCATGGGTACGAAACGAACGCTACTCAGACTTGAAATAACACAAAATCTCGAAATTTATCAAATTTTAACAAACTTTTTTAAGGGTTCCGTACCCAAACGGTAAAAACGGGACCCTATTACTAAGACTTCGCTGTCCGTCTGTCCGTCTGTCCGTCCGTCACCACAACATCGCATTTGATGACGGCAAAAGTTATGGTTTTGGTTTCTATACTAACCATATCCGTTATTCTCGCAGATGAAGACGCCAGGCAAATTCAACAGCTTGGCCATGTTGAGAGCCTCGAAGAATTGCCCCTGGTTGGCGGCGCCGTCGCCGTACAGGCAGAAGCAAACGCCGCCGTCGCCTTTGTATTTGTGTGCGAATGCAATTCCCGCACCTAACGGCACCTGGGGCAGATAATTATGAAATCAAAATCGTTTCGTTTAAGAGTTCCTAAGGCCACCTTCTCCATCATCAGACCAGCTCGAAGGTACCATGACATTGCATTGCCACCAATCTTAATACCAAATTTCAGCTCAAACGGTTGAGGATAACTGCTCCAAAATTCCATTGCAAAATTTATCCCAGACAAACTAAAAATAACATTCTAACAAGGTAAAGGTTTCTTGTTCGCTTCTTTACTTTACCCTATAAAAATTGAAGTGACCAAAAAAATCAAAGTGATCACTTTATTTCCTAGTTGTACATAAGTTATTTGATTTTTTGTGACGTGTCCAAGAGTGTAATGTTTAAAGGCAATAGAGTACTTTGATTTTGATGTTTATTATCTAACAACGCAAGTAGATTATGCATCTAAAAAATACCTGAGCTCCAACAATCCCGTTGCCTCCATAGAAGTTCTTTGCATACATGTGCATAGAACCGCCTTTGCCCCTGGAGCAGCCGGTAGTCCGGCCAGTCAGTTCTGAAAGAACTGACTGCACGGTGCCACCCATCAGGTAAGTCCAGCCGTGACAGCGGTACGAGGTGATCACGGTATCAACGGGCCGCATAGCTTCTTTCATACCTACAGCTACTGCTTCCTGGCCTGAAAAAAATGCCATCAAGTTTATCGACATAGCTCAAAGGGTTAGCAAGCTGAACTGGCAGTGGTCTGGCCATTAGTGGCCATATCTCGAGAAGAACCGACAACCGCTGGGGTTAACGTGTTCTTGAGTGGCGATCGCGACTTGGCATTTTATCAGGTAGGGTTTTTTGCAGTCGGCTCCCGGACTAGTAGTGTAGGACGCCCTCCGAACAAGTGGGATGACGCTTTGCAAAAGACTGCTGGCAGATGCTGGATGCGGCATGCTGAAGACAGGGCGCTATAGTGCTCATTAGGGGATGCCTATGTCCATCAGTGGACTAATATGGGCTGAAGATGACGATGATGTCTTCACGAACGTGGTTGTGGGTAAAATCTGCATTTCACGCAGTGTTGTTGGATTACGGATACCCCTGTTTAAGAAGCACGGGAAAAAAAGACTGGCTTAAGTGAAAGAAGTTCTAACCGGAATATAAATGGCAAAAGCCTCTAATGAGTTTTTCTTTGTAGAGAGTGGCAGCTGATGTTTCCATGCGTCGCAGCACTGTCAATAGATTGAATATCCTGATGGCGTCCTTGTGTGTCAGAGAAGCAGTGGTAGGTGGACCTTTCTCCAATTTGTGCAGCTTACATTCCTAAAACAAACCAATCAAGGGTCTGAACAAGCCTCAAGGCCTAATCAGACCTAGCTACGCTACCCGTGGAACTGGTAAACGCTCTGTTTCGTGCGGTATTCCGCTGAGAATTTAAGTAAGTGAAACAGAGAGAGAGAGTAGAGTGAACATTGTGACTATCGCTTCATTATCGTTTGTTCTCTTTCGCGCTCTGGGTACTAGGGACTACCTACTTCTGGCAAAGGTCTGTACCTACAGCCTTTAGCGCAGCACTAGATACTATACCTACCTAATCAACATAATGTGCGTTAATCTGGCCCAGACTCCACCAATGCGGGGATGTACGAAAATGTTCGTAGCGGAGACGAGAAGATACGTTTTTCAGCTAGGGTGTCTCCACCGAAGCTGTGCGGAGACGCGTACCTACTGGCTAGACTGGAACGGAGATGTGTCCTGGTCAGAGTGGCTGAGCTGCATATGGCGAGGGTTTTATTGAGATGAATGGACAAGCGAGGCAGAGCTCACCTCCGCTCATCTATGTATTGGTTATATATATTTATTGGTTGTTTAAAATCTATCTCTTCTTCGCTCATCTCATTTCAGCTTTGGCAGAGTCTGGCCCTTAGGCACTTACTTTGGACTTTATTATAGATCTCATGCGATATAAAATTATATTTTTACACAAGGGACCAAAATAACCCATTATAAACGAGGTTATTTATACTCCCGAGCGTAGCGAGGGATGATGATATGACCGAGCTATAATGGGTGGGTTTGTCCCGCGTGATAAGCGATACTTTCCACTTCGAGTGTGAGAAAATAAAACAATTAAAATTATTCCTAGCCTATTTTCTTCTCTATTTCACGTTGTCGTTAGTCTTTAAATACATTTTTCACGTAATTTCGACTACTACAGTTAGAATCATAATGATTATTTCTTTACCATTCCGTTCCATTTGCATATTTGTAGGTACCAACTTATTTAGGTAGGTAATAATAGACCGTAGGTAATTTAAGTAGGTATATTTACCTCTCACGGTCAGTAATAGCTCTCAGTCAGAGCATGAATGATAGATCCGTAGGTATGTACGTAAAATTACTAAAAATAATAAAATACTTACCTGTATATCGAAGCTTGTTCCGCCCCCGCTTTTGCGTCGAACACGTCTTGATGAGACGACAACAGGACCGTCAGGTTTCTACAAATAGAAACAATGTTAGGTACCGACTCTAATCCTCCATTAGAATTCCAAAAGGGGTTGTGGCTCACTCCACTCGGTGATACTTATTCGTATTCGTTGCATAACAATCTTCGCAGCCGCCGCAATTTCTCCAGACGTTTCAGGGCTCACTATTTTTTATTTTTTCAAACTCTTCATAGTTTGTTTCTGACCGCCCGAAAAAGTGAAAAAAAGAGAAAAAAATCGGCGACTCGCTCCGTTCGCCGTTACACTATTATTGTGTGCCAAATAAAATCGCAAAAGTACTACGGCTGTGTCCGCTCACGTGCTCATTATGTTACGGCCGTCGCGTCACCTTAGCTTCCTTGTCTTTGCTGCCAAGCCTAACTTACCAAACTTCAAAATTACCGAGGCTCGCTCCACTTGTCGTTATTGATATGCATAGCTCTATCTACCACCGCAGTCTTTACAATTCATATTTTGTCTTTCATACTCTTCTTAGCTTGAGCACCATAGCGCCCTGTCTTCAGCTTGTATAATAATAAACCAGGATAATTATAAACTTGAACACAGTAATGAACTGAAACTGCGGACCGGGCAAGTCTAGTTAAGACACCATTTTACACTTGCTTTTATCGTTTTTAATAGTAAGTTTTTAGTAGTTGGTACCCAAGATACGTTTTTTTATAGCTAGGTAACGAGTTAATGCTTGCGGCTTCGCCTGCGTTGTTCTATAGAAACGTATGAAGGTGATTTTTATCCCATGGTAACTGATTTACGGGATAGAAACTCGGTAGAAACTATGCACCTGTTTGATTCCAGACTCAGAGCTTAGTAACTCTCTTAGTATCTATGCAAAATTTCAGCCCGATCCGTTCAGTAGTTTTGGCGTGAAGAAGTAACAAACATCCATCCATTCAAACTTTCGCATTTAATATGTGTGATTTATTCAAGTAGGTAGGTATAATTCGGAAACCGTTTTTTTAAACTAACTTAACATTTCAATGGCTTCATCAATTTTCAACAAATATAGCGAAGAATTGCACATCTATCGGTTCGAACACACTCGATGAAGTCAACATTTCAAACCACATGTACAGATCAAAATCGGTTTAACATTTATGTTATAAAATTTCTTATGTTACATGAGGTACCTATACATTCATTACATTGCACGTTCAAGGAACCACTCGTATCTTTGCGTTGCGCGTTGGTAAAGGTCGGCTCACACCGAGACACGACGAGATGCGAGATATCTCGAGACGCAGCACGGCGCCCCGCGGGGAGTTTTCATATTATGTTGTGATAAAAGGTGTATCTTTTTGTGTTGTAAATAATAGTTTAAGCAATTAGTGAATAAAGGACGGATTTAAACTGAAGGCTATAGATGAATCACGAGCAAGTGAAAGATTCTAACGGCTGAATCACGACCGTAGGGTATTCAAGGGTTAGAATCCTGAGCGACGCGAGTTATTCATGACCCTCGATATAAATCCGTTTTATTCAAGTTTTGCATACTACTTATAGGCACTTTATACCATGACTACGGAGTATGTACGTTGAGTATTCTTTGCGCAAGGAGGTTGCATTAAGATGGGAGTTCGAATATACTGGTGTGGTTTAATTTAAACACCAAAATTGTAATTACAAGTGTGCTTATCATTCACCTAGTTGTTTTTTGAATCACTATCTTAAATAGTGCACGCAGCATCCGTCGCGTCGCGCCTCGGAGTGAGCTAACGCTAAGTTCAAATACAACATGCACACATGTAGGTATTTCAAGAAAATGCAACGTCACGGACACTATATTAGATTTACTTCTATTCGTTTGGTGATTTTTCTGAGAGTTGTTATAAATATATAAATAACATAACATTTAAAAAACAGTGGACCGAAATAAGGACTCTAAGCCTTTGCCTGAACCGAAAAATGAAGGTAGGGCTGCTGAGGGTGGCAGCCTCGCACATTCGCCTCCAAGTTCTGAGAGTAGATGTCTGCCGCAACCTCCTTGCCGTCCGCGTGAGGATCATCCCTCGCCTTCTGAGCGTCAGCGTCTACGGTCTTGCGAATATCTTTTTCAATTTTCTGGATTGGAAACGAAATAATTTTCAATTAAAATTCTATGTATGATTAAAATATCTACCTTTGTAATGAATTGTATTATTCTTATCATTCATGAAGTACCTACCTACACATAACACACGCTCAGCATAGCTTGGGGCTAATGATGCTGTTTGGAATTTCCAGTAAGTATTTCAATGAAACAAAAAGATTATTATTTCCAATATTGTTTTGTTTTGAAAAAACTAAAAACCGACATCGGATCTCTTAGTTTCAAACAGTATTTTTAGGTTTTGCGGGATATATAACATATATATATAAATCCTTTGGGAATAACATTTATATTGGACCACATCGGGATCATCCTCTATACAACTGTAAAATAATCATACAAATCGGTTCATAATAAATGACGGAAAAATCGACGAACATACATAGTTATATTATAACAAATTTCTGCTGCTCTATGTTTGGCTGTATGTTTTTTATGAATAAGGTGGTAGGTAAATGTTGCCACAGACAGAACAGGACCAAACAAAGCCGGACAGGACCAAGCAAACCGCGACTGCACATCGCAAAAAAAGTACACTCAAATATAGGCTTTAACTCGTAACGTCCACAGTAATTGTTAAATAAGTTAGTAGGAAATAAGGGCTTATTTTATTTTTATAGTATCGAAATGCTTATAAGTATTACTTTGGAAAAAGTATTGACCAATTTGCATAAAATCCATTTAATTGATGTGTTGATTTGTGTTTTATGGTTTAACTGTTCATATTCCTGTTTGCTTGTAAATATCATGATTGGAAAGATTCTAACGCCGTTCAAGAGTAATTGTAAAAATACTAGATTCCTCAAATGATTAGTTTCTTTGACTCCGACCGGCTTCAGACCTTCAAATCTTACCAGAATCAGTTCAGAATACTGTTTCTCCAGCTTCTGAGCCGTTAGAAATACATTTTTGTGCTACGTGGTAGCGGTATTGGACTAATGTACGCTGAGTTTTAGTGTCATAAAATTAAGTTACCTTAAGCTCATCTGCCGTGACGAGACCCTTATCCAGTAACTTCTTCTTGAAGGTGGTGATGGGGTCGCGAGTCTGACGCACTTCTTGCACCTTGGAAATAACACGAAATACTTTATTTTTGTAATAAATACATAATGCAGAACATATGTACTTAAAGTTTTTTGATATTACTATAGGGGGTCAGCCCTCGCACTCAGGGTAATAAAAGAAAAACGACTCAATTGGTTGCGCATTCCCGTACTCAGGGAAGGTTGCGAGTTCAATTCCCGTCGATGTCGATTTTTTTTGGGGATTTATTAAAAATGTTGAAGTAAATCTGTAACTAGACCTACGCCAAGAATACTGTCCATTCTTGGCGCAGGTCTAGTAACAGATCTAGTACTTCTTTCAGGTTTATGCTACCCTAGTAACTGTAAATTTTGAAATGGGTCGAGTTGACTATACAGGGTGTATCATACATGGATCAAACAAAGGGGGTTGTTTTTGTTGTTGTGTACTCCTTTATCCGCACTGAGACTCAGGTTTTTTTAATTTAATTCTATTATTGATTGTAAATTTCTTTGTTTATAAAGTTTTTTATGGTAGCTAAAGTAAAATAAAAAATTTTAGTAACCTGGCTAGTCTTCCTTAAAATGTGATTTACCTAGGATAAGGGGTTCACATTGAAACAGTGTGACTAAGTTTAAATAAGCTAATATTGTATGATTTTTTTGTCTTTTATTTTAAGTACATTATATTTTATGAAATAGGTAATTTGTATTTAAAATAATAATTACTTACCTCTTTTCGGGAGCGGTATGAAGTCCCAGGGTCCGACATAGAATGGCCGTAGTATCTATATGTCACCATTTCTACCACTATGGGACCTGGAAAATTAATTTCTTGAATATATAACAATATATTGTCAGTGGGGAAGCCACGTATATATTCAATTGAAAATAAATTTAATAGACGTGAGATTGGGGGAAGATGTGAAATAGTCATACATAATTTTTTTTTGAAAAAAACCAACGTCAAATTCTTTAATTTTAAACTGTTTTTTTAAGGTTTGCGGGATAAATAGTACTAATCCCTTGGGAATAAAATTTATGGGACCACCTCGGGATTATCTCTATACACTGCAAAAGAATCATACCTAAATGACAGAGAAATAGACGAACACATATAAAAAACATACGTACAGCTGAACACAGAACCCCGTCCATTTTCGAAGTCGGTTAAAAACACTGTCGGCCGCAGCCTACAATATTCCTAGGGACTGTAATATCGAACCAGCAGCCCGCCGCCGCCGCCTGGCTATGTCACCGACTTTGTGGAGTAAACGCCATAAGATGTCTTATGGCGTAAAAAAAATTATAATTTTAACCGTACCTTGTAGGTAGGTACTTTAAGACTTAAAGTGCCTACAAGGTACGGTTATACCTTGTAGGTACTTTAGTTATACCTTGTAGGTACTTTAGTTATACCTTGTAGGTACTTTAAGACTTAAAGTACCTACAAGGTACGGTTATACCTTGTAGGTACTTTAGTTATACCTTGTAGGTACTTTAAGACTTAAAGTACCTACAAGGTACGGTAAAGATTATAATTCTTGTTCTTGACTCCGCTCATCAACTGTCACGTGATCGCAGCAATCACTCCTTTCACAGCAGGTTCACATTAGGTCGAAACTCCTTTTTACCGGAACGATAAAGGTGTTGTATACAGGGTGTACCAAAAATTAAGGACCAAACTTTCAGGGGGGGTTGATCACAGAACACGGGAAATTTAAAAAGTTATAACACATGCTGCTTAGCTTGGGGCTAGTTAAAATTGTGAATTGTCCAGTGTTTTTTTTAAAGTTACCTTTTCCACTAAGGCAGTACTGGATACAGTACTTGGTGGCTTCCCTGGTCGCCAGCACATCCATACCGTCCACTACGAGACCTGGCACATAGTCTCCGCGAGCATAGAACTCTGTGCTAGCCGAATGCCGCTCCACACTGGTGCCCATACCTGGATTACAAACAAAATAAATAATTTCATTCATTTCAATTCATGTTCATTCATTCGAATAGTTTCTGTCCGAAACGTCGCGGCTTCGCAAATGTTATTTCTATTGAAAGTTTTGAAGGTTATTCCTATCCCTGGGAACTGATTTTTCGGATAAAAAGTTGCTTATATTTTATACCAGGCTTAGAACTACCTGTTTGCAATTTCAACCCAATCCGTTCAGTAATTTTGGTGTGAAGAAGTAACAAACATCCAAACTTACGCATTGATAATATTAGTGTGATGAGAGATGTCTGTCTGTCTATTACCTTTTCACGCATAAACGGCTGAACGGATCCCAATGAAATTTGGCAGGGGGGCGGGAGGGGAGATGGTAATTGCGGATATGGAAATAGGCTTATTTTATCCCGGCGAAGCGTACGAAGACACGGGCAGAAGCTAGAATATATAGTACAGTGTATAAAAATAGCATCAAATTTTAATCGTGCACTCTTATTGAGACACCCTGTATATTATTTGTAATAGTTGGCAAATGTTCGAAACCCTCGTCGCGCGAGTTACTCGCACTTAATGGATCTTGTTTTACTCCATCGTCTCACAAACTTTTTTTTGTATAAGTAAAATTGTATCTATTAGCTCTACTTTGAACGAAATTAAAAAAAATCTCATTTTTAACGGTATGCAACATGCCATGAAAACCGTTTATTAATCTGCCTATTTTACGTATCGAGACACATTATGCTGATTATGATATTAACTAATTTTTACATAACAACATTACGCTAAGTAGCTAGTATTGCCATCTCACTCTTATGCGTTAAAATCTGTCTAGGTATCTTCTTTTTTCATGGGTACGAAACGAACGCTACTCAGACTTGAAATAACACAAAATCTCGAAATTTATCAAATTTTAACAAACTTTTTTAAGGGTTCCGTACCCAAACGGTAAAAACGGGACCCTATTACTAAGACTTCGCTGTCCGTCTGTCCGTCTGTCCGTCCGTCACCACAACATCGCATTTGATGACGGCAAAAGTTATGGTTTTGGTTTCTATACTAACCATATCCGTTATTCTCGCAGATGAAGACGCCAGGCAAATTCAACAGCTTGGCCATGTTGAGAGCCTCGAAGAATTGCCCCTGGTTGGCGGCGCCGTCGCCGTACAGGCAGAAGCAAACGCCGCCGTCGCCTTTGTATTTGTGTGCGAATGCAATTCCCGCACCTAACGGCACCTGGGGCAGATAATTATGAAATCAAAATCGTTTCGTTTAAGAGTTCCTAAGGCCACCTTCTCCATCATCAGACCAGCTCGAAGGTACCATGACATTGCATTGCCACCAATCTTAATACCAAATTTCAGCTCAAACGGTTGAGGATAACTGCTCCAAAATTCCATTGCAAAATTTATCCCAGACAAACTAAAACTAACATTCTAACAAGGTAAAGGTTTCTTGTTCGCTTCTTTACTTTACCCTATAAAATTGAAGTGACCAAAAAAATCAAAGTGATCACTTTATTTCCTAGTTGTACATAAGTTATTTGATTTTTTGTGACGTGTCCAAGAGTGTAATGTTTAAAGGAAATAAAGCACTTTGATGTTGATGTTTATTATCTAACAACGCAAGTAGATTATGCATCTAAAAAATACCTGAGCTCCAACAATCCCGTTGCCTCCATAGAAGTTCTTTGCATACATGTGCATAGAACCGCCTTTGCCCCTGGAGCAGCCGGTAGTCCGGCCAGTCAGTTCTGAAAGAACTGACTGCACGGTGCCACCCATCAGGTAAGTCCAGCCGTGACAGCGGTACGAGGTGATCACGGTATCAACGGGCCGCATAGCTTCTTTCATACCTACAGCTACTGCTTCCTGGCCTGAAAAAATGCCATCAAGTTTATCGACATAGCTCAAAGGATTAGCAAGCTGAACTGGCAGTGGTCTGGCCATTAGTGGTCATATCTCGAGAAGAACCGACAACCGCTGGGGTTAACGTGTTCTTGAGTGGCGATCGCGACTTGGCATTTTATCAGGTAGGGTTTTTTGCAGTCGGCTCCCGGACTAGTAGTGTAGGACACCCTCCGAACAAGTGGGATGACGCTTTGCGAAAGACTGCTGGCAGATGCTGGATGCGGCATGCTGAAGAAAGGGCGCTATAGTGCTCATTAGGGGATGCCTATGTCCATCAGTGGACTAATATGGGCTGAAGATGACGATGATGTCTTCACGAACGTGGTTGTGGGTAAAATCTGCATTTCACGCAGTGTTGTTGGATTACGGATACCCCTGTTTAAGAAGCACGGGAAAAAAAGACTGGCTTAAGTGAAAGAAGTTCTAACCGGAATATAAATGGCAAAAGCCTCTAATGAGTTTTTCTTTGTAGAGAGTGGCAGCTGATGTTTCCATGCGTCGCAGCACTGTCAATAGATTGAATATCCTGATGGCGTCCTTGTGTGTCAGAGAAGCAGTGGTAGGTGGACCTTTCTCCAATTTGTGCAGCTTACATTCCTAAAACAAACCAATCAAGGGTCTGAACAAGCCTCAAGGCCTAATCAGACCTAGCTACGCTACCCGTGGAACTGGTAAACGCTCTGTTTCGTGCGGTATTCCGCTGAGAATTTAAGTAAGTGAAACAGAGATAGAGAGAGAGAGTAGAGTGAACATTGTGACTATCGCTTCATTATCGTTTGTTCTCTTTCGCGCTCTGGGTACTAGGGACTACCTACTTCTGGCAAAGGTCTGTACCTACAGAGTACAGCCTTTAGCGCAGCACTAGATACTATACCTATATAAAAATCTAGGCATTTTCATGGACAGAACATTTTCATGGGAAACACAAATGGCAGAGGTAAGCCGCAAGATTTTTGCATCGGCTGCCTCCCTCAAGCGGTTACGTAACTTCTTGCCGACGTCTACCAAAGTTGCGCTCGCCCAGTCACTTCTGCTCCCTATCCTAGATTACGCCGACGCCAGCTATCCCGATCTTACCCAACTGCAGCTTGACAAGCTTGAGCGGCTTCAAAACTTCTGCATACGCTTCATCTTCGGTCTGCGCAAGTATGACCACATTACCGAGTACCGCAATAAGCTTAAATGGTTGCCAATCCGCCTTCGCCGGGACGCACACTTTCTCTCCCTCTTATACTCCATCCTTTTCATCCCTAATACTCCGCGTTACCTTAAGGAACGATTTGAGTATCTCCACCAAACCCATTCCCGTTCACTTGATGAATGGACAAGCGAGGCAGAGCTCACCTCCGCTCATCTATGTATTGGTTATATATATTTATTGGTTGTTTAAAATCTATCTCTTCTTCGCTCATCTCATTTCAGCTTTGGCAGAGTCTGGCCCTTAGGCACTTACTTTGGACTTTATTATAGATCTCATGCGATATAAAATTATATTTTTACACAAGGGACCAAAATAACCCATTATAAACGAGGTTATTTATACTCCCGAGCGTAGCGAGGGATGATGATATGACCGAGTTATAATGGGTGAGTTTGTCCCGCCACGGGACTCCCGCGTGATAAGCGATACCTACTTTCCACTGTGTGAGAAAATAAAACAATTAAAATTATTCCTAGCCTATTTTCTTCTCTACTTCACGTTGTCGTTAGTCTTTAAATACATTTTTCACGTAATTTCGACTACTACAGTTAGAATCATAATTGATTATTTCTTTATCATTCCATTCCATTTGCATATTTGTAGGTACCAACTTATTTAGGTAGGTAATAATAGACCGTAGGTAATTTAAGTAGGTATATTTACCTCTCACGGTCAGTAATAGCTCTCAGTCAGAGCATGAATGATAGATCCGTAGGTAGGTAGGTACGTAAAATTACTAAAAATAATAAAATACTTACCTGTATATCGAAGCTTTTTCCGCCCCCGCTTTTGCATCGAACACGTCTTGATGAGACGAAAACAGGACCGTCAGGTTTCTACAAATAGAAACAATGTTAGGTACCGACTCTAATCCTCCATTAAAATTCCAAAAGGGGTTGTGGCTCACTCCACTCGTTGATACTTATTCGTTTTCGTTGCATAACAATCTTCGCAGCCGCCGCAATTTCTCCAGACGTTTCAGGGCTCACTATTTTTTATTTTTTCAAACTCTTCTTAGTTTGTTTCTGACCGCCCGAAAAAGTGAAAAACAGAGAAAAAAATCGGCGGCTCGCTCCGTTCGCCGTTACACTATTATTGTGTGCCAAATAAAATTGCAAAAGTACTACGGCTGTGTCCGCTCACGTGCTCATTATGTTACGGCCGTCGCGTCACCTTAGCTTCCTTGTCTTTGCTGCCAAACCTACCTCACCAAACTTCAAAATTACCGAGGCTCGCTCCGCTTGTCGTTATTGATGTGCATAGCTCTATCTACCACCGCAGTCTTTACAATTCATATTTTGTTTTTCATACTCTTCTTAGCTTGTTTAAGGCGCGCTGCGCTCGCCGGTTTTACTTTAATTTGTGGTAGATCGCAAAAAAAAATATTTCACCGTGGTCTTACTTGTATTTTTGCTAGCCTCACTGAACTCAAAAATTACTAGCTCGCTCCGCTAGCCAATATTGATATTCATATCTGTTTATTTATTTTGTCAAACATCTGAAAATTTGATATATAACAAAAAATATCGCGGCTCGCTCCGCTCGCCGTTACTTATGACTCCTGTTGTTAAAAGTTGAGGTTTCGGATAGTCAACCTACCCCTAAGGTGGTTCTTTATTTTTATTTACTGTTTTTTTGGGTTGGGGGTGCTTGGTAGAAAATCGCCTCGGGTGCCAGTCCACGCTACGCCGCCACTGCTTGTGACGACAACTCACGAGGAGAAGTTTAGCCATTAAATACTTTAAGACATCAGAAATATGCTCAAAATTGAGCACTAACAAAAAAATAGCAGATATTATAAATATAAAATAAATATTTTTATGTTAAGGTGAAGTGAGTCCCAAAATCACGTTTTGACTGTACGAAAAATCAATTTTAAGGCAATAAAACACAATTTTTTTAAATATTTTTTTATGAGCATCAAAAGTTAAGGATTTTTGTTAGTATCTAAGTTATGGGAGCCGAAACAAGATTGACTCAACTTGACTCGATACAAAAAAATCGCAGTTTCCTCTAAATTTTCATTTTTACTACGGAAAACCAGTTTCATTTGCTAGTTATTCAACATATTTTAATGAAATGTCGTCTAAAAAATGCTTAACTAAATACTTTAGACGATTATGGTTTTATTTTTTTGCAAACGAGTATTATTTCAGAGCAATAACAAATTTAGACATAAAAACCCGTGAAATTGCGCGCCAGCCGACTCTTGCATCCCTTTCTCGCCTTCACCGCGCGGCGTTCGTTCGTCCTTGTCTCGAAAATACGAACCTATATCGCCTTAAGTTTATACGTACCTTTCTATACTAGGTACCTGAACAGACTAACGCCGCGCCTGTGCACCGGCGTCAGTCACTGCAGTGAAAGTACTTAACAACCGACCAAACCGCGGTATTCGCTACCTGTACCGAAAGAGCACAGGTAGCGGTAGCAGGTATCGACAGGCCGAGTATACGGTAAACAATCCTATTGTTTACTGAATCAACCGGAGGGATATCGCCCGAAACCTGCCGAAATTTGCTCCAAACTGACTGCTACTGCTGCTCTGGGTGACGATTCCGCGGCGTAGGTAGTTCTGAACAGGATGTGGATCCGGTGAAACCTACCGTTTTGGGGCTTCCAGTGATAAATTTGGCAATACTGGTCATCAATCTACTCATTTTTAGAATAAGTTTACTAGCAACAATTCGATATTAAGTATTTTTAGGCCTAGATTTGTTTAAAGATTATACTACGGAAATTTGAGATTATTATTTGTTGTGAAAATTATATAATTTTGTTGTAAAGAAAAATCAAAAGAAACAAAAAAGTAATTGTGAGAAATTTATAGAACTGAAATATAGACGTGACAGCTGTAATCCAAAGAGTATACAATAACTACGTACCTAAGACTGTAATCCATCGATAAAAATTTAAAAAAAGATACGGTATGTTCTCATAACGCTCCATCGATATAAATAAAAATAAAAAGATAGGTACGGTACGTTCTCCCAGCGCGAGCGCTCACTCAAAAACTGTACCGCGTTACAACTAGGTACAAGCTTACACACACGCTCACAGCTACATTTCCCATGATGTGCAAATTGTGCAATACGATGAACAACAAAGATAGAAAGACGTAAAGAAGACCGAAGTGCGACCAAGACAACATTATTAGTCGCTAGTACGACCCCATTCGGGAGTTCCCCGAGTTTCACGATAGTACGGTCAGCAAAAAAATCAAGAAGGAAAATAATCGGATAGATGTCACGCGAAATTAGGGATTGAGTAATTTCTACATGTTATCGAACACTTATTTATCGATGTTTTATTATACGAAGGCGAATAAATTTTTGGATAAACCGATCTTACTGAAATTCTAATCGTTCTGTTTGGATAGGTGCGCGATGTTGCATACTATTTTACCTATAGATGTACCTATCCAAACAAAATTAATTACTCGCGAGCGATACTCGATATTTACTCGCTTAAATAAACAAAACAAGTTCCATGCCAAACTTAGATATTATTATTATTATACTATTTTTCTATACAAACAGTAAAAATATCTATAGATAAAGTACTAAAATAAGTATCTATGCATATTACTTTATCTATCGATAATTTCTGTACTCGATGATTCACGCAAGTCGTATGGGGCACAACACTAGTAAAGTCGCCACATTTGATCTAAAGCTATATAAAGTCTAAAGGCAGTGTTGCCACCTTAGTGGATTTTCCACTAAAACTGGTGGTTTCGACCCCCGCTTTAGTGGTGAAATATTGCTTTTAGTGGCTAGTGGATTTTTCTAGCGGTTTAGTAGGATTCCGATTTGAAAAACAAATACTTGATATTAAGAAAGAAAAAGGATTACCCCGGGAAGAGGAAGATATGATGCGGAATTGCAAACATTTATCGTAAGTCTGATTGAAGAAATCAATGAAATGAAATGAATTTTATTTCTGTTCAACTAGGTGATAATGTGTACATTGGTCTTCAGTCAATCTCTGGTATCTCTAGTCTGCCATGGTCAGGCTTACAGCATTAGGTACTAAAACTAACATGCGAATAAAAATAGGATAACGTAGGTATTACAATAAATGAAATCAAGATTCGAGGAATTAGCGACATTTGAGATTGCGCTCTTATTGCTGCCTCATTCTAATGCCGATGTTGAGAGACTGTTTAGAAGTATGAATTAAATAAAAAACAAGCAGGGAAACAGAATGAAGTTAAATCTTTTAACTGCTATATTAAGAATACGCTGTGGTTTGAAATTAGAAGGAAAATGCTGCAGTGAATACGCAATTCCAATTACCGTCACAAATAAAATCAGTATCAAAGAATCGTACAAATCGGAAACCGAGGACGATGGTGTAGACCAAAATAATTCTTCTGAAGAAGAATTCATTTAATTTGTTTATTGAATCATTTGATTCACAAAAAAAATGTTCATGTTGATTTTCTAATTGTAAATATTTTATTAAGTAATAATAAAGGCTATTTACTAAAATACATAGTGTTAAAATTGGTTTGGTGGAAATTTTAGCGATTTTTACGATAGGACCGATTTTTGTTAGTGGTTTTCTGGTGGTTTCAGGGGTTGAATCTGGTGGAGAGCTAGTTTTACTGTTGGCAACACTGTCTAAAGGGGATCTCGGGCAACAACCAAATTTTTGAGGTTCATTCCAGGGTTGGATTTCGTACGATAATTATCGTATTTATACGATAATTAGTCATTATGTACGATATACTATCCTTATTCATGGATCGTACGCAAAAATACGATAATTTTCATATTGACAAGTTATTTTAAAAAATTACATAAAAACACCTTTTTTTACATACAGCAACATTAGACTTCGTACCATAGACATAGATCTTTTAAATAGAGTATCTCAAAATGTAAGACAATTCACGTAAACAAAAGACAAACAAAGTGAACCTAAACACAATCAGACAACGTCCAAAATAATTTCACTGTTAGCTAGTTAATAGTGAAGTAACTTTGTACTCTATGTGATTGTGATAAGGCTCACTCGCGTTTGTCGCGGTGTTTGTCTCTGTACACAAACTATCTGAGTTTCTGAGACAGCCCCTACAGTACAACGTTTAGGGCGAGTACACATTAGGCGCTCGGAGTTGCATTCGGCGCGCGTTAGTAGCGTAGGTACATACAATGCACTTAGCACGGCGTTTTACGAGCGAGACCAACCATACTACTAGCTCAGTTCGAAAATTTCAATAATCTCCTCCCAATTACGTTTTTTTTTATAATTTTTTTTATAATCAGGACTTTCCATCTCCCATATAGCTGAACGCTTTTGGATTTCATCGATAAGTAAGTCTGTATCGAAGTGCTCGATCTCCATTTTGGTGAATATATGTGTCCACCAGTCCACCAATCGCGCGCTTGCATGAGTACACCTTCGACCAACCTCTTTATTCTTAAAACGCGTGTTACCAAAGCGCGCGCTTTAAACGCCTAATGTGTATTCGCTCTTATAAACTCTGTTTTTACAAGATGTACGATCTTTTTCTTATAAATACGATATTTTTGAACGAAACGTACAATATTTTTTTGGCTGTCCGAATCCAACACTGGTTCATTCAGGAAAATTCTAGAATTTCTAGATAGACTTTAGATCAATGGCGTGCGTGACGAATATGTTTGTGTTTTTGTTGATTTCACCTGGATTTCACATGATTTCTTATTATTGATTTGATCCAAAGAGAATAAAACCACTGATTTGATCTAGAAAAGTGGTTTGATTGGTTTTATTTCAACATTTTCAACGAATGCGGATGACGAAGTGTTTTGACGTCTCGTCTATAAATTAGTACGTTGTGGTTTCGTCACAGGCCACAGCATTATTTTAGTGGATTTCACTGTAAACACAGCAAAAATGGAGTTCCCTCACATTGGAAAGAATTGTTCTTTCAATTCCTGCAACAAACTTGGTGAGTTGATTTGTTGATCACCAAAACAGAATGTAACGCTTAAAATGAGGCAACCAGCCTGATTTCTGTGTGTTTAAACGTAGATACAAAGACCACAAAGAAAATTTCTTATTTCGTCATTTACGGTCGAGAAAGCTAGGTAATGTTTAGTTTGACCATGAATTTGCATCTTTTACCAACTTACTCAATAATATTTCGGATGATGCTGGGGCTGCCTGGATTCTGCAGCGCATCAGGAATGTTTGCGCAGCACCACACCGACGGTTTTCATGCGGTTATGCGCAAAAAAACAGTTTCCCTGATGCGCAGAGTATGGGACAGTCGCAACAGCATCCTGGGTGCTGTGGCAGAGTGCCTGTCATCCCCACTCTGGAAGTGCTTTGTGCGGAGGGTCAATCAATCAAGGAACCTATTTCCTTGATTGATAATCCTCGGCTCGTTCATTCGCTGTACACAGTGCCTATGTTAGTTATTAAATTGTTGTTATATATATATATTCTTTTCTATTTTATTGTATTTTTAATGTCTAAATATGTACCTACTCGTAAACATATGGACCCATGGTTGTCTGAAATAAAGCATTTTTATTTTATTATTTATTTTAATAAACTAGAATCTTACTCATTGTAAGTTCTAAGTACACATGTAGGTGATACTTCCATTCTAAAATGCAATTCATTCAGCTGAATTGTATTTTAGGTTTTTTAGGTTGTGTGTAGTATCACTTGGATTTAATTTGAACCTTTACTTTCATTTTATTATTCTTATTTCAGATTTCTTGCCTATGAAATGTGGTGCCTGCAAAGAAGTGTTTTGGTAAGATACCTAGCTTTGATTCAAAATTCAATAACTTTATTTCTTTAGGCTTACCAAATATGCACTTAGACAAGTCAAATTTTATATATAAACAGTTTTATAGATAGTAATTAATATCAAATAAGAAACAAAATGTCATTGATTTTGTTCGCTTTAATTTTTTGTCCATTCCCATGAGCAATAACATTCACATTTGTAATGGCCTTGTTTAAAAAAGATACTGATGACAAGACATAAAACATCTTTTGATGCTTTGTGAATTGTCCAGCACTATCTAATTAGTTATTATTGAAAACCAACACATCTTTAACATTATCTGTTATGATTTCACTCAAATATTGGGATTTTGATGCTTCTCACATTGCTTAACAAACAAAATAACGTTTTCTTTAGTTGATATTATAAAACAATGTAAACTTTGATAAAAAAAACTAAAATTAACCCTTCTATGACTTTAAATAAAATCAGGAAGTTATAGGAGATTGATATTTTTTTGTATTTTTCTCCAATTTTGTAATGATCTCCACATATAACTTGCTCAGCGCCTCGTGCTGCACTAAAATCTCAGGCCACCATCCCCTCCTGCACTCAGACACCAGTGTTGCAACTTTAATAATTCAAGAAATATTGATAGTTTTGTGACACCTTGGGTATGACATGCCCTGCCACATGCTTACCGGGTTAAGTACTTAAATAGCTTTTTACTTACAGCTCAGACCACTTTGCCTACGTAAACCATGAGTGTCCCATCCCCAACATGCGAGATGTCCAAGTCCCCACATGTCCCCTGTGTGGAACAGTGGTGCCCGGACGGAGAGGGGAGCCCCCTGATGTGGCAGTTGGGGCCCATATAGACAATCAATGTATGTCGGATCCTGCTAAAGAGAGGAGGAAAAAGGTGTGTAATTGTTTGAAATTGCTGAGCACTATAAATATACAATTTTTATGTGAACCTCCCAAAAATGCCAATGCAAACTTGAACTTGATCCAACTGCAAGATTTTGAATTTTTTAAGCAGGTGTTTTGTGGTTATAGTTATTTGACTTTCACGAAGAACATAGTTAATCTGTAGAGAAAAGCATAATTATAAATATTTGTACTTAAATTATCCATGTAAATACACATGTATATTTTCAAGTAAAGCAAACAAGTTGCAAACAAGAAGACTTGTAAATTATTTCATTTCTGCTCCCTCAAAGTTGTTTTCGTAGTTAGTTCTTCAGGTTATTGGTGGAAGCAAAGAAAGATGTTAGATTTACCCTTAAATAATGGCATCTGATATAATATATTTATTTTACCTTATACTCAAGACAAAAATTCGAATATCCCATTTGAGACTAGATTGTAAAGATAGTTACTAAAAATGACATGTTGATCGCGACTTAAGAATCGACCCCCTCCGAATCAGTCTGTGGATGCTTCCTGTGTATTTTTAACCTCTATTGTGATCACCAATCCACCTGCCCAGTGTTTACGATAAACCCCCATTGTCTGGAGAAGGCATTATCAGTTTCTATGTCTGATGGAGGAGTTCAATAAATAATCAAATTTCCACCTTTTATGTGTAGTCTACCTAAAGTAAGTTGACCCATGTCTAAATCCCACAGGTGTTCACAAACCGGTGCTCATTCAAAGGCTGCAAGACAAAAGAAATGGTGCCCCTGGTCTGTGCAGAATGTTCCCTCAACTACTGCCTGAGGCACCGGCACACAACAGACCACTGCTGTGAAGGAAAACTGGCGGCGAAGAGAAGACAAGCTGCGTAAGTAGTGTACTAGACAAGCTGCGTAGGTAGTGTAAGTGAGCCTATGTCCAGCTGTGGACGTGAATGGCCTGATATGATTATCTTTAAAACTACGGAGACAGACTTCTTGTATTCTAACAAGTTGAATACAAGAATACTAACAAATCTCCACTTAATACTAACAAATCTGTTTAAATAATTTCAGTGAGGCGGCAATGGCGAGAATGAAAATAAATGAGAATAGAGCGAGACAAAACACTGTTCCTGTCAGAACTGTTGGTGATGTGCAAGGGAATATGGTATGTATGCTGTACAACAAAAATATGAATGCTGCATAAATATAAATAGGTAGAATACATATATTTCGGAGTTAAATTCTTATTTATCATTTGCAATGCGCCTATTCTACTCTATGCGAATCTCAAGCGTCTATGTTTTGACGTTGGATCAATTCTACAGGATGAGAGAAGAAATGGAAGAATTCAGATAAGTGCCTAGTAGAGTTTCCGTAGCAGATTGGTACAAGGTCATAGAATCCATGTAAAGGCGGTATCGCGATTCGTGTAGATAGAAGCCCTAGCCTGGGTCTGTGTTTCAGAGCAGTATTTCCATCTGGCATTACCTAGATACGCCCGCAGTTAACAAATAATGAACCTACTCCGTTATATATTTTAACATAATAATAAATAACATAGTGTGCCTACATACATTTTAAGCTAGCTAGGCAAATAAACACAAATTAGAGATATCATCCTCTTAACGACTGAAATGAGATGGACTGTGTTATTAAATGTTGTCCTTACTTTGGCGTATGTAAGGATCCGGCGACAGCTGCTCGCAACTTCAATTCGTAATATTATTATATCAAATATCGGCGCTTTTACTGCTCTATGTTTAAACCTAGTTGTGCATCCATGTTTAGGAATTCAATCTAGTTTAAGAAACTTAGTTATAATCTTTACTACAGTGTCATGTTTCGATTGTTTTCTGTTTTGAATGCCAATAAAGTAAATAAATAAATAAATATCATTTATTTATTTCTAAATCATCAATTAGTCGCGTGCTCTTTTATGTCAAAGTAAAATAACAGATTTTTCTTTTTACAGACTGAAGACGAAGCATTGGCGCACGCCATCGCGCTGTCCATGCAAGAAGAAAATAATAGAGATAGGAATTTCGCGCGATCCCTGACTCAGAGAGTTGGCGGCGAGGCCAGCTCGAGATGCACTGTCTCGTAGCACTCTGCTTCATCCAAATGAAGACGTTCTGAGCCACTTCCAGTTGCATCCAGCTTTGGATCTTAAGGCACTCCCTCACAGCATTCGTCTCTAATGTAAGGGGAGATTTGACCTAACAAGCCAATGCTCATTCTATTCTTAATCCATCAAATTCTTTTTAAGTACACGGAGACTGCATTTTTTCGTTGTACAGAGGCTAAAAGAAAGTTCCTGTTTTAGCTCCACCTATTTGTTTGTTTGGTCTAATCTACCCCAAGATTCCAAGATTCGTTCACGAGCATTACATTACAGCTTTCACTGACTGACGAGCATATGCCTGTAACACAACAACGGTCGTAGATGATTATAATCTCTTGTTTAAAAAAAAAAATTATTACAATCTTAAATGAACCAACTATTATGAAAGGTTTTTCTGTAATGCTCGGTTCTCCCTCACAGGATGTTATGGACGAATCTGAATGTTAGATTGTAGGCGAATGCTCGCGGTTGGGGAGCGCCTTTATGCTGACCACATTTGGCTGCTATCACTTGAGCAACTGGTAATTTCAGATTCAAATGTAAGAAGCGATCGCATCGACCTTCTACTTACGACCGAAAGATAACAAAAAACGAAACTGAAGCAACCATTTACGCGATAGTAGCCAATATGCGGTCAGCCTAAAGCTTTAAAAATAGAAAATAGAAAAAACTTTATTTGTCACTCGTACAAGTAGGAACAAAACATTTATAAAAGAGACAGAAATAAACAACTTGCTCGAGTCACAAAAAGGTTCTTGTCTCGGCATAATGTTAGTCGCGTTTGCAATCAACGCTGATATTCCGGCTTTGGTTTCTCGATCGGTACGCAATACGCTGCGGTATGCGGCACAACGTAGCGTCACAACGCAACGTCGACAATCGTCTTGATTTGCACACCGCAGCGCTGTGTTGTATCACTCCCCACTTCACAGCACGTGCAGCTCACCGCTAACGCAGACTTCGACGGAACAACTGACTACTCTAGATGTATTTCATACGCTTGTGTCCGGCACAGCATACCGCAGCGGACTGCGTTGTGATCAAGAGACCGAGGCTTAGATATCAACTTCGATACGTGTTTTAAGAGTCTGATAGATTCTGACCATAATTCTTAAGCCTGATTAATTATATCATTGTTACTAAGTATTTATTCTTATGATGTGACGGGTCTACAGTAAGATTAAAAAGAATTAATGTGTATCAAATCAATAATGTTAAGTTTTTACTATTAGAGTGTTTATTATGTACTTAAAATATAAAACAAATATGGTCTGTGAATAAAGGGTTTTTAAACGTCCTGAAAGATGATGGACTTAGGGTCAGAGCTCAAAAATATCACAAGCACAGTTTATCACAAGTGTTTTTAAACCGAGGAGCTGTTCAAGTATGACTGACCTATGTGAGCAGACCACGACAGGGTCAACTCCCTTTGTTACAGATAAGGTATCTGTTACGAAGTAACTTACTTTACTAGTTTTCACCAATCTACTTTGAGCTTTACGCAGGTGGAAGTAATGTTCCTAATGCTCTGCTCGCTGTTAGAGAGGCGGCTTGATCAAAGCCACCCGCGCTCACCTTCCTCTGGAACCCCCTTGGCTCACGGAATTGGTAGGGTTGACCCATATTATAAATACCCCATAAAAATTTCGCATATTATAAATACCTACCGCTTATACAACCTCATACGTACCTACCTACTTAAGAGTCAATGGACCAATAAAAAAACTAGTACCTATCTTAAACTTTTTTATAAAACAGTGCCGAGTGACGGAGCTCTGGTAGAGTGTCGAATTAATGTGAATATGGATTCTAAATAAAAAAGAACTGCTTGGGTTATACTTGAATGGCTCCAAAAACCGTATTTTTTTGAGTCATCGGTGAGTAAGCATTTATGAAGTTGAACATCATCGTTCATAAATGCTTACTCTTGCGCCCGGTTTTATGTGGTAGAACTTTGTATGCTAGTTTATAATGTTAATAATCTCACCATAAAGCGCAACCAGCTTTCCTCTGCAGCTTGTTACACTGAAGCTTACAGTACACATAGTTATAACTTGTGTACTTTAAGAATGGGATTGCGAATGACGTCATTTCACAGGCTATCCTGCTCAGTAGACTCATTCTGTAAAAGTTCGAATTCGAATCCACTCAAGTGACCAAATTCGATCGCCCCTTTGTAACCTTTTATTTGACAAGTTCGAGGTTCAAGTATCGATGTTTTGTGAATTCCCTTACAGAATATCAATTGTGCGTCGTTCTTTAGCGTAAATGTCAAAATCTCACTCAACTTAGTTCATCCGAGCGTAGTGACCACGCTCGTCGCCGAGGCGCTTCAAGCATTATAGAGTTTTACAGAATACAAAACCTTAAACTCAGTGCGGATTCAGCTTAGTGAGGTTCTAAATGAGTTAACAGAATGAGCCTGCAGCACGAGATGTCTCAATCCCATTGATTAAGAACGCAGGTTATACTAGCCACACTATCGCGCATCGCTTTTACTTCCTCCTGTGAGTTTCGCACTGTATTCTTTTATTTCTGTATTACTATTTTAAATCTCTTTATACATCGGCAATGATTGTTATATTCTGTAATTATGTGCTATGATACTATTTTTGATAAAATTATAGATATTAATAAAAGCTTTATCAATTTCTTTGGTCATTATTTATATATCATCATATCCATAATTATTTAAGATTCAGTCCACGAGTTAGTTAATCTGTGATTGAGTTGGTTTGTTCAGTCAAATATACTAGTATTAGCTGCTACCTGCGGGTTCGCCCGTGTTTTTCAAGTAGCCTATGTCCCTCCCCGGGGTACCATTACCGCCCTGCCAAATTGCCAAATTTCATTAGGATCCGTTCAATCTAGGCGTGAAAAGGTAACAGACAGACAAGAGTTACATTCGAATTTTTTTTTTTTTTTTTTTTTTTTTTATTCAGTTTTTACAACCTTTTGAACAATGTTTATGTCGATTGACTTAGTAACAATAGAGTTGACTTAAATTATAACAACAAAAAAAAAAACCACTTCTGGAATAAACAAAACAAAATTAACCTATAAGAAAATGAACTTAAGAACTACACTACTTAACTAGGTACATATTTAATCTATATTTAATACTTAACTATCTACCTACGTGTTGCTACTTATGAAGCTAAGTTGCGATTTGAGCCAGCACAGTTCGCTAAATCAAATAGCAATCCAGCCTCTTTGGTGTTGGGATGAGCTAGTATTTGGTGGAAGGCGCCTACATCAAGAACATTGATGTTCAGTTCCTGGAGAACCTGCTGGCGCTCAGCCTGGTTCCGGATACACTCCACCAGCACGTGGTACACGTCCTCCGGCTTGTCGCACGTCTCACAGTTGGGTGATGTTACTTTGCCCATTAAATACGCAAATTTCCTGAGTGGCATGTGTCCGGAACGAAGCCTGTGTGCTGCTACTACGTCTCTTTTACCAATGTCGCCCATGAACCACGGTGAACTGGGAGGCTGACTTTGTATAATTTTGTACCAGATTCCTTTTGTTTTAGACCGTTCGTCGAAATATTCTCGCCAAAATGCATTACTCATTCTTCTGTATTTAGGTATAAGTTCCGAGTATGATTCTAGAATGAAAGTTTCCGAGCCATCTGAGCCAGCTGTCCTCGCTAGTCGGTCAGCCTCCTCGTTCCCCGATAGCCCTATATGCGACGGGATCCACTGTAGGATAACTGTTACATTGTTCACAGAAAACTCCTCTATTTTTCTGAGTATATCATACGCAATCATAGCACCTCGATTACCTAGAATACAACTAGTTATATGTTGTAGGGCACTTTTGCTATCGCTGTAAATGACAATGTCCAAGTGAGGGTCTATACAGTATTTAAGATACGTCAAGGCTTCCGATATAGCAAATAGTTCTAACGACATAATGGAGACATTAGACGTGATCTTGTAACATTCTCCACGCTTATAAAATGAGTCATAGAAAGCGGCGCCAGATGCGCCAGTGCTCTTTGAACCGTCAGTGTAAATTTTAAACCAGTTCCTATATTTTTTATCCAATTCGCATAAAATGTCGTTTTTTAGTAAATTTTGATCATAATCTTTTTTTGCCATTTGAACACAGTCTAAACTATCTCTTACTATATACTTTATGTTAATCTTCGACAGCCATGATTTTAGCAGAAACATTTCAAGTGGGTTAGACGATGTAACTTTTTCTTTATCTATTAGGTTAAATGTACTAATTAATAACGGTTTCTTTTTATTCGACCAATATGTATTTTCCCCAAGAGCACTGAGCAATTTCAGGCTGCTTGTTGTGGTACCGTTTGTCCAAGATTTCGCTTTAAGACAAAATTTAAAAGCCAAATATTGCCTTCTTACTGCTAGTGGAGGAACACAGATCTCGCTTTCCATCACGTGTATTGGTGTTGTTTTTATGAAACCACCTATGATTCTAAGAGCCTGATTTTGTATTTTATCTATTTTATATGTATGACATTTAGCGCTATTGTCATATAAATAGCTACCAAAATCGATACGACTTCTGATAAGGTTGATGTAAAGTCTCCTTAAGTGTTTGGGATGGACCCCCCACCCAGAACCGGTTAAAACTTTCAAAATATTTAAGAACTTATGTGTCTTTTCACTAACTTCGTTTATATGCCTACCCCATCGCAGCGATCGATCTAGCCAAATACCTAAATATCTAATATTCGCTTCGCACGATAACGGTGAATTGTTTACGTTTAATTCTATTTGATGTTGTCTGCGACCCCTACTGTACAAACAAAATTTGGATTTATGGGCCGAAATATCTAAACCGATTTCAATTAGGATTTGAGCAATAATATTTAGTGAATTTTGAATGCTTAATACACAATTTTCTACTTTCTTGTCACTTGTAAAAATAACGAAATCGTCTGCGTATTGCGCAATTTGTGATGGAACACTGTTACAAATCTCATGAGTTACTATATTAAATAATAGTGGAGATAACGGGTCTCCTTGGGCTAAGCCCTTGGAGGTCCATCTCACCAGTATCGAGTCATCCGTATCATCAAAAACATCAATAATTTTCAAATGCCGTTCACTCAAATATTCCCATAGATAATTACATAATGTCGAGCCAACATTCAGGCTATCTAACGTCATTACAAGCCTATCAACAAGTACATTGTTATAGGCATTCTCAAGGTCCAGGTAACATGCAAGCGTTGGTGTGTTTTTAGTAAAACCTGCTTGAATTGTTGACACCAATCGAGTAACTGAATCAAGACAGGACTGAGCTTTTCTAAAACCGGTTGTATACGGCGATAAAATTTTATTCCTTTCAATGAACCATTCTAATCTTTTTGCTAACATCAAATTAAACATTTTACATAAACAAGATATCAAAGAAATGGGTCGCAATTTAACCTCCGAAGAGTCAGAACCTATTTTTGGAATAGGAACGACTTTAATGTCTCTCCATTGTTGTGGAATAAATCCCGAAATAAAAATATCATTATACAGAGTGATTAAAACGTTTCTTCCTACCGAAGGTAAATTATAGATCATAGAATATGTTATGTTATCTTCCCCGGGGGCTGAACCCTTCTTTTTTCTTTTTAAACATATCTCTAATTCATGTAAAGAAAAATTCTGTTCCAATAAGTTATTACTAGATACAAAACTAGGTTTATTAATTTTAACAAAGTCGGGAGCAAGATTACATAGCAACTCGTGTTTCTTATCAGCGGGCGCCTCATACCTGTTTTTACGATAGCCCTTTATCCAACGCATTCTCCGCCACATGTCTGACAATGAAGTTGATTCATTCGTGGAATTACAGAACTCCCGCCAATTGTTTGATTTTGCCTTAGATAATTCTGTTTTAACTATTTTATTCCTATTTTCCAAAACTAATAAATTATTCGGCGTTGGATTACGACGAAAGGTGCTTAATGCGAAACGACGTTGAGCTACGAGCTTAGATAATTCTGCGTTCCAATACGGTTTAGGAGTAAACTTACTTTGAGGATCTGAGTTTATTTTTAACCAAGGAATGCTACAATCGGCCGCTTGTTTAATTATACCTAAAAAGGCATCATACCTAGTTTGTATGGAGAGTTCACTACTATGAGCATAACCGCAATTAATCGAGTCTTCTACACAATTCCCATATAAAGTCCAGTCCGCTTTTTTATAATTACGTTTTTTAGTAAAATGAGGCCTATCCTGAAAATGTGTACATATTTTTAGTATCAAGTGATCACTACTTAAATTTTCATTTAAAACAGTCCAAGAAAAATGTATAACGATGTCTGCAGTTGCAAACGTTATATCGGGCGAAGATTTTTGTAAAACGTTATCTACGTATTCAGCTCGCGTTATGCTACCATCATTCATGTAAATATATCCATGTTCTAAAGACGAATCTAAAAGCTGAAAGCCTCTTGTGTCATTTTTATACGACCAATTTCTGTGATGCCCGTTAAAATCTCCTGCTATTAATGTTTTACTGCTAAATTTAGAAAAAAGTTCGTCCCAGTCCGCCTGGGAAGTATGAACTGATGATGGACAATACACACATACAATTTGTGAAATAAATTTGCAATTTAAAATGTTTACGGCTATAACTTCAATACCTGAATTTGTTAAATTAAGTGGGCATACCTGTACTCTAATAGATCTGTGTGCGAGTATACCTACTCCGCCGTACGAGTCGGCGCGATCTTTTCGGTACCAATTGTAGTCGCTAATATTAATGTTTATATCCTCATTCAGCCACGTCTCACTAATGATAGCTATATGCACTTTATGTTGAAATAGCATACACTCAAATTCAGTCTGTTTTGGCTTGATGCTCCGAGCATTCCACTGGACTATATTGATAAAACGTTGACTAAAACAACTGTTATCCATTTGAAAAAATGGACAGGATTTTATCAAGATAATCCCCTAACTTGAAAAACTCGGCTACATACGAGTAGCATTCCTCGAACAATACACACAAACATTTATTAATTTTTTCTTCCAGTAATTTTTCTGAACTAAATATTTCCCTTAATTTATTATACAGTCTCACAAAACTAAATTTCTCCTTCTTACATTTTTCTTTGGTTTCTTTCACTATGGTTCTCGTAATTTCCGTTTCCTTCTCATCTTCACTCTGATTTTGACTATTTTTCCTATTCGCTTTCTTCTTCTTTTTCGTCTTTAGAGCCGGCCACTCAATTCCAGATCCTTCCCCCGCAGAACAGTTTGCCTCATCCCTACTAGCGCCATCCATCTGTGTCACTGGTTTCGATAGCAGAGCTTCTCTGTACTTTCTAGATTCTAATTGTGACGCAGTTTGTTCAGTCACCTCCATCGATTCTAGATCTATCACGTAGTAATCTTTTTCATCCTGTTTCGACACTTCTTCGTATATCTGACAAGCTTTCTTGTACGAGTGATTTCCGTCACGCATTATTATTCTTATGTCTTTCTCGTTGCGGAAAACCGGACACTTAGACTTCTCGAGCGAAATATGATCGCCTTTACAGTTTACGCATTTAAACTGCTCAGTCTCACAGTTTGCATGGTTGCGACCACACTTTGGGCAAAAGATTTTGTTCAATGGACAATACTTGATTCTGTGCCCAAACCTCCAGCAGCCAGAACATTGCGACACCGGGAATATGTAAGGTTCCACTGCAAACCTGCAACCATATGCTTCGACATATGGAGGATTAATGGCACCTTTGAAACATATGCGAACTGTTTCGCTATCTACCCATTTGCCTTCTATTGTTTGCCGTTTCAAACGATTAATCGATAAGATTTCGTATTCACAAATAAAATGTTTTCTTGAACTCTTCATCATCGATCTCTAAGTCTACTCTCCTGACTATTCCATAACGACTATCCATGTCGTCCATCCCTTGGCATTTAAATCCTTTTGCCAGAAACACTTCGTTCTTCATTAATAATTCCGCCTTCTCTTTGTTTTCAAACGAAATAATAGCTTTATATGAACTCTTGTATTTTATTTTAACTATATCCCTAATCTCAAGTCCTCTCAATAATTTGGCCAAAGCCATTTGTTTCGGCAATGGATCTGTCGATGTCACGTTCACGTCGTAAAACTCATAAGCAGGGGTAGGTGACCGCAGCTGAGCCCGGCCTTCTATTGTCTTGTTATCAGCCGTACCGCTTGGCCTTGGTATCTCATTCCTTTTTACACCGTTCTTGAAACACCGGCGCTTATGTTTATGTTTCGTCACTGGAGTAAAATCCAGCGTGTCTGCATCACTTTCCCCGTTGTATGTGTGTGGTAGATTACTCAGCCTCTTCAATCGTTGCAGAGAACTGTCCGAGAAGATGTTCTCCGGCGATCGTATACAGTCTCTCTCATCAATCTCAATATCCACCACCTGGTCCGCCATCGCGGCAGATACAGCGCGCGCGCGCGCGCGCGCGCTTATTTTACTACTAGAAAGAATAGACGAGATACGTGCACACTCCGTAGCGATCGGCGCGCGACTGATTCGAATTTATAATATGAAGTATTGAAAAATTGCAAACAAAGCAAAGATAGCTAATGTAGTCTACTAGGACCAATCAAAGGAAGTTATTCAAAGCCAGGTTATGTTTATGTTATTATCTAGTGTAAAAATTAAACAATACTTTGTAAGTTTATAAAAAATATATTTTTCCATTATTTTGCTTTGGCCTACAATCACAGATAGGTACTTACAGCGCAGAAGATGTAACAGTGAAATGTCACTAACCTACTTGTTTAGGAACTAAATAATAATTTATAACGAATACCTAATATGACACCTATCCCAAATATTTTTTATTCTGGGATATTTTTTATTTCTTACATATCCCCGAGTGCGAGGGCTTGCACTAAAATGACAAAAAAACATTAAATAATAATTATAAATCGCGTATGTTTAAACATAGGAAGGAACACGGATTCGGATCCGTGTTTATTCAGCTTTAAATAAAGAAAGCTTTAAACATGGTTGATATTTGCATTGCATATGACTCAAAACAATATTATGGCACCACTATGGTAAATATCTCGTTATTAGTTTTACTAACCTTTATAATATACTTGTTTCTGCCCGCGGCTTCTTCGTTTTTATATCCGACGGGAACCGATTTATAGGATAAAAAAGTAGCCTATGTTTTATTCCAGGTCTAAAACCACCTGTGCAAATTTCAGTCCGATCCAGTCAGTAGTTTTGGCGTGAAGATGAAACAAACATCCATATGGATGGATGTTTGTTGTTTGTCGCCCACCGCGCCACATCGGTCGTCGCTAGTATGGACCAGCGACGACCGATCGCGCCTCGGGACAAATGTGTGTACGATCTGCAGACATTTGTTCAGGATGTTCTGGTCGTTTTCTATGTATCATAAAAAATATCTATCTATGTATTGCATTATATTATGTTTATCAGTTGTCTAGTACCCATAATACAAGCTCTGCTTAGCTTGGGGCTAGATAACGCCTGTGTGAATTGTCCAGCATTATTTATTTATTTATACTTACCAGACTTTTGATAATATTACTGTGATGTGATAGTGTGATTAAAGAGTCTAGCTCTTGTTGGTGCAATTTCCTCCACGTTTCTCTTTCCAATGCGGTCTCTTTTACTTCTCTATACGACACGACAGCAGCTTTCTCCTTGTTCTTACTATGAAGTTAAGGGTCTACTACTACCTACTACCTCAAATCAACACCGCAGTATTTCCATATCTGCCAAACGACTGGATATTTAACTTCGAAATTTATGTATGGTATAGTTTAGGACTTACTCTACCCGTCATATGATTCGAAAACACGATTCCATAAAATTTTCTATATAGAAAAAAACGCAGGTACCTTAGTTTTTACTAAAACCTTAATTTCTCAATAAATACAGAAATTAAGATTTTGAGAATAAGCATGGTAATTGAACCAAGTATAAAGAACGTTTTCAAATAACGTCCTAATTAATCTCACTAATCTCATCTCACTAATAACTAATATTATAAACGTGAAAGTTTAGATGGATGGATGGATAGATAGATGGATTAACTAATATTATAAACGTGAAAGTTTAGATGGATGGATGGATAGATAGATGGATTAACTAATATTATAAACGTGAAAGTTTAGATGGATGGATGGATAGATAGATGGATTAACTAATATTATAAACGTGAAAGTTTAGATGGATGGATGGATAGATAGATGGATGGATGTTTGTTCCTTTATCACGCCAGAACGGCAAAACGGATCTGGATGAAATTTGGCACAGAGATAGATTATAGTCTGGAATAGGACATAGGCTACTTTGTATCCCGAAATTCCTTCGGGAACTACGCGGGTGAAACCGCGAGGCGCTGCTAGTAGCTAATAAGCAAAAGCTTGATTTTTGGGCTTGCGTTGCACTTCCCTGTCCCGCTCCTATGAACGCGAAATCCTATGCCTGTCCTTTTCACAATAATATGAGGTAGTATATGCCCTTAATAATCATGATGAAGTTAATGGGCGTGGTAAAATTTTATGTTTTGTGAATGTAAAATGTTAAGTCTAATTAAGTATGTACACTATTGAATTGGGTGCCCCTGTAATAATAGTTGTACTTTTTATGAATAAATAAATAAATAAATGATAGATTCAAAAGTTTTAAAGCTGTACTTTTACAAACTTGCCTTAGCAAGCGCCTTATTATTCAACGCCCTGAACTTATGATTATCGTTCAGGTATGTAGTAATGAACTCAGGTGGGTTTCGAGCCAGGAACAGCTCCAGGCTCATGTACCTCGCCGCTGAGAGACGCTTGCGCTCAGCACTCGACCGGCAGAGCCCTCTGTTGGCGTCGACCATGAACTTTGCAGCGGTTTTCTCGACGAGTTGGTACGAAATGGGCTTTGAGTTATCTTCTATTGGCACCTGAAAATTAAAATGTGTGTTACTTTATATATTCGACCTCTGTGGCGCAGCGGGCGAAGTTCCGCCTGCGACGCAGGATTCGATTCCCGCCTCGGGACAAATGTTTGAACGATCTGCAGATATTTTCGGGTGTGCTAAGTGTTTACTATGTATAATTAAAAAACTGTCTATGTAATTCAATACTCAATAACGTTTATTTCTTTAGGCTTACAAAATAAGCACTTAGACAAGTCAAATTTTATACTATACAGTTTTATAAAATGGTAATTCAAATAAGAAACAAGGTGTTATTGAATTTGTCAACTCCAATTTTTTGTCCGCTAGTGTATTTGTTTTTTTTTATGGATATTGGTGATGTACTACTAACCCCAAATCGCAGCCACTGCCAGACCTGCCAGCGCGATATCTCAGCGGTCGCGGAGTCCTCCACACAATCGTTGTAGAAGTAATGTCCTCTCCCGTCCAGCCAGTAGTACACAAACATTATCGTCACGGCCACGTTGTGCTTGAGCCCCGACAGCGTGACCCCTCCGCTCGGGATCGCCAGCAGGTCTTTAGGGGTTATGCTCGTGTTGAACTTGAGGTGAATCTGATTGGGTGTTGGGCTGTTTTTTTTCCAGAGCTGGAACAAAAGTATTGGATTAATAAAAAAAAATGCTGGACAATTCACACAGCATCATCTAGCCCCAAGCTAGCAGAGCTTGTGTTATGGGTACTAGATAACTAGATACATAATGTAATACATTACATAGATTTTTTTTTTATTATACATAGAAAACGACCAGAACACCCGGAACAAATACCTGCAGATCGTAAAAATATTTGTCCCAAGGCGGGAATTGAACCCGCAAACACCTGCGCCGCAGGCGGACCTTGGCCCACCGCGCCACAGAGGTCGTGAATTTCGATAATTTCAGCATTTTTGTTCCAGGAATCTTTTGATTTCTGAATATTTTCAATAATTTTTATTTATTTGTGCAGAGATGCGGTGTTGCTCTTGGTGGCCACCAAACTCTGTTTTCGCATCTTTGCCTAAACTATGCAAAATAATATTGTACCTGCTTAAAATATACAAGACCCTGTTGAGGGTTAAAAGTTATCATGCGCTTGGTCCAACCTTCTCCTGCAACCCTATGCATTGAAGTACAGGAGAGAAAATAAGTGTATTATTAAGTAGCCTATTTTACGTAGGAACCGTATCAGAGAATTTCACACCTGTTTGCTTTATTTCACGCAATAAAATTGATATATTGCCGAAATGACCCCTCAGAGAAAGATTCCTATGTGAAATAGACTTTAACACCTTCACTGCGAATGCGTTAATTCGCCTGTCAAGCGCAGTGATGATGGCAAAACACCCCCTGGGTTTTAGCATGATTACCGCGCAGTGAAGGCGTTATAATCTATTTCACATGGTTTTTGGAGGAGGCAAAGAGGAAACAGGTACACCTACCTCGTTCATAAAAGGCACCACCAGGGTATCATAGACCATAAATCCGTCAACACCCCAGTCGATCTCCTTCGCTTTAGCGTCCAAGATCTTCGTTATTATCTTTTTCGATCTGTAATGTTGAATATTTTGTTTTAGCAAGCTGAAGAGTCGGTCATATCTCGCGAAAAACTGACAACTGTTGGGATAAACGCGTTTTTGAGTGGACCGTGACTCGGCAAAGGTAGTGTAGGACGCCCTGCGGCCAGGTGGGATGACGACCTGCGAAAGACTGCAGACAGATGCTGGATGGGGTAAGCTGAAGACAGGGCGCTAAGGGGGACTCATTAGGGGAGGCTTATGTCCAGCAGTGGACTGATATACCTAGGCTAATGATGATAAAATACGAAAAAATTAAGAAAGTTTTATATTGCTACCTACTATAGACAGATAGCTTCAGTAGCTCTTCTTGAGCAGTATTTATGGCGGTGGTAGCAGCTTAACTAGCGCCACCACATATTTTTTTAACTACCACAACCGCCTTAGGTTGTCGTAGCGCAGATGACAGAATCTCGGCCACTCCCCTGGTTCACCACAAGAACTTACCGCTCATCCTGGCCACTCCCCTGGTTCACCATAAGCGCGGCCATGCCCCCGGTGGCGGGCGCGGCGCGCGCGTGCGCGGTAGCGACCACCAGCCGGATGTACGACGACAGGAAGTGCTGATCCATGCTGACGTACTTATTCCTGTCCGGTAGTATGAACTGCTTGCGATCACCTGCAAAACAACCAAGTTAGATATAGATAAATAATTAAATAAATAAATAATGCTGGGAAATTCACACAGCATCATCAACCCCAAGCTAAGCAAAGTTTGTGTTATAGGTACATAACTGATAATTTAATACTAGCGGTCCGCCCCGGCTTCGCACGGGTAGATTCTATCGCCTATCTCATCAGGCATAATGTAGGATTCTAATGGTGAAAGAATTTTTCAAATCAGTCAAGTAGTTTTGGAGCCAATTCAAACAAATATCTGTAGATTCTACAAACATTTGTGTCGAGGCGGGAATCGAACCCTCCTGCGTCGCACGCGGACCTTCGCGCACTGCCCGCAGTTGTCAAAAGCTAGTGTAGAATACAAATACCAACCCAGTTTCGCAATAATCGAGGCACAATAATCCCACATGCCACAGTTTAGTCCCAGGGAATGATCTCTCAAAGCATACAGTATCTCATCCAGTTCGAACACAGAGAATATGTTCTCAATCAGAACACAAGCTTTTATAGTCTTTTGTGGGAGGCCAAGTTCATGCTGAGTCCAAACAAAGATGTCGTTCCAGAGTTTAGCTTCCTCTGCACTTTCCAGCTTCGATAGATAGAAGTATGGCCCGCTGTTTGTCTGATACAGCTTAGCAGCGTTGTGGTACATTATTATCCCAAAGTCAATCAATGCTCCCGGTGCTTCTTTGCCGTTTATCTGATGAAAGAAAAGTCATTTAATAATGTACAGCTCCCTTAATTACTTAGTATTACTAAAATTATAATGAGGTTGTTAAAAAGATAAGATAAATCTCAAGTATGTAGTTGTTTGATTATTAAAATGCTTTAACTGGATATAATAATGTAGATAATTTAATAATAATAATATAGCCTTTTATTCAGATCTCTAGTTAACTAAATAACAAGTTAATTAAAAAAATTAAAGTATATATAACTAGATTAAATTTAATAAGTATCAAACTTAGAACTCAGCCTAGTATTTAATGTTAATTTTTTGTAGATCTGTGCAACATAATTGGAGTGCCATAGCAGGGTGTATGTTAGAAACATTTATCTTTATGACCATGTACATGTTAGTATTAATAAATTCAGTAGGTACTGAGTATGATAATTACCAAGACGTGATGCTCAATAATATTCCATGCTCTTGGTCGAAACATCAAAACGGGGCATGTTGTTATACTAAGAGGAGCTCCGGGCATTTTGCTTGTGGTATGCACAGTGGTGTAGATGTTACTGTAAGCGACCAGCTGGTTCCTCCACGTCGGACAGTGCCCATCATCGAAGTCCACCTGGATCCCTTGAACATCGCAGTTGAGGGCTGAGGTGAAATGTGCAGTGTTTGATGCTGATACATCACCCAGGTCAAGGTGACGGTTTCTGAAAGGATTCAGTATGTTAAGTTAGTCAAGGTATGGTCAAAGTCTAAGTCAAAGCCTTTGACAGAGTCCCAATAAAAAGGCTTATTTCTAAGCTGGAGCACTTTGGTCTTAGAGGCAAACTCTTGAAGTGGATAGAAGAGTTCCTATCGAATAGAACGTTCAGAGTACGGGTTGGAGAAGCTCAGTCAGAGCCTCACAAAGTAAACAGTGGAGTTCCACAGGGGTCTGTGCTCGGACCAATCCTTTTTGGAATTTTTCTCACTGACTTAGACCAGCACATCGAATCTCAGCTGTCAATTTTTGCAGATGATACTAAAATCATGGGAAACTCAGTGCTCGCCCAAAACATCATACAAAATGACCTAGACAGGATATACCAGTGGACACAAGACTGGCTCATCACTCTTAACGAAAAGAAGTGCACAGTGTTGCATGTTGGAAGCAAAAACCCAAAATGCAATTACTCAATTAATGGTAGTCAGCTTGAAAAGGTGGACAGACAGAAGGATCTTGGAGTTCTAATCACAGACAACCTAAAATGGGAAGAGCATATTGTAGAGACAGTGAAAAGAGCTAACTCTATAATGTACATTATAAGGAAGGCCTTCTCACACATCAATAGGGAACTGTTTTTAAAACTGTACAAGACATATCTAAGACCCCTTCTAGAGTATGCTTTCCAGATATGGAGCCCTTACTACAAGAAGGACATTAACCTACTGGAAAGAGTGCAGCGAAGAGCTACGAAAATGGTTCCTAGTCTTAAACTTCTAACCTACGAGGAGAGACTACAAGCACTAGGGTTAACCACCCTAGAGAAACGTAGAGAGCGCGGAGACCTGATAGACCTTCAAGATACTTACCAACCACTACAGTATACCAGACTTGTCACAGACACTATACACTATGAACAGTAACACAAGGCTGAGAGGACACTCGCTGAAGCTGCAACGCGGGCCAAGTACCAGCAAACCAAGAGAGCACATATTGCCAAATCGCGTTGTGAAGACTTGGAACCGGTTACCGGAATCAGTGATCAGTGCCCCCTCAGTGAACTCTTTTAAAAATAGACTGGACAAACATTTAAAGTGCACTGACAAAGACTATGATATGCACGCATCAGCTTAAGAGCTGCCTGTGTATTCAATAATCATAATAAGTCAAAAACTGCTGGACACTGAATAATATTTAACTTAATTGTATAAAAATCATACCTAGACATTTCCACCTTTGTCATGGGGATCACTAACCATTATTTTACTTACAATGTTTTACTCAAACATTGTGTCCAGAGTTCTTTCTATTGGTGTTTCAATATAAATTAAGCTCTTGTAAATGTGAAGTTTACTTTCAACTTTTCTACAACCAAAAGGACAAAGACCTACATATTGTATGTACCAATATATTAAGAGAATATACCTAAAAGACTTACTGCAGCCGAGCAGGCAAAGGAGCAATGGTCCAAGTCTTGTCAAGCCTCTCCGGAGATCTTATAAACTCTAGGCTCGTCATGGAATGGGCTGCTAAGTTCGCCCGCTGCCTGTTCTTGTACATCAATTCTATTTTCCCATCAAATTCATAGTAAAGCTTGGAGAGAAACTCCCGCGCACCGCTGTCAAAACAACGCCGCTGAACCTTTTCCAACTTAGGTGTAGGTGGATGCAGGAGTACCACATCAGCCATTGTGCAGCGAGTGAGTACTTACGTACCTATCTACACTATATAAAACCAACTTAGAACCTTTGAACCTTTCTGTTGATCTTCTTATCTATTTTATCACTGGAGAGATAAAAAAACTTCGCAACATTGTCCAACCAAGTCAGGTAATATAATATTCAACAATATTTAGTACCGAATAAAAGTAAATCCTTACAAGAACTGGTTTGGTTGGGGTTAATTAACTTTCTTTAATTAAATTCAAAAAACTAAATTTAAATTTACAGCTGATGGGAAAACAAACAAAACCGTTTGTTTCGTTCCATAGATTAT
This sequence comes from Eupithecia exiguata, assembly GCA_947086465.1. Lineage (NCBI taxonomy): Eukaryota > Metazoa > Arthropoda > Insecta > Lepidoptera > Geometridae > Eupithecia > Eupithecia exiguata. The sequence continues at coordinate 10,016,994 of OX352244.1, forward strand.
GTTATGAATGACTGAAGGAGACCTGTGTCGGTCGATCTTGATTGATCGAATCACAGAGACTCGATCGCGACCCGTGAGTGAATGATCGATTTCGATTCTTCGTCGATAGTTATTTTACACGAACTTATTTACCTAAGTACCTACCTACCTATTACATCATTTTATTTTACTTTTAACCTGTCCAATGTGGTGCGTGCGATGAGTCGGTATGTGCTCTGCACCTAGGGTCTGCTTACTGCACTAGCACTATACTTCACAAGTCATACTCCCCCCTGGTTCAGTACAACCAAAATAAATGACTCAATTTAGGATACCTACCAAAACGATTAACAAGGTACCTCCTACGTTGCAATGTTAGTACCTAGAGCTGCGCGTCTTTCAGCTGCCTGCTGCATCCTGCCGTCTCCTCCTTGACGCGGGGTACCTAACATGTAGAGCAGCTTTCACGGGTGCAGCACCGTGTGGAGTCCTGTCGCCTAGATCACTGCATCAATCACTCCTAATCCAAATATCTAAAAGGCCGTTGACCTAGAACCATGAAATTTGGCAAGAAGCAAGGTCTTATAGCACAAGTAAAGGAAACAATCCGAAAACTGTACTAATAATCTTATCACCAAAAAAACATTTTTTTTATTCTCGCCATGGACCAAAACCAGTAGGGTACCTACCTACCTACTTCCCCTTGAGCTAGATTCATGATATTTGGCAAGAAACATAATGTTTAGTTACGGAACCCTCGCTCGTTGCGAAAGTCTAACTCGCACTTGTCGGTTTTTTTATTTTTTTTTGTTTATTCACGGCAAGATCTCACTAGAAGGCGAAATAAAACATAAGTAGATAGATAGATAATACTTTTGTTCATTACCATAAAAACATTGTTGAATTTAATTAAACATATTAAGGATCGATTTCTTCCAGGCAGTCAAAACACTGCCTGTGTTAGGTAGGAACTCTTAAGTATATCAGCCCCGTTGTCCACGAATTGAAATAATTCTTAGGGAGGTACTACATAGTAGGACAAAACGCTGATAGGTAAGTATTAGGTAGGTACCTAGGTAATTAATTACCTAACATAACTTAAATCACAGACGACAAAGGTATGTAGGTACAGATTAGGTGTAACGTGTAACGGTATGAAGTGCATTATAACCTGCCTGGTTTTCATACAACAATTCGGTAGGTAAGTTAATATACCTATTTTATATTTATACAAAAAAAAACCTATAAAGGAGGCCTAATGTACAGCAGTGGACTACTATAGACTGATGAAATAAAAACGACTATGAGTTCCCTCAGAATAACACTGTTTTCTAATGTTCAAGGTACATAATATAAATAGTAATCCCTCGGGAGTCTGGAATAAAACGTTTATCAGTTTGGTCCCTTATAAGTTTTATTACACACAAAACTAAATGAGCACGAATTGCAAAACACCAATATGCAATTCGTGCACAAAACCAAATGAGGACGAATTGCACAAAACCAATATGCAATTCGTGCACAAAACCAAAACAATTATCAAAATCTCTTCACAAATAAATAATGCTAGACAATTCACACAGACACAAAACACATAGGTACACAATAAAATTATATAAAACCTTACACAACTTAGGTAGGTACTAGGTACGTACATTAAAGTAGGTATTGTAAACATTGGACGCGCACAAAAAACGGCCCGTTATGTCGAGGTCCCTTGTTATAAAATAACTGTCTCATATTCACTCGTTGAATTCAATATTTACTAGGTAAATTGTACTGGTGTAAAGGTATGGAACTGTTTTGATTAATGGTCTTATTTCAGAAAAAAATAATTTGAATCTTTCAAGATGTAAAAGTGAAACTAATAAATAACCATTTTGAAATCAAGGACAATGGCGCTAACTAAGAACACGCCAGCCTACCGCGGTCCGCGGCGGCCTTTTTTTTCAGTATGAACATCAAAGTTACCTCGGCGAGATAAGATCACGTAGCTTAGTTGGAAAAAGAGCAACCCTGCGCTGAAGGGGAAGGTGCGGTTTCGAATCCCGTCGAGATCGTAAATTTTTGGGATTTATTAATTTCTTAGAGATTACCCAGAGTACTATAATAAATAAAAACCTTAAAATCAAAGTTAATCTTTAAAAATAGTTGATGCAACAACAGAACTAAACTATTTTATTTAAATAACGCATTACGTTTTTATTTCGCACTAAAAATAATGAATAATGTTATGAATGAGTTTGAAAAAAAGACACTAAATATTGACATCAGTAGGTAATCACATTTTAGAAAAGTTTGGCGCCGGCTAGAAAATTTATTTTCAGTAAAAAGACCATAACTCAGAAAAAATTGGAGATAGATCCATGATTTTGTGGTTCATATGGGTCGTCACGTCATGAACCCACCTGTCCTCCGTTTTCGGCTTGACGTTGAGTTTTGGGACACTCTTTCTATAATAATTTTAAACCATATTAAGACTATACCTTTTACAAAAAAAACTATTATGACTTAAATTAGTTTTTTAACAACCAATAATAATACTGTAGGTTAGGCGCATAAGAACGCGAACCAATGTCGGTAAGTAAGTACATACTGACAGACGATACAATAAAATAAATATGAAAAAATGTACTATTCTTTAGTGCAATAGTTATGTAGGATTCACTCCAACTACTTAGGTAGAGGTTACTTCTAAGTTACACTATAAATTCATCATCGATTAAATCATCATTAAATACACTCTATATTTACTTATTAATTAACAACAACAGTGATCATTCTACTGTCTTCTCCTAAAATATTCGAGGCAGTGCAAATATATGTACCAGCATCATTGAAGCCTAAGTTAGTGGTAGCTATACTTTCGCCTGTGCCTAGGCTTTTTGGGTTACTCGCACTTGGCAGATTTACTTTCCAAGATATCACTGGCTGCGGGTATCCTGTTGCTCTGAAAAAGAAATAGATAATTACCCGACTACCAACAGGGGAGGGTTATGATTTATATATTTTTTTTAACAAGTGTTTACCAAAGTAATATGAAAAAATATTAAGTAACAATTCAGCAGAAAACCATCTCTGATAAGATCCCACAAAATGCAATTCTCGTGTTCATCGTCCTCCTACAAATTTTGTTGAATCATACATAAAATATATCAGAGGGTTTTACGTGGCACTAAGTGCTGGAAAAAATGTTACAAAATATTTTTTCATCCTCACAATGTGCAATGGATCCGCGAAGTAACGTTATTACCGTTCTCACGACTGAGACAAAAAAGTTTTCTTGTAAAATTCCGATTTTATGCGAACTATTTATTTTTTATCTGTGAATGGGTAAAAAATAAATATGGATCGTTTCCTCAGATACATTTTATAGATAGATATCCTCAGATAGATTAGGTATAAGACGATTGTAAGCGCCAACACTAACCTATTGTGGGTTAATGTTGCAACATTAAGTTTAACATTCTAAATAAATAAACATTTTATTAAGAAGACGATTTTCCTGTAGCTACATCGGTCAAGGTACCTCCCCTGACCGCTCCGTGCAAACATCTACCCTTAAGGTATGTATATCTTTTATAAGTACTTATACTTACTTGCAAGTTAACGTCACGTCCTCGAGATTTTTGACATACACCAACGTCCCAGAACTTGCGTGTGCGGTTATTGTTGGACGTACTGAAAAATAAAACGTATTTCTATAAGGAGTGTGTATTAATATTATACATTAATGGCCATATTTTAGGTACTTCCAGTACCATTAATGTCAACATCATCATGCCCATGAAATTAAAACTTTTATAATTTTTTTGTAATTTCGCAAGTTAGGAGCGTCTAACTGAATTTCGACATTTCATTATTTCGACACGTCGTCGCTAGCTTCGAAAAAACTTAGTTTGTCAAGTCATTTAAGATTTTTTTGTAAGTATTTTTTGTCGGAAAATTTTAGGTAAGTAATAGGTAGGTACATACCTACACTGTATACGACAAGATCCTAGTAGGTAGATTTTTATTTCTTACTATATATTTTATAATAATAATATAATAATAAATATATTAATATATTTTATGTTTTACTGAATAATTAGATTGTTTTGAAAAAACTCATAACCGATGTCAGCTTTTTTTTTATTAATGCTGTCTGTTAGTCATGATAAGGCATTCCCTGAGTGTTTATAGAACCACCAGCTCCTCCTTTTTTTGAAGTTGGATAAAACATACCCAGGTCATCAATCCGCACGTCCGTAGAGTAGGCAACAGTTTGATTCTCGTCCGAGATAAGAGACGCCTCACACTTGTAACTCCCTTCCAAATCTAGTGCCATAGATTTGATGCTGAGAACGGTCTCGTTCGCTGAAATAGTGAATTTGTCTGTCGTGTGAAGCTCTGAAGAGTTGTGGAACCACTTTATCCTCATGGGCAGTTCTGATGTGATGTTGCAGACCAGGTCTCTTGAAGCGGTGAAGTGGACATTTGTGATAGCTGTAAAAAAAGAGGTTGAATAAAAACTAGATTCTCATAAAACTTTTCTTTCAAATGATGTATGGTATCTATGTATGTAACAATTTAGGACTAACAGGGCTTCATTGTCTGCAATTTGACGAAAAAATATATTTCAAGTTACCTTAAAGTTACGCGTCCACTGCATCGGAAACGGAGTGTACAGCGTAAGAGCATTTTTCTCGCCATGAAAAGCTACGTTTTCCATAGTAATAATTATGTAATCTGTGAGCACGGGTGTCATCACTCATTACAGAATTATCACTATGGAAACCGTAGATTTTCACGGTGAGGCAAACGTGTATCAACAAAGGACCTAAGGATTTGTTGCTTTGTAATGATTTCTACGGTACATCGTCCACTGGATCGGCATATCTGTCGATACCGATGCCAGTCATCCTGAAAATACCGACGCACCATACGCTCCGATTCAGTGGACGCATAGCTTAAATCTTTACCTCCACACTTTCACATCTCCGAGTACTCAAATGTAACTAAATTGTAAAAAGATTTTCACAGAAAACTGTCAACAAATCGCGACTTGAGACGTGCTTAAATATAAGCTGCGTTTAAGTATTCTGGGGTTAGACTCTTATTAATCCTAGGTTAAATAGGCCATTTAGTCGCTTATACAATACAATACAAAACACTTTATTGTACACCAGAAAAAGAACATTACAAAAAGACATTACATATCACAAGTACAATGGGCGGCCTTATCGCTTAGAAGCGATCTCTTCCAGGCAACCTTTGGATGGAAAGAATTTTGTGAATTTAAGAAAGGCAGGGGGCGCTTATTTTTGTGATCAAAGTATAAATATGTGACTTACGATCTGGGGTCTGATGCGCTACGAAGACCGGACGAACATTGACGTCGATGCTGCTTTTGTGAGTGCCCAAGAAGTTGGTGGCAATGCAGGAGAACTGCCCATCCATCTTCACACCTGGCACTCTGATCTTGCTGACCAACTCGTGGTCGTTCACCACAGTTATCTCGTGAAGGATACCTGTTCCGTTTGTGTCCTGAAATAGAAATCGTTATAATTATATATACGAAAGTTTGTATGGTTGTTTGTTACTTATTCACGCTAAAACTACTGAACGGATCGGGTTGAAATTTTGTATAGAAGAAAAAGGAAAACAATTTATTGGCTAACAGACATCACGAATACACATTATTATGAAAACCATTTTTTTTTCATTTGCGGAAGACTGCTGGCAGATTCTGGATGCAGCAAGCTGAAGACAGGGCGCTATGGCGCTCATTAGGGCAGGCCTATGTCCAGCAGTGGTCTGATATAGGCTGATGATGATGATAAGAACCATGAAAAACATTAGGTACTCTACATTACAATAATAATTACAACTAATATTTACACTTAAATCTATTCTCTAAAAATCTAAGTCACCAGAAGGCAAAGGCCCAGAATGCTGGCAGCATTGCCACGTTGAATGGCAATGCTAATTCGTTGACCGAAATAAAAGCCAGCATTCCGATCACCTGTGGACTCTATTAGGAGTTTTGTTAGATCTTTGTATATTCCATGTGCCCCAGGGCCCTAAGGACCTAGGGTTTCCACTCTAAACGGCTCGAATAGGTAGCCACGGTCAAGATTAGCGTCTTAGAATAAAGATTAGCGTATTAGTAGGTAACGTAGGTACTCTTACATTAATTCTAACATGGCTGCTCAAGTGTCTCGACCCCGAGTTTTGTGCTGGGTAGTAGCTGTGCGCGTCTGATCTCCGACCACCTTTACCTGTGCTATGACATTTCCATCGCCATCTGTCCACTGCAGGCTCGGCTGCGGGAACGCCACAATCGTACACGTTATGGTAACGTTGCTTGAAAACATGACCGATGTTGATGACCCTTCGGCTATGACGGTGACTGGAGCCTTTCTTACTTGGACCTCTGTGAATATGAAAACAAAAAATAAATTGTAAATTCATGTAATCTAACCCAAGCACAGCATTATGGGCAGGTACAAACTTTTTTATTCGTATTTATTTTATTTCATTTTATATTATTTTGTCTTTGTATTTTTTTTTATACAGGATGGTTTTTTTAGATAGGGTTGGATGGCCAACTGTCATAATTGTGAGTTAGAAAGAAGTCGTAAGCTAGCGTCGTCATGCGTTCAATTTAGAGAAAATAAAAACAGCCCAAGTTCATATTTTTGAATTTCTTTACGAAATTATTCATTAAAGTCTACAAAATTCACGACTCCTATCACGAATTTTCTTTAACTCTCATGGTTTCAGATTTGGTCATCCACACCCATTTCAAAAAGCCACCTGTATAAAAAAAAACAATGCGATGTCTTTGTAGTAGTAATTGATGTTGATTCAGCTCACAATTATTATCATTTGAAAACACTGAATGTCATATTATGACTAGGTGTCGTTTCTCATTTAGGGCGTTTTTGACGCCTTAGCATTATTTTTAACCGACATCGAAAAATTTGAGGTTCTATGCTCGGCTGTATTATGTTCGTCGATTTCTCTGTCAATAATGGACACCATTTCGAAAATTCTTTCACATCTAGAGAATGACCCCGAAAGGTGGTCCCATAAAAAGGTTGTTCCCGAGGGATTGGTAATTGGCTCGAAAAATAGAAAACAGTGTAAAATAGGATAAGAAGTAGGTTTTTAGTTTTTTCAAAATAATCAAATTAAAGTAATAAAACATTGTTTTTTGGGTTCCGGACCTAAAGGGTAAAAACGGGACCTATTACTACGACTTCGCTGTCCGTCTGTCACCAGGCTGTATTGTATCTCATGAACCGTGATAGTTAGACAGTTGAAATTTTCACAGATGATGTATTTCAGTTGCCGCTACAACAACAAATACTAAAAAACAGAATAAAATAAATATTTCAGGGGGCTCCCATACAACAAACGATATTTTTTTTGCCGTTTTTATAGATAATGGTACGGAACGAAAATTGAAAAAATATTGAAGCGAACAAAATCAATAACATTTTGTTTCTTATTTGATAATAATTACTATTATTAAGCTGTTTATGTATAAAATTTGACTTGTCTAAGTGCTTATTTTGTAAGCCTAAAGAAATAAAGTTATTGAATTTTGAATTTGGAACGGAACCCTTCGTGCGCGAGTCCGACTCGCACTTGGCCGGTTTTTATGTAAGTTAACTCAAAATCAACAATAAAATAAATAAATAAGTGCTCACCTGTAGACACGTTAGTGTCACCAACAGCGTTTTTCACGAGACAAAGGTAGACACCAGCGTCTGAGATAGTGACGTTAGGAAGGTCCAGCTCTTCACCCGTCGTCTTCAATTCCGTGTAGGATGCATCGCCAGTTCTCTTCGCGAACCAGCTCCGTTTCGGTGGAGGCACTCCTCCGTTGATCCTGCGGAACATTCAGGTCAAAATAGGCAAAAAAACAGAGAATCAATCAAAACTAATGCGAGCTAATTTCACAAATTCAAATACCTTACGACGAGACGGATTTTATTTTTTACGAATATATTATTATTATTGCCAGACTAATGTTTTAGTACAATTATCGTTTAGTTTTTCTATTTCATGCTTATATTTTGAATAATTAATCGATGATGAGCATAAACTTGATTTTCGCACAAACGCCGCGCCGCTCTGCTCTGTCCAGATTCTTAAGACTGTTTTTAGATCTGGGTTGCGTTTCGGTACCTCCTCAACGGCCTATAATGGTCCACTGTTGGACGCAGGCCTGTCTCTGATAACCGCCTTATTGGATCCCGAAACGGGATACCGTTTCGGTATCTATTTGGAGGTAACTACTTGAAATGAGGGAGAAAATCCTTCCGTTCTATGGAACTGAACCCTAAAAAATCGTTTCTCTAGACGCGCGGTAGAACGTCAGCCAAGTTAATGTTAAGACTAATTAAGTATGTACACTATTGAATTGGGTGCCCCTGTAATAATAGTTGTACTTTTTATGAATAAATAAGTTCAGAATTCGGAAATATTAAAATGAACTCACTTGCAGTATAGGGTTAACATATTTTGTTCCATGACAACAATCTTGTTGGAGTTGCTCGTCTGTGGCGGAGCTGAAAAAACAAATGATTTATTGAAAACAATATAAGTGTAAATACTAAATTGAATATAATTAAAAAAACCAGTCGGTTGCTTTTTACTATGATATTTTAGTACTCCAACTTCAGTTGGTTGATCGATGATGGATAGTCTCTTAAGACCATTTTCCTGTAGCTACACTGGTTAAGGTACCTCTCCTACGGCCCCGTTTAACAAAAAACAACCTTTCCCAATATATGTATATACAGGGTGTAACAAAAATTAAGGATCAAATTTATTCATGTAGGTGATACTTGCGAAGTGCACAGGGTTCTCTAGTCATCGATAGTTATAATAATCATAATGTCCACACCTCCTCTCCTAAACAGCCTATAATGGTCCACTGCTGGACGCACGCCTCCCGCTGATAATCGCCTTATTGGCTTTTATCTCATGGGGGGTAATGCAAATAATCCCCACGCTGGGCATGCGAGTTGGGGATCGCAGCTTGGTAGTAGATCTATTCTGATAGAGGCGCTGCTGTCCGCCCACCGGAGTATTTCCCTTAGTCGCCTCTTAAGACACCCACGGGAAGAGTTGGGGTGGTGCAAATTCTAAGCCGGCACCACACGGCTTCTTTAATCCTATTGTAATATTTGATAATTAAAATTCTTACCTAGATCATCAATATTCACATCGGTAGTATAGGTAACGATTTCCGTTTCATCCGATACGAGAGACGCGACACAAGAATAATTTCCTATAGCGTCCATGTTCATACTCAATATACTTAGTGCAGTGTTGCCAGCACATACGTTATAAGTCTTATCTGACTGTATTTCTGACATATTTGCGTTTTTGTACCACTTTATGGTCATTGGAAAAGAAGATGTGATATTGCAAATGATAGTTGTCACTGTGCCGTAGTTCGCGTTGGTATTATCTGAAAAAAAAACCTTTAATTAATATTGTCAAGAATAGTCTGGAACCCGGGTTCGGTAACTAAAAGGTACCAGCGGAACCATAACTTCACACACTATAAATGCAACGTTTGTATGGATGGATGGATGGATGTTTGTTACTTCTGCACACCCAGACTACTGAACGGATCAGGCTCAACGTAGGCTGCTGGGACGTAGGCTACACCTGGAATAAAACTTGACGCTACTTTTTATCCCCTAAATCCGTTCCCATAAACATGTCTATAGATTATATCTTCTATAGATTATAGAAGAATGAACAAAAAAGAAAATAAATTAAGTGGTAACCATACTTAACAAATAATACGACACATTCACATATGACGACCTCTGTGGTGCGGTGGGCGAAGGTCCGCCTGCGACGCAGGAAGTTGCGTGTTCAATTCCCGCCTTGGGACAAATATTTGTACGATCTGCAGGTATTTGTTCCGGGTGTTCTGGTCGTTTTATATGTATAATAAAAAAACTATCTATGTAATGTATTGTATTATGTATATCAGTTATCTAGTACCCATAACACAAGCTCTGCTTAGCTTGGGGCTAGATAATACTGTGTGAATTGTCCAGCATTATTTATTTATTCATTATGTAACTACAAGAAACATCATAGGTATAATCGAATAAAGAAGATAAAACATACACAAAAAATGTGTTAGATATGGGGTTACAAGGTCTCAGCATTTTGCTGCTACAAGCCGAAGCTAATAACGGCGTTGATTTTCAGACAGGTCCTGGTATGGTAAAAAAAATAAAAAAAGCTGGATTACATTTCATAAAAACATTGATGAGGAAGGTTATGGAAGGTTATGTTATGGGAGCCCTATGTCCAGCAGTGGGCTAATATAGGCTGATGATGATGATGATTTTATAAGACAGGAAACAAGTGAGAAAAATAAAAATATATAGTTATTAAAAATAAAAAAAAACGCTTACGACGACAGCGCGGGCAGAAATGAGTATAAAATACGTACTGTCAGGGTGCCTGTGGACAACGAAAGGAGACAGCACGGTAACATCGATGGTCTGCTCAACTTTGCTGTGTGTGTCTTCAGCATGGCACGAGTAGTTTTGTGATCTCTTCAAGCCGCTCAGTTTCAGCACACTGACCTTCTCGTGGAAGTTCACAGTGTTAGCCTGAAAAAAATTGGTAGGTCATGAAGTAAATCCTAACAAAAACTGCAAGGTGTGTGTCGGAGAGAAAAATCTTAGGTTTTTTGCTATTAGGTATAGACGTATAGTGCGTAAATAGCACTGGGGCAATTATCTGCGAAAATTTATTCATGTCCCAAAAAATTTCAACTTCGACGGGACTTAGACCCGCAACCCTCTCTCAGTAGGGGATGCAAAAAATTTTTTTTTATGAACATTGAATTGTGGGCTGACCGCAAAAGTTAAAACTGTGTTGCGGAGTCAGCGCCCTCCTCCGCGAACGAAATAATAGGTTATTTGACTACATTAAAAATAAATTCCAAATTGTTTTCATCCTAGTCCTAGTCAGTGACAACGTAACAAAGCGTAATCAGGTGATTTTTAATAAAAATATGCCTATTTTATGTAAAAAAATGGGATTAAAATAACACATTTTTGATACTTGATCACGTGATCGAAAACGCTATGTGTTTGGTTGGATCGCAAGTGACGTCACACATCTTCAGATTAGTGTCAATGAGTTCTTCTTGTTAGGTGTGGTATGGCGGGGTGATGTCATAGCTTGGAACACGGTAGCCATGACAGAGAATATCGTTTTGGCGCGGCATTATTTTATTCAAAGTTTAAAATTAGTTTTCATAACAAATACGACTGGCCTTGAAGAAATATTAATTACACTTTGTATTATTTTTATCAGACAATATAATTATGTTAGAATTATTTCCCAGTAGTAGTCAAGTAGCCTATTATATTATGTAGGTAGTATGTTGTTCCGTCTTAAAAGATTAAAAAAAAATCTAATCTATACCTTAGCCAAACTCCTTGTAGATTTATTGTAAACAAACCACCCATACTTATTTGGTTGCCTCGTTCGTTAATACGCAATTTACATTACTTGTCGATTTGAGATCCTTCAATAAATATAGCTTACAATTATATCTGAAACTGGACCCCAAAGCAAGTAAGTTTTAGTTATTTTTGTCTTGGTTTGTTTACAAAAATTCTAAAAGGAGTTTGGCTAAGGTATAGTATAAACATGTATGACAAAGTTGGTAAAAATAATCATCAAACTATTAAGAATCGGCGAAGATTATACCCAAAAAATTGTTGTAACGAAGTTGTGATTTTTCAAAAATATTATGTTGTTTATTAAGCTTGAAAATAAATACTAGTCCCGGGGGATTAAAATGATTATGGGACCACCTCGGGATCATTCCCTATGCAATAGCGAATGATTTTTTATATAAAAATCTGACCATAATTAGCGGAGAAATCAACGAACATACATATACATAATAAGGCAAGCTGAAGACAAGGCGCTATGGCGCTGCATCGAGCATCTGCCTGCAGTTCGCAGATCGTGATCCCATCCCACCTGGCGAGGGCGTCCTACGTTTGCCGAGTTGCGGTCTCCACTCAAGAACACGTTCACCCCTTGTGTACTTACTTTTGAGTATAGTTTCGTTCCCTTCCCATCGGTCCAGGAGATGCGAGGCAGTGGGTATCCGTTGACCCTGCATGTCAGTGTAGGGCGGCTTCCATATGCGACTGTTTTGTTTGATCCTTCTTCTATGACTGCCGTTGGGGTCTTTTGCACTTCCACTTCTGCAAATAAATAAATAATGCTGGACAATTCGCACATCATCTAGCCTCTAACTAAGCAGAGCTTGTGTTATGGGTGCTAGATAACTGATTTATGTACCTAATACAATAAAATAAGTTATTAACAAAGAAAATCACAATCAAATAATAGAATTAAATTAAAACTAGTATTTACAATTGAAACAAACTACGCACGCACATTGGGCACGCTTCCGACAGGTATTGATATGGATCAGTTGAGCTACCTATAGATTGTTTGCAACAGTCGGCAGTTAGCTCAATTGTAAATACTAGTTTTAATTTAATTCTATTATTTGATAGTAAAATAAGTTGTACATATATTAATATGTTTTGTTTTATTACTTTTAAACTTCATAATTGTTAAAAACAACACTTTTTTTTATTGGACTTTTCGCTTAGCGAATATGCCAGTCCCGTTTTACAAAGCCAAACTTAACCCTCAGGTACTTTATCGAATAAAATCATATATCGAACTTTTAAAAATCAAACAAATTCTTTAATTTTACACTATATTTAAAATAAAAATTAATTTCCGGTACCAATAGGTACTAATCCCTTGCCAATGTTTTTATGGGACCATCTCGGAATTATTCTCTACAGCGATTTATAAGATTGGGACATCTGGTCATCCTACCAACTGAAGGTTCTGGATGTAAATTCTTACCAGTAACTTTGGTAACTTTTCCTTTAGCATTCACTGCGGTACAACTGTACTGGCCAGCGTTGTCCAAACCAGTCCTATTGATGGTCAGTTCTTCCCCCGTAGCTGATAGGTCACGGAATAATGTGTCTTCGAAACCTTTGAACTTCCAGCTTATTACAGGTTTTGGGATGCCCGCTAGCAATCTGTAAAAGAGGTACAAGTTGCTTATCACTGCAAAGGACGCTATGTTTAATAAATAGTTATTTCCCGCGGCTTCGCACGCGTTTTTTCTACGGAAACGTTAACAGGTTACTTCTTTCCCCACAGAAAATTATTTCATCATCATCAGCCTATAGTAGTCCACTGTTGGACATAGGCCTCCCCTAATGAGCGCCATAGCGCCCTGTCTTCAGCTTGACGCATCCAGCATCAGCCAGCAGTCTTTCGCAAATCATCATCCCACCTCGTCGGAGGGCGTCCTACACTACGTTTGCCGAGTCGAGTTTCTTGGCTGACCAAGAAAATTATTTATGGGATAAAAAACCTATGTTTGATTTCAGGCTTAGAGCTACATCTATGCAAAATTTCAGTCTGAACTAGCGTGAAGAAGAAATAAACATCCATACATCCATCGATCTAAACAAACGAACTTTCGCGTTTATTATAGTATTAGTGTAATATATCACATTACTCATTTGGCAAAAAAAAAAAGGGGGGGGGGGGGGCGAAAGATGAGAACGTTTTAACATTTTGTGAAAAGGATGAGTGTAGGATTTCGCGTTCATAGGAGCGGCAGAGCGGCGTGAATGCAAAATAATTTTGCTTATAATTTTTAATTAGAACATGTATTTTCAATGACAAGCGGTTCCCTTGGTATTCTATTTAATATGGTGATAAAAACATCTTAAGATTGATAGTTTAGGAGAAAAAAGGTAACAAACAATTTAACTATCAGATCAGAACTATTTTTATTATCAGAAATAATTGTTTATATATAAACAATTATAATATTACCTATTTCTGATAATAAAAATAGTTTTTTTTTCATTTTTGAAACAAAGGAGGCCTTATATCGCATCGATTAATGCATTTTTTCGAAGCTTTTCGATAAGTTACCGAGAAAAACGATTTTAACGTAACCCAATGAGACGTCAATGAACGATTGATGTGAAAACCATCAAAAGAGGCCATTGTTCAGTAGCACCAATAGGTGCTCCAGTGGACCAAGATTCGGTTACCTAGCTGATAAATAAACAAAACTTAGTCAGGCTTAGTGCTATATTATTATGTGTGTAAGTGCTATATTATAGTGCTTTGTTTTTATGAGTGTTTTCCATCTGCGTTAAGCTCGATTTTGTATTTTTAAGAACCAAGGCTTGGTTCCTCTTTACACAAGCAATAATAACAGTTAACCCAATCTTGGTCCCCCAACCCACTAGAGGTCAACACAATTTTTAAACTATTCATTAGATTACTATTGTCAAAAATAACAACCGTTTGAACAACCGGCTGTGAGTGCAGAAACTTACTTGCAAGTTATCGTGAGATTTTCGTTCTCCAGCGCGGCTACCTTTTTTGTCATGTTTATCTTTGGACGAGCTGAAACATATATGTATTGTAGATACATTATTAAATACCAATATGATCCAATGCCTAGTGTCGAACAAGTATTAGATTTGTCATCGTCAGCGCCGCTGACTCAGCGGTTGTACCTACAACTATTGGCAAATAGGTTCAAATACAATACAATACAATACAAAACACTTTATTGTACACCAGAAAAAGAACATTACAAAAAGACATTACATATCACAAGTACAATGGGCGGCCTTATCGCTTAGAAGCAAATACCTAGGTACTCAAAAATCATTTATTGCATTTTTGTAATAATCGAGTTCATTAAGTATCACTGTACGTACACCCTGTTGGGTTCACAATATGTATGGAGAGATTACTATACCTTAGCCAAACTGCTTGTAGAATGTTTGTAAACAAACTACCCATACTTAACCTAAAACTCACTCTGTTGCCGCGTCTTTTTTTACGCAATTTTCACCTACTTGTCGATTTGAGATCCTTTATTAAATACCTATTACTTACAATTATATCTGAACCTCGACGCCAAGCAAGTGAGTTTTAGTTATTTGTGTCGTGGTTTGTTTACAAACATTCTACAAAGAGTTCAGCTGAGGTATAGGTTAGATTTATTTTACTCGTTTGAATTTTTCTTACTTTTGAGTTCGTATTCTTATCATTATGACGATGTTGTCGAGACGTCATCGCGACGTCTTATTTTCTTTGTAAGTTGGTACAGCGCCTCTAGCGTGCGTACTTGGAACTACTCAATTCCCATAAAAAGTTGAGACGAGACGATGACGTATCTATAATAACTTCAAACCGAAATCAAGGTTCTTTTCATTCAGAAAGCCTGTACACGCAATTTACATTATCTGTCGATTTGAAACCCTTCCTTCAATAAACATTTCTTACATACTTAACCGAAACTTGACACCAAGAGACTTAGGTACTTGAGACTCACTTGGTCTCAGTATGTTGTGTTGTGTCGTGGTTGGTAACAAACATTTCATAACGAGGTTGGATAATGTATAAGTTTAAAACAAGTAATGAGCACCAATACAAACCAACAATAAATACCTAAGTATATTCTATATTTATTTTGGGATACCTACATTAATTTGACAAAGATCTTACCCAAGTCTTCGATAATTAAATTCGTTCCGATGGCCTCTTTCGGCGCACTTGTATTCGACAGCAACGCCACCTCGCAGTTGATGTACTGTCCATGTAAGGCGTACTCCACAACTGGGATATCCAGCTCTTTGCCGTCGACCCTCGGCCCTTGCAGGATCTTGGAGGGAATCCGCCATGACACGGTGAACGGAGACGATAAGTGTAGGTCACAGACTAGTTTAAGATGTTGGCCGTACTTCACGTTCGTTAGGTCTAAAACAAAAAGAGCAAATTGTATAGAAGGTAGGTAGGTATAAAGGAAAACGGCGGGCTCTGGCTGTGCGGTGCAATATGCTCGCTCGTAGATTCGCAAAATGTAATGAGCAGGTGAAACTAACTTTATTTACTACCTATTGAAATGAAATAAAAGCATTATTATTATTATTATTATACAGGGTTATTGGTAAATTAGTAACACTACGTGAACTGCAGGTTCAGCCCATCGTCACAAACACGTTTGTGACGACGCCATGTCTTCATTCTTAATTTTGGTATTGGTAATGGGTACCCCCCGCAGTTCAATAATCGTTCGTTAGAGAGGTTTTATTTAAAACTTAACTTAAAAACAGCTCTGACCTGAATTAACACAAGATATGAGAGTGAAGATCCGTCGTAACTCGTTGGGTTCCAGACAAAGATGTTTTTTCATTTAGTATCAGAAGTGATATATCAGATATAAATATATAAAAAAAAAATATAAAAAATATTAAAAAAAATTTAAAAAACTTTTTTTGCTTTTGTTTTGTCTAGATGTACCTATCTCTTGAACCTTTATAGGTAGACAGAGAAATTTTGACAGATTGTAGATCACTTTTTGCCACTATAACAATAAAAATAGAACAAATAATGTAGGGGTCCAACCTCCGTGCCAAGTCGAGTATACCGATCACAGTGTTATCCAGGATTAAAGCTATCCTAATACCAAAATTCCTACAAATCCGTTCCGCCGTTTGAGCGTCAAGGACTAACAAACATACATACACTCACACAAACACGCACATAAATACCCTTACAGCTAAATAATATTACCATATCAGGATCGGGTCATAGCAAGCATAGTCGAGTTATCATCTTTTTTGCTTCGGATGTTTTGTTCTCCTACGTACCTCTACCTACACATAAGTAGGTGCACAAACTTAGGGTATAACATTAAACGTGGCAATGCTGCCAGCATTCTGGAACTGTCTAAGTTGATGGTCAGGAACACGAAGCTTCGCATTTACGAAGCTGTGTAACGACCTTGAATTTTGTACGGATGCGAAGCCGCGCGCTTCGCATCCGAAGCCGCCGCCGAAGGGCGCTTACACAAAAAGAAGAGCACAAACTTCTGGTGGTCGAAAAGAAGATCTACCGAAAAATTCTGGTATCCACCCAGCTGGAGATTTCGTAATAATCAAGAAATAGAAGATCTAGGGTCCAAGCTGAACATCATAGGAAACCAAATCCTCAAGATTACTATAGCTTTAGCATGTAGTCCAAATGGGGGGAACAGGCAGCCAGCAGAGCTTCGCCTGGGCGATCGATGTACGCTCTACTTCATTTGGACCTCCGAGTAAACGCTGGAGCGACGAAATTGAGAAGAACCTATAAGAACTTCGTGCTGAGCTCCGGGACCGGGACAGCTGGGATCTCCGGTGTCGGAGGACAAGATCCACTTCGGGTCTATGCGCCACGCCAGTAAAGCTCTTTGATCTAGTTAACGGGAGTTATAAAACACTGTTTTAACCGGATAGATCGCGTTTTTTTTTTTTAATTAAAAAAACAAAAAAAAAAATATACGCGATCAATCCGGTTAAAACAGTGTTTTATTATGAGTTCTCGCGAAAATAACCTTAGAATATACTAACGGGAGTTACTAAGGTTTTTATTTATTATACTCTGGGTAATTTCTAAGAAATTAATAAATCCCAAAAATTTACGATCCCGACGGGATTCGAACCCGCACCTTCCCCTTCAGCGCAGGGGTGCTCTTTTTCCAACTAAGCTACGTGATCTTATCTAGTCGGCCCGAAAATCTTTGGGAGTTCTTTCGGCACTTACGCCGTCAGCGCCACCTACAGAGGAAACAATGAAGTTATCCAATTCTGCTCAAAGACCAAATTTACATTTAGTTCTTTGACGAGAGGTTTTGCCGTTGCTTGAATCAAGCAACGGCAAAACCTCTCGTCAAAGAACTAAATGTAAATTTGGTCTTTGAGCAGAATTGGATAACTTCATTGTTTCCTCTGTAGGTGGCGCTGACGGCGTAAGTGCCGAAAGAACTCCCAAAGATTTTCGGGCCGACTAGATAAGATCACGTAGCTTAGTTGGAAAAAGAGCACCCCTGCGCTGAAGGGGAAGGTGCGGGTTCGAATCCCGTCGGGATCGTAAATTTTTGGGATTTATTAATTTCTTAGAAATAACGGGAGTTATTCATGCAATAGACAGGTCTGAATCTGAAAGCTAGATTAAACGCGAGGTTTTGAAAAGGTTATCGTTATTTCGAGTTGCAAAAACAATTAAAAAAAGTGCCTGCCTAAATGGGTGCTCAGTTTCTTACCTACCAATCCAAACATTATTTCATTTTCATTCGTTAGTATAAGTATTTTCAGTTTAAATTACGTATTAAAACTTACCATCTAACTCGTGGTTGAAAACGATGACTTCAATCTCTTCCGTCTTGACAGCTTCAGTCACTTCTTCAACGTTAACAACACAATTGGGCGGTATATCTACAACATGCGCTAAACTATGTACAGTGCTCAGCAACACGTAGCATAACCGCACTAAATTTAGGGGCTGCATGATGGTATTGAGAGACACTGTAATACTGACGCAAAATAAGTGCAAAAATTGTTATATAATAACGTTGTTGCTACCTATATCTTCAACGTTATCAATTAATGAACATACTGGTAAAAACCTTGGTATTTTGCCTGTTTACCTAATTTAAATTAAAACATGATTTTATATCTTGGGTTTGCATTTTATATATTTATCCCGTCAGCAATTAGATTTTGTAATTTATTTTAGTTCGCGGGAAGTTCCCAGGAAAACCAACGGCCGTAAAATATTTTCTGTACACCAGTTTCAGGTGTCATATCGAATTCTGAGCGCAACTCAGGATTTTAGAATAACTCGAGAGGGAGTTGCTTCATCATCATCATCATGATTAAGATGTTTACTACTCGTAGAAGCAAGTAGCGAAGCGGGTGTGACTAGAATTCGGAAAGGGTTTTAACCACACCCAAGACGAATACAACTTTACCTACGGGGTGAATATTCAAAAACTAAACGAAAATACAGGAAGGCATATTCGTTTTTCACCTTCTGAAAAGAGATTAGTTCCAATTTCGGCGATATCATAGAGAGGATCTCCTTGTTAAAAAATTTACACATACATAATTTTGAGGTTTCTATTTCATTCTCACGATCCCTTAAGAGTAATGTTCATTATTCCTATGGGAGTAAAACATGTATGAAAATTTTGATTCGCACTTCTTAGTTCGAGTCTCCTTGGTCAACAATTCCATACATTTTGAGGTTCCGAATTCAAACTCATAACTCCCTAAGGCAAAATGAACATTAGGTACTCCTAAGGAAAAAATGAACAATGCTCCTAAGGGAGTACCTAATAAGATTAAATTTGGAATATTAAAATATGTGTAAAGATATATTCACATCTCTCAAGTTCGGTAAGTAAGTTCTTATTACCTCCAAATGGGGCTTGTAGGTGACTAATTAGCGCTCTAGGGTAATAATGTAGCTAGAAAAGCCCTAGGGCGGTAAGTAATAAAAAAAAACACTTCTCTCTTTCAAAAAGTTCGCGTACATCTAACCATAATACTGGCAATAGACATCATGCATTCAGCCCAATGACCAAAGAGGTCGCTTTGCTATTCAGCCTTGTCTTCGTGTGACTATAATAGTCATCAATTTTAAATATCGAACGGCGAAGCTCAATTTCGTTCTTGAAAAAAAAAAGTTCTTTTCTTGGTCCTTTTTAATGAAAAAAGGCGGGAATAGAGAACTTTTACTTTAAATATTGTTTGTTTTTGGGATTTTTTTATAATTACGTGCTAATTAGGAATAGTGATGAAGATATAAGCTGCACTCCCGATTCAATGAAAAATGTTTTATTCTTGTAATGCCGGTTTTTTTCTACTTACCTCACAGTCGAGATGTAAAGCAGAGTAGTTAGCTCGGGCGTAAGCACCAATTGCACCCTCGAACTAAATATCTCGGGCTGCAATTGATGCCTTACAGCCCTTAGACCTCGTGACGTAAGAAACTGATTATTACTATTGCAACCTTGGGACATAGATATACAGGATGGGGCAGCATTTTGGCCCCTTAAGGGTAGCTACCGTTCCTTTTGTAGTTAGACGGTTTTGTACTTAGGAACCTTCTATTTTATTTTGAAGAAAAAAATATTGTCATGTTTAGTTTTGTGAAAATAAGTAGATACGGTTTGCCCAAAAAATTATATTTGTCAAAAAAAAAGGAAGTTGGTCTTAATCGACTCTATTTTCAACCAGGAACTCTTTTCCCAAAGTAACTTATCAAATCGTAAGTTTTGGCAATAATTAAAAAAACAATTCCCATACATTTTCTATAAAAAAACGAGTAGCGAAAACAACAATGTCACTCATTCCATGGTTCTTAATTTAAATTCGTATGTAACTACTTTTTTAAGTTGGTAGGCTAATTTTGAAGGCTTATGTCCCTACCCATGTTCGCTCTAACACAGGCTCTAACGACGATGGTTTATACGTAAAAATTTATATTTTTTTCTAGCGGTATAGTCATTCAAAGAGGTGGTATATTATTCTACCAATAAGGTTCTATAACAAATATCAATAAATAATTTGAATTTAGAACAAATTGCTTTCCTTTTCGACTTTGTTGCGGCGGATGGCGCTTCTTCGAAAAAACGAACAGCTGTTAATTTTAAAAACTCCGACCATACTTGTGTTGTCAAGTCGACTTCTCGCTCTGTTTATCTGCACAATGCTAGCTGCTAAGTACCTACATGGTATAAAGAAGCTCAGCCCTGAAACTTTCGCATTTATGTTTCTAAAAAATGTTGTTTAAATTACAACTAATATTTACACTTATTAAAATCTTAAAAAAAAAACTGGCCTGAAAAACTTTTGACGTCCAGGTGTTACTTGGGTTTCCCATGAAGATAGGGGAGAACGGGTAATTCCCAACTTGGTATTTACCCAGAATTTTATCTATCTGGCGACATTTGGCATGTCTCTCCCGATAACCCCTTATAAATAAATAATAAAGATTGTAGGTATGTACCGCGCGGTCCCGCCCGCTCACTGGCGCTCACATCTCTCTCAGTCAGTATACCAACAACAATCAGTACGTACAGTTTTCTTGGTAGACCTCAGACGCTACAAAATGATACCGAAAAAACACATTGTTTTTTTACTCCTGTTAGGTTTACGTAAAGTTTTTGGTGAAGAAAAAAGTAGTTTAATTTACGCGATAGACGATACTTCTTCCATGTCTGACGATATAAGACAAGTGAAGGATGGTGCTAACGCTATATTTGACGCTGTCTTAAATTCTAACGATTCACAGATTGAAGACTTTGTTTTGGTGACTTTCAACGATCCGGGTAAGTTCGAGCCGTATTTGTTAATTTTAAGTGTTTGGTACAGATCGAACGAAACCCTTATTAAGGCGAACCCAGCGTGTTTGCTTGTCAAACTGGGACTAGATCTCAGTAGGTACTCACGGGATTCCCGTGTTTAAAAACTCGAATTACATAAAATTCTAGATTTTTTCTAAGGTTATTTCAACGTGAAAACACGATAAAAAAAAACTGTAGAAAAAAATAATGAAATTGCATTGTTTTGCACGTAATTTTTTTTTCTTAGAAACCCTGCATCTATTGAAATGACTTACCTATGTTTTGTTTCGTATGTGATTTATTACTAATTGCTTGGTTCCTCTGATAGTTTTTTCATAAGTTGTGTAGTTTTCTTATGAATAAGCAAAAACTTCATTTTTGCAGTTGCGCCGTTCCAAAACGCATGCTCCGACCCACTTCTATGAACGCGAAAGAGGAGGGACGGTTCAAATAGGTACTAATATAGTCGTTTCTGTATATATGTTTTTTATTCCAGAAATCGAGACAAGAGTTATCACTACAGACAGGAGTGAGTTTAAGAAGGCATTGGCAGCTATCGACGTACACGGAGGAGGTGACTGCCCAGAGAACTCCGTGTCCGGCATCATCAAGGCAATCCGGCTAGGTCGTACTGCCTCAACCATATATGTGTTTACTGACGCATCCGCTAAGGATTATAGCTTATATAACGATGCCAAAAACTTGGCGCTGAAAAAGCAGATGCAGGTTTGTTAGTCATTTTAAAATATAATGATGTAGTGTTTGCTCCCCTTGGAGTTGAGACCCTAGGTGCGTAGGGTACCGAGGCTCTCCGGGTTTTCAAAAAATTATCTGAGCGTCCGGTCGAAGCGACGCGTGTCCCGAGAGCTGGTGAGTACCTGGCGCAGCGCATCAGCATTGCTATACAGCGGGGCAATGCAGCTAGCGTTTTGAGCACGCTTCCGACTGGTATTGATATGGATCAGTTGAGCTACTTGCAGATTGTTTGCAACAGTCTGCAGTTAGACTCACCAGCTCTCGGGTCACGCGTCGCTTCGACCAGACGCTTAGATAATTTTTAAAACCCGAAGAGCCTCGGTACCCCACGGACCTAGGATCTCGACTCCAAGGGGAGCAAATGCGTATGCTCTATCGAGACCTAATGAACTACTTATAATTATTAGTAATTTTATGACCTGTAACAAGCGTTATTAATAAAGAATCTGAATCTGAACCGGATAACAGATGGCAACAAACGTTGAACTTTTTCACAAAGTTGCGAACCTACCTACCCACTCAGTTTCCGCTGTCTGTAGGTGCAGGTACTAATATTTATTTTGTGCTGTGTCAGAGAGTACAGTGTAGTAAGCAGATTAAAACTAGACTAAACTTTAGTTTTGCTGACTTTGCGGCACACGGAGCGTTCTAAGAATGTAACAACTGACAAAGCTTAAACTTCATTACGGATGTAAGCGGGTTAACTACGAACCTTATTTGTATTGGAAGAACACCAACGTTTCATCCCGTGCTCGTGCGCAGCGAGCGATAGCGCGCAGTGCTCGGAGAGACGCGGAACGCGCGTGCATAGAACCGCACTCACTCTGAAGAAGTCCCTCGTTAAGGGATGAAACGTTGGTGTTCTTCCAACACAAATAAGGTTCGTAGTTAACCCGCTTACATCCGTAATGAATTCGTGAAACTACGATAGTTTTTATAGTAAAAAAGCTTAAACTCTTATTCGTTCTTATTATTTAAGGTGGTGTTCATCTTGACTGGAGTTTGCAACGGAGAACATGGCCCCGACTACGAGGTGTACCAAAACTTGGCCAACGATACGAGGGGACAGATTTTTCATTTGGAAAAACAGGACATTAAAGACGTAAGTTTCTATGGCGGTTATAGTGATTTCACGTCAGATTGCTGGACGAAGACGAACGATGCTGATAAAATAATCTTTCATTTAAAATTTTGTGATAATACCTATCTAATCTACTTGTGCCTGTGTATTAAATATTTTGATTGTTTTACAGATTTTAAAATATGTGGTGGAAAATACTAAAGGCAGAAGAACTATTTTAGCGGAAGGAAACTTTCCTCCAGGCGATCATTCTTTAAACGTTAGTACTTTTTAACTTCAACCACCTACAATAGAATAATCGAAATGAAATAAGTTCCCGGAAAATCTTTGGGACCTCTTACGGACTATAGCGCCGGTGGCTCCACCTACAGGGGTAACATTACAGTTTAACCAAACGCGCGGGTTCGAGTCCCGCCGAAACAGAAAACTTTTGAGAACTTATTTCATTTCTTAGAGATACCCAAGTGCGGGTAAGCACTATAACAAAAAACCTTAATACAATAATCGGTCTAATCTAAGACCTCATAATCTAGATAATGAGATTTGTTTATGGGGTCTCAGAAGACCGCATCACCGTTGACTCCCTGCAAAAAAAAAACATTTTCTCCGTCATGCACGAGAAAATTTTCTCGAGTATTTTTATATCTCTGCATTTGCAATCGCTTTTTTACGACACTGCATGGTATTGTCGCAAAATCGTTTTTAGTACGACAAATTTTGATGATATTTACTTTAGATGAAAGAAACTACAGATGGAGGCACGTCAAAAGTGTCGAGGTTGAAACCAATCTAGAACAAATAAATGACGACCTCTGTGGCGCGGTGGGCGAATGTCCGCCTGCGCAGGAGATTGCGGGTTCGATTCCAGCCTTGGAACAAATATTTGTACGATCTACAGGTATTTGTTCCGGGTGTTCTGGTCGTTTTCTATGTAAAATAAAAAACATCTAATCTATGTAATGTTTTGTGTTATGTATATCAGTTATCTAGTACCTACCCACAACACAAGCTCTGCTTAGCTTGGGGCTAGATAATGCTGTGTGAATTGTCCAGCAATATTTATTTATTTATTTAAATCACACTCTCTCAGCGCGAATAGCACCAAACGCCCTTTCTGGTGTTTCATTCATCTAAAGATTTTACTTGCCATTCCTGCGACGATACCTCTTATATTGACGACATTTTGTCCCAGTGATTCCGAGTGATTCCCGATTCTGCTGACCAATTACTGGTTAGCAGAATCGGGCCTCGGTTAGCTAAATCGAGCCGTCACGCAGTCAATTACCCTTATGTCATGACATGGTCTGTAATTAAGCTGAATCTGCACTAGTCGGTAATTTTGAAGTTTAAATTTTTAAGTTTTTTTTAGTTTACACTTGATGGCCGATCTACAGCTCCAATAGTGGCATCCTCAGGAACCGATACGAAAGTGAAAGTCAAACGTCCAGACGGCGATAAAGCGGACACGGAGTTATTGCTTGACAAGCGCCGCACTACCGTAAGTTATTGGTTGACAACTTGACAACCGCCGCTCTGCCGTAAATTGTTGGTTGACAAGCGCCGCTTTACCGTAAGTTATTGGTGTACAAGCGCCGCTCTACCGTAAGTTATTGATTGACACGTGCCGCTCTACCGTAAGTTATTATTTGACAAGCGCCGCTCTACCGTAAGTAACTTATCAATCATGGACTTCATTTGGTGATGTGTCATGAAGGCACACCTAGGTAGGTACTACTTACAGCTCTATGGGCAGATTATACCTACCTGGTTTTTCTAAACACAAATTTCCTATTCAACGTTCAAATCCCAAAGCTAAAATACTTCTTCTGTAAAGACATCACCTCCAATTGTTAGTAAGTGTATTCAAACTACTGTAATAATACGTGCAATTTTATTTCAAATAATGTTTCGTAAGATAGGGGAATTAAACGGCTATATTACTACTGATTATGGTCATATTTTGCAAAGAAGTTAGATTTTGACCTGGAAATCCTGGAATATAATATAGGTAACTTTTTATCCTGGACAAAACGACACCCCCTGCCTTTCTTAAATCCACGAAATTCTTTCCATCCAAAGGTTGCCTGGAAGAGATCGCTTCTAAGCGATAAGGCCGCCCATTGTACTTGTGATATGTAATGTTCTTTTTCTGGTGTACAATAAAGTGTTTTTGTATTGTATTGTATTGAGATCACCTCCACTTGTTAGTAAGTGTATTCAAACTACTGTAATAATACGTGCAATTTTATTTAAAATAATGTTTCGTAAGATAGGGGAATTAAACGGCTATATTACTACTGATTATGGTCATATTTTGCAAAAAAGTTAGTTTTTGACCTGGAAATCCTGGAATATAATATAGGTAACTTTTTATCCTGGACAAAACGAGTACAAAGCCAGGGGAAAGCTAGTTCTGAGATCACGTTTGCATTTACCAGATCACCAAAGTGCTGAATACGGAGCCTGGCGTGTATACAGTGGACGTGAAAAGTCCGTCAGGTTCGCACGTGGTCGTGACGGCCAGGACCGCAGTCCGGTTCCAACAAGGATTCTCCACCTTCAGACCTACCTCCATCAAGGATACAACTACCGGGCCCATCCCAGGTAAAGTAACTTCTTGTTTATGTGTGTTACGAGTTATATTGTTTTGAAAAACTTAAAAAAGACTTTGAACTCCTCTATATTCAGCTAATTAAGTTTTCCGGAGCAAAGTAATGATGATAACTGCCTGGGAGAAATCGCTCTCAGCGATAAGGCCGCCTTTTGTACTGTATTATGTTTTATTTAGATATAAGATTATTTATTCATGTTTATTTTATTATTTTACTTTATTTACAATAAAGTGTTCATTCATTTATTCATTCGATAACTATGATAAGTGATGATTTCTCGGGAATGTCTTTTTACGTGCCCACTTCGGGTGATTCTTTTCGCTTATTCCCAGTAGTTCTGTGCATCAAAAAAATATTATAATTGCAAAAATTACTATAATAATAATGTACGAATCAGCTAAATCGGTCAACCCTTGGTGGGGAAGTACCATACATATATAAAAGAATACCTTCAGCCTAATGGAGAAACTTCTCCTGAAGTCGGTTAATAAACAGTTTATTACGGAAACAATCTAGCTACCCATTAGTACTATGACAGACATGTCACACATGTAGTACACGACGCAAATGTGAGGGACGTGTGCGTCGTGGGCCTTGACTGGACTTAGCTTAACTTAAGGCTATATGATGCTGTGTGAATTGCCTAGCATTAAGTACCTATTTATTTATGTGTTACTATTTTCAGATGTTAAATCGTACATTACTATCCACCTCACCGACAGCGACATTGATCTCAAAACTGTCAAGATATTAAAAATGGACGGCACACTGGTCAAAGAGCTGCCTCTAAAAGTGTTGGATGCTAAAGATAAACTTTATGTAACTGAACTTGAAGATCTTCCTGACACTATGTTTAAAATTGCTGTAAGTGCCTATACTTTTTCTCCCCTTGGAGTCGAGACCCTAGGTCCTTACGGCTCTCCGGGTTTATAAAAAATATCAAAGCGTCTGATCGAAGCAACGCGTGACCCGAGAGCTGGTGAGTATCAGGCACAGCAGATCAGCATTGCCATACAGCGCGAAAAAAAAGTAGTATAGGACGTACCTCCGGCCAGGTGGGATGACGACTGGATGCGTCAAGCTGAAGACAGGGCGCTATGGAGCTCATTAGGGGAGAGCTATGTCCAGCAGTTGTTAACATAGGCTGATTATGATTAATGAAGTGATATCTGACTTTAGGACGTAGCAACGAGAGGAATGTGTAAAACCTAATCAATAGATTCGCTGAAGAATATCCAGCAATTCTTTTGATCTTAGCACATTCCATTGCAAATCCACTATGTACCTACCCATAACTCTGGATAATACAGCGCTTGCTAACATTTCTTTTAAATTTTCAGATAAAAGGGTTTGATCCATCAAGCGACGAAGAGATCATTAGAGAGGGACCTCCAGTTGTACCGCAAGTCAAAGTTGCTGGTAAGTTGTTGTGGGCATGGAACATCGTAAACAGAGCTTTTATTACGAGTACCCTAACACTTTCAGTGCCTATGACACCCCTATGACGCACATGTGCTAGTTCATCTGACCTAGTGAATTTGGGCAGTACATGATTTAATCATATCGGTGCCTGGCTTTTCGGTCGCGTCGTCACTGACTGGGAAACTGGAATAAGCCAATCTTTTGTGGCTTCCTTTTCTTGCCATCTTTCCATTTATTGGGTAAACTTTCACGTGCGATTTTATTACAGCAACAAACAAAAAACCACACGTGTCTATACTGGGAGCGCCGGCATTAAACGTGTCACTAAGCAAACCCCTCCAGTTGAGCTGCAAAGTTAATGGGTTCCCTCAACCAGATGTCGTGTGGACGAACCGGGATTCAGGGGAAGAGCTAAAGGCAGATGTAAGTGCATAACTTCTTTAGAAGTCAGAAACAAAGCCCTCCTAACTTATTAATATAGATTAGAGCTGTAGCAAACCGTATGTATTCGGTACTGAGTAACGGGTGCGCCATTTAGTACCGAGTAACGAAACGTTACACACGAATGCATTTCGTTACTCGCATTTTTCAAAAAATGCGAGTATCTACTGAAACAGTGTAGGTACACATCAGTGTGCGTGAATGAATGCATTTCGTTACTCGCATTTTTCAAAAAATGCGAGTAACTACTGAAACAGTGTAGGTACACATCAGTGTGCGTGAATAGTGTTTGCCAAAAATATTATGAGCCAGTGTTCTTAGAATTTTGTTGTGTATTATGTACAAACGTTAGACGGTACGGAAACTTGAGAGCCTCACTCACACATTGTAATGTAGCGAGCTATTTGCAGCGTTAGCGAAATTGCAATAATTGTTATTGTATGAGGTTATGTTATGTCTAATTTGTAGTGTACCTACCTGGGCAACTTGATAATTCGTACTGTTTTGTTTCTTTTAGAGAATTTGTGTCCGGAACATTGTAAAAAAATTGTTTACTTTTATACAACTTTATTAAGAGATTAATGTTTAAATGTATTGTTTAAACAACAAGCATGTAATTTTACAGGCTGACTGTACTTTTAATGTTCACTCAAATAAACTTTGATTGTATAGTACCTACTTAGGAATGCGACTTCGTAACATTATGCATTGATGTTGTCAGCATATTCGAAGTCCAGAATCAACCCCTTCGGCCTAAGTAGGTATGCATGTTACGTGGTACCCTGTCTATGTACCATAATTATAATAGGTGCCTACTAGAAAATCAAGTAGGCTGGACATTTGAGCCAGAACGCTACGTAGGCAAGAGCTGAAATCAAACGAGAGAGAGTGAGAGAGTAGACACCACGCCGCACGTGACGCGCGACGCCCCGCATCTTAAGCGCGTAAATAAGGCCTAAGCTAATCTCAATTGTGTTTCCTGATAACATTTTTGATTTCAGGTATCCGTATTTGAACTACCTGATGATTTTATTAGCATTCTGAACATCGACAAGGTTACCAGTACAAACTACGAGTGTAAAGCTTCCAATTCCCTCGGGTCTGATACTGCGACTATAAAGATTCAGGGAGATTCCTATTTTACAGTGTTGAGAAGACCCGCAGGTAAGAATTTAATGGAATATGAAGAATTAGTTAAGTGCAATTTAAAAAGAAGAATAAAACCATATCTGCTCGCTTAAGAATCCGGCGACAGCTGCTCGCAACTTCAATTCGTGAATTATTATGTTCCGTAATACGAAAAATGATGACTGAAAAGTTGTTGAATCTTCGACAGTGTTGTTATTCTGTAACTAGACAATATAAGCTATGTTCCTTAACAAACAAAACGTACGATATTGTTGTTTTTAATACAAAACGAAAACATGTCATTTTAGACGTAAAAATATGTTAAATTCGATTTTGCATATTTTTGCTTACATTTCATTATAGGTGTGTATTATTAAGAAAAAAACCAACCAGCGACCTAGATATATACTATTCGAAGACAAAAAAACAACATGATATGGTGGAAATATGCTCGAATTACAAATCATTTTGGTAGTAGGTACGTTTGTATGGGCAAATCATCATCCGCAGGCCTCACAAATTAAATTAGCATTAATTAGGTACTTAAATTTAGTATATATCTACAAGCGTAGATCTTGAAGATTTGAAAAATAAATGCAGGAATAGATAGAGAATAACGAATGTTTATCCTTTTAGATACAACTATAAACTACCAGGATAGGGGAGAGCTACACTGTGAAGTAGACGCATATCCTCCCGCAACAATAACTTGGTACAAAGACAGGAAGCCGTTGCCGAAATACGACAACATCCAAATGTCAGCTGACAACGCTGTTCTAACAGTAAAAAAAATGACCCCGGCCGATGCTGGCTCGTTTTTCTGTGAGGCCAGAAACCCAAATTACAGGAAGATATTTGCGGCCGAGCTTCGTATTGCTGGAGTAGGTAAGTTGTATTTTTAAACGAGTTTTCTTCAATTTGATTCATTTTTAAGGACAACACTTATTACAATACAATACAATACAAAATTCTTTATTGTACACCACAAAATAAAACTAAAAGAAACAGATATAAACATAAAACATACGTAACGTACAATGGGCGGCCTTATCGCTTAGCAGTGATTTCTTCCAGGCAACCTTTGGATGGAAAGAAATTTGAAAATTTAAGACAGGCAGGGGTGTATACAACATAATACATAATAATAATTATTAAATATTATTAATGCTTGACTAAAAAAAATGTTTAAGTCATAATTTGACTTTGTTTTTTACGAGTCGAGCAAAGCGGGACTAGATTATAGGTGAATAAGCGGTATTTGATGTTTTTACAAGAACTAAAAATCGAGTAAGCATTCCATTAGATTTCCACTGTTATTTAAGTACAATACTATACAAAATTCTTAACACTGCTTAACAATTGTACACCACAAAATAGATTAAAAGAAACATAGACATAAAAGCGTAAAAGTACAATGGGCGGCCTTATCGCTTAGAAGCGATTTATTTCAGGCAACCTTTGGATGGATAGAAATTAGAAAATTTAAGAAAGGCAGTTAAGTTTGCGGCAGAAATAGAACATTTTTTTATTGGACCATCACGGGATTATTCTCTACGCAAAATCCTTTTGGTTTTCTGAATCATTAAAGTCGGTCCTTAATTGACAAGTTTTTTTTTTACCACTAACAAATATTTATTATGAAAATAAAAATAACAGAATAAAATAATTACATTACTATATTTTTTTATTAAAAATACATACTGCTGCATATACACGGCACCAAATGTAACTAATTTTCAATTGCAAAAACTAATCAAGCCTATAGTATCGAACCACCCACCCATTATAAAGAGAGTCGAATTCTCGACAACAAATCAACTCTCTTCTTTTCGAAGTCTCTAATGCCTGTTTGTACCCGTCATAACTTTTTAAAGCACCTTTATTTTCATTCTTCGTAATTGCATATCTGTTTCTTGTAAACCATACATATAAGTAGCAAATGTACGGAAAATAATAATACTGTAATTTCAGATGGTCCGAAGATAAACAAGAGTGTAAGTGAGATAAACCCGGTACTGGGTTCTGATGCAGTGATATCATGCAAGTAAGTAATTATGTTTCACGTTAGTTTATATTTCAAGCTTAGTAAATGACTATAGGTCCAGCAGTTTCGGAGCCTATTTAATTCAAACCAACAAATAACCTTCCCCTTTATAATATTAGTAGTGTAAATTGAAACAGTGCTAGCGGAGATGAAATGCATTGTGGAGATTTTCGTACATAAATAATTATTATTTTTATTTAAACACAAGCTCCAAGATTATTTCATATTTTGACGACCTCTGTGGCGCGGCTAGTCCGCCTACGATGCAGGAGGTTGCGGGTTCGATTCCCACCTCGGGACAAATGTTACACTCTGCAGATATTTGTTTCGAGTGTTCTCATCGTTTTCTATGTACCTATACTAAAAAAAATCTATCTATGCATTGTATTATGTATATCAGTTATCTAGTACCCATAACACAAGCTCTGCTCAACTTGGGGCTAGATAGGTATGTCTGTTGTCCAGCATTATTTATTTGAATGGTGCTCAGAACCTCGCTCTGCAAAACGTCGAGTGTGAAAACACCGCGCTGGTATACGCCGCGCGAGAGTTAAGTGAGCGGTTTTGATTCGAGCTATTCAAAACATATTAATGATCCTGAAGAATATTCGCAATCCGATCCCTAGATTCCACAAAACTTGACTAAGATCACCTGCCGCTTCCAATCCCGCTGTTAACCAAAAATGTAACTTCTTTTCAGTTTATTAAAAGGGAATCCAACTCCAAAAATAACATGGGAATATGACAAGAACAGATCAGAGTTCATAGCGCTTGATGAGTTTGAAAACAAAACGACAATAAACCTGCACAAAGTCACTGAAAGCGACCAAGGCACGTACAATTGTGTCGCCGAAAACGTGGTATCGAAGGACTACCACAGCGTGGTGGTCAGTGTGAAACGTAAGTGTTGCGATTACTTTTTACGGGATACAGGAACTATCATCATCATCATATCAGCCTATACACGTCCACAGCTGGACATAGACCTCCCTTATTATTGACCTTGTAACTTATATACCTACCTCCATTTAATACAATTATAAGGATATATATTTTATGCATGCAATAATAGCAATAATAAAGAAAGTCACTAGTTAAAATGTAGGTACCTGATTGCTAAATTCAATTCATTAATTAGGCGTAGTTCATTATCATAAAAGTCATTTATAACGGGATATTTAACATGATTTGATTTTCAAAATGATAAATTATTTATCCATGATAGTTTCAAAAGATTTATCTGGTTCATTATCATTCCTAATTAGGATACGGGATTTGTTAACATATTAAATATTTATCGGGTATTCTATGGGGTATTATACGGGGAGTTATAGCCTGTCACAGTCATGCAAGAGCGAGACATAATGGATTTATTTAGCTATCCTTTCCTTAGAATGACCTAATAGTTTTTGGCTAACAAGGCTTTTTGGTCACAGATTTTTGGCTCTATTACACCATTTAAGTACATTTTTTAACTTGATGCCCCAGTACTAGCCAAATAAAAATTTCAGGGTTTATTCTCTATGAAAGCGTTTTTAAGATAGGTTGCAGAAAAAAATAATAAGCGAAATATTTTTTTTACAACCAATCAAAGCTAATGTACATATTCGATTTTGAAAAGAAAATTTGCTATAATTTTCTTATTTTGATTTTTTATAAATCTAAGACTCTAACTGGTATAGGGGTACGAAAGGTCCACTATTGATCTTGTTTTAAATAAAAAGGCAAGGTCACAGACCTAATATTTTGGCTGCATTTGCGAAAATCAGATTGAAATCTGATTTTGACTAAAATTTTACCTAAGTCCAATAACTTTTGAACCACTGAATATCGCAGAACATACATGGGGGTTAAATCGATAGGTACTGAGGTCCCCCACCTCCCAGCCACCGAAGATCCACCACTCATGTTACACCGTGTATACCCGATAAATAAATCAATCTTTATTAGTATACAGGGTATAATTTTATTACTAAAGAAAATACAATAATAATTACAACTAATATTTACACTTAAATCTATTTTCTAAAAATTCTAAGCCGTCACCAGAAGGCAAAGTGCCCAGAATGCTGGCAGCATTGCCACGTTGAATGGCAATGCTAATTCGTTGACCGAAATAAAAGGCAGCATTCCGATCACCTGTGGACTCTATTAGGAGTTTTGCTAGATCTAGATAGTATATAGGGTGTTCTAATATTTATTAAATCTTTTCGTATGTAGTATTTCATTGATTTCAACCGTAGGTAGGTTAGGTAGGTATTGCATATAACACTTAATTACGTTAATATTCTAAATTAAATTAATAATATGACAGCGTGATAGATACGCCTACCTACCTGTCTATTCAAAATCCACAGAGCCTGCATCCATCACGGAAGGTGCAGAAGATATAAATGTATCAGAAGGCGAAACCATCACCCTGCCGTGCTCCGTGGAGGGCTGGCCCGTACCAGCTGTGACTTGGTTCAAAGATAATGTGCCCTTGCGAAGGAGCTCCAACATATACATCTTCACGGACCACTCTCTCAAGTAAGTAGCTAATTACGTGACAGCTAGCGGCACGCTCCCTGTCCACGCAAGCTCAACTTGCAACTTGTAGCCACTCGCTTGAAGTTTCATTGTCACCGAGTAGCAAGGTAGCTTACTTCTGGCTATATTAAAAAAAAAACAGGGTGTATAAGTTCCTACTGGGAAAACGTGCTGCATCTTAGATCTCATCATCACTTATTCAAGTGAGATGGTGGCCAAACGCTTGACCATAACCAATAAAGAAAAAAAAATATGCGGTCACTGTAAAATGGTTCTTATGAATATCAGAAGCACATTTAGTAAATGGTTCCCTTTGAGTAACGTCCCAGACCTATTTATCTGGGCAGGTACCTACACTTACATAGTTACATGGGTTGGTAATATTTGTTTTTTTAAATTATTATTTAAGTACTTCTTAATTTTTTATAGTCTGTGAGTTATATTACCTTAGTTTAAGAAATGCTATTATTGTTTTCCTACCTTCCAATTGTAACTATGTTTGATTTATTTTTTGTTATGTGCTGTCTGTATTTGTGAACCAAATAAATAACTATCTATCTGTCTATTCGGTGGGTTTTTATTCATAAGTAACGCTTGGTAATTATAATTTGTTCCAGAATCAAAGCAGACTCAAGCATGACTGGTACATACACGTGTAACGCAACTAACCACCTCGGAAGCGCCAGTAGGGTCGTCAACGTAAACTTACATGGTGAGTGTAATAGATCTAGGGCTCCTCGGGACTTCAGATATACATAATAAAAACTGAGTTGCGTATCAAAGATCATATTTATACGAATTTACCCTAACCCATATTTATTGGTTTGAGCGGGAATCACAACTGACAACCGATAGGACATAACAATTTTAGGTTAGGAACTTATATCTATTTATCAATCATCAACATCATACATTACACCTCCCCTTTAACTTATTGAACCCCATAACAATAGACAATTCCTAATCAACTTAAATGTACCTACAGTTAATCTTTAACTAACAACCAATTATATCATCCCACTCTTCTGTTGGCGGTATTACCACATCGTCATTATCCTGATCATTTGTCGTTTGTGTTTCATTATTATTTTCAGAGCTTGCACGACCATGTTCTGGCTCTCAGCAGCTGCAAATGGCGTCGGTGTCTGCCTCCATCTTCAGCTTCCACCTCATACACCGCTGGCTCCTTCCTGCTTACTATTCTACCCCTCAACCATTTCTTATCTGTATTGTAAAGCCGCATTAAAACATAATCACCTTCATTAAATGTTTTTTGTTTGCTGTTTTTTGTTTCTTCATTCCTTTCCTCTCTCTCTGTAAAGAGTACGGTCTTGGTGATGGTTTAGCCCGAAACCCTTTGGGTAGTGGTTTGTTTGGTATTTATGGTCTATGGTAGTTTTATATGAAAAGTCAATAGTTTTGGTATGTAAATATAATCACTGGTAACTATGAATAATATAAACGTAAACTTATTGACTTATGGTGGTAATGGTATAAATTAATGGTTGAAATGGTATTGGTTGAGCCTGCGTTCTCGGTGGTATGTCCCGGCGCGAACTGCCTGAATTTAGGCTAACCGCGAGCGAATACGCGTCAATTGCGAACTAAGCAATATCGCGTATTTGCGTGTTTGGTTTTAATCAAAATTCAAAATTCAATAACTTTATTTCTTTAGGCTTACAAAATAAGCACTTAGACAAGTCAAATTTTATACATAAACAGCTTAATAATAGTAATTATTATCAAATAAGAAACAAAATGTTATTGATTTTGTTCGCTTCAATTTTTTGTCCACTAGTGGAAGAAGCGAAAAATAAACCACTAGTAAGTGTATAACGCTTAAAAATTTAATACAATGTTATTCGCCTATCTAAGTCTAAATACAATGGGATTTAGATACAGGTCAATATTTATATAAAACTAAGCTTAAGATTGTTCTCCTATAATAACATTGTCGGTGCGGAACTGGGCGACATCTGGCCAAGCATTAACATCATTGGTATAATCATCTATGGAGTAAAAGGCTTTCTTGATAAGATTTCGTTTAATGTACTGTTTAAATTTACGAATAGGGAGCTCAGTTGCTTCAGATGGAAGCTTATTATAGAAGCGTACGCAATTTCCCATAAATGATTTGCTTACCTTACGTAATCTATATGATGGAATGTGTAGCTTGTTCTTGTTTCTTGTATTTTTGTTGTGAACATCACATTTTTTCAAAAACCTATCTTTATTTTTGTGCGTATACATTAGATTTTCATAGATGTATTGCGATATTACTGACAAAATATTTATGTCTTTAAATAGATCCCTCAAAGAATCGCGTGGCTTTAATTTATAAATTGCGCGTACAGCCCTTTTTTGAAGAACAAAGATAGTCTGAATGTCGGCTGCCCGTCCCCAAAGCAAGATACCATAAGACATTATACTATGGAAGTAACTAAAATAAACTAACCTAGCTGTATCTACATCGGTAATATATCTAATTGTTCGAACAGCATAGGCTGCTGAACTAAGTCTACCTGCAAGGGCATCAATTTGCGGTCCCCATTGAAGAGAGGAATCAATATGTAACCCTAGGAAAACAGTTGAGTCTACAAGGTCAACTATCTCATCCTTTAGCATTATCTTAGTTGGGTGTTCTCTTACATTTGGTAACATGAATTTTATGCACTTGGTTTTTTTAGCATTGAGTAAGAGGTTATTGGCGGTGAACCAATCTAGTACTTGTGAAAGCGAATTATTTACATCGTCATAATTATATTTATTTCTATCAACTTTAAAAATCAATGAAGTATCTGTCACTGTCGTTTTAATGCCCTCATTAGTACTACTACTAACTACACATACAGGCTCGTCGGGTAACTGCGTTATACTATTTATAACGGGATCAAAAATATTATATGCTAACAATTTAGCAATTATAATTTTGCTGCGTTTGGTTAGGTACATTGTATCCCTAGTCAAAAAAGTATTACTAATAAACTTATTAGTATCAAAAAATAATACATCATTACTATGACGACATGTCATATTGTATATCAGCATGTTATTTTGACTCAAATTTTCATTTTGCTTTGATGTCAATGATTTTGAGTAGGGGAAGGAGCAAATAATCAGCTTCCCCAGTCCATTCTGTACCTTTTCTAGAAGTAGGTACTTCAACAAGCCTAATCAATTGTGACCGTTTTACATTACTCTCACCAAGCTGAACTATTAAGGTGCTGCTTTTGTTCAATGAGTCATCTTTTTGAATACAATCAGTTATTCTATTTATATTTGCATTCGGATAACAATTATTCACTACATTTTGCACTAGTAAGTCACTCAGTACTAGACCCATCCGAACACTCTCCATCTCTGCACTATTATCTGCGTCAGGGTGAATCTGTGTCAAAGCAGTTCTTAGCTTACGGCCATTTAACATCTCTGCTGGTGTTCTCCCTGTAGCTGTACTTGGAGCAGTTCGCATTTGAAATAGCATTTTATCTATTCGCTCTGCCCAAGGCATGTTAGAAGGTTGTTTTTTAAGCTTTGCTTTGATTGTCTGAATGGTTCTCTCAGCTTGACCATTGGTGGCTGGGTACCACCCAGCCACCAAGGGTGCACCTGTTAAGTGCTTGATTGAATTACTTTTGACAAATTCTTCAAATCTTGGAATTCATTGGATGTAAATGCCAGTCCATTGTCTGACACAATTATGTCTGGTAAGCCATTATCTGCAAAAGCTCTCGTCATTATTCCAATTACAGACTTTGTTGACATTGATGAAACTATCTCTACTATGGGCCATTTACTATATGAATCCACAACCATTAAAAATGTCTTTCCCATAAAGGGTCCCATAAAATCAATATGTACTCTAGACCATGGCTTTGATGTTTTTGGCCAATCATGCTCAGTGGTGGGTGGGTTATTACGATTAACTTGGCAGATTTCACAACTGCTTACCATTTGTTCTATGTCTTCATTTAATGTGGGGAATAATGGACAAATTTGGAAAATTCTTCCGCTATTGTATGCAGAATGATTCCGACGCAGTCCCATTAAATACCTATTTTATTCCCTTTTTTTAAGGGTATTTGTTTCGAAAAACTAAAAAGGAGGGTTATTACTAAGGAACATTAAGCTTGTTTTTTTAAGTTTTTTTCAAAATAATAAAATTTTATCATGTTTATTTGCAGTGCCAGTAACAATCACGATTTTGAAGAATACAAAGATTGACGTCCAATTAGGAGATTCAGTGGACTTGCCGTGCCAAGCGAGGGGACACCCCCCGCCCAAAACCACTTGGACCTACTTTAGTTTCGATACTACTGTTCCCCCGAGGACTTTGATGTAAGTTCTTTACTCATTTAAATAACATTACAATCAGAGAATAAAAACAAATTTGAAGTAGTATTTAATATTGAAACAGTTGAGCTAACTACAGACTGTTGCAAACAATCTACAGGTAGCTGGACCGATCTATTTCAATACCAGTCAGAAGCGTCCCTAAGACGCTGGCTACATTGCCTGCATTTATTATTTAGGCTAGGTTATACAGGGTGTTTGGCAGAACGTGTTCCATAGGGTAACCCGTGATAAATGACAAGACAAGAGTAATAGTTTTTTGCTAGTCGCGGCTGTTTTTACCCTAAATAGCCTTTCTGCTATTTTAAGGATTTTTTAAAGATATTTCGAAAGAACTATTTAGTGCTGTAACTTGTTTTTATAAAACGTATTTGCTTAAGTAATTTTTTTTTAAATACATAAAAATGAAGAATGGTATAAGTATACGCTATTGGCGTTCCTTTCTAATAAATAAATAAATAAGTATGTTTGCTCGTACTATAAAATGCAATATTTACGATCGTGGCAATTCTAATATAAGTATTGCTACTAGCTGTTGCCGCGACTTCGTCCGCAAATATGTAGTGATGTCTCTTGTCTTCAGGAAATCCCCTACATCCTCGACCCTCAGGCTGAGAAGCATGGCGCTGAGTGAGGATGGGTACTACACATGCACTGCGAGCAATGCCTGGGGTCAAACCAATATCACATACGAAATCCATGTTTTATGTAAGTTTCACGTCTTATAACACTACAAGCTTCTGCCCGTGGCTCTACACGCGCTTAACCGGAACAAAAAGTAACCAATGTCTTCCTATGTTAGTTGTAATTATTATATTGTGTTATTTTCGGAAAAAATGCACGACATATTACAAGGGGGGAGGGGGAAATGTAGTGAGATTTAAAACCACACCACGTATGACCACTTCATGAAACCCCTCCGGGTTCAAAAAATTATACGCTAACGAAAACTCTTTTTCTAGCGCGACCGGTGATTGAAAAGACCTACATAGACAATACATTCAAAGCTGTGGAAGGGGACTTGGGGCTCAGGATACGATGCAGAGCATCAGGGAAACCCGCACCTGTCATTAGGTGGCTCAAAGATGGATATTACGCTAAAACAGGTAAGGAAACTTCGGTAAACAAGATAAGTAAAAATAAAGGAAACTTCGGCAAATAAAATAATAGAAATAAATAACCCGCCCGCCCGCTGTGACTATAAAGGGGTCTTGTTGTTATGTGATGACTCTGCTGTCCGTCTGTCACCAGGCTGTATCTCATGAACGATCTCGAAATATCTCGTGAAAATTTCAACTGTCTAACTATCACAGTTAGACAGTTGAAATTTTCACAGACGATGTATTTCTTTCGCCGCTATAACAACAAATACAGAAAAACAGAATAAAATAAATATTTAAGGGGGCTCCCATAAAACAAACGTGATTTTTTTCTCGTTTTTGCTCGATATTGATATCGGCTACAGATAGACGCTTGAAATATTCACATAATATATAGTTATATACGCTTTAAAGTCTTCTATACACTTTAAAAATAAATAATTAAAATAAAACAAATATTTAAGGATACAACAAACGTAGCAGTTCAGCTTTGATCACAGAACACGGTTTTTTTTTTAAAAAAACCTTGTATAATAAAATTGTTAGCAATATTTATTGAAGGACGGATCTAAAATCGACAAGTAATATACATCCATAGAGTTAATATGGCTAGTACTATTGGTACGTATTAAATGCGATGATGGTCTGACGTTGGACAGTTAACACCCGAAAAGTACTTGGGAAGGCTTACCTGTCTGAGCGTCTGCTATCAGCTCCTATTGTTCACTGCAATCCGTTAATCCAGCTCATGAACCAGAACTTCAAACAGCGTAAGCCAACCCTTTAGTACCTAAATAGGTACCAACCATCCAAAGTCAGACATAGTTAAACGTAAATTGCGCAAACGCACTGTTAGCGCAACCAACTATGTTAACTCTATGTATACATCATATTGTGTATAAAAAGACGAGGCAACGTGGAAGAGTGAATTGTAGTTGTGTGTGTGTGTGTTTAGTTACAAATATTGTACATCCAATTTGGCTGGAATTGTGGTATAACCAGATGATGTTGAGTGTGATTATTTGTATGTTACAGGGTTCACCACAGAAGATGGGTCACTATACCTGGCAGATATGACTAAAACTGACGAAGGAACATACGAGTGTGAAGCAAAGAACCCGTTGGGAACCGCAAGAGAGCCCTTTAAAGTGATAGTGAACAGTAAGTAGCTTCAAATAATATATATCTACTTTACCTATTAACGCGAAAATATGCAGGTCTCGACAGAGCTTACGCATTTACTCCCCTTGGTGTCGAGACCCTAGGTCCGTAGGGTACCGAGGCTCTCCGGGTTTTCAAAAAATTATCTGCGCGTACTCACCGCTGTCTGGTCAGACAGCGAGAGCTGGTGAGTATCTGGCGCAGCGCATCAGCCTTGCTATACAGCGGGGCAATGCAGCTAGCGTCTAGGGCACGCTTCCGACTGGTATTGATATGGCTCAGTTGAGCTACCTGTAGATTGTTTGCAACAGTCTGCAGTTAGCTCAATTGTTTCAATTGTAAATACTAGTTTTAATTTAAATCTACTTATATGTATATTGCATTAAGTTTACCAGTAATCTGTTCCGGTTTCCTGTGTATAACAAAATATCTATGTACGTACTTATGTATATAAACTTATATCTCGATCTAGTTTAGTTCCTTCCTCAAATGTATGGTAATTCTAATGTGTCGTGTCAAATAAATAATTTCATTTCATTACCTTACCCATTTATAACAAGTTTAACAGATATAAGTACCCATAACACAAGCTATACAAAAACCTAATTTTTCAGACTCGCCAGACGCTGGTCACCCCGCGTCCACCATCACCATCGGCGCTGGCAACACTTCTGCTATACAATGCGGCGTGCCTCATAAGAGTAGAGATATTTTGCGCTGGTATAAGGTTAGTTCTCACCAGTACACTACAACCAGTCCACTGCAGAACGTCATTATCATCAGCCTATATTAGTCCACAGCTGGACATAGGCCTCCCCTAATGAGCGCCATAGCGCCCTGTCTTCAGCTTGCCGCATCCAGCATCTGCCTGCAGTCTTCCACTGGTAGTAATTGCCTTTCTTTCATTATTTACGTTACATTCGTTGTAGAAAAATATGTTAGAATATTTGTCACGGAGCGCCCATATGGGATATAAAGTCAGTTTTTAGTTTTAAAACAATAAAATTATTTGATTGTACTTTCAGAATAACGCCTTAATACAGACCGGGGAGTTGACCATAAGGAACGCCCGCACCTCCGACTCGGGAGTCTACACTTGCAGGGTCAGTGACTTCATCGGGTCCAGCGATGGACATGTCCTGGTCAAGGTCGGAAATAAGCCGACCTTCGAGTTAGACGAACCAACTGACATTACGTTTGATGAAGGCTCCCTGTACGCGTTGAGCTGCGACGCGATCGGCGAACCGCGGCCTATTGTAAGTCTGGTTCAAATTTCACAGGCTTTCAAAAAGCTCTTTGCGAAACTTCGATTATCTTTAAAATTAATAATATCAGTTTAAAAATAACACATTTTCAAAGAACTTACCAGGGCAAATTATACTTTTTCTATTATCATCATCATCATCATCCACAACCTGACTTCACCCACTGCTGGGTCTATACCCAGCGTTGGAGTAGCACAAGAGTTTGGAGGCCTATGCCTCCAAACTCTTGTGCCACTCCACACGGTCCTGTGCCGATCTTATCCAGGACCACAGACCGTGACGACTTTCTCTATTATAATCTATACCAATATTATAAATGCGAAAGTGTGTTTGTTTTTATATTTGTTTTCCCTTCCTTCACGCCCTAGCTCAGCAACCAATCGGCTTCATTTTTGGCATGGAGTTATGTTTTTTTAATATATTTTTTTACTAGTTTAGCTAGGCAGAGATGCAAAAATTGAGTTTGGTGGCCACAAAGTGTAACTTCGTATCTCTTGCTAAAAGATATACAATATAAAAATATTATAAAAAAGCTAGTATCACAAACTAGCTATTGAAAATTTTGAAATTTCCTTCGTTCAATGAAATCTAGTAGGATTTCATTGAACGAAGGAAATTTCAAAATTCTCAATCCTACTAATATTATAAATGTCAAAGTTTAGATGGATGGATGTTTGTTACTCAACCGTTCAGAACGGCTGAACGGATCTGGATGAAATTTGGCACAGAGATAGATTATAGTCTGGAATAGAACATAGGCTACTTTTTATCCCGGAATTCCCACGGGAACTACGCGGGTGAAACCGCGAGGCGCTGCTAGTAATAAATAAAATAGGTGGCGGCGCTACTTTGGCTCGGGGTAGCACGCTAGACCGTGCCGGGTCCGAGCTGAGTGTCGGCCGTAGCACGGTCAACTAATATTACATATATTTGGTATGGATGGACACACTCATGCTATACCGAGCGGCAACCGAGAGACGGCCGAGCAACGGACCGTGAAGACTCGGTGACCGTGCTACGGCAGACACTCGGCTCGGATCCGACACGGTCTACCTTGAGTCATCCTTTAGTAGGTACCTTCCTTGTCTGTCAGTGGAGACTGGAGATCCACAAACGAGAAATGAAAACAAAAAATAACTGTATGTTTTGAAATCCAGTACACTTGGTGGCACAATGGTGAGCTGCTCGATACCACAGAGAGCTTCTACTCCTGGAGAATGGAACTCGGCACTCAAGGGCAATATGTCTGTGAAGCTAGCAACGAGTTCGGATCTATTACTCGGACGTTCAACGTTGATTCTCGTGGTATGTAATTTTTTTTTTAGTTTGACAAAGGATGTTTGTCCGCAGATGAAATAATGTTACTTCGTAAGTTTAATAGGTTTAACTTTATACGAGAAAAAACAACAATAATAATATTGTTATTGAGATAGCTCAGACAAGGAGCAGTCGAAAAATGTTAGTTTTAGTTAATAAAATAACAAAATACAATTTAAAATTCAATTCAAAGTTATCCGTTTTTTATGTGTTTTTAAACACCATGAAATAGTAGGTGGTAATACAAATAGTAGGTACACCCATTTTTGAAGTGTCTCAATTAGATTCTATAGTGCTAAAGAAACACAAACAAATTTACAAAAAATATTCAGTCATGTGTATTAAAAATACATTTAAAATTTACATTTTCAAGTTGCGTGCGTTACTAGACGAAAACGAAAACTAGACGCAGTGGACGCCATATTGCTCTGTGGTCATTACGTCAGTTGGATGTGAGACCTGAACAAATGAGCTGATGTTGCTGATGACAGTTAATACTTTTAATTTAGCCTACACAGCTGTATGACATAACAATATAGCACCTACTATTTCATGGTGTTTAAAAACAGATAAAAAAACTGAAAACATTGAATTAAGTTTTAAAATTTATTTATTAAACCTAAATTTATTTTATTTTTAATAAAGTTTAATAAAACGAACATTTCCCGACTGCTTTTTGCCTAAGCTATCTCAATAATATATATAAATATTTTTAGTTTTTTCCTTATTAAGAGTACCTATACCCTATTGCATCATTGCATCGACAAGAGGTGGGCTCTTTAATTTATAATACATAATAATAACTTATTACATATTTATAAGGCCTGTGTCATTTTCATTTTTATGCGAGGCATATTTCTAGAGACAAGCCACAAAACTTATTCCGGGCACTTTGCCTTCTGGTGACGGCTTAGATTTTTAGAAAATAGATTTAAGTGTAAATATTAGCGGTAATTATTATTGTATTGTATATTATAGTTATTATGGAAATAAAACTCTTTAAAATGTATTAAATAAATTATTTAATAAGTACCTATGAACTAAATAATTCATGCTCCCATACGGGATGATGATGAATCCTGTACGCGCATACTACTTATATATTCAACTATCTATTTCAGATTGCATAGTTAACATAAACGACCAAACTTCAAAGCTACAACCTCTCATAGTATCACCCAAACTGGACTGGGTTGAATATCCAGTGAAAAACGGGTTCATGTCAATCCCCAGCGGTGAATACGTTGTTCTAGCCTGCCCGAAACGCTTCAAAACCCTTCCAAAGTCGTACACACCCGCATTCTGCGAAGGAGGCAGTAAATTTAAGATAAGCGGACGAATCTACGACTACAAAGATATCGAATGCACCCAAAAAGTCGAGCATACAGTAGAAAATACTGAACAAAAATGCTTCCCTGGTAACACAGAGCTCGTTGAAGTAGGATTTACGGTTCTATCAGAGACAGTTGAGGCTTATGAAGTCTGTTTAGATAAGGACAAACAGAGACCTGTTTATGCGACGATGCGCATGCGACACTCTCCAGCGGACGTCGATTATTCAGAGTCCACATGGTCAGATGATGGAATAGATTTGGATTTCCGGTACGCGTACGATTGCGACAGGCAGACCAATGTTACATCTTCGGATTTGAGCCGCTGGTTCCATAGGACGGATAGATGCTGCTTCGGCAAGCGGCAGCTTGTGAGCCCTAAGGATTTGCAGATCGGAGTGGCGCAAAGAGCAGCTTACAGCAAGTTGAATATCGTTCCACATTGGAGTACATGTAACGCGGATGTAAGTAACATTGCTATAAGTATGTTATGTAAATGAAGTAGGTAAGTTAAACATTTATTTTATCAGAACACAATTTTCACCTTT
The DNA here is from genome assembly GCA_947086465.1 of Eupithecia exiguata. Classification (NCBI taxonomy): domain Eukaryota; kingdom Metazoa; phylum Arthropoda; class Insecta; order Lepidoptera; family Geometridae; genus Eupithecia; species Eupithecia exiguata. The sequence continues at coordinate 10,061,359 of OX352244.1, forward strand.
TTGCATCGGCAAAAAGGTGAAAATTGTGTCACCAAATATATCGATATTTGGTGATAGATTGGCATCAGATTGAGCGCACAATGTTGTCGAAACTTTCTTACTCATTCGGTGATGCTGGGGTAAACTTTCTTACTCATAAAACTAAAGCTTAAGTTTCTGATTCGTTTTCGTGCAAAACCTATACTTATGCCACCTGCATATGATAGCATTTCCCACGAAAAGAAATAAGATAAGAGAAACTTCGGTTTTTGTTTCTACACGTACGCACTCTGATTTATGGTAACAGTTTTTTATTGTCAGATTTACGTGAAGAGAAGAACTTTATTCTCTCTTTAGTATATTATTTAGTTTGATTCGGACATGATTCGGATCTGAATCCTTGAGATGAAAAAAAAACGAAATACATCATTAAAAATGAGAAAATAAATGTTATCCATACTAACATTATAAAATCGAAAGTTAACTCTTTCTTTTGACATTTTCACGCCAAAATGGCTGAACGGATCATAATGAAATTTGGCAGGAACGTAAACAACATCCCAGACGGACCTTGAAACAGCAGATAGTAATAATATTTTTTTTCTCAGTCAAACAACTGGAACGAGGTGGAACAGCGCGTGAGGAATCTAGTCAAGTCATCGTTCACTGAGCTATCGGTGTCAACAGGAGTGGCGGATGATCTCACTCTGCCTGCCAGTGACCTGGCTCCTCACAAAATACACGTCACGGACAGACGGACCAAGCAGGCTGTGCCGAAGTATATATGGAAGGTAAGTTTGTCCATCATCGATCACCTTTGTGGAAATTTCAGGTTCGATTCCCGCCTCGGGACAAATGTTTGTACGATCTGCAGATATTGTTCAGGGCGGTTTCTATGTATCATAAAAAATATCTATCTACGTAATTTTAATTAATAAGTATATCAGTCATCTAGTACCCACAACACAAGCTCTGTTTAGCTTGGGGCTAGATGATGCTGTGTGAATTGTCCAGCATTATTTATATATTTATGAGCCTGTGATAGTCCACAGCTGGACAAAGGCCTCCCCTGATGAGAACCATAGCGCCGAATTAATAAAGAAATAATAATAAATAATGGTGGACAACTCACACAGCATCATCTATTCCCAAGCTAAGCAGTGATTGTGTGTAACTAAATAATAGATATTTATACTGTGATAGTTATAAAATAAGTATTAAATTAATGTTAATTATAAAAGAATGATATTTAGTATCTTAAATATTTAGAATCTTATTCATTTCATTCCAGATCCTAGCTATTAATGTCTTTGTTTAGTGCTGGATTGTGGATTTGTTTTTTTTCCTAGTTAAAATTAAAATGTTTATACATTTTGACGACATTGACGTTACCAAGTGTGCCCTTATCTCCGAAGTAGAATAAACGTATGCATATACATAGAATAAATAAAACCCATACATTCAATTCAAATATTATTCCAGCTCGTCCAAGAACCTTCTTCAGCATCATCCCTCGTCATCGTGCAAGTCAACGTCCCGGACCTACGCCCTGCAGACGCACCCTCCTACGTCCGCTGTCGAGACATTTGCGACTCAACGAAATGGATGAAGGGTTCAAATTGGTACGACGTCTCTAAAGGGTTCACCTACTGCTGTTCTCTAAAAGACTTCGAGGATAGTTTTGGTTATAAGTATATCTTTGAACCTTATTATAGCGTGCTTCGAGATGTTTCTCTGTTACCTGACCCCATCAATCTGACTAGATAAGTAAATAAAATAATTCAGGTTACTCTTACTGAGCGATAAGGCATTTGGTATTTATTATTATCTTAGACAGTCTAACCTGTCAAAGATTATAATTAATATTTATGCTGAGCAAAAACTGTTTTGGCTGCTGTGACAGGCTTATTCCAGTTTTCTTCCTTGACAAATCCCCATTGAAACAAAATGGAATTTCATTTTTAAAAAATCCAGATTTTCCCCACCGTGTTTTCTATTCCATTTTTAAAAATTTGTTCATGGGGAAAACTGACACTGTCACTTTTTGATTTAATGTTTAAGTGTTTTCTACCTCCTAACATTCGTTACCAGAGTTTGTAAAGTTTTGTAAATGTATTCTATGTATTACCTAATACCTACCTGCCCCCCTAGCACGGGGATTGTTGTCTAGGGTAGAATAGACAATAATGACATTGCATCGCCGTACATTGCGTACATTAATATAGTTAATGGAATGCATTTCAAAAAATTTACGCATTGGATGACGAAGTGACGTAATTTTTCTCTATTCTACCCTAGACAACAATCCCCGTGCTAGGGGGGCTGCTTACATATGTTTTAATTATTCTGTATGAGTATCGTATAAAAACATGTACATATAATTATGTTTTTTCAAAAGTTAATCGGACGGTACTATAGAAACAAAATATTTTTGCAAGAAACACAAACAATATTAACAAAATAATATATATTAGGTGACGGCGCTACTTTGAAACCTAATTTTTAATATTAACAATCTTATATTCAAGGTTTTTGCTATTTCAGTGCTTACGACATAAGAGGTACTATGTTGGTATTATTAAGTTAGTATTTATTAATTACAATAAAATACTGTTTGTGATTAATATTGTTTTTTTATTTTGTTATAGTAGCAGATAAGATATAGACTAACTAAAACCGTGACCTAGAGTCAACTGTTATCTAAGCTCGGTGCCAGATAGCTTGGCAATACCGGGGCAGAATTCTGATAACCAATCGCTTTACTATGATAAAAGAATGGTCGCGGAATCGTCCATTGATGAAAGAAACTCTAGATAGTGCATGCGTACTATTTGCTTTGCACGACAGTATTGATATAATGGTTTTTACCCTTGACACTTATTACACGCGTCCCTCCATCGGTAGTTTCTTTCATCAAAGGTACGTAACAGATAGTACGACATGACGGCCGCAAAGTTAACGAGTGCAAAACTATGTAATATAGCATAGCTATCGTCTGTGGCAGCTTGCTATACAGTAATATATAGCTTACTATATTAATATATATTATAGCTCGTCTGTTGTGGGCTTAACCCTTAACACTTATAACACGCGTCCCTCCATCTGTAGTTTCTTTCATCAAAGGTAAAATGCCAAAATGTTTCATTTTGAGACAATACCATTGAAGCGAATAATTTAGTGGAATTAAGGCAATGGTCGTTGACCAATCTCCTTCGCGAAATCACAACAGGGCACAACTTTAAATTTTGAATATTTTAGGATTATTTGATATTAGGATTATAAAATTCTTCGGAAACTTATTATTATTTATTACACATAAAATTATAGATCTTTGAATTTATAAACGTTTCCGATACGGTATCTTGTTACCCACAGTTCATATATTTAAACATAAATTAAAATACGTGAATTCATTGAAAACGTAAAAAGTCAGCAATTACCTATTCTCGATTTCGTACTTTTTTGAGTGGTTTTATTTGTTTTTTGCTTCCTAGTACACTTGTACCACGATATTCTAGCAACACCGGTATCGTTTTAGGTATGTACAGGAAGCGACAGAATAGCGATAAATTTCAATGCATTTTACGATTTCGTGGGAGAGAAGGTGAACGACCTGTATTGCCACCTTATTTGGCACTTAGTATTACATATTAAGATTAACAATTGAACCATTTTCATAGATATGAATTCATTTGAAAGTGGTACACAGTAGTGGTAGTTAAAGTTAAATGAAAAAATAACCGAATAAGGAATATTTTTCAATAACTCATTACTTAAGCTCTAGTTACCTTTTTAATTAATTAATTTATATAATAAGAGAAAAATACAAGCTATAAAATAACTACTTACATTAATTCTACTAACAAATAAACACTATCTACGAATCTATACATGCAAAATAGGTAAACAATTATCTACAATTTAATTGTGTACTGTTACGGTGTATTTGATACTGTCGGTGCTTATTCGGTTCTCCGCGATGCATAAATACGATCCCTCGTTGTTTTTCGACACATTTTCTAAGTGTATTGATGATTTTCCTCTGAAAATAAAAAAACAGAGTGAACATTGCTTTAGTAATAGTAATCTTAGAAACTAGTTCTCGTCACAATCATTGAAACTGTTGCCCGAAGAGTAGGTGGGTAAAAAATATGCCGAACAAAGCGAGCTCGAGATAATAAAAGTTGAAGAAATAACGACGGATTGCGAAGGTTTATGTGGTTGTTAGTAAATTTTTACTGACAATCAACAATAACTGCGATTTTAGTTGATACCTTTTTGGCTCGACACTCGGTGGTTTGCCAGGCGGGTTGCGGAAATTACTAGGTAGGTAACGAACTCTTTTTAGATTACCGACAATTTAGTTTGTACTAAGTACCTAGTTACCGTTATTGCACTCACCTGTCTTACCGATAAACTCGATATAGTTTAGTTCTTTCCTCAAATTTATGGTAATTCTAATGTGTCATGTTAAATAGATAATTTCATTTAATATTTTTTTCAAAAATAATGGAAGCTGATGACTTTTCAGCGGATTCACAGGATATTTACGAAGTCATAAACAACCGCTAATACTTGTGTCTTTGGCGATCGGTGGTGTAGGTAGGCAGGCAGCTTCGCCGACCACACCCAGTTGCGCAGCTCGCACCTCTCTCAGAAGTCGCCACAGGGGCCCATACTATTTCTTTTCACTAATAACAGATTGTTCTAATCAGAACCGCCCACCCTGCACATCCGCTAAAGCCGCTTCTGCCTAAGCCTATTATTATTATTCATTTATTTCAGACTAGCAGCGCCTCGCGGTTTCACCCGCGTAGTTCCCGTTCCCGTAGGAATTTCGGGATAAAAAGTAGCCTATGTCCTATTCCAGACTATAATCTATCTCTGTGCCAAATTTCATCCAGATCCGTTTTGCCGTTCTGGCGTGATAAAGGAACAAACATCCATCCATCTAAACTTTCACGTTTATAATATTAGTGAGATATAAATCCATAGTACATTATTTAAATCATAAACACTATATAGGATAGTTTACCTGGCTATAGTCTTGGAGACAGAGTCTCTGGCTGTGAACTCCCATCTGAGCGTGGCCGCTGGGCTGCCGTATAGTACGTTGCAAGGGAGGTCCAGTGTGGTCCCGACTTTGGCTTGAACGGTTGCCGATTGGGGAGGCTCGATGTATGGCGGGACTGTAGGCAAAAATTTAGTTAAATTTAAATTTTAAAACCGTAAACCCAGTAAGTCACTTATATTGTAAGGTTTCTTCTGATTTGATTTCAGTAAGACGGTCAATTAAGGAACATCAAACGTTAAGGTGGGCCTGAACCTCTAAGCTCCCATACAAACGTACTTTTCGATTAATTTTGAAACTACGTCCCCGATTTTAATGAAATTTTGCATACATAATCCGTTTTAGTTTTTCAAAATACATAATCATCATTAAATTAGAGCGAAAATAATAAAATCGCTAGACAATGGATAAAAATAAATTTTCGCTCTCACTTTATGTTGAATATACAGTGGTGGACACATAATTAGAGACACCCCCTACTTGATCACAATAAACTTTATTTTGGCACTATAATTATCCAAAGTAGGTATTAAATATAATGTTATTGTTACTAAATCATACATGACGTTGTATTCTTAAAATGGGGGGCAAAAAAAGTTGTGTTGCTTAGTAGTTTAGACACTACTCGCTATCCGAATCAAATACTAACTTTTTTAACGTAATTGTACCTGGCCAGCTAATTAAAGACAGTGAACGCTGTGTTCTGAGTTTTAAAAAAGAAAAAAGAACTACATTCGGTTTTTCATTGTTTTGCCGCGTATTTGCGTGAAACATCGACATTCATCATAACATTTTACTTTTTTTATTAAAATCAATACGTTTTATACCAATCGATATGGGAAAAAACAAGAGTTGCTTTTCGTCCACTAAAAAGATAATTTTGAACTTTCATAGCAAAGGTTGGTCATACAGAAAAATCGCAAACCATTTGAGCTATTCTAAGGACATGGTTATGAATGATATAAAGCATTTCAAGAAGTTCAGTATGACCGAAAACGTACCCCCAAAACCGAGACCTAGAAAAACTACTCCGCGGGAAGACTCTAGGATGGTGTTGTTGGCAAAAAAGGAACCATTCAAAGGATCAGAACTGATACGCTCGGAAATATATGGGGCAGGAGGGTCGACGGGTGTCTCTGCGAGGACAATTAGACGGAGACTAAGTGAGGCAAACTTGTACGGAAGAGTGTCTCGGAAGGTGCCACTTTTGAAAAAGCAAAATGTTAAGGCAAGGTTAGCGTTTGCTAATAAATATGCACACTGGACTGTACGAGAGTGGAAAAATGTGCTTTTTTCGGATGAAACAAAAATTAATATGATGAATTATGACGGAAAACAATATGTTAGACGCCCCCCGAACAAAGAAATGGATCCGAAGTACACCAAGAAAGTAGTGAAACATGGAGGGGGAAATATCAAAGTGTGGGGCTGTTTTTCAGGACTTGGTGTCGGACCCGTCAGGAAGATAGAAGGCAATATGGATAAATACCAGTACACAAATATTTTAGAAGAAACCATGCTGCCCTATGCTGGGCAAAATTTACCGGTCATTTGGACTTTTCAACAGGATAATGATACGAAACACACCGCAAAAGTAGTAAAAGATTTCTTAAGGCACCAGTTTGTGACAGTTTTGGATTGGCCCCCGTACAGTCCGGATTTAAATCCAATCGCAAACTTGTGGTACCAGGTGAAGAAGACAGTGGCGGCAAAGCGTACATCAAACGTCGATCAACTTTACACAGCTTTTACAGAAGCCTGGGAACAAACTCCGGTACAAGCTTGTACAAAATTGATCGCTTCCATGTCTAAGAGATGTCGTGCTGTTATTGCTGCAAAAGGACACGCGACCAAGTATTGATACGCATCAAAATGCTTAATAAAAATGTGTTAGAAATCTTACGTACTAAGATCATTTCAATGATAACTCATTTTTTTTTAATTTATTGTCACGAAATAAAGTGTCTTTAATTATATGGCCAGATCTTACTAATCTTATCTTTTATTTACACTGCTTACATTTAAGTTTTACCGAATAAAAGGCAAGCTTTGTTGTAAATGTTTTGTTTTAACATTACACAATACCAACACAAATAAAAATTAATTGTGCAGCAAGTTACAATGGCAGTCTGATAAAATATATACAAAGGAATAGCTTTGTTATTTCAATATGCTTCCAGTGTCTTTAATTATGTGACCACCACTGTATATTTTGAAAACCTAAAACGATACAAACATAGCTATTTCTTATCAGATTAAGTATGCAAAATTTCATTAAAATCGGGGACGTAGTTTCCAAATAAATCAAATAGTACGTTTGTATGGGAGCAGAGAGGTTCAGGCCCACCTTAAGAAGCGAAACCTTAACTATTATGAGCATTTTCAGGGTCAAGCCGAAACGATTAACTTTAAATAGTATCAGAAAACTTTTGAAACTATCATGGTTATTACTAGAGAAATCATTTAGAACGGGATATTTACCATGATTCAATTTTTGAGGTTTCCAATATTTCGGCACAGTAAAAACCGCAGTAATGATGTACCAACCAGATCGCGTTCGGATACCGTCAGTGTTGTGTGTCGTGATCGAGTTGCGTTCGAAAGTGAAACCAGTGGTAGTGGTAATATTCGTAGCAAAAGACAAAGAATGAGGGTAGATCGGTATGTCTGCCAATAAAAACCAACTCGCAGTGACTTTAGTTCTTCCGTGATCATGGCGCATGAAACTGTGCCGAAATATTGGAAAACTCAAAAATTGAATCATGGTAAATATCCCGTTCTAAATGATTTCTCTAGTATCAGAAAATCTCGTGTATGATGGATAGAATCGCTAGAAATTTTCATTGAAAACTGACTAAATATATAACTTTAAATGATGATGATAAAAATTGTTATATTATCTATAACTTCATGCCAAATGTGTGGCAACACGCAGTAACCGTAGACACTTGACAAGCCTTCTCTGGTTTATAGTGTCTTTTAAATAAGAATATTATATATTCATAAATACTATTTAACGGGTATTTATCGCGTTTAATTACCTTATTTTCCCGACGTTTCGACAGGTTTACACACTGCACTTTAAAAATATTTAAGAATAGTATATGTTTTTGATTAATAAAGAAATACAAATACAATACAATACAAAAAACAGTGAAGAAAACACTACCTAGAACATCCAGAGTGATCTTCATTTCAGCTCTACCCACACTATTTTCCGCTATGCAGTGGTAGTTGCCGGAATCATTCCATAATGATTGGAAACTGAAAATAGAAAAAAGGCACCGTTAGCAAACCACGTACATAATTATACTAAGAAAAAAATGGAAACCTGCTTTATTTTGATCAAAATCCAAATCAAAAATTCTTTATTTCTATAAACACAAAATGTACACTTACAATACAATACAATACAAAAACACTTTATTGTACACCAGAAAAAGAACATTACAAAAAGACCTTATATGACTTAGAAAAGTTTAAATTCTTTAAATAACACAGTGACACGTAAATAAATTGATATTTTGATTTCTATCGCTTTGGTGTGTGTACTTAAGTAATGAGAGACAAATATATAATTTAATTTAATATAATAATTATAATAAGATGACTCGCATATAATATTTGCACGCCTGAAATAGTTATAAGATCTGACACATTGTAAATAATTTTGTATTCTTGCAAATAAACGATTTGATTTGAAAGAAACCAACGTATAACGTTTCTATTGATTTTCATCAAACATGAGAAAACGGAACAAATACCTGCAGATCGTACAAATATTTGTCCCAAGGCGGGAATCGAACCCGCAACCTCCTGCGTCGCAGGCCGACCTTCGCCCACCGCACCACAAAAGGTAAAAAATAATAATAATTGCCTTTCAAAACAATGGGGGTTGTGGCCATAATGACCACGCTTTGCAGTCAGATAGGTGATCAGGTCACAGAGGTGTTAAAAATACACTGAACGAATCTGCTGCTTTTCCTCTGGTAAATAGGCTACTTGACAACTACTGGGAAATAATTCTAACGTATTGTCTGATAAAAATAATGCAAAGTGTAATTAATATTTCTTCAAGGCCAGTGGTTTTAATTATAAAAACGAGTTCTAAAGTTTAAATAAAATAATGGCGCGCCAAAACGATAATCTCTGTCATGGCTCCCGTGCTCTGAGCAATGACGTCACACGCCACACCAGACCTAACAAGAAGAACTCATTGACACTTTAATCTGTAATAGTGTGACGTCACCAGCAATCCAACCAAACGCGGAGCGTTTTCGATCATGTGATCATTTTAATGCATAAAAAAATGTGTAATTTTAATCCCGTTTTTTTTACCTAAAATAGGTATATTTTTAATAAAAATCACCTGATTACGCTTTGTTACGTTGTCACTGACTAGGATGAAAACAATTTGGAACTTATTTTAATGTAGTCAAATAGCCTATTCCCTAAGTCGACTCTTACGGCATCCAAGAGCTGTGCTGGGGGGTCGATTCTTTTGCCGTGACCGCCATGTTCACGTCACTACTATAGCAAAGCAAAAAATAACTAACTACAAGGTATGCCGCTCATCAACTCGGTGCCTCTCCCCGAGCGCCATGCTGAGGTCATCCTGCGACATCTCCCAATGGACCGTGGCCTCCGGGATCGCTTCCACGTCGCACCGCAGCTGTACCGTGTCACCCTCTCGCACTGTTACCGACGTCATGTTGTTCTTGATTGTTGGAGGAACTGGAAATCACACCAATAAACCACTATTATAAAAGTTTAACTATTTCTGTAATTACGACGAGAGGTGTTACGGTTGCTCATTTCTAAGGTTTATGTTATACTAGCAGCGCGTCGCGGTTTCACCCGCGTAGTTCCCGTTCCCGTAGGAATTTCGGGATAAAAAGTAGCCTATGTCCTATTCCAGACTATAATCTATCTCTGTGCCAAATTTCATCCAGATCCGTTTTGCCGTTCTGGCGTGATAAAGGAACAAACATCCATCCATCCATCCATCTAAACTTTCACGTTTATAATATTAGTGAGATGTATGCTGATTTTACACTCGAAGTAAAATAAAACCGGCCAAGTGCGAGTCAGACTCGCGCACGAAGGGTTCCGTACCATTATCTATAAAAACGGCAAGAAAATCATGTTTATTGTATGGGAGCCCCTTAAATACTTATTTTATTCTGTTTTTTGTATTTGTTGTTATAGCGGCAACAGGAATACATCATCTGTGAAAATTTCAACTGTCTAACTATCACGGTTCATGAGATACAGCCTGGTGACAGACGGACAGAGAAGTCTTAGTAATAGGGTCCCGTTTTTACCCTCTGGGTATGGAACCCTAAAAATGGATAGGTACTTTATGACCAAATGTATTAATTATTATTAGCCAGAAAAAAATACTTACACTGTATCATAACAGTAACCTCTTTAGAATCCTGTCCCAATACATTCGAAGCTGTACACCGGTATATTCCGCCATTTTCCTTTTCCACTGAAGATATCTTTAATTTTCCTTCGTCCACCGTAGCGCTTGAAGGTAGATCGCCGAATTCAAGTCCTTCTGGTGATTTGTACTGCCATGATACTTGAGGCACTGGTTTACCCCCGGTTACACTGTGAATATAGTGATTCGATTCAAGATACGACAAATTTTACGTTTTTAGGCATAACCTTATGTTATCTTTTTGACTATAAACTATATCAAGTCAGTCACGATAAAAAGAAATGCGAAGAAAATTTTCTTCAGATATTTGACGGTCTAAACTACGAAAAATGGAAATTTCGACTAAATTTGTTCTTGGAAATGAAACGATTGAAGGTAAAAGAAGCCGAACCAGATAAACAAGTAGATATTAGAATCAGAAACATAATAGTGAATAGCGTGAATAATACCCAACTCGATATTATAATGCATCAAACAAGCGCATATTCGATGATTAAAAAATTAGACGAGACCTACATTGCGAAAGGGTGCGCTAATAGATTATTGATAAAAAGACGACTGCTGGAGCTAAAATTGCACGAAGACGAAGATGTACAAGTTTTTCTTCAAAGGTTCGAAAGAATAATAAACGAATTAAGAAACACCGGAGAAAATATCTCAGAAGAAGAGAGATTAAATTATCTGTTACTTTCGCTCCCAAAGAAAGACGAATACGTGGTGAACATTGTAGACGCGATGCCGAAGGAATCTCAAACAGTTGAGTATGTGAAATCAAAATTGTTACTGGACGTTAAAAAAGGAGAAAACCAAGAGACAATGGTTTTCACCACAGGTGAAGACAAATGCTATGAATGCAATAGAACTGGGCACTTTAGGCGAGATTGTCCGAATAGGAAGAGCAGCTTTATTCCAAGAGGAAGAGGAAGAAGCGGACATGGACGCGGTTGTGGTCGCAGAGGCAGGGGCCGCAGCTACAGCCGTGCTAACAATCAATCATTCAATGTTTTCAACGTGGAAGTTGCGGTAGCTGAAACAAAGAATAATATGAAAGTAAGTTGGCTTCTTGACAGTGGTTGCAGTGACCACATTGTTAATGATGTTAAATATTTTGATGAAACTTACGAACTGGACACAAATATTAACATCAAGGTTGGTGACGGTTTTGGACTAGAAGCTACTAAAAAGGGAAGAATAGTTATGGTTTGCGGAACAGAAAAAATAACAGTAAATAATGTTTACTATGTACCATCGATGAAAAGAAATTTGTTAAGTGTGTCTTCTATCGTAGATAATAACAATTCTATAGTTTTTAAAAGAGATATGGCAACTGTATATGGAAAAACAAGTAAGTTTTTAGCTAAAGCATATAAGAAAAACAAATTGTATGAGTTGAACGCTACAATAATTACCAAAAATAAGGTACAAAAAAGTGATAGCTATGTCAATATGTCTCTAAAAGAAGAATGGCATAAAAAACTAGGTCATCCGAATTTCAGGAAACTTAGGGATATTTGCTCATATAAAACTCTCAACGGGATACCAGAAAAACTAAATGACGATTTTGTAGACTGTGAGATATGTATAAAAAATAAAATGACAAACTTACCATATGCGAATACGAGAAGGAGAGCAAATGAAGTACTAGAAATTATTGATACTGATGTAATGGATCCACTACAACCAGCAAGGTACAACGGTCAAAGATACATTGTGACATTTAGTGACGATTACAGTAGATTAGCTTTTATTAGTGCAATAAAAAACAAAAGTGATGTTTTCGATCGATTTACTCAATATGTTCAATTTACAGAAACTCAAACTGGAAAGAAAATTAAGGAAATAAGGTGCAACAACGGAAAAGAGTACTTAAATGGTAACTTCTTCAACTTTTGTAAAAGTAAAGGTATAAATCTGAATCCTGGGCCCCCTTACACCCATCAATTAAACGGCGTGGCGGAACATTTAAACAGAACGCTGATGGACAGAGCAAGATGTCTACTAGCAGATGGTAATCTAGATAAAAAGTATTGGCCAGAATGTATACTAACAGCTGCATATTTAGGCAACAGATTACTTACGAACACATTTGATAAGAAAAGTCGAAATTTTTCTGGGTAGGAAGCCAAATGTAGAAAATTTACAAATATTCGGCTCGGAATGTTTCGTTCGAATCCCAGATGAAAGGCGCTCATCAAAGTTAAATCCTAAAGCAGTAAAAGGGAAATTAGTAGGATATACAGACACAGGATATAGGATACTAGTAGATGGAAAAATAATAACTTCGCGTAATGTTAGATTTATCGAGGTTGAAGAAGTGATCAGACAAAGGCAAGTTGATGATGAAGATAGTGTAGTCGTAGAATTGGAAAGTGTAAATAGAAGAACGGACGATGTAACAAAAAGGACTGAAGATACGAATAGCAGAACGGACGACGTGATGAGAAGAACTGACGATGTAACTAGAATAACTGATGATGTTAATACAGGAAATGAGAACCTAAGAAGAGAAGTAATGCATGAAAATGACGAATTTTATGATACTATGGAAGAAGAAACTGATGTCAGACCCGCTATTCCTGAGGAGGTGAACACACAAAGACCAAGAAGAGAGAAAAGATTACCAAGTAAATATAAAGATCATGTAGTATAATGTGAATATCAGTGATGCTAATGCACCTGAGACATATGGTTGATGAATAAAATAGAATCTTGAGAAACACAACGTATTTTATTATTACAGCAATTACTTCGAACGACATTACATTTTCTCAGACTCCACCCATAGAGTAACCATAAACATGAACAAGACAGAAGTAGGTACTACTAAGAAGTTCCTACCGACCGCGTATATTGTCTATGGAGATACCTTAGCACAGATTCATGTCTTTTATCAAATCATTTTACATTAACATATATATTTCATTGCGAGCGCCTGTAATTTAAAACATGTGACATCTGGTTCAACTAACAGAACAGACTGAGCTTTCTTTCGTTGTTCTATGTATCTATTAGCAGAGCAGCCTGTGGCTGATGTGTCTATATGAGATAGTGTCGAAAGAGGTTATTGCGTATTTTTTTAGTTAGTAATTTTTGTCTCGTAACCAGTTATTGAGTTTATTCTTTAAGGTGTTTCTTGATATGGCTGATACAATGTCTTTTGGTAATAGGTTCCAGTTGCGCACTCTGTTGCTAATAAACACACACGCACACGTACCCACTACTACAAACTTCTCTCTCTCTCCCAATAAGGTTTGCTGGAAGAGAACTCTTTTTAGGGTTAAGCTCGCCTTTGCGATGCCTCTCCTTGTTTAAGGTTTCAAAATTGGTTATTTTTAGTGCAATAAAGAATTATGAATTAAAATGGTGCGCGGTAAGGGATTTCGTAGATAAAATAACTTATGATATACATACATAGATCATATGCTTTGATTAAGGTATATGCAAAGTAGGCATTTTGGCCTCATTCATTGCAAATTTTACTAATTATAAAACATCTTCAACAGATCGAGACGCGTGATACAGCGTCAGTCAAGTTCGGAAAGAAAATGTTATTTAGTATCATTATTAACTAATATTCAGTAGGGCGATATCACTAACATCGCGGGGTGAACCTGGACGAGATTGGCGCAGGACCGTGTGGAGTGGGACAAGAGTTTGGAGGCCTATACCCAGCAGGGGGTGAAGTCGGGTTGCGGATGATGATGATAAATATTCAGTAGGTACTTACTGACACTCATCACTTATCCAATCGCCGGGTTTTGTAAAGATTTCTGTTCTTTCTATCGCAACGACCGGGGCCTCTGAAACGTAAAACTTTATTTTAGATAAAATGAAAATCGAAATTGTAAAAGGTACATACGCTGCTTTCAATCCCTGATATGTATCTCAGGGTTAGCGGGGTTCTAATATACCGAGTAATAAATTTTAAACCGTAAAATAAACCGACTAGTCTCCTTTTTCGCTTTATTTTGATGACGACCTCTGTGGCGCGGTTGGCGGTTGGCGGCTGGCCTGCGACGCAGGAGGTTGCGGGTTCGATTCCCGCCTCGGGACAAATGTGTGTACGATCTGCAGACATTTGTTCAGGGTGTTCTGGTCGTTTTCTATGTATAATAAAAAATATGTATATGTATTGTATTATATTATGTATATAAGTTATCTAGTACCCATAACACAAGCTCTGCTTAGCTTGGGGCTAGATAATGCTGTGTGAATTGTCCAGTATTATTTATTTATTTATTTTAAAAAAGAGGGGGCAAATGTAGCTTTACACCATATCGCGGTCCAAACGAGTTCTTTGATATCTCATTAGTTTTGTAATTACATAGATAATAAGTAGATAAGTAGTGTATATTGGTGTTGGGTAATTTAAGAAACTTACTTTGTACAAACTTGTAAATGCTATAAATAATGCTTTTCTTTCTTTCTTTTCTTTCATTTATCTACACCGGCTTACCCGTTATGATGGTTCGAAGTAATTAGAATTCAAATACTCGATCATTTCGCCCGCGAGTTAAAAGTGATTGAAATAGAACAACGAAAAGAACACGCTTTCGCTTTCAAGGAAGCGTCATTGTTTGATCACCTTTCAGTAAGTTGTAGTGTCAACATGGCCGTGCCAGTCGCGGCGTAAACATCGACCACTCCAACTCAGGCTGTGGATTTTGTAAAAGGCTTTTTACCAGAGGAAAGGCGGCTTCTTCCTTCTGTGTATATTTAACACCTGCACTTCGATTCCCAATGCGCATGCCCAACTTGCGGCGAGTAATGCATTAGCCACTATTGAAAAGAGCCATTAACGCGTTCACTGCGAAGCTTCAGCGATGTGATCCCGAGGGTCGCAGGCATGTCCGTGTGCGTCAGCGTCAAAGTGTAAAGGCGCTTTTCAGGGGAGGCCTATGACTAGCAGTGGACTACTGAATATGGGTCAATATAATTTAAAATCGCTCACCTAATCCAGTTATACGAACATCTGCAGTAAACGTTCTCGTATCCGCTTCGTTCGACGCAATACATTCGTAAGATCCGCCGTCGTCTATGCCAACATTCTTTATAGACAAAGTGTTTCCTTCGATAATCGCGTTGGGGTTGGAAAATGAATCAACTTCGGTGTTATTGAAGTTCCATTGTATCTTGGCTTCCGGGTAGGCATTGACTTGGCAAGCCAGTGTTAGGTCTGCGCCGTACTCAACTGAAGTATCTAAAATACATTAAGTAGTTGTGTAAGTTAAATAAAGTCGTGTTAGTTAGTCACACCTTTAACTCAAGGACGGCACCGATTTTAATAATTTTTGATTTTTTTAGATCAGTCCTCGTCCTAAAAAGAATAATTAATTTAAAATATAATATAATGACGAGGCGAAAAACGAGAAGAAAATCGTTTCCTCATACGTTTTTCGTATATAACGCCATCTCTGATTCTAAGGCGGAACGAAGGTAACCGGGCCAGCTACAAATCATATAATATGTCTAATAAAAAAGACTTTAAATAAAATTATATTAATCCTAGCATTTATTTTCGTCAAATTACATTAATACTAGTATTTATTAGCGAAGGGCAGATCCTTCTCTATTAAAAGAACTATATCTATGCAAAATTACAGCCCGCTCCGCTCAGAAGTTTTTCAAGTAGTGTTCTTCCAAACTTTTGACTAAAAAAACTTCAAAAAACGAATAATCATAACCACAGACAACACACATCCAGTCATTAACTAAGTCGTCATTCTGAATCATCGATCTTTACTAGTCAATCACATATTAAGGAAAACTAGTATCTTATCTTAATGTTAACAAATGAGCCTTGATGTGTGTGTTGGTAGAATACAGACAAGCTGGCGACCATGACATTCCCACCACCTATCACCAAGCATTTATGGAAATGAAAGGGCCGGCAGAAGCGCCCGTGGTCATTCCAATATTTATGTGTAAAATGGTAATACATTTTACACATAAATATTGGATTGAAGACGACTTCATAAGTTTATGTCGTGACGGTAATATATGGTGTGGCTGTGGCGGTTTATTTCTCGGCGTGGGACAAATTATTATATGGTCTATTGGAGTGCAACGGCTTACGGAATAAAACCTTAAGAGTTATTCGACATCTACAACCGGATACCTAGTTCCGTTACTGCGGCCCCCAACTTAAACATATTCAAGTCAAGGTTAAAAAGGTGGCTTATCGAGCAAACCTTCTACACGGTGGAGGAGTTCTTGGGTTTAAAGGTTAGCCCTACATCAATAAACTAATAATTTTTGATCTACTTTATGTATGTATGACACTGGTACCTACTTCAGTGTATGTTATCATGACTATGTATTTAGGTAATCTTATTTATTTTCTATAAATAAGTTGTTTTTTATTAGAAATGGTTGACATGTATATTTTTTTGTACCAATAAATGAATCTAATCTAATCTAGACCTACCTACATCAATACAAGAATGCAACTAGATCCCGTGTAGAAGTTTTGGCTTGAAGAAGTTACAAACATCTATCCATCCATCCCAGGCTTTTCATCCCATAAACCAGTTCCCACGGGATAGAAATACCTTTTGAACGTTTCCATAGAAACAAAACCTGCGAAGCCGCCGGCAGAAACTAGTTGTATTATATAACTTACCTTGTGGAGTTTCGATCACGTCAAAACTGAAAGTTCTGTTCACAAATATATCGAAAGCCTGTGACGCCTCGCCGAGGGAGTTCTCAGATTTACAGATCACTGTTGAATTATCGGTCACGTTCTGTATTGTTAAGTAACTTATATGCACTGAAGGAATTTCCACCATGAATTCCTGAAAACATTCAAAATTTAAATCTTTAACCACCTTACGTAAGAATTTTACGTCGTTTAGATTTTTA
Organism: Eupithecia exiguata; assembly: GCA_947086465.1. Lineage (NCBI taxonomy): Eukaryota > Metazoa > Arthropoda > Insecta > Lepidoptera > Geometridae > Eupithecia > Eupithecia exiguata. The sequence goes on from OX352244.1 coordinate 10,078,716, forward strand.
CGTCGATGACCTCATAACAGGCGCCGACGACGAAGCGCAGTTAAAATACATTCAAAAGGAAGTTACAAATGCACTTAAAACAGGTTGTTTCAACTTAAGAAAATTTAAAAGTAATCTTAAAAATCTTTTTACGAATGTTATTAGAGAAACTCAGCAAAACTTAATAATTAGTGATTCATCAAGCACTCTAGGGTTGGGATGGTGTCCGGCGAGTGATAAATTAACTTTTCCCATAAAAAATGTAAATCAGCCCGATTTAATAACTAAACGTGTTATTATGTCGACGTCATTTAAAATATTTGACCCGTTGGGCTTGTTGAGTCCATCTATTATTCAACCTAAAATGTTGTTGCAAAAACTGTGGAAACATAAGCTGGACTGGGACCAGCCGGTTCCACTCGAATTAAAAAATGAATGGGAACGATTTGCTAAAAATATATCGTTTCTTAAGGATCTACAGATTCCTAGAAGGGTTCTGTGCGATTCTCCCCACAGCATAGAATTGCATGCATTCAGTGAAGCGTCTCTAAATGCGTACGGTGCATGTATTTACATGCGATCCACTGATGTGAATGGTCACATCACTAGTCGATTGTTGACAGCAAAATCTAAGGTCTGTCCATTGCTGCCTTCCACAGTTCCGAGGCTGGAGCTAGCAGCTGGTCTACTAGCTGCTAAACTGAGTAGATCGGTTATCGACTCACTGCGATATGTACCTACGCGCGTCGTGCATTGGTGTGATTCTAGCATAGTTCTTGCTTGGATAAATAGTGACGTAAGTAAGCTTAAGGCTTTCGTTGCGAATCGTATAAGCAAAATTAAAGAGCTTACCGATAAAACATCTTGGCGTTATGTACCTACCGCAGCCAATCCAGCTGATTTAATTTCTCGGGGGGTGGATGCCTGCCAGTTATTGTCCATGCAATTATGGTGGACTGGCCCTAGTTTTTTAACTCGAGACGAGTCTGAATGGCCCGTATTAAATGCTAAAGCAGTCGATAAGTTACCAGAAATAAAATCGAACACTGTCACAATCTAAGAAAACATAATTAAATTCGAAAATTACTCTAAATTGATCAAACTTCAAAGATTATATGCCTATGTGAAAAGATTTATTTATAATTTAAAAAATAAAATTGATAAAATTACTGGAATTCTTACTGTCGATGAATTGAATGAGTCATTCCATCCGCTTTGTATTATGGCGCAGCGCGAGTTGTTTGCCATTGAATAAGATTGCCTATACAACAATAAACCTTTGCATAGTAAAACTAAAATATTATCTTTGTCTCCATTCCTTGACAGTAGGGGTTTAATTAGGGTTGGTGGACGTATCAGTGCTTCGGAGTACCCCTACGATAAGGTGCATCCGATTCTATTGCACGCGTCACACCATTTAACTATATTAATATTTGATAAGGAACACTTACGTAATATGCATGCAGGTCCGCAGTTATTGTTAGCCGCTGTACGCGAGTACGTATGGCCGGTCAATGGTAGGTATTTGTCTAGGCGTACCGTAAATAAATGTGTACGATGTAGACGTTTACGTGGTAAAACGTTGGTGCCTAAGATGGGTTCACTCCCGGCTCAGCTAACGGTGAATCACCCATGGGTATCTATCTGTAGGTATTGACATGGCAGGCCCTTTCTCTACACTTAATCGCAAAGGACGAGGTAGCCGCTTAATAAAATGTTACCTCTGTTTATTTGTGTGTTTACGTTACAAGTGTATCCACTTGGAAGCAGTAAGCGATTTAACTAAAAATTCATTTATAATGACACTTCGTCGTTTTATTGCTCGCAGAGGAAAGCCAGCAGAAATATTCTGCGACAATGGTGGTAATTTTGTAGCTGCCGCAAAAGAGACAGGAGATTTTTTGAAGTCCACTGCGGAACCTCTATCTGATTTTGCAAGTCAGGAAGGTATCAAATTCTTTTTCTCACCCTCCTACGCACCCCACTTCAGTGGCATTTGGGAAGCCGGTGTAAAGTCCGCCAAACACCACTTACGACGTGTGATAGGGAATAGTCATTTAACATTTAACGCGAGAAATCATAAAATTACGTTGGAGTTTAATTTATAAATAATTAGGCTCCCTTATGTTCCAAACGCGAACACTTAACTTATTATTTAGGTACCAACTAAAGTTTATCATTGAAAAAATCGTCAATATTATAATAACACTTACAAACTAGTAACATTTTCTATTTCTGTCTAAAGAGATTCTGATTGCTATGCACATATTATGCATTTCTTGTATTATTTGCATGAGTCTTGAAGGGCATTTAACTAATTTATAAGGTCATCGACAGGCAGCAGCGTCGGTAGTGTGATAAAAACTGTGACCTATCCCCAACTCAGCGTGGGGATTATGGCATTAAATTATTGAACGACTATTTATTTAAAAAGAAATTAATTAACTGGCTAAATGAATGTAATTTTTATGACATTAATAAATTTATTAATTTTAAGCCCTACAAATATTAATTAATTGCATGCTATTGAATAGTAAAACATGAGCTCATAATTTTATCTACTAATCACCTTGTTAATACCATGTTTTGTGCAATAAATATATCATTTAACCTCTATTAAGAGAAAACAAGCTATTTATGAGGAGACCCAGGTCCAGCAGTGGACTGTTAAAGGCTGGTGTTATTGCATTGAATGAAACGTGGCACAAACCTCTCCATATAAAACTGATCCCTTTCCGTCCTCCCAGCGAATGTTAGGCTTCGGGAACGCAGTGACCTTGCAGGCCACCGTAAATTCCGTCTCAAAGTCGATGAGATTCTGTTCTCTGTAGAGAATTTCCACTTCAGGTCGCGTCCAGCTCGCATTTGTAACTTTAAATGAAAAATATAAAATATATACATATACAGGGTGAACGTGTGCCCTAGGGTAACAAAAGGGTAGCATATTCATATATATTTTATGTTGATTAGCCTTAGTATGTTCATAGTTTTTAATAATTATTTCTACTCTAAGGTTTTTATTTATTATAGTACTCTGGGTAATTTCTAAGAAATTAATAAATCCCAAAAATTTACGATCTCGACGGGATTCGAACCCGCACCTGATAAAAATGACGTGATAAGGAAGCGATCTTATTGGTCAGCTGGAAACATAACAACGTAGCACATTTCCGGTAGAAAAGCAGCCTAAGACTATAGTTGGTACCAATAAGTGATTATAAGCGATATTATTTCAAATTTTAAAGTAAATTCGTAACATTTCACATTCATTCATTTCATTTTTGAAATGTTACGAATTTACTTTAAAATTTGAAATAATATCGCTTATAATCACTTATTGGTACCAACTATAGTCTTAGGCTGCTTTTCTACCGGAAATGTGCTACGTTGTTATGTTTCCAGCTGACCAATAAGATCGCTTCCTTATCACGTCATTTTTATCAGGTGCGGGTTCGAATCCCGTCGAGATCGTAAATTTTTGGGATTTATTAATTTCTATTTCTACTCTGTTTTTTACCCGTGAAAACCTTAATTTAAGCTTTCTAGGATATATTTTCTCCATGTTATTATGTTTAAATAAGCTTCTGGTTTTCCAATAAATGAATATAAATATTGACTCGTATCCAAATCAGATTATATTTAGACTTAAGCAAATAATGATGTACCTATTAGTTTACAAGTAATATACACTTACTAGTGTATTATTTTCCACTTCATCAACTAGTCGAAAAAAAATAAGTGGACCAAATCAATAACACCTTGTTTCTTATTTGATAATAATTACTGATAAAAAAAAATGATAAAAACCTGTTTATTGTATAAAATTTGACTTGTCTAAGTGCGTATTTTGCAAGCCTAAGGAAATAGAAACTTCAGTGCGCCTTAAGAAAAATAAACTAAATACCTTCTACTTGAGGAAAGATGTACTTCGTTGATCCTTTGATTCGTTGCCGAGTGTCCACATCTTGTCCTATTACCTGAAAATTAAACTTAATCCTTAGATCTTATATGCATAAGCAATAGGGTATAACACCCATTTTTGAACAGGGTCTCAATTAGATGCTTTATTGCTAATAAACCACAAGAAAAATAAAACATTTTTTTTATTCAATCGATAAGTGTGCCATAAAAGTGCATTTAAAATTTACTTTTTAGACTACTTTTTGCCAAAACTAACGCAATTTTTTTTTAGATTTTCTCCCTAACAGTTAAGTAGGTACCTTATTGTAAATATCATCCTAGGTGCTTACTATTTTCGTGAAATTAAATTACACGTCATTTCAATCGAAATTTAAATCAATTCAATCGAAACACTAAAATATTTTTCATCCTAGATTTCCGCAAAGTAACGCCTGTATCTTTTTTTAGTATAGAAACTAACGTAGTTTGACGAATTCATTATGGGTGTAAGCGGGTTCACTACCATTCTTATTTGCGATGAAAGAACACCACCGTTTCATCTCTTTTTTCGTTGCCGTTTTATTCCTTTATGCTCGGAGGGACGCGGTACATGCGCGTTTGGAACCGCACTCACCCTGAAGAAGTCCCTCGTTAAATGATGAAATGGTGGTGTTCTTCTAACACAAATAAGGTTCGTAGTTAACCCGCTTACATCCGCAATAACGTCTGAATCTAATTTATGTTGATTTAAATAACATAAGTACATAAATGATTTGTAATTTAAAAACTATTGGACTGTTTATAAGCTTACCCAGATTCGGAAGGACTTCCCCGCTTCCACCAAGTGTTGAGGCGCCACAAACAGTCCTGTGTCCACTTCATCCAAGTACTCAACACTTTTGTCGTTTTCTCCGACATTAATCCATTCTATCGACTCCAGCTTTATAGCCTTGTCTATGCCGATCATTACGTAGTTAAGACCTGGAAGTAAATATTGCAAATGTTTGTGGAATGAATTTATTATTTTTATTTTTAAGTAATATGTAATAATGGTATTATGAATAAATTTCTGTATTCTGTTGTGGTTAAAAACAAATCGTTGCACATTTTGAAAGCTTGCCGGCCCGTATTTTGAAACCGTCTTGCTCAGTCATCGACCTAGGCTTTAGGTGAAATAGGTTCGTATTTTCGAGACAAGGACGAGTGAACGCCGCGCGGTGAAAGCGAGAAAGAAAGGGAAGATCCGGTCGACGCTTAATTTCACTGGTTTTTATTTTTTTAAATTTGTTATTGGTCTAAAATAATACTCTTTCGCAAAAAAATAAAATGATAATCGTCTAAAGTATCTAGTTAAGTATTTTGTAGACTACATTTTACTAAAAAATTATGAATAACTAGCGAATAAAACTGGTTTTCCGTAGTAAAAATTAAAATTTTGAGGAAACTGCGATTTTTTTCTATCGAGTCGAATTTAGTCAATCCTGTTTCGACTCCCATAACTTACTAACAAACATACTTAACTTTCGATGCTCATCAAAAATATTTTAATAAATAGTGTTTTATAGCCTTCAAATTGATTTTCCGTAGGTACAGTAAAAACGTGATTTTGGGACTCATTTCACCTTAAGTAACAAATATGCCATCGTTACTCAGAATTACTGAGATCGATGACTGAGCAAGCTTATAATACGGACCATAGAGGAAAAATCAACTGCTGTCACAGCAGAGGTAAAGTGTTGTACAAGAATTAGAGATGTTCGTGTCGTGACTTGTAACAAAAATTGTACCTTGAGAATTTCTTGACTATGACTTGAACCAATAATTTTACCTGCTAGAGGTCTCCGGCTGGTTTCCACCAAGCCACGCGGCCGTTTAGTGGAGAACCCGTACTGAAAGGGGATGTAGTTCCTCTCGTACAAAGACACGGAGGAAGCGCCCTGACTTCGGATGCTTACCGAGTATTCGCCAGGGTATGGCTGGCGGAGGTGTATTACCTAAAACCAAGGAAAAAGTAAATAGATAGATAGAAAATGCTTTATTGCACACATAACTTAAAAATAACAGACAAAGATAAAATGGAGTAAATAAGAAAAATGTGACAATTGGCGGTCTTATCGCTCAGGAGCGATCTCTACCAGACAACCAAATTATAGTTACATCATTGTCTAAAAATGCAGTAAAGGTAAAGAGTGAAGTGAAATCACAACCCCGCAATCCACACAGTCTTTTAAACTTCGGTTAATTAAGGCACCCTTATGATACAATAACCCAATCAATGTATGATTTTAATGAAATTATGATTTAATAGTATGACCGCTCGTAATAGGACACCCATTCTTGAAAACTGTCTCAAATAGGTTCTTTAGTGCTGATGAACCACTAAAAATACCAATTTTAAAATTTATTCATTCGATAAGTGCCCTAAAAATGCATTTAAAATTTACATTTTAAAGTAGCGTGTAACTTGACGAAAACGCTGGACGCAGTAGACGCCATATTACTCTTTGGTCATGACGTCAGTTGGATGTCGACCTCTGTGGGCGAAGGCCTACCTGCGACGCAGAAGGTTGCAGGTTCGATTCCCGCCTCGGGACAAATGTGTGTACGATCTGCAGACATTTGTACAGGGTGTTCTGGTCGTTTTCTATGTATAATAAAAATATCTATCTATGTATTGTATTATAGTATGTATATCGGTTATCTAGTACCCATAACACAAGCTCTGCTTAGCTTGGGGTTAGATAATGGTGTATGAATTGTCCAGCATTATTTACTTATTTTTATCGTTGCGTTGACGTTGCTGATGACAGTTGATACTTTTTAGTTTGCCTACACAGTATGACAAAACAACATTGCGCCTACTATTTAATAAATCACCTCAATAAAACACCTTTCAGTAGAACACACCCTCAAAATTATAGAAAAATATACAAACTGCATCACTGAAACTCACACTCACACACACTACTTCACAAAATCATCGCAAACTCTTTGCAACTTCTCGAGGAGTGCGTTGTCATCTGCGACACAGTTTTAAAACTTCTGCAGATGGCATCGTTTCCATTCTATATCCATGTATAAATTGTTTTTGTTCCTAAATGATTTAAAAATGATTTATTTCAGGGTTTTTAAATTTATCCTGCTTACAATGATCACACCCCTGTTTGACTTGTAATGCATTTTTATATTATGTATGTTTAAGTAGGCATATGAATTTAGGTATTTTTGTAATTCTAGTCGATATTGGTTTGTCATTGGGATACGAACCTGCGCATGTCGTGTCAGCAACACTTTATCGAACGATCGCAGATGTTGACCCCGCGCGTCCGATATACTGGTAGTGACGAAGTGACCTGATATGCTAATTAAGAAGTCCGTCGTAAAGGGATCCACTGAAAACTAAATAAAACAAAATTTCAAGCTTTCTGTTTACGTTCATTTGCAATAAAATAAGCTAAACAGTATCACTTATTTAATACGAATTACAATTGATCTGCTTATTTTGATGCTGTGTGGATTGGCCAGCATTATTTATTCATTTTATTTTACAGACATGTTAAGGGGCCTGCGGATAATGATTTGCCCGTACTACCAAAATGATTTGTAATTCGAGCATATTTCCACCATATCATGTTGTTTTTTTTTATTCGAATTGAATGTGTTCGAATAGTAATGTTCTATTTAAGTATTTCTTTGTAACATCATCTTAAGTTTACATCAGTATACCTAGGCTAATGAGAACTTTATAAGATTCTAGCAAATAAGTAAACAATATAACATCTAACCGCGTTTCAATAAAAAATATATCTAGGTTCCTGGTTGTTTTCTTCTTAATAATACACACTTATAATTGAATGTAATCAAAAATATGCAAAATCGAATTTTGTATATTTTTACGTCGAAAATGACATGTTTTCGTCCTATTTTTTTTGAATTAAAAAGCAACAATACCGTACGTTTTATTTGTTAAGGAACATAGCTTATATTTTCTAGTTACAGAATAACAACACAATGTCGAAGATACAACAAGTTTTCAGTCATCATTTTTGGTATTACGGAACATAATAATTTACGAATTGAAATTGCGAGCAGCTGTCGCCGGATCCTTAAACTATAGACTTTTAACTTTGAAACACAAGCACTGCACCGACATAAGTTTAACGATATGCCCACTTTTTGTGTCGAGCGGGGAGATAACAAATTATGACTGGAAACTGCCCAGTTCGTCCTCTGCAGTGCCACCTACAGGGGCGTAAATCTGCTAGCTGGAATATGGAGACGAGGGCAACAAAAGATACTTACTTAGATATTAGATAGATAAAAAATACAAAAAAAATAAGAGTTAGTTTATCAAATAAAAAATACTACCGATAGTTGTTTGTTGTTTATGAATGCCTGTGGGGCTATATTGGTCCATTCCGTGTTCACAGCTTTTTTCATGAAGTTGAAAACCTGTAAAACAGGGACAAGTAGATAGGTGAAATTATATTTGTAAATGTTTATACTTATTTATAAATTTATGCTGATGCAGATATATATATATCTTTTTGTTTGCTAGGCACTAGAATAGTTATTGTCCTACACGAGAGCAAAACCCGATTTCGCTCACTGTTTTTGAGCTGCCAAGTCACCGTTTTCGAGCGAGAGGTACTTCTTTTTGTATTATCCTGTACGTCAGACAGCAGCATCATAAACAAGTTTCTGCTCGCGGTTTCGCTTATGCACGCGGTACCTGGATTAAAAGTCATTTACATAATCTCCGGACCGGTGATTCCAGAGATTACCTCCTTGCCAAATATTACTTCTAAGAAATTAATAAATCCCAAAAATTTACGATCTCGACGGGATTCGAACCCGCACCTTCCCCTTCAGCGCAGGGTTGCTCTTTTTCCAACTAAGCTACGAATCCCGTCGAGATCGTAAATTTTTGGGATTTATTAATTTCTTAGATATTACCCAGAGTACTATAATAAAAACCTTAGAATCAAGCAACGGCAAAACCTCTCGTCAAAGAACTAAATGTAAATTTGGTCTTTGAGCAGAATTGGATAACTTCATTGTTTCCTCTGTAGGTGGCGCTGACGGCGTAAGTGCCGAAAGAACTCCCAAAGATTTACGGGTCGACTAGATAAGATCACGTAGCTTAGTTGGAAAAAGAGCAACCCTGCGCTGAAGGGGAAGGTGCGGGTTCGAATCCCGTCGAGATCGTAAATTTTTGGGATTTATTAATTTCTTAGAAATTACCCAGAGTACTATAATAAAAACCTTAGAAATATTACTTCATTATGAAATACATAAGTAGGTATATTGGTATAGATCATGAACAGCTACGAGAAATAAAAACAAACTTCGACATTTTCCCATTTTAAAAAAAGTAACTGTATTTATAATATAGCAGCACCAATGCTGGACGTTATCAGATATCTGTTGTATTATATGAGTATTCTTATTAGCTTTCATTTATTATTTGTTAATTTTTTGTTAATCTTAAGTTAGTACATTCTGTGTTAACACACTCTGTACTTTAATTGCCTTTGTATGCTGCTACTTTAAATGCATATTGCCTCCCGCGGAATGAGTACACTGGTGACCTGTGCTACAGGTTTTTTCATAAACCTATAACAGGCACCACTCTCTCACAACACAGGAAGATAACTGCTTTTAGTACCTAATGCATGTATTACTCTTCCACCAGTAATGTAAACTAAGCTCCTACATACCTCCCATGTAATGTCGTGCCTTTTTTGTGAGAGAAAAACGTTATTTAACGAATAAACGGTTTTTTATTATAATTATATTTAGTACAAACCTGACGTAGATCGTAGCTGGTATCGAATCTAAGGAACGCGCCAGAGCAGGAATTCACGATCTCGTAGTATACATTCAAGTTGCCAGCCGGGGACGATCCGGACTGCATGCAGAATCCGCTCAAGAATATCATTACCTACAAAAAAATCGGATCTGGTACTCATAAATATAAGTGCAACTTACGTTGCCTTGATTTCCTCCTCTTACGATTCGAATGCACGGAAACAGGGGTTTGTTAAAACCTCTCCATGCTCGCGCGCGAATCACGGCATGGATGACAGTACGAAACTGCCATGGTTTGCAAACTCACGCACCGTGCACTCACGTTCGTTCAAAAAACCGACCTTACTACGGGAACAAATGTCCACTTTTTTAGTACTTTGTGTAACGACGAAAAGACGTACTATATTGTATTGATTTAGACAATGAATAATGGCACCAATGACAGCAGCAGAACGGCAGCGAAAACACCAAGAAAAATTAAAAAAAGGTTCCTTAAAAAAACAAGAAAATGCTACAAGAACTAAAGAAAACTATAAAAAAAAATTTATTCTGTTGGAGTCAAAGTTAACCCACCAGAGAAATAAAAAAATGGCCAAAAACGCAAAGTTCGATACATTCTGTCTAAAAAACATTCTTGTGAAATATTCTTTATAAATTATTTTGTGTAACCTAATAATCCTATGTGTAACAAAAATATTGATTTCTTTTGTGTTACGTACATTTTTTTTTAAAATACTCGTAGAAATGATAATATTCGTAAATTTTGTGGTATAATTTTTAAAATTCATACTTTTTGTGAAGCGGTTTTTGTTTTGTTTTAAGGCTAAACAAAAATAGAGAAATTTACCTGGCTATGGCTTTCCCGACAAAGTCCCTCAATAGTCTGGAACCTATCATAATCGTTGGCATACGCATCAGTAAACACAAATACGAAAGACTCTTGCTGGCTCGCCCGGAGTGCAGCTTCGATTCCCGCCAGCGAGTTCTCGGGGCATTCCCTGCCGCCGCTAGTGGATAGGGTGTTCAGCTGGCTGATGAAATGTCCTGGGGTTTCCGTGACGAATGCGGGTTCTACAACTGGAAAATTATTACGTCTTATAGTCTCGTTCAGACACTTATAGCTGGAAGGCTGGACGGACATGGACTGCGCTTTCATGAAGCACTGGACGCGCACAGTGTCATGTCTGTGAAGGCAGGCTGTGTTTCCCTATCTGCAATAAGGAAACAGCCCGCACATTTACCAAAATTGAGTATACAGAAAGATTGTAAATTCTGCCCTGATATTGGGTCATGACGCGGTCCATCCAGATACTGACCGCGCCCGACGTTTAACTTCAGTGATCGGTACTAACTTATACTTTACACTTTAAGCTTGTGCACACCATCGGGCCAAAGGTGTACAACCGTCTACCGTCCGATGTTACTGATGCTTTATCGACGCAATCCTTTAAGTTTCGACTCAAGAAATGGTTGGTAAAACAGTGTCCTTACACATTGGATGAATTCCTCGCACGTAACTGTACGTGACTTCATTTGTAATTATTTGTGATTTATATGTTATATTATTTTATTATTAATTTACAATTATTTTTATTTCTGACATTTTAATTTTCAATTTATAAACCTATAGAATTTCAATTTTATTTTATTTCAAACTAATAATGTATCTACTTATATAAATGCTAATTATTAAATTGTACTATATTACTTCATTGTAAAACATTGATTTATTATTATTGTTTATTTGACGTGAAACCATTTCTGTTACCAATAAAGAACTTAAAACATGGTACTCAACTATGTATGGACATTGGACCCCTTGATTATTTTTATTTCATTTTTATTATTTGTTGTTATAGTGGCAATAGTGATCTACACCCTGTCAAAATGCAATTGTTTACCTATAAAGGTTCAAGAGAACAGTTTAGACAAAAAAGTAGAGCATAAATAGCCAAAATAATGCGTTTTTTTATGGGAGGCCCCTTTTATTTTATTATTTAATGTTATAGCGGCGAGAGAAATACATACATACTATGTAAAAAAAATAACTGTCTACCTTATACGGTTAATGAGATACAGCCCGCAAACGACCGACGAGAAAGACAGACGCGACGGACAGACAGCGAAGGCTTAAAAATAGGGTCCCATTTTCACCCTTTGAGTTCGTAACCCTAAAAATGATGGCAATGCCCACATGATATTCACGACATCATTTCAAGGGTCTTCGCAATAAAAGTAAAAAAATCATAGTATCATAGACAATGGCTGGATGAAGGTAGATCTATTTAAGTAGTGCTAGTCTAGGATTAATTAATTTAGTTAGTTATTGTATTGTGTAGTTTTTACGCAAATAAAATTATTTTTATTCTTTAATTTTTTTGAAGATAGTAACCACTCACCTGCATCTTTAAATGCGACCAAAACGTAATTATCTACATCAGTCCTGTTGATGGAGTTCACCACCTGACCAATGTTAGCTTTGATGATGTTCAACTCATCGCTCATTGAAACTGTCGTATCAATTACCACTGTGAAACTTTTCTCACAAGAAATAACAATAGTTTGTAAAGTTAAAAGGAAAATAACGTGTTTCAACATTTTAAAACAAATTGCTTAAATAAATATCCAGCACCAATGAAACTTTAAGGAGTTATCATAAGACTGGCTACAATTAGAATGCTAGATGTTTCTGGATGATGATGACGACTCATCCTGCCTCACTTAAGGGACAGTGCAACTATATTGTACATTGTGTTTCCTACGTTATTTTTTACTGATTAAAGTTAACTCCTAAATTCTAAAACGTAGGTCTGGTTTGTGACGTTAGACGGGATAGTGCTTTTGGAGTGAATGTACCATCGAGTTGGACTTGGACAATATATACATCTCACACAAGTAAGTCAAGCCTTTCATTCACCCACGAAACATCCACAACCAAACCTATAACACCAAAGTTGATATAAAAAAGGCTACATCTCAGCAAACTTTCAAGAGAAAAGTCTATAATCATTATCTAGGTTTAACGTCAGATTAGAGTATTAGCATGTATGTATGTAAGTTATTATAATCTAGTTATTATATAGGTATTAGTATATTAATCTATTTGTATATTAGTATAGGTAATTGATTTGTATTAGCTTAGCATAAGTACCGCCATCCTATGATTTTCTCCGCACACCTTGGTTGCCTGGAAGAAATTTAAGCGCTTTAAGCGATAAGGCCGCCAATTTCATTGCCTTTCTTAAGCTTAAGTTTTATAATGTACTGTATGTTTAGGTTTATGTAATAAAGAATTGTCTATCTATCTATCTATCTACCTACACGTGTTTGAATACTACTTTATTGGTGTTACTCAAGCGTTTGGCCACCATCTCACTTGAATAATGATGAATGAGACCTAAGATGAAGCACGCTTTCCCAGAAGGAACTTATTCACCCTGGATTTCTCCACTCCAAGATTGTACTCGAACGGGAAAACAGACGCTGGAAACTCATTCCACTCTTTGGCCGTGCTTATTATGAATGTAGAGCAGAATTTTTTGGTTCGACACTGAGGTATATCGACCAGGTACGGGTGGTATACTTATGGATCAGTTGAACTACCTGTAGATTGTTTGCAACAGTCTGCAGTTAGCTCAATTGTTTCAATTGTAAATACTAGTTTTAATTTAATTCTATTATTTGATTGTAATTTTCTTTGTTAATAAAGGATACTTAATAAACTAAAAAGTGCGCTCCAATCATCATCATCATCAGCCTATATTAGTCCACTGCTGGATATTCCCTCTAATGCCGACGACAAATATTTGATGCACAACACATGGCCCAGAATTTTACAACTAACAATCATTTACTATTATTAAGGAATACATAGCGAAGACAACGTTTAACTCGTTTATTCCATTCAGCACTCACTAGTAGTTCAGTTATACAACTGTTTGGACAGAAATATTCCAAATTGTTAGACTGACAAATCGAACTTTTTGGATACTCAGATTTTATTATAAATTTGGTTTATGTAGCAAATATGGCGCAATATTGCGAGAGCAGACAATATGCTATTAAAAACTGTATTTCCTTTCAGACATGAAAACCACCGTGCAGAGAGGAATGTGGTCAGATCTGCTCAGATCCAACTTGAGTTACTGTCTTGCTAACATCTTAATTTCGAAATTAAAAAAATACCTAACTAAACAGTTATTGCTAGATGCCCGTATAGTTATCATCTGCTGTATCTATTTGTCAATCGTTGCCGTAGGTTGTTTATCGTTATATTTTTGATTGTTTTGTGTATAATATATGTGTTATCTTCCGTGACGTCACCAAACGGCTCTGTCGGAAGACCAGCGTTGGTTGTAAAGTGTTTACAACTAACTCATGCTGAGACAGGGACCGTTTTGTGACTCTTATCGACAGTAGTTTTGTATCTTGTTTCTAAATTATGTCTGTACCTATATGTTGATGGAGTTACAAATAAATGATATTCTATTCTATTATTTAGGAACCACAAGAACATGCCCTCCTTAATACTGCAATATTGTATCATGCGATAACATTTGAACCTTTCTATTTAACTGCAAGGGCGTTCTCCCTCTTATCTCACTAGCAGAGTACCTATTTAATACAACGTGTCAACTGTTCATATTTTACTCATGTAGTAGGTATGAGTCAGTTACAAATTAAACAGACTAGGTATGCACACTACATATACAAAGCACAGAAGGCACAAATTAAAATAGTTAGTATAAGGTAGTTTTTTTTCCTTAAATCAACTGATTTTAAGTCACGCTTTCATTCAATTCAACCCTCTGTTATCTAGAAAGTTGCCGGCTGTGTTATTTTTAGTGTATGTTTAACCCGTGAGAAGGCGCGCTATGAGCAATATGCTCACACTAAAATTGATTGCAGAAGTTTTTGGTGATCCTGACTTCATAGCATCCCGAGCGCCTAGGTACCTTCCTAACTATTCAACCCCTCTCCCCTCGAGAAACTCAAGTGCTGCTCAGACCCGCTGCGACTGCGCAGTGAAGCACTTGTTGTGGAGGCCCCGCACCGTGCGTCGCGCGGCAATTTGCTCATCGCGCGCCCATCCTCGTAAGTATTTTTTTTATACCAACAGAATATTATTGTGTTTTAATTTGTATTTAATTGATTATGAATTACGTAAGTACTCCAAGTCATATCTATATATATATATATATATATATATATTAATGCTATTTTACTTTGTTTTCAGTTACAACACACATAAGACGCGCAGCAACAAGCTCGCTCACGTGCTCGTCACGCCCCCGCACAAGCTGCGCAAGTCGGAGAGGTCCGTGTACATAATGGGTCCCTCAGTCTACAACAGGTTGCCGGACACGATTAAAGATGCAACTTCCACAATGGTTTTTAAAAATCGACTGAAGAAATGGCTTCTAGACAATACTTTCTATTCTGTAGCAGAGTTCTACCAGTTACCAATTATTTAAATAAATTATATAAAATATTATTATTATTATATTACAATTAGTATTAATTAAGTCAATATAACTTTTATATTGCTTACCCTTTTGGACCTGTAACTTGAAGTTATCAATAAATGATTTGTATTTGTATAAAAAATGGACGATCTAAATATACACAAAATCTTCGAATCTCTTCGTGGTTGGAAGAGGACTCAGATGATGATTTGCTAGCAGATCTTGAGAATGGAGAACAAAATCGTGCTGACAGTATAGCAAGCGATGGTTCTTTCATTTGCAGTCACCTAACTGAAACGGATCAATCCCGCTGCTGATGTTGTCAAAAGAATAACCAGTCCTATATTGAATACTGGAAGAAATATAACTATGGACAATTACTTTACATCTATACCATTGTTTGACGAATTGAAAAATCATCATCGATACTTCTCTCATCTATCTACGTAGGGGATACCGGGGCAAAAAGAGGTCCGGGGCAGGACGGGATGTTTGCTAGTGTGCGTGTCTCTTACACGCGAATGAGCCGCCGACAGTGCCATTTGTACGAACTTCAGACCGCTCACGTCAGTCAGTGCACGCGGAAGTGTTTGTTTACGAGTTTAGCAAAACTTTTTCCAAAAACCAAATTTGTTGATATTGTTACGATATTTAGGAGCAATCATCGATGTGGTATGAGGTAAGTACGCACGTTTTTTATGTATTTTCTATCAAAGGCAGTTAGCAGGTGTATTATATTTTGATTTGGGTAGTGCTTACAACCTTTCTTTCTTTTAGGTTAGAAATGTTCGATTGTTTTGTGAAATCATGTTGACGGGGCAAAACAATCGGGGCATAACGGGATATCCAGTCTTGCCCCGTTGCTGGCTTTTGTGGTTGTTTGTGGCTTCTAATGTTTGCTGAATTTTGTGGTCTTCTTAAATTTTTGCCGTGTTTGCCGAACTGACCTAAAGCGCATGCCGATATTTTATAAAGTTTTTTTTTCAGACATAATGGTTCGCAATTACAAAAGAAAAACAGAACGCGCAAAATGGGATGAAGATGACATGAGAAGAGCAGTTAGCGCTGTTATTTCAAAAAGAATGGGGTTTTTTTTGAGCTTCAGCCACATACAATGTGTCAAAATCGACTTTGGAACGTCGCGTCCGAAAAGCGCGCCCTGAGTAGAAACGTGCTCGTTTTACCCCATGCCACATCCCATTTTGCCCCGGTCATGGGGCAAAACGGGATTTTTGATATAATTTTAATTGTTGGTGATTTCCAAAAAACTATGTGATTTAGCTTTTAAAACTATTAAAATTTATGTAGTTGATTTATTAATGTTCCTATCTGTGTAATCGTTTTTCTAATAAAGAGTTTAATTTTCCTGATATGATTTTTTTTCTCTTAACTATCCCATTCTGCCCCGGTCTCCCCTACATATGTAACATCTCCTCAATTTTGTATTTTACCTATCTTGTCTGTGCAGTTCTTGTTGAGTCAAATAAATATATCTTTATCTTTTATCTAAAAATACCTACAGAACCACAGCAGTGGGAACACTGCGAAAGTAAGAAAGAGATTCCGCCATTATTTTTGTCCACGAAAGAAAGGCCAACGCCAAGTAACATATTTGGTTTCGGTGAAGATATGATGATCTTATCATATTATATGCCAAAAAAGAAAACAAAGAAAATAGTTCTTATGCTATCATCTTTCCACGATGACGATAAAATAGATCAAGAAACTGAAAATGAAGCTAAAGCCGAGATTGTTACATTTTATAATTCTACTAAAGGAGGAGTGGATGTTGTTGACCCAAATAAGAGGATTATTCCGTTGCCAGAATCACTTGCAGGTGGCCAATGCGTTTATTCTTTTCCATTTTGAATATAACTGGGGTCAAAGCTCAAATAATATACAAAGCAAATACAAGCAATTTGATTCAACGACGTACATTCCTAGAAGAAGTGGCATTGGGGCTGGTAAAACCTCATATTTCACGGCGGATTTGCATGGAGAACATATCTTCAGATCTGAAGTTAGGGGAAAGGTGTACAAAATGATCCCTCGAGGTAATATGATTCCCTATGGTTCTCAGCAAACTACTAATGCCATCTATCTGATTTATAAGCAAACGTCTTTCCCGTACCCCGCTCAGTGGTCTCACAAGGTGTCATGGCGGCGTGAGTGTTGTGCGTCGAAATATTACGTAAAAAAGAAAATTGGTGTGTTTAATCTAAGGTAAGCATAAAAATAATATTTCATTGTTGAAATTTGGTTGCATTTTACCGAATAAATGTTTTACTGGCTGTTCCTATCAATATTCAATTTATTCTCAAGCACGCTACGATCTCACTAAGGCCATGTTTCGAGGTTAGTTTTAGTCATGTTTTGAAAAATGTGCTCTTGAGGTCAAACGATCCCCTTCTGCCGGTACAAAATGATCCCTGGAATCATTTTACCCCAAGTATTTTAACAGATTTTAAACAAAATATGGTAAATTTTGAACTTAACGTATTTAACATTATTTGTATGTTTAAATATACAATCATTGCAAATGTAATAAAAATAAGCTATAGGCGTGACGATCTCATTTTGGAGGTATAAAATGATTCCGGGAATCATTTCACCCCAAAAATAGAATTCAAGTTAATGGTTTTTCTTTGTTTTTTCTTTATCTACCTGCGTATAATTGTTTTTTGCCTTTCCGTCCTATATACATACATATATATGAATTTTTATACGTATGGTGCTTATATTTTTACAGATTATCATGCCACGTACATACCAAAGAAAAACTACCCGTCAAAACTGGAGAGAAAATTCCATGAAAAAAGCTTTAGAAGCTGTGAAAAATGGACTGCCATTCAAAACAGCTAGTAAACGATTCTCTGTGCCTGTAATGACATTAAAACGAAGAGCTAAAGGTAAAAATAAATTTGCAGTTGATGCTGTTAAGGCTTTGGGCAGTAAAAAACTGTTTTTACACCTGAGCAAGAAAGAGAACTGGTTGAACACATAAAAGACATGGAATCTAGAATGTATGGTCTAACCAAACAAGATGTCCTCGCTCTGGCTTATCAGTTGGCTGAGAAAAATAAAATAATACATCCATTTTCAGCTGAGAGAGAAAAAGCCGGCGTAGATTGGTTGAAAGGTTTTCGGAAACGGAATCCCGATATAGCTCTTCGTAGTCCAGAATCGACATCAGCTGCGCGTGCCAGAGCTTTCAACAAACCTGTTGTTAACAAATTCTTTTCTATTTGGAAAGACACACAGGAGAAACAGCCTATTCCGCCACATAGAATATTCAATGTTGACGAGACCAGTTTATGCACTGTCCCAACTAAAAACACCAAAGTATTTGCTCAATCTGGTCGTAAACAGGTGGCAAGAGTGACTTCAGCTGAAAGAGGTGATACTACAACAGCAGTTATCTGTTGTTCCGCTGCTGGAAACTTTATACCACCAATGTTTATATTTCGAAGACTGCGAATGAAGCTCGAATTGATGGACGGTGCACCTCCAGGGTCTGTTTATGCATGCAATGCAAGTGGTTGGATGAAACTAGACGTTTTTGATCAATGGTTTGATCATTTTTTAGCTCATGTAAAACCATCAGCAGATGATCCAGCCGTGTTGTTTTTAGATGGCCATCTGTCACACACAAAAAATTTGAGTGTGGTATTAAAAGCAAGAGAAAACCATGTCAAAATTATCTGCTTGCCACCGCATTGCACGCACAAACTCCAACCACTGGATGTTGGAGTTATGTATCCTCTCAGCGTCTATCACAACCAGGAATTAGAAAAGTGGATGAACAATCATCCGGCGCGAGTGGTCTCTGTTTTTCAAATAACCAAAGTTTTTTCAGGGGCTTACCTTAAGGCAGCGGTACCGTTGAATGCCATTAAAGGATTTGAAAAATGCGGGATTTACCCTCTAAACCAAGACGTTTTCACGGATGTGGACTTTGTGGCTGCAGAAGCGACAGAAATAGAAGCCAATGTTGAGGATGAAAACTCCTCTGATTCAGTATCTGTTTTATGTAACGAACCGTCCCAGCTTGTCATAACAAGGGCTGTTGATACACCACAAGATTCATTGAATTTGAACCCGGGACCGTCTTCGCAAGATGATACACATACCAATAAAGACGAGATATTAGTTCGTAGTGACAGAGAGATAGCTACCACTGAGTGCATAGGTTTGGATTCGACACCAGAACTATCTTCGCGTGAATCCACACATAGCGAGAACGACGAACGCCATATACCCGACGTACCGCCTTCTGAGCACGTAAATAATAGCCCTATCAAATCTCCACGAACTCTCGAAAACCAAGCTGTCGAATTGATTTCGAACCTGGTTGCGCCTACAAGCTGTACTCTAGCCCAAGATATTTACACTGTAGCAACCCCTACTTTAGTTACGCCAGACGTAGATTCGACCACTTTTGATGAACCATCGACATATTTTGGAGTTTATTCAGCACGAGATCTTCGACCTTTGCCAAAGATACAAGGAAAAAGAAATAATAATGTAAGAAAAAGGAAAATAGACACCTCAATTTTGACTAGCACACCCTATAAAAACTATTTAGAAGAGGAAATGCAGAAAAAAATAGAAAAAGAAACAAAACAAAAGTCACGAAAAGACAAAAGTGTGAAAATGATCTCTGAAAAAAAAACTAAAGGAAAAGGAGTAGGTAAAGGACAAAAATCAAAACAAGCAAATACAAAACAAGAAGATAAAAAGAAAAACACTAAAAACCAAAGAATAAAGAGAGCGAGGAAGAGTTACGAGTCAGAATCTTCGGATGACGCTGAATGCATGTTCTGCACAGAAGCTTATTCAAAAGACGCCATGGGGGAAGGCTGGGTCCTTTGCGTAAAATGTCATAAATGGGGACACGAAGCATGTGCTGGGCTTGATAGTGACGACGAAGAAGATTTTGTGTGTGATTTCTGCGTTGATAGTGTTGGAAATACAAAGAAACAATTAGATTTTTGAATGAACAATAAGACTGATTATTAGGTATAGTTGATTTGCGAATTAATAATAAGACTGTTGATCATTGATTTTTGAATGAATATAGTATAAGTAAGCATCAAAATACCTTGTGATAATATAAAAGACTATTGATTATGGTGAGATAGTTTGATTAAAAAAGATTAAAAATAGTTTAAGAGCTATTATTATGTGTAATTAAATATTTCTGATCTCAAGAAAAAGAAAGATCTCTAATGTTTGTTTAAGTTTTGCAATTTCTACCTTGGTATTTAGACAGTGTTGATTAGGTACTGTAAGAATTTAAGTAAACTATTTTTGTTGATTGTTTGTGTTGCAAATAAACATAATTATGATTACGTACTCGTATATATCTTTTATTTTAACTTTAATAATAGCAGGAGGGGTAAAATGATCCTTCGGATCATTTTGACCCTACCCCAGGGATCATTTTATACACCTAGGTGTACAAAATGATCCTTTAGTAATGTTTTGGAAGCCGTTTTTTCATGGACCTACTATTTTCTCCTATTAGTAGGACCACGAGGGAGACCTATTTCTGTCTTTCCTATTCTAGGGTGAATCAAAAATCTACCTCCTGTATAAGTTTCTCGTTACTCCTATGATAATAATATAGAACATTCAAGTAGTACCTACATAAATGCTCTAAGGATAAAAAGTTTAATATAAGTGGCCACTTTAACCTCTTTTCCATTTAAAGGCTGATGTCAGTCAATAATGTCATCCTTCATATTTTGTGTTTCAAGTGCATTCATTAGCGCAGTTCATTTATTCTATATTTGACTTTCCATTATTTCTTTGGCTTTCTTCGAAAATAATGTCTGAGGAAGTATCTTTTATAAAGAGAAAAGGTGGGACAGTACTGTTATATGCAGGACGGCAGTGCTACAAGCAAAGAGAGTATAAAACAAGTGGTGTTATATGGAACTGTAGATGGTCTAAAAATGAAAAATGCCGGGGATCAGTGACTCTAAAGGTTAGTAATGTATTATTGTTTACCTATTTTTTATTTGAGTCTCATAACCCACTGCATTCGAAATAGTGAGACGGACGGATTAATGGATTCGGATGAACATAATACATAATATATACACCATGACTCGGACTAGAACATATGGCTAATTTTTACCCCCAGGATAATCATATCTATTCAATTTGTTTCTCTGCAGGGAAGACAAGTTATTAAAGGAAAAGATCATTCCTGTCAAGTCAGTTATGCCAAAAACCAAATCGACGAAGCGATAAATAAAATGAAGAAACAAGCTTCTTCTACTGATACTCCAATTACGCAAATATATGGAAAAGAAAAGAAGAAATTGGAAGATAAAGGTATACATTTCGTACTTCCGGTGCCACCCCTTAAAAATATACAAACTGCTTTGTATACAAGTCGCAAAAGGACAAATTTCAAGAATGTAGAGTCTGTGGAAATACCAGAACAGTTGTCGAGTTATCTTTTAGCAGAATACCTAAATGGAAGTTGTCGCATTTCTGTTTTTTGCTCGAATGAAGGCAGAAAGCTTTTAGGAGAAGCTGAGGAGTTCTTCGTCGATGGAACTTTTCAGAGTTGTCCTCAACCGTTTGAGCAACTATTTACAATTCACGGAGACCTTGGTGCTTCGTCATCAGAAACGAAAGTAGTACCACTTGTTTATGCCCTCATGTCTGATAAAAAGCAAGAGTCGTATGCTGCTCTTTTCGCTATGATAAAATCACAAATACCTGATTGGACTCCAAAAAAAATCCATTTGGACTTCGAAATCGCTATTGCCAATGCTTTGATGAACATTTTCCCGGAAGTGATATTAAAAAAATGTTTTGCTCATTTATCGAAAGCCATTTGGAAAAATTCCAAAGTCAAACTTAAAATTAAGGAAAAAATAGAAAAAAGAATTGTCGGATTATGTAAGGGTTTAGCTCTACTACCTGAAAATCTCATAGAAAATGGTATTGATTATATCAAGAATGAAAGCACCAGTTCCCTAAAAATTACAAAATTTTTGAAATATATGGAAAGAACATGGTGGAAGAACAAAGATTACAAATCTTCATGGTGCGTATATGGTGAACGTCACCGTACAAATAATGTCGTTGAAAGCTGGCACTCTCAACTAAACAAGAATGTTAAAAAGCGTTTACCAGTTTCGATCCTGCGGTTGATAAATGCAATAATGGATATGGAAAGCGAAAGAACAAGTGATGCATCACGACGTCGAAAAGAAGAATTAGATCGTGATGATTTCATATTAAAATGCCAGTTACAATTAATTCAAGGTGATATAACAGTAGGCCATGTTTTAGATAAACTAAGATAGGACTGGCCACCTTTTTTTTAATATACAGGGTGTATAAATTATTGGTTGTTTCTATTTATAGTATATAATAGGAAAGACAGAAATAGGTCTCCCTCGTGGTCCTACTAATAGGAGAAAATAGTAGGTCCATGAAAAAACGGCTGTTTTGGAAAATGTTAAATAAATTTGCTTTTTATACAGAACCCGAAATAAGGGTATGCTTAAACGTTAGCACTGAAATTATTCATCTTATACTCCTTCAACATTTTCAATAGCCTTCATACTTTGGACACAAGCAAGCTTTTCTCTTAAGGGGATCATTTTGGACACCTTTCCCCTACTACTGAAGCGATTTGTGCCGATTTTTACGGCTACTGCAGAGCCTAGACTAAGCGGATTCTGCGCGATATGTCCTAGACGTAAGAACAGACGATCAAAAAAAGCATGCACTTCGTGTAAGCAATTACTCTGCACCGAGCACATAACGTATATGTGTACAATTACTAAGTTACATTAATATTATTTCCATGCAAATTCTTAACTAACTTTGAGGGCAAGTCGGCACGTGACGTAACATTAATTTATCATATTAATGTTTATTATTTAGGTTTTTGGGGTTAAATGGAACAAAAATAGACGGTATGCGGATCTGATTTCGCAAAAAAAATGTTGGCCCCTTTTTTTAAGGAAAACGCAGAACTTCAAAGGGGTAAGTTTCAGCGACTTTCACCTATTAAGAATGTACGAAGACGTACCATATATCTAATTTTACTGAATCGGCATTTAACGCCCTTACAACTAGTGCTCTACTGACCGCGACGCGATAAAACGTCTGACGGATCGTTTACTTGCTATCTGTGTTTTTACGTGTATTCATTCAATAAACTTTTGAAAAGTGATCAGTGATTTGACTTTGCACTCTTAACTACTTAACTAACTAACTTTACTTCAAATGTACGACACGTCCGTACAAAGAATCTGAGGCCAGATGGCTCAGAATAGCGGAGGAGCTCAACAAAATGTCCGGAGCAACAAAAGATTGGGGTGGCAAACAATGTAATACTTATTTTTTTCTTATTATTTATACTCGTACCTAAATTACTAGTGTCATGATTTCAAAGGTTGCTTAGCATAGAGGAAAAACACGATGTTGTACAGCAGAGGGATAGTGTCATTCAACTTATTTCTTGATTTCATAGCCAAAAACGAATCTAAGTGTGAGTTGACAATCATATAACTTCAGTGCGAGGATTCCCAGATTTGTGGGGAAAATTGTTTAGTATAATAAAATCAAGTGAAACTCACAACTGGCGTTTTCATCACACTAAGAGGTAGTCAAAAAACCTATTTATGTGGTAGTAAGTAAGAGGTAGTCAAAAAACCTATATATGCATTAGGAATATCAGTTCTAGTAGTTATCACTTATTGAAACATACAAAGCAGGACCATACTACAACGAGCTATAGTGTGTAAAATTTCAATCAAAATGTACCTAATATAAAATTAAATTACATACCTACAATGTAATTATCTAGGAACAAAATAGGAACATACATACGAGGACTTATGAATCACAATATACAGGGTTATTGGTAATTAGACCGGATCCTTTTAGGGGGTGTTGGGGGAGGCCATTTGCAACTATTTTGACCCTATATCGTATTATGCAAAAGTTAACCATTTTTGAGATATTCGCAAATTCTTAATTTTTTGGGAAAACCCCGATTTACGTCTTCAAAATTAAATTAAAAAAAAAGTGATCATCCAATTCAAATTTTAGTGACTGATTTAGATAGCCTGAAGTCTAATTATTAATAACCACTAACACAATCGTATGAATCTGTACCCATATGGAAGCTAAAGGACATGTTTATAAAAACAAAGTTTATTTTTTTTGTAAAGTCCTTACAAAACCCCCATTTAAAAAAAAAATACTCCAGTGAATTTGGTCGGCATGTTATTTAAAAAACATCTACACATCTTTAGCTATCCAAAGAGGTATAAATCAATGCACTTTGTAACACAATTGCAGAAAAATACGGGTAAATGTAATGTATTACTACACCTACGAGGAAAAACATCTTGAATCTTCAAAACCGCTGGAGTAAATTCAAATTGTAAACTTAAATAGCAATAAATACGTGCTTGCGCGATTTTCACTTAGTTCTTTTTTTGAATTATTGTTCCGAAAACAGAATAGGCTGATATCATGGCGGAGTAAAAACTTTTTGTTGTTATTTATCAACAATTATGGCTGCAGTGCCACGCATCCTACCACCTCCTCGAGACTTTTCAAACGAAGAATATGCGGATATACGGTTTTGTTATGGTTATGCAAACGGTGTCTCTACACGTGCACGGGCAGAGTATCAATCTCGGTTTCCTCAGCGCCGGTTACCTCATGAAAGTGTATTTGATAATACATATCGGCGACTTCGAGAGACTGGCAGTGTTCAGAGACGACAAAGTGACGCCGGCCGACCGCATGTTCATCGAACGGAGGACGAAGAAGAAATCATTCGTCATTTTGAAGAGGATCCTACCATTTCAACTAACATGGTTGCTCAAAGACTCGGTGTAACCCAATGGAAAGTTTGGCATACGGTCCATGGAGCAGGTCTCTATCCGTACCATTTAACCCCTGTACAAGTATTAGAAGACGGAGATCCCGCTAACAGGATAACATTTTGCAGATTTATGCTAAATGCTGACATAGAGAACCCTAATTTTTTCAGAAAAATATTATGGAGGGATGAATCAAAGTTTGATCAAGATGGAATCACAAATTACCATAATATTCATTTTTGGTCTAGAAAAGCTGATCTTAATCCCAATAAAAAGAAAGAGCAAGGGTCGCAAAGACGATTCTCACTTAATGTATGGATGGGAATAATTGATGATAATTTAATTGGTCCCTATTTCTTGCCTAATTATTTAAATGGTGACACATACGAAGAGTTTTTAAGAAACGAAGTTTTTGGCCTTCTTAGTGAGGTACCATTAGCAACACGCCAAGGTATGATTTACCAACATGATGGCTGCCCCGCTCACTACAGGACTAGTGTGCGTCAATGGTTCAATCAGCATTTTCCGAACCGATGGATTGGTAGAGGAGGTAGTATTCCATGGCCAGCAAGGAGTCCCGACCTTACCCCATGTGATTATTATGTTTGGGGTCATATGAAGAGCCTAGTCTATGACGATTTGACGTCACCTATCTCATCGGTGAATGAATTAAGACGCCGAATAATAAGAGCTGCCGAAAAAATGAAAATAAATTTGACAACAAGGGTTGTTAAAACTGAGTTACGCCATCGTATGCGGCTTTGCATACGGAATAGAGGTGGACATTTTGAAAACGAATTGTAAATTAAAATTTGTAAATTGTAAATTAATAATGTAAATTGTAAATTAAATAGTAAATTGTTTTGATAGTAATACATTTTTTGTTTGTTTTACAAAATTCATAGTTTGATTTATTGGAAGTTACTACCTGCTTATGGTTTTTCCATATTTTTTCTGCAATTATGTTACAAAGTGCATTGATTTATACCTCTTTGGATAGCTAAAGATGTGTAGATGTTTTTTAAATAACATGCCGATCAAATTCACTGGAGTATTTTTTTGTTAAATGGGGTTTTTGTTAGGACTTTACAAAAAAAATAAACTTTGTTTTTATAAACATGTCCTTTAGCTTCCATATGGGTACAGATTCATACGATTGTGTTAGTGGTTATTAATAATTAGACTTCAGGCTATCTAAATCAGTCACTAAAATTTGAATTGGATGATCACTTTTTTTTTAATTTAATTTTGAAGACGTAAATCGGGGTTTTCCCAAAAAATTAAGAATTTGCGAATATCTCAAAAATGGTTAACTTTTGCATAATACGATATAGGGTCAAAATAGTTGCAAATGGCCTCCCCCATCACCCCCTAAAAGGATCCGGTCTAATTACCAATAACCCTGTATATAAATGCATAGCTTCCGGCTGGCTCTAAGATGATGTGCGGATACTCCAGCATAGTTTTTTTTAAATGTTTTCAGACATGGCAAGACTTCGACTTCATCTAAAGTTAAAAAGAAGGATGTGGAGGTTAGGAGGTCTACGTCTCTGACCGGTGCACAGTGTTTCGTCTAGTACATGCTAGCGGGACAAAAGTCAGGTCACCATTTCCATCAAATGACGATAACATGATGTAAACAACCCTTCCCAGGTAGCAGATTCTAAGAATCTAGTGTTTAACTCCACTTGACGGTACCTTATCAGGGGTCGCAGGTAGTTGATAATTTATATGCTATTTGCAGTTGTTAATTAGTTGCAATTTTGGCACACTGGCGATAGCATCTTATGAAACATTTTAAGTAGTTAAAAGTGTTGTGAGTGATGGAGTCTTCTGATGAAGGTATGTACCATTTCCTGTAATAATTATTTGCTCAATTTTCTAGCGATTTCTATTTTTTTATGACTGTGAATGTTTATAGGGCAAATGTTCTATATTTTTTTCATAACTATGAACTTTCAAGAGCTGCAACTTTTTTTACCCAACTGTACTCGTTCTGATTCTATATTTTATATTTACAACATTTACGTACACAGTATTAGGTACATATTTTAGACCCCGAAAACCCCCGCAGTTAAAATTATTGTCTTAGTTTCAGAACCAGTCATAACCATGACAAAAATGGACTTTTTCGCGGAATGGGTAAAACACGACAAAAGTGAAAAGGTTCAGGGTATTTTGAATTACTTATGTGATAAACACCACATTAATGATATTTCTGACGAAAATCTGAAGACAATCAAAATGAAGATTTCGAGTATTGCCTCGAAATTTAATGAAAAGTGGTCTGCAGCAAAGACTTCGAAAGAAATGTTTATAACAAAATATAAAGCTTTGTTATACCTACCAGTTCAACCTAATTTGCCGACATTCACGATCACTTATTTACGACATAAAATGAAGACAATTTGCCACTACGGAATCCGATGACTTCGCGATATTGCGACACGACATCGAAGCCGCGCCCCGCGCCGCTTCGGACCGCCACTTCGGTTCACACATCGACTGAGTCGCTACCTTAGATTATTTTATTTGATAAGTACCATTGTAGAAAGTAATTAAATTTATATTCCAAAAATCGTTTTTTTTTTGGGAAACCCGGGCGTCGTTCCTTTCATTGCTTGGATGGAGGGACCCGCCATCCAGTTTACTGTGCGTATACACCAGCCTTGTCCTTCGACATCAGAAGTTCGGATTGTGGGTAGACCTAAGAAGAGCTTCGATGAGGGAAGCACAAAAACAAAAAGAAGAAAAGTTGAAGATCTATTAGAAACGAGGAGTGCTAGTGAGTTCATTACAGCTGCAGAATTAGCTACGCGTAAAGAAGGCCTCCGAAATGTCGCCAGTCAAATACGCGATGCTGTTAGTGTGTCCAACAAAAATAAAATAGAATGTAGTGCAGGCAGGCAATTAACTCCGGATGAAGCGTTAGCTTATTACATAGACGCGAAATTGAGTAGTCACGGGTACAAACAAACCAGAAAGTGGGCTCTGAAGGCGGGACACCATGTATATCCATCGTTTTATAGTGTAGTGAAGGCCAAAGATTCTTGTGTTCCTTCAGATGAACACATAACTGTGACTGAGTCTAGAGCGGAATTAAATCTCCAAGCAATTTTAAATATAACGGCTGAACGTTTAGTTAAAGCTCAGTCTGAAGTCATTAGTGTGTTACCTCGTTCATCGTTTACGTTAATAAGTAAATGGGGTTGTGACGGGAGTTCGGGACACAGCACGTATAAGCAGAGATTTGAGAACACTGACGCTACAGACGAATTTCTTTTCGTGAACTCATTTGTGCCAATAAGGTTGCTTGACGGGGATACTGTGATATGGCAGAATGAGATATGGAAATAGATACGTGATTAGATTGGTCCATCTATCTGACGATAGTTACTGCGATAACTAATGTATTGATAAATGATACTAATAAAGACACGAGATCACGTATGACCTAGTATATAAGATGACAATTATTTAGAATAAAGGGTTGTTCTTACCGAGATGTAACTGTGTTCTCATTAGCTCCTACCCCTCATATAACAACGATATTACAAAAGCCTTGGCTTTGCTTTTTTGCTAGGGTAATTTTATCTTTTCCAGGACAATGCCATCATGGTCCGAGTTTACCAGAGGATATATAGAAACCATAGACATGGTAAACAATACAAACGTGTAAGGTGTCTCTCTTACAGTAAAGAAAGCTTGGAAAAAGCTATCGCCGAAATTAAAGCCGGATCAACATCACTTACCGAAGCTGCGACGAAGCATAGCATTCCAAAAAGTACGCTGTCACGAAAATGTAGATGTTTGAATGCGTCACAATCACAAGCTGGTCATCCAACGATCTTTTCGCCCGAAGAAGAAGAAAGTTTTACAGCTCAAATGAATATTTTGAGAGAAAGTGGTTTAATTATATTGTTAAAAACAAACAACTATAGTAAAATGGTAACGCCTCATTAAGCTAAGATATTTAAAGATAATTTTGTTAAAATGTGATTATTTGTAACAGTTTCTATTAATAAAAGAAAAGTCTGGTCCAATTTCCTAATAGCCGATGCAATTGCGAGCAAATGAAGCGATATTTGGAACAGCATTATAAAAAAAATGAAAAAAATTGTCTATGGAAGATCTATCTTAGGTAAACGATTATGTGGGTCTAAACGGGATTTATCCATTAAAAGTACTAAATGTGTGGTCACCTTAGCTAAATCGAAGTTATTGTAACTTATGTCGAAAATTTGTTCCAAATATCTTACGGTTCTAGTTTGTTTCTATTCTTTGATTGTAATTTTCTTTATTAATAAAGATTATTTTAATTAGGTTTATTTGTATATTTTGGTAAACAGCAAGTAATAAAGATTGTTTTCTAAATGTATTCTGCGTTTTTATTCTACAATTACACATTTCTAACTTCAAATAATCAAAAGAGACGAAACAAAATCAAAAAATCTGCAAAAATAATTTTGATTGACTTATTGAATGAAATGCCCCTGTGTGCGTCTGTCCGTCAGTCAGCAGGTTGTATTTCCTAAACCGTAAAAGGTGGAGAGTTGAAATTTTGACAGAGTTTTTATTACTATTGCCGCTATAACAAAACATACCAGAAATAGGGCAACGAAACTCCCAACATCTTGTCCCAAATTTTGGTGTTGGGGCAACCCAGGGCCCTAGCATGGCATAAAACGGACTTGGGGTGCGTGCCAAGCCAAGTACTTACCGACCAAGTAGCCAGGTTATTTGACTATAGTGCTTGTGCATGTTGCATACTGTTTAATAAATTAATACTATCCTATTTTTACGTATTTTTACGTAATCGCGAAAAAGTTTGCTGTTTCTTTCACGCGCCTTAGTGCGACCTGCGACCAGCGACCTAACGCGACAATACAGAGACAGATCAGACATACGCACCACCAAACACAACATCAGTGAAAGAGCTCTCGAACGGGGAGTAATTACCCTTCGGGAGTTCTTAGTCACTTCCAACCGGGGATTGGATCGCCTAGTACCTATTTTTACGTAATCGCGAAATAGTTTGCTGTTTCTTTCACGCGCCTTAGTGCGACCTGCGACCAGCGACCTAACGCGACAATACAGAGACAGATCAGACATACGGGCCACCAAACACAACATCAGTGAAGGAGCTCTCGAACGGGGAGTAATTACCCTTCGGGAGTTCTTAGTCACTACCAACCGGGGATTGGATCGCTTAGTATCAGTATTACGATGATTTAGTCCGATGAATGGACTGATAAGACTTTTTAGTCTCTGCAGTCCGATGATGCTGATCAATACAGATCAACGGACTACTGAGCCTTTTAGCCCGATATTTACACATTTCGACTTTCCCAAAAAAAAATGCATTAACTTCAGTTTATTTTTTCCATTTCGCTAGACTATATTTCCTCTCTATTGGGTATGTGCTCGATGATTTTTTTTCCAACCAAAAAAATAGGTATTCCTATAATTCTATTCTTCCTATAAGTCATGTATGTAATTGTTTATCGGTTAACTTTTTGAAGAATCCACTTGAGATGCTTGCTGTCAAGCCATATTTATTTATATTTTAATTTTATTTTATATTTTCAAACTTGGTGATACGACAATGTCATTGAAGCTTTCAGTGTGTGGACTATTGCTTTTTCATTGTATTTGAATAAATTTAAAATAACTGACAATGATTTTGAAATATTAAAACGTGGGCGTGGAAGAGTTTTACTGTTTGGCGGATACCAATTCTACAGAAACGCTATTTATAAAGATGGTAGTTGTTGGCGATGCAAAGAATATATAAATGTAAATCCTAAATGCAAAGGATATGAGACCTTATCAGAAGTAAGTAAAGTACTAATATTATAAACTTAAAACCTACTGCGCCGATTTCAAAAATTCTTCCACAATTGGAAAGCTACATTCACCCTGAGTAACATAGGCTATATTTAATGTGTTTAAAAAATAAATGTCCACCCGTGCGAAGCCGGGACAGGCCGCTAGTGTTATATATTTTGAGATACTGGTGAAATGTTCATTAATTATGTCCTTTATATATTTTAGATTGAAGACCAAATTAAAAAAGTTAGCGACGAGCACACCTGTAAACTGGATAAAACTCGGAATGAAATTGACATGTTACTTGACAAATATATCGAGGAGGCTGCCCGAGGAACGGAAGCTGCTCCGAGAGTCTATAGAAAACTTTGATTGGCTATTGCAAAATCAGGGTTAGACTTAGCATCATCACAACCTGTCCCTACTTTCGATCAGAAAAAATTGTGAGTGAGATATAAGGAAGTGGAAAAGAAATTGCACGTTTCTCTAGTTTTTTCGTCTTTAAAGATGAACCCTGAACTTGGGGGACTAGGAGGACCACATGGTTGCCACCACATGGTGGCAACCATGTGGTTTTTTGTCTCGCCAGGACGGAGTTTTGGGTACCATTTCCCACGGTCTGCTCATCCAAAGGAAAAAATGGCTGAGGAGCTAAAATAAAACCGGCCAAGTGCAAGTCGGACTCGTGTACGAAGGGTTCCGTACCATTATCTATAAAAAAAACAAGATTTTTGTGTGGGAGCCCCCATAAACATTTATTTCATTCTGTTTTTTAGTATTTGTTGTTATAGCGGCAACAGAAATACATCTTATGTGAAAATTTCAACTGTAACTGTCTAAGTAATAGGGTCCCGTTTTTACCCTTTGGGTACGGAACCCTAAAAATTAGTAAATTGTGTCCCCGAAGCAAAAAAAACTATTAAATAAATCGGACTTCCAGGCAACATCAAACGATCTGTTACAATATGTCTGTGCGCACCGTGCGGAAACAATTGAGTTGCGAAGAAGAAGCTTTAAGGCAAGAGACCAGGCTCTGTCATCCAGATTAACCCAGATTCCGCCTTCGACTACTCATTAATTTGTTCGATGAAGGGATGCTGTCAAGCCTAATTAAGGCTGCAGGGGGAGTGTCTAGGATGTTCTACCTTAATAACTATGGTCCAAACAAACCGAAAGATCCCAGGCAAAATCAGCCCTTTCGGCAACCGGCAGGTCGTACGTCTCCGAGCCGCCCAACTCGCCCTCAAAAACCCCACAACAACAATAAGTCTTGGCGCAGTCGACCTTCGCAAGGAAAACCCAACCAAGATAAGAGAAAGCCTCAGAGACCAGATAGACTTCAGTCCAGATCACAAAGATACTGACGGTTTTCAAGGGGGGCAGTTGCGTTTCTTCGAGAAGAAATGGAGAGATTTAGAAGCACCAGAATCGGTAATAAAAATTATCACAGGCTACGCTATTCCATTTGTAGTGAGGCCCCCCTTGGTTGCCCTAAGCCAATCAGTTCTTCAGAGATTCGAAACCAAAGAATGGCCTCTAATGTCAACAGAAATAAAAAATCTTCTCAAAGCGGATATCATAAACGAGCGCGCGAGACTCACTCGGGATTTCTGTCTCGAATGTTCCTGATTTCAAAACCGGTTGGGAAGGTGCGTCAAGTTTTCGACCTAAAAATTAAACAGCTATCTAAATCCCAGAAAGTTTCGGTTAATAAGCCACAGTCACGTGCCAACTTTTCTTCAAAAGAACGACTACCTGGGAAAATTTCACAAGCTTACTTCCACGTTACAGTGAGAGGCAGCCACAGGAGATTTCTAGCATTTGTCTACAAAGGAAAACTGTACCAAATGAAATGCCTCCCTTTCGGTCTTTCGAGCGCTCCGCTGGCATTCTCTCGGATAACCAATTGGGTTTCAGAGTCCTAGTCTACCTAGACGATTTCCTCCTAGTTCACTAAGACCACGAGGTATTAGAGGAGCAGTTGAAATGCGCGGTTCAGCTGTTAAAAAGTTTAGGTTGGTCGGTGAACCTCAAGAAGTCTGTTATGATCCCCAGAAAAGAAATCACGTTTTTAAGAGTGATATGGAACACAGAAGAACGAAGGACGGACAACGAAGTGATCCTATTTTTCCCTTTAAGATACGGAACCCTAAAAATAAACAATAATACCCAAAGGGCAAAGGAAAGGGCAAGAAAACAACTGGCCATCTCCCCCAAAGCCATCTCTCAGGCTATCGCTCCCGGACACTCTGGGAGAGATGCCTATTGTATTTTTTTAAAGTTAAATTGTGCCATATTTGTTGATTTTGAGACCGATTATTAAAATAAGTAAGACAGATAATTAAAATTGTCGTTTTAATCAAAATGATCGTTGTGGCTAGATTGTAATTATACTCTAGTGTATCTTAAATTAATTTAAAATGTGTATAACAGACATAAAAAAAAACAAACAAAAAAAAGATGCCGTAAAAGAAGCCCTACACTTTACTACTAAATTATTTTTACAAGACACGACAACACTAAAGCAAGAAAAGATACAGATTTTCTGTGATAACCAGGCAGCAATCAAATTATGCCATAACTCAATAGTCAGCAGCAAGACCGAACATATTGAGCTGCGCATCCATTTTTTGAAGGAGCACATACACAGTGGAGAGGTCACTGTTACCTACAAAGAAACATCAAACATGTTGTCAGAAATTTTGACCAAGGGCATGCCAGGACCTAGGCAGGCAGTCGTTGGGTTGCAGATCTTGAGGAGACCTAGTTGTAGAGTTTCGCCTCTTTTCCACTTCTCGTACATCGGCCAATGTCATTTTTGACAGTTTACTTAAATAAAGAAATGCGCATTCGCGCAAATTCTTTTGGCTCGCGATGAACACGAAAAGCGAAGAACCGCTTATAGCTTTTAGAAAACAATTCCACATGATTTAAGAATAGGAAAATCACATAGTTTACACAATAAATATAGTTAGTATTTAAATGAAAAGCGCTGTCGCGCTTATATTGCCTCCCGATGAACGTGGAAAGCCAGGAACTGCTCATAGCGTTTTGAAAACAATTCTTGCATGGCGTATGAACATAGCAACATAGACAAACCAAACAATTTAGTATTTAAATGAAGAGCGCTTTCGTTTAAGTTATGTTGGCTCGCGATGAACGCGGAAAGCCAGGAACAGCTCATAGCGTTTTGAAAACAATTCTTGCATGGCGTATGAACATAGCAACATAGACAAACCAAACAATTTAGTATTTAAATGAAGAGCGCTTTCGTTTAAGTTATGTTGGCTCGCGATGAACGCGGAAAGCCAGGATCAGCTCATAGCGTTTTGAAAACAATTCTTGCATGGTATATGAAGATAGCGACATAGACAAACCAAACAATTTAGTATTTTAATGAAGAGCGCTGTCGTTTAGGTTATGTTGGCTCGCGATGAACGCGGAAAGCCAGGAACAGCTCATAGCGTTTTGAAAACAATTCTTGCGCGACGTAAGAAGCTAGCAACATAGACAAACCAAACTATTCAGTATTTAAATGAAGAGCGCCGTCGCCGGTTGATTATAATCTGGGTCTCTTCAAGTCAAGAGTGAATAGGTATCTTCTAATCCTAAGTGATACACCGTCGGTCTTCTTCCTATATATCTTCACTTTCCATCTGGTGAGATTGTGGTGAAACGTAGGTCTATCGACTATAAAAAAAAAACATGTAGCGTCCCACACAATAGACCTCCCCAACCCTCATGGGACTTGAGTCATGCCGTCGTGTCTCTTACCATCGTCACATTCATCACGCAACAGACCATTCAGTTCGAGAATAGCTGGCATGTTAGCGGTGACAAAGGCCCGCCGGATGATGTAGTTAAATCACGGTGAGTGATTTTTTTAAAGTTTTTTATTAAATTATTCAAAAATCAACCAATAAACATAAAAAAAATATGTTTCAGTTACATAAATATACTATCGTATCAAAAATATCATATAAATAACAATAACACTTCGTTATAATAATCAAATAAATAAAGTAAAAAAACGGACTCCTGGACGAAGTGTCTGTGGAGAGGACTCCACAGACAGGGAAAATGTTACTTCAATATCAAAGTATCATCATCATCATCAGCCTATATCAGTCCACTGCTGGACATAGGCCTCCCATAATGAGCGCCATAGCGCCCTGTCTTCAGCTTGCTGGAATATCAAAGTATGAATACGGCCAACTCTGTTTCATTTGTGGTAAATAAATTAAAAATGACTGAATGAATATGAATTATTGCAGTAGACGCGAATCTTTGGTTTTTTGCGTTTTTCTGTTTTTTCCCTGGGAGAGAGCTCCTAGAGTCCGCGGAGAGGCGACTTTCGAAAAATGTTACAACTGTCGGTGGTGGGGTTTAGAGCATGAACATGTGGTGGTTTGCTATCCTTGTTCTTGCCCCTACACTTTGTGCAAGTTAGAGCAGTAAGTGAATAACATATGGCAAGCAACGGTTAGAAAATACGTCACAGCCGAAAAAGGACTCAAGGAGTGCTCTCCACAGATGGGGGTTTTTTGACAGCGGACTCGTTGAGTCCTCTCCACAGACGAGGGGATAATTTAAATTAAATTAATTTATATTTAAAAATAATAATTACTTAGCTCGCAAAAATGTGAAGGGAAATTTAGAACTTGGAAAGTACCTATATTTACTTATAATTATACTTAATCATAATTTCAAAATAGATTTTATTGCACAAAAACTTTTTTTCGCAATACTTTCTGAGTGGCCTGGTACAATCCAACATTGGAGGAGGGGTTTAAAGCATCCATGAAGTTATTAATCACTATCACACAGTTGCCTGACTTTTGTTGAATGTTTTTACATTACGTGGCCGATCTATTCTCATACTATTTAAAAGGCTAGATTCCAATTTGACGTCAAATTCTTCGGTTGTTTGAGTCTTGCGGGCACTATATTTTTGAAGTCAGGAGGGTTCTGGAAATAAGAAGTTTTATTTGATTAGGTTAAGCTACAAAGATTTACCACAAAACAACATCAAATCACTGTACACCACTAACAGCTAAACTAAACAAAAAAAAAACAAATGTTTTTAGTTTGTGTGTGGATACACAAACTAGTTAGGACTAAATTCTCTGGGTGCCAAAAATTTTGCTGCACGATACAGACACCGTCAAGCAACACCGAAAAAACGTCTCTCATTAATTGAAAAGATTGATGATTTCGATAAATCGTCCATTAGACGAATAGTCCACAGATTTTATTTAAAAGGAGAGTTACCTACAGCAAAAAAGGTGCTTCATGTCATAAATGAAGACGAATCTTTACCAAACATGGGTTTGACATCGTTGAAAAAATTACAAAAACATTTGAAATTTAAGTATGTCAAAGGAAGGAGAAATAACGGGTCGACAGAGATGACAGTATTACGGCGCATCAAATATTTTAAAAATATCGACCAATATATTACTTGGATGAAACTTGGGTGAATGCAGGTAAGACTTATTATTATTATTAACGGATTGACTCAAAAAATAGAAAGTAAATTATACTAACATTATAAATGTGAAAGTACGTAGTGTGTAAAGTACTCTGTCTTTCCGTCTGTTACTTATTCACACTTAAACGGCTGTGCTGATTTTGATAAAATTCAGTATATAATTATATAGGTACTTTGTACAAAGATGAAAGACATAGGATCGACAGACGTGATTATGATCCCCTAAGATGTTCGCAATATCAATCACTTGATAATTAGGGTTCCGTACCCAAAGGGTAATAAAAACGGGACCCTATTACTAAGACTTCGCTGTCCGTCTGTCACCAGGCTGTATCTCATGAACCGTGATAGTTAGATAGGAGAAATTTTCACAGATGATGTATATCTGTTGCCGCTATAACAACAAATACTAAAAAACAGTATAAAATAAATATTTAAGCGGGCTATCATACAACAAACGTGTTTTTTTTTGCCGTTTTTATAGATAATGTTACGGAACCCTTCGTGCGCGACTACGACTCGCACTTAGCCGGTTTTATTTTTAATGTTAAGATAAATTTATTAATTTACTTTTCAGGACACACTGTAGGCAAAGTGTGGTGACTGCACTACAGTGCAGTCACGAAAGCAAGCATTTTTGGAGGGTTTATCGACGGGTGCCAAGAATCCTACTTCTAAAGGCAACCGGCTAATTGTTCTACTTAAGCAGGTGAAAAAGGATTAGTTTTTGAATTCAAAGGTACAGGCAATTATCACGAATCGATGAATGCAGATAAGTTCGAAAATTGGTTTCAAGCAATGCTACCGAGACTTGAGCCAAACGCAGTGGTTGTCATGGATAATGCCAGCTACCACTCAAGACGCCAGGAGAAAATCCTAGTTACGAGTTGGAAGAAACAAGACATCCAAGAATGGCTTTCATCAAAGCGAATATCTTTTGAGACAAAGGAAACAAAAGTTCAGCTCTTAGAAAAGGTGAAAGATGTCAAAACCCAGTACCAAACGTATGTGGTCGATGAAAAGGCAAAAGCAGTTGGTGTGGAGTTATTGAGATTACCTTCATACCACTGCAAATTGAATCCCATCGAATGTGTGGACAGGAAAAATACTATATTTAAGATGGCAGACGTAAAAAAGCTGCTCCAGAAGGCTTTAGGCAACATTTCAGCAGAAAAATGGCAAAATTGCATCAGTCACGTAAAAAAGAGGAATTTAAATAGGTAGACTAGATGACAATGTAGATAAAACTGTCGATTCTTTTGTAATAAATGTGACAGGCGGACACGTCGTCGGAAAGCAGTAACTCCGATACAGAGAAATCGGATTCTCTTCTTATTATATGAATTTTCATTGATGGCACGTCCGATTCAAATGACATTTTGCAGGTACTACAATCGAATAGTGATATACCTACTTGCAAATTTTCATTTGAATAGGATGTACTATTTCGAAATGAACGTCAAACGTTTGTGTACGTTTGTATGAGAGAGCAGTACTACAGGCATTCTTTTGTTTGATTTTTGTTGATTGTAATTCTATTTTCGTTACATAGTTCTCAAGATTGATGTGAATTACGTTAAACTTTTATAATACTTATAGTGATTATGTGTGTAAAAACTCCTATTTTTGTTTCTTTCTGTTTGCAATAGTGTTTCAGCTGTAACTAAAAAGATTACTATACTAGATATATGATATATTCCCAACCACCCCATTAACCTCCCCATCAATGGGGCGGTTGGGACAGAAAAATTCCCATCATTACAAAAGTCAATGGGGTGGATGGCATTTTCTGCCCCATTGACTTTTTAGATAGAAAGATGAATGAGAAGAATAGAAATATTAAATCTCGCTATTCATATATTTATTTTGCTATTCACATAATTGAGTATTAGTAGGAACAGTCGGAAATCAAAAGGCCAACTTATTTGAGCTAATCAAGTTCGTGTTTATTGTCAATAACATTAGAAAACTGATTATTAAAAGACTGATTGTTTAACAGATAAAAATTATAGCTGTGATTATACATTCCTTGTTTGATTTTTGACCCTTTTGTAAAATTTTAGAAGACTTGACAAAATTGTAATATATTAACAAAAGAACCGAAAGAACCGGGTACCCGGTTCTGTGTTGAAACAGGAATCGAAAGAACCGGTTCTTATATGGCCGGTTCTCGATGCCCTAGTTGCAGCATAGCATAGACCCACCATCTCACTCACCTGCATTTCCATTCTGGGACATGATTGATGGTGATTTTGGCCTAGAGGTCATCTGGCCTATGACAGATGTGGCTGGCCGTGTCTAATTTCAATATTCTTTACATACAGAGAAATGAATGGAAGTACCTTAGGTTCAAACTCCAATTCCACCTTCACATCATCTCTTAGGAACTGCAAGGGCTTCCACAGCAGCCAGCAGGGTATGTACATCTACCCAGAGGATGATAGTTCGCACAGGCTCACTTCATTTTACGGAGATTGTGATGGAATGTGCTTAGGATATTCAACCATTGGTCTCTTAAGGAGCTAGCTGAAAATAATAAAAACAAAAGTAAGCTTAGTTTTCTCAAAACCACTGTCATTACTAACAGTTATAGTCGCATTATAGACTTGTACTTGAACAACTCCTTACCACCAGATTTTCTTTCTGTTAAGTAGAAATGAAATCCAACTTTAAAGTGATTCTGAACCACATTACACATTAGCACACATATATGTCCACTGCCAAACATGCCTCCCGGAGGGGGTTTTGCCACTATACTTGGCAGGCAGGCAGATTGATGATCGCATTTGAGGTGTTCAAAATAGGGAAGCTACTACCCTTCCTCTCGTAGGATCTCTTGATCGGCCCTAGCGTTGCTCCCTGGGTCATACACCATCCACGGGCCGATTTTAACAAGAGATTTCCGTCGAGAAGATAAATCATTATTGGAGCACCTAACATGAACACAACTACCACCGCCGCGCTGAGGCGCCATGGGTGGCTAGCAAAAAACCATTATAAATAAAAATACCTTCATTGCTCTATTCAGTCGCACTGCAATGAGCTTAAAATGCAGGCGTATCAAAAATTCACGATGGCTATAATGGCGACTGCCTGAGTTCGAACCATTGAAGTACCTACTATTACTAGCGTATACTTATTTATTACTATCGCATTGTTATAAATCGACTCACCAGATATCCCTTTGCCTTGCATCGCAGCAATTCTGCTTGTATTTCAACGGCTTGCGGGTCCAGAACAGTTCAGAAACAAGGCTGGCGTGGCGTGGCTTGTCGTGTCGATTAAAACACGAACAATCTGTGAGAGATTTTTCACACACACAACACAACACAACAAAAGAAGACATCTGTAAAGAGTAGGTAAGGTATACATCTCAGTATACATTAACTATGAGTAAGTTATGATATGACATGGACATCTGCTGCGACATCACTTCATGTCAGTGCTGCCAGATGGAATCTGAAAAAAATCAGTATAAATTTTGGTAAAAAAGCAGTAGAAAAAAATCAGGGTGTTTTGCGAGAATTTTCGTGCAAAAAAAACATACAACAAAGCTACTAACCCGTTTTTTTTACTTTAGGAAGCGCGTTCTTTGCCCACATGCCCAAACTGTTTAGCTTTGTGGAAAGCGAGGTCAGGCGGCCTGTCGGCTGTGCTTTGCTCAGTTCTTCTCAGTCTGATCGAACTTTGATTTGTGGTTTTGGACATATATTATTTATTGCATAGTAGAGTACCTAATAACTGGATAAACAGTCGCACTCAGTTTGCATTTTGCAAAAGTTTATCGAAGGAACGAACGGACCGACAAATCAATCGAAAATGATGAACAGACAGACCAAGACAAACAGAAAGAAAGTAGAAGGCTGGAAGAAGGTATGGAAGAAGTGAACGAATGAACAAAACAAATTTTTCAATTTAATTCAACTGTTTCAGTTTTGTGAAGTTAGTGAAAATTTCATTGGTAACTTGTCACTTTGTCACGTGACACTGAGAGCATAGAGACTGAAAAAAACTGAGCAAAGCACAGCTGACAGGCCGCCTGGCCTCGCTTTCCACAAAGCTAAACAGTTTTTGCATGTGGGCAAAGAAAACGCTTCCTAAATATCAAAAAAACGGGTTAATAGCTTTGTTGTATTTTTTTTTGCATGAAAATACTCGCAAAACACAATAAATAGGTACTAATTTATAACTTATTAAAATCTGCCTGCTTTTTTTCCCAATCTACTGCTTTTTTACCAAAATTTCTACTGCTTTTTTCAGATTCCATCTGGCAGCACTGTCTGTGGCTGTGCCTTAGAGTATAGGTATACTCTAAGGGCTGTGCCGTCGCAGCGTCGTCCACAGATGAATACTAATATACGGGGAAGCGTCGTCCGTCGTCGGCGTTGTGTCGTGTCGTGCGTGATGACGTCTTTGTTGTGTTATATTCTTAGAGTATACCATACTCTAAGGTTATATTATATCTCACAAACTAGGATATTCTAGTTTATTCGTTCGTGTTCTATTCTACACAAATGCCACGCCAAGCATTGTTTACGGCCAAGCTGGATTTAACTGATCAAGTTTGTCCGTACGAGAGAAGCCAGCTAGACTAGAAACCGGCTTGCAATGCAACACCAACTACGACGACATACATTACATAAATACAGTTGCTTCGCTAGACGAGGCTTAGCTTATGCTGGATTTGCTGCAATCTC
This sequence comes from Eupithecia exiguata, assembly GCA_947086465.1. Lineage (NCBI taxonomy): Eukaryota > Metazoa > Arthropoda > Insecta > Lepidoptera > Geometridae > Eupithecia > Eupithecia exiguata. Next base: position 10,119,760 of record OX352244.1, read on the forward strand.
GGAATACTATTACCCCTAGCGGCTGCATTGCAAGGCAAAGAGTTTACTGGTGAGTCGATTTATCCATGCGCTTTCTTGTTTCCAGTTATTTGACAGTGATTAAATTACCACCATAGACTAATATTGATAACCACGTTTGAATTGAACTGAACTCAGGCAGTTAGTAGCCATCGTTTATTTTTAATAATAATTAAGTATATTCTTTATTGAAAACAAACATTAGGTGAGACTTATAAAATGAAGCCCTGACTCCTAAACTAGGGTTACCTGTGTGTCAGGAGTCAGTTCCTTTATTTTTGATAGGCTTGCATTTTAAATAAATAGGTAGCTTATTGCAGTGTGACTGAATGGTTATAGGGCAAAGAAGGAAGCGTTTTTTATTGTTAGTAAAGCCAGCTCGGTATGGCGATATCAACGTAATTTTATAAAAAGTTTTTTTAACCGCCCATGACGCATGACGCCTCAGTGCGGCGGCGGCGGCGTGGCCCTACAGAACAAAAAACAAAGAATCTGTTTACAGAGTTGTATTCATGTGAGGTACTCCAATATTGATCTTCTCGGGGGTTGTATATGTATATGTGTGCTGATGTGAAATGTGGTTCAGAATCATCTTAAAGGCTGGATTTCATTTCTGCCTACTTCTCAGTAAAAAAATCTGTAGGTTGGTACATAGTTGTTCAAGTTTCTATAATGCGACTATACTGTTGTTATTGACGGTGATTTTGAGAAAACTAAGCTTAGGTACTTATTTTTTTTAATTAATTTCAGCTGGCTCCATAGAGACAGATGGGAGAATATCCGAAGCACATTCCATCATAGTCTCCGTAAAGTGAAGAGAGCTAAACTCATGTCAAAATGTACATACCCTGCCTGCGCGCTGCTGTGGAAGCCCTTGCAGTTCCTAAGAGATGATGTGAAGGTGGAATTGGAGTTTGAACCTAAGGTACTTCATTCATAACTAGCGTATGCCCATGGCTTCATTTATCTGCATGTAAAGATATTATGTCCAGGATATCAATTAAAACACATTGTTGTGATTTAGACGTGTATTGCAGCTAGGGAGCTGAATAGCAGAAGTGAGGGTACTCGTACATAAAATAGTACTATAACCTTTTATCAACCTACCTACATAAATCCACTTTATATGAACAACAAAGTAGAATAGATTCCATAGATGATAACATGACATACCTCCCCTCTAAGTATGAATATAATACATGATAATACAATGATTTAACCCCAGATATAAACACATTAAAACATAACATAATTTATACAAACTTCTAGAACATATAACTGAAACTTGACTTCTAAGTAGGTACTACTTCTTAAAATTACATATATAACACACCTTAAGCTAAGTATAAATTGTCTCTAGAATGATGAGACCTCTGATATGGAGTTCTAGAGTGTTCGCTGGTTTTGTTTTTCATTTTTCCAATTGGCTCGTGTGGTTGTTCAGTAGTTGGGATTCCCAACATCTCTGCCCATTGATCAGCATCTGGAATCTCAATCATTATCTCATCGCTGTCCCCCAGATCCAATCCAGTATCCTTATCAGTGATCTCTATTTGTGTTGCTTCATCAGAAGTTGGCATTGTATCTGTTACCTCCCTCTCTTCAAGCCTGGACTCTGCAGAGGGCTTTTTGATTAGTTGGTCAATATGGCGATTAACAAATAGACCTTCGGCAGATTGAATTCTATAACTTGATGGTCCATTTTTGTCAACAATTTTGCCTGGTAGCCATCTAGGGCCCATAGCACTGTAGTTTCTGTACATTACATTTTGACCTTCATTAGTCTGTCTTGTTTTTCTCTGACTGTTGTTTTGAATCTGGTCTTCAGTTTTTTTATGTTGCAGATTATCCGGGTGTATGGTGTCCAATAATGTTCGCAATCGTCGCTTCATTAGCAGTTCTGCTGGAGTTTTGTTCGTCGAAGTGCAGGGTGTGCTGCGAAGACCCAGTAACAAATTCGGTATTCTAACTTCCCAAGCCAAGTCATCCATTTTCCGCAGTTTATCTTTAATGGTTTGCACCATTCTTTCAGCCAAACCGTTAGTAGCAGGGTGATAGGGTGCTGTGGTGACATGACGAATGTTATTGGCTTGTAGAAACTGTTTCATTTCATGTGATACGAAAGAAGTGCCATTGTCGGACACTATTAGCTCACACAGTCCATGTATTGAAAATACTGTTCTCAGTAGTCTTATAACTGTCGCAGATGTTGTATTGTTCACCATGAATAGCTCCGGCCATCTGGAATATGAATCTACCATAATCAAAAAGAATTTGTTATGGAAAGGCCCAGCGAAATCAATGTGAATTCTCGACCATGGTCTAGTGGGTGTTATCCATTCATGATATGTCTTTGGAGGCATGTGTCTGTGTTCTAGACATTTGTTGCAGCCGCTCACCATAGAGTCAATTTCTTCATTAAGGCGTGGCCACCAGACGTAGCTTCTGGCTATAGCTTTTGTTTGTACCATTCCTGTATGAGTCTTGTGAAGCATTTTTAATACAGCTGGGCGCAATTTCGTTGGTACGACTACTCGACAACCCAATAGCAGACAATTTTCCTGCAAAGAAAGTTCCAAGCGATTTAGCCAGAAAGGACGTAGCTCGGCATCTGTTACTTTGGCCGGCCAGCCACGTTGCACATAGTGTATGACTTGTGTAAGCAATTTATCTCGTTTCGTCTCTGAAGCAACTTCCTCTACTGTGTGTGGAAAATCTTCTGGTGTCTCGGCCATAATTAAGACTTCACCTAGTGGTAGCTCGGGCTGATCCGGTACTGGTTGTGGCCAACGACTTAGACTGTCGGCGTTTCCAAGTTCTGCTCCTGGTTTATATGTTATTTCATAACTGTGGGATGTCAATGCGATAGCAATTCTTGTCAGTCTTGGGGACAACATGTTGGGCATAGGTTTCTTTGGATTAAAAATCCCTAACAGAGGTTTGTGATCTGTCACAATCAGAAAATTTCTTCCCATCAGATAGTTATGGAACTTTGTGATACCAAACATGATTGCTGCTGCCTCTTTGTCGAGCTGTGAATACCGTCGTTCGTGTGTATGTAGTGTCCTGGATGCCATTGCTATTGGGCGCTCTTCTCGATCTCCCATGTCATGCGCCAACACCGCCCCAACTCCGTATTCGGAACTGTCGCATGTAAGTGTGAGCGGTTTTGTTAAGTCGTAGTGAACTAAGGTTAGGTCAAATGTGATAAGCCGTTTTGCTTTGTCAAATGCATCTTGTTCAACTTTCGTCCACTTCCATGTCTGGGCTGTTTCCAACAATCTATGAAGCGGTTCGAGTAGGGTGGCTTTGTGTGGAACGAATCTTTCGTAGAAATTGTAAAGGCCTAAAAAAGCTTGTAGTTCATGTTTATTTTTAGGCTCCGGCGTGTTCACTATAGATTCGACTTTACTTGGTGCTGGATGAATGCCCACAGAGTCGATGATGAAACCTAGGAACTCGACTTTCTCCCTGGCGAATTTGCATTTGTCTTTATTTAGTCGAAGTCCAGCTTTCTCAATTCTGTCTAAAACTTCGTCCATTCTCTCCTGCATTTCCGGCATTGTACTTCCACATATGATGATGTCGTCGATAAGTACAGCTACTCCTCGAATGCCTGCCAGTAATGAACTCATCAGACGCTGAAAAATCCCAGGACTCGCTTTTACTCCGAAAGCCAATCTATGAACTGTGTACAAGCCCTTGCACGTGTTCAAGGTGAGAAGCTTCGCGGCATCTTCGTTAACGACTACCTGTGTGTAGGCTCGTTCCAAATCCAACGTCGTAAAAAATCTTCCACCGGCGACGGTAGCAAAGACTTCATTCGCTGTAGGCATGGGATAGGTATCCGATTCGGTCGCTTCATTGACTGTACTTCGGTAGTCTCCGCATAGTCTCACGTCGCCTGATCGTTTTATGATCGGTACGACCGGCGTGGCCCATTCCGAGTAGGATGTTGGGCGTAGTACTCCTTCGCTCGCGAGTCTATCGATTTCCTTCTCAACTCTCTCTTTGATGGCATAGGGGACCGGTCTCGCTTTTAAAAATTTCGGCGTAGCCCCTTCCTTCAGATGTATAGCTACCGGATGTCCGCGGTACGTACCTAGTCCTTCCTTAAAAACTTCCATATGGTTCGCCATAACACGATTCAACTCCTGGTCGTCAGCCTTCGAAATGAAGTTGATGTTCATCGAAATGTTCAGCGGAGCTAGCCAATCCCGACCCAGTAGATTGGGGCCGTTACCTTTAGCGACGATAACGGTCAAGTCGCAGGTGTGCAGTCGGTGTCGTACGGGCAGCGTGGCCTGCCCGAGGAGGCGGACCGGCGTCTCGGTCCACGTGCGCAGTGTGAGGCGCGCGGGGCGCAGCGCGTCCCGTGGCAAGCGCGTGCGGACGGCGCGCCATGTGACTTCGTTTAGGATGGAGAAGCTGGCGCCGGTGTCCACTTGCATGCGGACCGGCGTGCCCGCCAGGGACACATCCACCTCGTATGGCGGTACGCGGCTGTTGCTCGAAGCTGGTTGCACGCAGTAAACTCCGTTCAAACTGTCTTTTTGTTCGTCGGCGAAGTTAATATTTCGATTTTCGTTCTTCTTTTTACTTAGGCAAATCTTTTCTAAGTGACCCTTTTTCTTGCAAAATCGGCATACAGTGTTCACGAAGCGACACTCTCCCGCGTGTCGGTCGCCGCAACGGTAGCACAATCGTATTGTAGTCTTTGGTTGAACCGCGTTGATGTCCATGGGCTCGACGCCGAGCGAAGTCGACAGCGGCGGCGGTGACATGTTTGTTGATGCTAATGATGATGCGGCGGCGGAATCTTGAATCATGCGAACGTCATTCCCCGCACTCTCTGATGAAAACATAGCGTCTACTACGTCTTGATAACACAGATTGTCTCTCTTTAATAACTCATATTGTAACTTATTGTCGCGCATACCGCACACCAGTCTGTCCCGCAACATTCGTTCCAAATTTGAAAAGTTGCAGGTAGCACTCAGTCGTCTCAGATTAGCGATGTAATCTGCGGCAGATTCGTCTTTTGTTTGATTGCACTTGTAAAACTTGAATGACATGGAAATCTCGTTCGGTTTTGGGCAATAATGTCTCGTAAGAATTGTTTGTATTTCAGCAAAAGTCACATCACTAGCTTTCCTTGGCGTAATCAACGCCAGTAATGTCTCAAACACTCGCGCGCCGCATAGCGAGAGAAAATTAGCTCGTTTAGCACCATCTTCCGAGACGCCATTGGCCTCGAAACAAAAACTCAATCGATCGAGGTAATTTTGCCAATTATCCGTTTGTGGATTGAACTGTTCGAATTTCACGGCTTTAGAAGTCATTTTTATCACTTTTCACCAAACGTCGCCACTATTATGTCCAGGATATCAATTAAAACACATTGTTGTGATTTAGACGTGTATTGCAGCTAGGGAGCTGAATAGCAGAAGTGAGGGTACTCGTACATAAAATAGTACTATAACCTTTTATCAACCTACCTACATAAATCCACTTTATATGAACAACAAAGTAGAATAGATTCCATAGATGATAACATGACAAAAGAGTACTGAAATTAGACTGGGCCAACCATATCTGTTGTAGGCCAGATGACCTCCAGGACAAAATTACTACCAATCAGATCCCAGAAGCACAGCATTTGTGCGACAGACCATGACGGAGATAAAATAAAAAATAAGATAAAAATGTTGATGTTTAAAACCCTTTGTTACACTTGCCATGTATGTACAGTCGTTGTCAACTAATTAGGGACACTCTCTAGTAAAAGCTGGAAGAAAAGTCAAAAGACAATCAATGTAGTGCGCCAGGGGATGCAGCATCATCCCCTTTCAGTTTAGTACACAATTTGTGGCACACTAAACATTTTATTTAGACTATTTCATGAGGCCAACTTTTGTTTAGCTGTTAGGGGTACATGGATATGATGCTGTTTTGTGCCAAATGTTTGTACCTAACCAATGAAATAAACCTTTTCTTATTTCCAGAAACATCATACGAACAACAACAAAAATTGTTCTAGTACAGAATCAAATACTTAACCAAGAATCAAGCCTTAACATGAAAACAGATCGACCAAGCAATGTAGGAACATTCAAGAAATAGATGTCAGGCAGTTCTGTGAAAGTGATTACTAACCTCATAGATGCTTTAAACTCCCTTCTGAACATATCATTAAGGCCAAGTTATTAGTACTTTGGCAAACATGTTACGGAAAGGTTGGTTTGTTTGAGGGTAAACGACGCTCAGCGTGCCAGTCAAGAAATTATGAGACTAGCCAGCAACTGGATGCGAAGTGATGAAGAAACTTGATCGGAAAGCAGTTCAACTACGTGTATTGAATTAAGAATACCTGTCCCTTTGTTTGTGTAAGAGTACAGGTGGGCTAGGCTATTCAAGCCAGCTGAAATAAGTAGCATCGAGTCTTTGTTCTTATTGTGCGTGTATCCATACAAAAGAATATTATTTCACTAACAAGTTCTGTCACTGTCACTGTTTCGTGGCATTTCCTGGCTTTCCGCGTTCATCGCGAGCCAACATAACTCGCGCGATAGCGCTCTTCATTTAAATTTTGAATTGTTTGGTTTGTCTATCTTGCTATCTTCATATGCCACGCAAGAATTGTCTTCAAAACGCTATGAGCGGTTCCTGGCTTTCCGTGTTCATCGCGAGCCAAAATAACTCGCGCGACAGCGCATTTCCTTATTTAAGTAATCTGTCAAAAAAATCTTTAATTCCTCAAATCAATTTCTCTGAATCAGTGACTGAGAAAGGCCCTAGAGATTTTTTATTTCCATAAACCATACGACAACTGTCAATAACGCCATCTATGAGCGGTTAACTGTGTCAAAGTTTGGTATGAATATAATATATTTTAAAAAAAATGCCATTTATGCGTATTTGTGGAAGTAAAGTAGAAAGTTATGAAACATTATGCTGTCACTTCAGTAGGTACACATTGATGAGGCATTTTCCATGAAAGAAATAAAATAGATCGTCATTGATCTGATCACCGCCGTGCATCGTGCACAGCTGAAACCGTGATTGCGTAATACACGTCGCGGCAATTAAAACGGGTAGTATTCGTTTTTTAGTTTCATATTCTATGTATGTATGAATTGATAAATATCAAACGGCAGTATGTGCTTGATAGTTGATATGAAGGAAATCCAATATTTTAATTTACAGTTGGTAAGGACGTTGTTTCCTATATGTTAAGGTTTATTTTACTTTACTTTGGCAATTACCTTTACCGGCAAAGTAGAAAATAATGAATGTAGTAGTAGAAATTCAATATATTTTTTAAAATGTAATGCTTAACCTTAAATCAAATCACAATACAAGGTGACTGTTGGAAAAGCTAAAAGAGAAAGATGAGTTTTTTCATGTTTACATTGAATATTTTATTTTCAAGAGTAATTTTATAAGCTCGTGACAGTCCAAGTCACATTATAGAACACAAATCTAAAATAACAATTTAAAACCCTAAGTATAAAGAAGTTTTGATTGTTTGTAGATAGGTTCATTACAACAGTGACAAAGAAGAAATTACAAATGAAGTCACATTTGATTAAAGTGGATGCGGCACTTTAATCAAATAAAGTCAGTAATTTCTTCGATATCTCTATCGCCGGCTCCAATTTCACTTTCATTGTCGGAATCATTATTCGTCCGCCTAGCAAGAACGTTTTTATAATAAACAAGATCTTGGTGGTTTTGCCAATCATCCCCATAATGTTTTGTCAAAAGATTGTTGACATCATTCAGTTTGGCTGCTTTAACGGAAACTCCGGCTGGTATTGTTATCAAACTTAGCTCATTTAATCTCTTTCCGCGTTTCGTTAATGATTTGTTAGGGCAAATATAATTTCTGTACGAAACTTCATCGCGAACATTGAGTTTATTATGATTCACTTTTTGGAATACAATTCTTTTGCACTTGCTAATTTGGAAATGCCAACATTGGACAACTGGTTTCATGTGACTTCTTTAAGTCGTGCAAGGTTTTCATCTCAGAAATCAAGTGCTTCTTTGTCTTTTACTTGACCTTGACTCAAATGCTCTTTCTTTGTTCCATAATAGGATGCAAATCAATAATTTTGATAACATTATGTGTAGTAGGTGAGCTTCCTTTTCTCTTCCTGACATACTATACCATTTTGGATGACGTTTTCCAAATTGCTCTATCGCATCGGAGGGATAAAGTTGATTTCCCAATATCAGTTTCGAATCGATGTCCATATTTTACTTTTTTACAAGGATCATACTGAATAAATTTAATAATTTTATCATTCGTCCAATCCATATTTAACTCAGTTAAACAATGTGCGCCTATAAATAAATGTTTTCGCTCCGGTAGCGGAAGCAAGACTGAATTCGCGAACAACAAGCGTGTTACGCGTTACCTGACACAACTGTGTCCACCTTGATGCCCATTCCCATTTGAAGACAAGAAAACCTTCTTTTCCAAACACCAGAACATCTTGCCACTGTATTTATTGTTTTAATTTGGCTTCTGCTATAGTTTTCTCGGGGAGTTGAATTAGGAGACAAAGATGGTGTTTGAACTCCATTGCTTACTGCATACCCGCTGTTCCCTAAAATTATTTACATTATCCAAAGCGGATTAAGTCCCGATAACGACTGTAAAGTTGTACATATTCAGTTGCCTACTGAAGTAAGCCGCTTGATCGGGTAATTTGGGAAGTGGGTTGTTTTTTTGACAATCGAAGGAGAGTGAAATACAATTTTCTGGTTCAACCTTCAATAATTGATAAAAAGCTTTAGCTTTTAAGTATGTATGTATTCGTTTCTCTCGTCTCGTTACCTTTTCTTCATTTGTGGAGGCAGTTTCAATTTTTCTAGCCAACTCAAAACATCTAGAACAGGTGTCCTTTAAAGGCGATCCAAATCCAACATTATACTTTTTGTTAAAAAGATCACAAAAAAATGATTGTTTAACTTTAACACGGCTTAAAGTTAAACAATCATTTTTTCGTGATATTTCGTGTCTCTTGAACTTGCTCTTGGTACATTTTCCAGAGCTTGACAATATTAAGTTCTGGTAAATACAGTCTAGTAGACGATTTAGCTCTACAGTAATGTGGTTCTGCAGCTTCCAAAGTTTCTATAAATTCCTCTACCCTTCTTCGTTTTTCAGCATACCGTGCTTCTTTATGGTTGCCACCGCGATTCTCCTTTGCTATACTCCCTCCATCTTTAAAAGATCCTTGTAATACGCCAGTAACTCGATCTTTACCCACTTTCAATATTTTAAGGAAGGCAGATTTACAAACTCTTATTTGTTTATGTGGATTTTTAATCGTAACGTAGTATTCTGCATTCATATTTTTTGGCCCTCTAGATTCATTTTTCAGTCTAATTCTAGAACATTTTGCAATACGGCAATGCTGCAGAATGAAATGGTCTTGATCAATTTTATTTCGCAATTTATAGAAATTACGGTGCATACGAGCAATGTCTTGCATCTTTATTGTCGAGCAACGAAAAGTTGAATTTTTTTTATGATTGCACGGAGGAGGTTCCGGAAAAGATGTCGAAGCATATCTGAAAAAAAAAACTATGTAAATATTTTAAAGAGTTGGCACGAACGAAAGGAAAACGATACTAAACTAACCATCGTAATTTTGGAAATCGATTCAATGTCATCGATGCTCTTTCGTTTCGACAGACCCAATCAACTTTAAAATAGAATAAAAATACCCTAATATTATAAACGCGAAAGTTTGTATGAATGGATAATGTGACTCTTTCACGCCAAAAACTACTGAAAAGATTTTTATGAAACTTAACAATAATATTGTAAGATGTGTAATATAATTAAATGTATCGAGAAGACACATACAATACAATACAATACAAATATACTTTATTGCACACCAAATTATTAATATATAACAGAACACAAAGACAAGTAGAAATAATGTATTGTGCAATGTAATGTAATGTGCAAACGCCTGAGCGAAGCTGCCGAAGCAAAGATCTTTCGGCTAACTTCTGCCAACTGGGGTCCCATAGGCATAACATAGGCTGTTAATACGCGAACAAAGTCAGGGGCAACAGCTGTTCAGATCTACAATAAATACAAAGTTATTGTTTCACATAAAGCGTTGCAAAGAATAATTTAATTCGATATATTCAATCCTTATTATTCATCAAATCAAATCGATTGATATTTGTTATATAAAATAAGAAAATAATTTGATCTGAACATTCCAATAAAACTTGACTAAAACGGACACTTTTGTAACAGCCTGTATGTCCTTGTATACCAATTTTAATGAGATTGTGACTCGCATTTCTCGACGTTTTCTTTCTCTTTTCCAGTTTTCTTTGGTCACGCCTCGCTTCCTTGCTTCATTAGGTGCAACTTTTTCAACTTTTTTTGTAGTGGGATGTACCTTTAATTCTTTGTCAACACGCCCAAAAACGAGATCCGCAGTTAGGAACGAATGCCCGCGAACTGTATTGTACCAGATAATGGTTTGGGTAAAGGTAATTACTTTATGTCAATAAAACACAGATTTATTCAGTGACACACGTCCACTCGATTAGCCGCATCGTGTGTTGATGGATGCGTATTCAATTTTCAAGAAAAAAGTTTCTAAGCTTAGGTTTTTATTTATTATAGTACTCTGGGTAATTTCTAAGAAATTAATAAATCCCAAAAACCTTAGAATCAAGCAACGGCAAAACCTCTCGTCAAAGAACTAAATGTAAATTTGGTCTTTGAGCAGAATTGGATAACTTCATTGTTTCCTCTGTAGGTGGCGCTGACGGCGTAAGTGCCGAAAGAACTCCCAAAGATTTACGGGTCGACTAGATAAGATCACGTAGCTTAGTTGGAAAAAGAGCAACCCTGCGCTGAAGGGGAAGGTGCGGGTTCGAATCCCGTCGAGATCGTAAATTTTTGGGATTTATTAATTTCTTTCTAAGCTTATTTCAGCTACAGGGAAAGTAGATGAGCATGATGGCTCGTTCTCCGATATTTGATATGAACAAATGAATTTTTTCAGAATCCCTAGTTTCGGAGTCCACCTGGGTGTTAAAATCAATGGTTGATTTTGCGGCATCTTTATCTGTATCCTGAAAATACATTGAAAGAGAATATTAGTAATTTATGTGAAGCAATGCCCACTGCCTCTTAAATTATCTGGGCTATGGATGCCACTAGGTTACTACTGTTCGACTCGTTTCAACTACAGATTTCCTCTTTTAGCTTTTTTCATAGCTCGTTGTATGAGCTTGAGCTTTCTATTGAGGGCCATAGAGACCACATTTCAGTTTCATACTTAGACTTATGAAACTGAAATGACACTTGGAACACTGAATCCAAGTTTCACCCCGTTGATCATTGGAATAATTTTCAGAGCAAAATATGCAACAAGTGTCATCTTGGTTTGTGGGCTGAGCATGTACGGTAGCATTTTCTGACACTACAGTGTCTCTTGAGGAAACAGATGATTCAGAATCCGAAGATGAAGATTCCTGGCTGTTTGGAGCAGTTCTAGAAGAGTTTGCTATTCTCTGCCTACCCCAAAGTCCACGGGTTTTTCCTCAGCCTCTTCCTACACTGATCTGTAATTCGTCTTCGTAAGAAGTCTTGAATAGAAACTTGTTTTTTTCTTTCTCTGCTTTCATTATTTTTAAGTCTGACCATTTTACTTTAGTTCCGTCGGTGTCAGTAGTATAGTTGCCAGCAGCCAAAGATTTCAAATCAAAAAAGCTTTCATGTATAAGCCTTTTTACAGTGTATGGGGGGGGGGGTGCCCTTCTTTTTGGCCGTTTAATCAATGTAATGTACTGATGAGGGACAAAATGGGGAAGACTTGAGTGCTGGAGTAATATTTAAAAACTTAGGCTTGTTCCATACGCGGCTATCGGTTCTCTCGACTTGGTGGGCTGACAAATATTGATCTTTGCGATCGATTCCACCCATGTAATTGTTGTAATCGAGAATCACACTTGGCTTGAACGTCGTTGTTCTGTTACATTTTTCATTTGTTCCGATCTGCAGTTGATGGTATGTTGAAATCATATACCTACTTGCTAAGTTTGAATCTCGCCATACCATCAGTGTCAGATCGGAACAAAAGCATGCGACAACTTTTCCATGTCGTAAGACGGTTTAGGTCATAATTATTTTTAATTTTTTATTTTATTTTATGGTTTAGGTAACGCCTACGTGAATAAAATCGGCGGCAACGGTTTATGTAGGGTGTAAAGGTCAGGGCGACTGATGCAGAAGTTGTATTGAAAGGGGGTTGTATTGATAGGCATCGATTGTCAAAAGAATCCGTTGGCCCGCCAAAACTCGAACCCAATTTTAAAAAATAGTTCGTTATTTTTTTAGGATACAAATAACTTACAGCCGGTTTTTCATCCGCTTGCTATAATTTGACAATAGTTTAAACTTTTGTTAACCTCTAGTGTGTTTACTTGTGTGTGGAGAAACCAAGTCTGGTTCGTAAAACAAATAAACAAAACTTTATCAATATTAGTGCTATATTTGCTATGTTAGTGCTTTGTATAGGAGTGTAGTCCCTCTACGTTAAGCTCGATTTTGTATTGGACTTGGTTCGTAAATAATACAAAATCGAGTTTTTTTTAAATATCTAAACGTCATCTACGTAGTACGCAAGTGCCGAAAAACGAGAACAACTTAACCCTTCAGTACTTTTTTGATCTTGCTTGAAGGCAGGAAATGTTTCGTGGCCCATATGGTAACAAAGAATACTAAAGGGTTAAATAAAACACTTCGCGGATGTAAGTAAAGGCGATTGACGATCAATGAGGGTTCTACGAACATAATAATAATGACATTTATTCAGACTACAAAAGGTGTCAGACTACAAAAGGTAGTTCCACACACAATTAACAACTACGGTCTATCGTTCGCTGCTGTTAGAGGGGATAGGAAAAGAGTGAAGGGAAGGGAAGCGTGCGCACCTGGCCGGCGCGCGGCGGCAAGCGGCGCGGCGGCCATTTGCAAAGCGTCACCCCACCCATATATGAATACTTATCGACCCAGACATTCAGCCCGACTGCGCCGCTCCGTCCGCGCGTCAATGCGCGCGCCATACCATTAGTACCGCTCGAGCAAGGTCCACGTCCGCCGTCTAACCTTATTTGTGAAAAAATGTGAAGCTTTGAGTGGGCGATAACGCCTAAGCCTTAACAAATTAATATTTTGTGTTAACAGTGTTGCTCGCATTAAGCACCAAAGTCAATTTATCTACGATTTATCTTGATTCTGAGTGTACCACGTTCTTTAATTGATTACGTAAATTAATGAAATAATCCCACGTTCTGTCCGTGGAGGATGTTTTGCATATGCTTGTGTTGTGTTATCAAAACTACATTAAGACTGGTTACTCGCATCAAGCAGCCACTTCAGTTTATCTACTAGTTAACTTGGACCTGAGTGTTCCACGTTTATTAATTGATTAAGTGAATATATGAGACAATCCCACGTTCTGCCGTGAAGAATATTTTGTATATCATTGTCTTGTGTTATCACAACCACATTAAGACTGGTTGCTCGCATCAAGCAGCCACTTCAGTTTATCTACGAGTTAACTTGAACCTGAGTGTTCCACGTTTATTAATTGATTAAGCGAATATATGAGACAATCCCACGTTCTGCCGTGAAGAATATTTTGTATATAATTGTCTTGTGTTATCACAACCACATTAAGACTGGTTGCTCGCATCAAGCAGCCACTTCAGTTTATCTACGAGTTAACTTGAACCTGAGTGTTCCACGTTTATTAATTGATTAAGTGAATATATGAGACAATCCCACGTTCTGCCGTGAAGAATATTTTGTATATCATTGTCTTGTGTTATCACAACCACATTAAGACTGGTTACTCGCATCAAGCAGCCACTTCAGTTTATCTGCGAGTTAACTTGAACCTGAGTGTTCCACATTTATTAATTGACTAGTAATTGATTAAGTGAATATATGAGACAATCCCACGTTCTGCCGTGAAGAATATTTTGTATATCATTGTCTTGTGTTATCACAACCACATTAAGACTGGTTGCTCGCATCAAGCAGCCACTTCAGTTTATCTACGAGTTAACTTGAACCTGAGTGTTCCACGTTTATTAATTGATTAAGTGAATATATGAGACAATCCCACGTTCTGCCGTGAAGAATATTTTGTATATCATTGTCTTGTGTTATCACAACCACATTAAGACTGGTTGCTCGCATCAAGCAGCCACCATTGTGTGGGGTTTCCCCGACTTCGCTATTAGTAAAGATATATTATAGGATGCTCATAAAACATCATCGTCTTTCATAGATGATGATTGATGACGTTAGGTGGCCATCCGTCTAGTTTTTCTTTAAGTGCTAGAAAAAATGACACGGCTTACTTTTTTTGTCAAAAACCGTCCGTCACTCAATATTACTTTGGAAAAGTATTGGTCAATTTGTATAAAAACCATCTAATTGATTATTCTGTTGTGTTTCATGGTTTTACATGGTGGTTGTTAATGTTTGCTTGTAAATATCCTGATTTAATGATTCTATCGCTGTTTAAGAGTAGATGTATACCAGATTCCTCAAATGATTGGTTTCTTTACTCTGACCTGCTTCAGACCCTCAAATCTTACCCATTAGTTCAGACTACTGTTCCTCCTGCTTCTGAGGCTCGTAAATATGTTATGTATGGTTATGTACTCTCGATAATTGATCAAGTGATCATCCGTTTTGGAGCCTTCATGGCAGGGAAGATTCTTTACTGAATACTTTTTCATGTATAGGCATAGGCAAGTGTTGATTTGATGGAGATGCAATAAATCCGAACTTCAATTAGTCCAAACTGTATTGTCTGCATTTTTTTTTTTCGTGTCTTCCTATATATTTATCTCCACAAAAAATACAAAAGTGAGGGGTGCCAAACCATAACGTTTTAAATACAAAAAAAACAAGTTTTCAGTAGACACTAAAAACTGGTTTAATTGATAAGTAAAAAAAGAATTAATCATATATATATTTTTTTAATAAACTGGCATTCAATACACCTAATTTACTATTGATTTGTAATCTTCCGAAACACAGAAATAATTTTAATATTTTATTGAAAATATTTAAAACGACAAAACGTTTTAAGTGCCATTATTAATGCAAGCAATAACGTGGTAAGCGTATCCTTACTTGCACTTACTAAAATTAACTTAAACTTGTAAGATTACTTATTTTATAAGGTTTTCATAAAACAGTTTACTTTGTCCTGCTAAATACGGCAACATGGCACTAATGTCCTTTTATCTCGGCAGATAAAGGTATTGGTGTTTCATTCATATCGATTTCCAAGCCCTCAAAACTCGTCCTAGTGATTCCAGGTTTAAGCACTGTTGACTTCCATGGAGCGTATTCGCCTTAACTTTTCTTTGTATAAATAACACCAAAGTTTTCAGATGTTACTCTAATCATGGTAGCCGAAGATATTTGCAGCTTTTTAGTTTTAATCGTCGTTGCCAAAAATATACAAACAGCTTTCCGCGACCGTGTCATTGTCAGTCCACAAAATACTGAAACTTTAATTCTTTGATTTTAAAAGCTGATTGACGGTCAAGCATGTTGATCCATAAAATGTATCTACCTATTACCTTACATAGCACATGTTTTGGCAAATAAAAAATCTTTATCTTTATCTTTAAAGCTGGTTTTAAATATCCTATTATCTATTTTATAAGTTATTTGTTTGAAGATATTACAAGAGCACCATCAACATAAATTATTAAAAATACTTCAGTGTTTATATCTCTAACAGTTCAGCTTTTATTTCGAGGTATTTTAGTTAAGAACAAATAAACCTGTACTTGGATCCTGAAGTAGTTTTTGAGATATCGCAGTATATGCAGTATTACACATTATTTTTTTATTTCTAGGCATTTAAGATAAGATTCTCTGTATCTATACTGTTGGAAAATTATCTAAAAGACAAACAAAATAAGTTTTTACCTGCGGTTTCGCCCCCATTATTTTTAAGCAACTGTTTAAAGATTCATTTAATCCCATGGGAACTGATCAAACATAACTCTGCCCATATTTCCTTGTGGTTGGTCTTCAATGACACATTGTGTCGCTTATTTTTTTGTCAAGCGGTTCAGATGGACCATTGCTGATATCTAGCTGTTGGTCAAATTTTTTAACAGTATTTCGCAGGTCGTCGGCCTCCTCTCCACTTTCCGCATGGGCTAAAAGTTTGAGAACTGCTGACACTTTGTTACGTGGGCTTGGGTAATTTTACTAAAATAAAAAAAGCGATTGTTATTTTCCACTTCAATCAAGTGCTACCATTTTCATTTTATTCATTCATATCTACACAGCCAGCTTCGAGGAAATAATTTCTCATTGATATAAATAGATATGGGATATCATAGACAATGAAAACATTTTCCTTCAAATAATAGTTAGACCCATCTTCAAATGGCCCTGATGCCACTCTTAATAGTTTGAGTGCTCCCATATTCGTCAGGCATTGTTCACACACAGTATCTAATATTGTGACTCCGCATGTATATTTGACGAAAAATAGAAAATATTATAAAGATAATCCATGCCAAAATTGGCCGATGTTTTCGTCCCTTTTGTCAAATAAAAGGCTATAGGCTGCTTACATTTTTGGCGTAAGCCGTGTAAAAGGAATACAAGAGCGTGATCAAAGATTTGATTGATTTCATTGATTGTCTGTCCGTTTGTCAGCGGGCTGTATCTTATGAATAATAAAAGGTTTACAGTTGCAATTTTCAACGAGTAGGTAGGTTAGTATTTATTATGCCGCTTAGCATATCATAAAAATATTAAAATTTAGGGGTTATACAAAAAACTTGCTCAACCTATTCTTGGAGGCTACGTCATTGGAAGCTATGTTTAAAATTGACAGCGAAAATGGTGTTTTGGTGCTTTTTAGAAAAAAAGTTAAGTCTTGATAAATAACATAAATAGTTGTCACTCAAAAGTTTATTTGTAACTAGCTTTTTTAGGCATACCCCAAACCTTTCTACAGCGTGGCGACCGAAGCAAGCCGCACTACCATCACGCGACGTGGCGAGCGATAGGAGTACGAGCAGAGATTCTTACCCTCTTTCCTTTTTCGCAGTAAATAAATATGCCCTGTTTAACGTGAGAGGGTTAACTACCACCTACTTTGTATGGACAGGAATGTTTCATCCCATAACAACAGACATCTATTGGACGTTTTTAGATAGCGTACTTATAAAAAAACAGGACTCGTGTACAGAACTCGAGGGTATATTGACTTGTACTTACAATTCTCCTCATCGTGCATCCTTCGCCAAAGTTTGCGGCATATCAAAAAGCACGCAAGTGACACGAAATAGAATGGTATAATAAAAAATGCAATTAACTGGACCACGTTGACGCCTTCGAACGCCGACGATTGTTTTCAAATCTGTTAAGACTGACTGATTCATTCCTGAAGTCATCGGTACTTTTTTCAGTATATTTTGTAATGTTTTGAATGAAGGAAGTTGGTACAGCTGCGCTCAAATAACGACATGTCATTGGTGATCTCTTCATAATAGCCAAACATGGTATATGAATAAATGATGCTAGAAACTTCACACATAATTCTTGGTTTTTTGAAATTGACTTCTCGTGCTCAATTCTTAAATATACAACCTTAGTGGCATACCACTTATTGGTGTTCTACAGACATGACAATAACCGGTCTGAATTTGGGGCAATCATTCCCGACAGATCGAGCTGACGAACGCGAATGTGTCTGCTGCATTATCAAGACAGACCCCACACTCCAGCTGATTTCGTTGTGGTTCTGGAGATTCCACGGGTATGGGTGGAGGCACAACTTCGAGCTCGACCTCGTCTTCTTCCACATCCACAGGGAAGTCAGCGTCGTCAAAGATGGTCTTAACACCCACATCCAGCCGCTGGCTCATAGCGACTAAAAACTGCCCACGGGTAATTATTCCCTGTTCGAGAGCTCTTTCGTTTTTTTTAGTATAGATTGTCTTAATATGTACAATCTCTCCTTGTTTCATCGTGGCGAGATAAACTGCCCACGGGTAATTACTCCCCGTTCGAGAGCTCTTTCGTTTTTTTTGGATAGTTTGTCTTATGTACAATCTCTCCTTGTTTCGTCGTGGTGGGTCCCCTTGGCGTAGCGTACTTAAGCGCGAGGCACAAGTAGCAATTTTTTTCACTGAAAAATATAGGATATTTGTTAAACAGTTTGCACATGCTGGGCACTATGGTCGAGGAACCTGGCAACTTGGTCGGTAAGGAGCTACTTGGAACGTACGCCAGGTCCGTCTTAGGTCATGCTGGGGCCCTGGGGCACACAAGCATTTGGGGCCCTGTTAGGAATCATAATAAAACTGACCAAGTGCGAGTCAACTCGCATAAGAAGGATCCTGTACCATTGTAGAAAACTATTTCGCAAAAAAAAATGCCTTATTTATAATTTATAGTTTGCTCAATTATTTGAACATGTAAAGTTGATAATGAATGACCTGTGAAACTCCAGATATTGGGTGAAGCGCCGAGAGAATGACGTAAAGTCGCGTGGAAATTTTCAGCCACGTTGGAGATCCGGTGCAGGCGTCTGTGCGCACTGAAGCTGGCGGGGCCCACCTGAAATTATTATTAGTGGCATACCACTAATTGGTGTTCTACAGACATGACAATGACTGGTCTGAATTTGGGGCAATCATTCCCGACACATCGAGCTGACGAACGCGAATGTGTCTGCTGCATTATCAAGACAGACCCCACACTCCAGCTGATTTCGTTGTGGTTCTGGAGATTCCACGGGTATGGGTGGAGGCACAACTTCGAGCTCGACCTCGTCTTCTTCCACATCCACAGGGAAGTTGGCGTCGTCAAAGATGGTCTCAACACCCACATCCAGCCGCTGGCTCATAGCGACTAAAAACTGCCCACGGGTAATTACTCCCCGTTCGAGAGCTCTTTCGTTTTTTTTAGTATAGATTGTCTTAATATGTACAATCTCTCCTTGTTTCATCGTGGCGAGATAAACTGCCCACGGGTAATTACTCCCCGTTCGAGAGCTCTTTCGTTTTTTTTGGATAGTTTGTCTTATGTACAATCTCTCCTTGTTTCGTCGTGGTGGGTCCCCTTGGCGTAGCGCACTTAGGCGCGAGGCACAAGTAGCAATTTTTTTCGCAATTACGTCTGAAAAACATAGGATATTTGTTAAACAGTTTGCACATGCTGGGCACTTATGGTCGAGGAACCTGGCAACTTGGTCGGTAAGGAGCTACTTGGAACGTACGCCAGGTCCGTCTTAGGTCATGCTGGGGCCCTGGGGCACACAAGCATTTGGGGCCCTGTTAGGAATCATAATAAAACTGACCAAGTGCGAGTCAACTCGCATAAGAAGGATCCTGTACCATTGTAGAAAACTATTTCGCAAAAAAAATGCCTTATTTATAATTTATAGTTTGCTCAATTATTTGAACATGTAAAGTTGATAATGAATGACCTGTGAAACTCCAGATATTGGGTGAAGCGCCGAGAGAATGACGTAAAGTCGCGTGGAAATTTTCAGCCACGTTGGAGATCCGGTGCAGGCGTCTGTGCGCACTGAAGCTGGCGGGGCCCACCTGAAATTATTATAAGTGGCATACCACTAATTGGTGTTCTACAGACATGACAATGACCGGTCTGAATTTGGGGCAATCATTCCCGACACATCGAGCTGACGAACGCGAATGTGTCTGCTGCATTATCAAGACAGAACCCACACTCCAGCTGGTTTCGTTGTGGTTCTGGAGATTCCACGGGTATGGGTGGAGGCACAACTTCGAGCTCGACCTCGTCTTCTTCCACATCCACAGGGAAGTTGGCGTCGTCAAAGATGGTCTCAACACCCACATCCAGCCGCTGGCTCATAGCGACTAAAAACTGCCCACGGGTAATTACTCCCCGTTCGAGAGCTCTTTCGTTTTTTTTGGATAGATTGTCTTAATATGTACAATCTCTCCTTGTTTCATCGTGGCGAGATAAACTGCCCACGGGTAATTACTCCCCGTTCGAGAGCTCTTTCGTTTTTTTGGATAGTTTGTCTTATGTACAATCTCTCCTTGTTTCGTCGTGGTGGGTCCCCTTGGCGTAGCGTACTTAAGCGCGAGGCACAAGTAGCAATTTTTTTCACTGAAAAATATAGGATATTTGTTAAACAGTTTGCACATGCTGGGCACTTATGGTCGAGGAACCTGGCAACTTGGTCGGTAAGGAGCTACTTGGAACGTACGCCAGGTCCGTCTTAGGTCATGCTGGGGCCCTTGGGCACACAAGCATTTGGGGCCCTGTTGGGAATCATCATAAAACTGGCCTAGTGCGAGTCAACTCGCATAAGAAGGATCCTGTACCGTTGTAGAAAACTATTTCGCATAAAAAATGCCTTATTTATAATTTATAGTTTGCTCAATTATTTGAACATGTAAAGTTGATAATGAATGACCTGTGAAACTCCAGATATTGGGTGAAGCGCCGAGAGAATGACGTAAAGTCGCGTGGAAATTTTCAGCCACGTTGGAGATCCGGTGCAGGCGTCTGTGCGCACTGAAGCTGGCGGGGCCCACCTGAAATTATTATTAGTGGCATACCACTAATTGGTGTTCTACAGACATGACAATGACTGGTCTGAATTTGGAGCAATCGTTCCCGACAGATCGAGCTGACGAACGCGAATGTGTCTGCTGCATTATCAAGACAGACCCCACACTCCAGCTGATTTCGTTGTGGTTCTGGAGATTCCACGGGTATGGGTGGAGGCACAACTTCGAGCTCGACCTCGTCTTCTTCCACATCCACAGGGAAGTTGGCGTCGTCAAAGATGGTCTCAACACCCACATCCAGCCGCTGGCTCATAGCGACTAAAAACTGCCCACGGGTAATTACTCCCCGTTCGAGAGCTCTTTCGTTTTTTTTGGATAGATTGTCTTAATATGTACAATCTCTCCTTGTTTCATCGTGGCGAGATAAACTGCCCACGGGTAATTACTCCCCGTTCGAGAGCTCTTTCGTTTTTTTTGGATAGTTTGTCTTATGTACAATCTCTCCTTGTTTCGTCGTGGTGGGTCCCCTTGGCGTAGCGTACTTAAGCGCGAGGCACAAGTAGCAATTTTTTTCACTGAAAAATATAGGATATTTGTTAAACAGTTTGCACATGCTGGGCACTATGGTCGAGGAACCTGGCAACTTGGTCGGTAAGGAGCTACTTGGAACGTACGCCAGGTCCGTCTTAGGCCATGCTGGGGCCCTGGGGCACACAAGCATTTGGGGCCCTGTTAGGAATCATAATAAAACTGGCCAAGTGCGAGTCAACTCGCATAAGAAGGATCCTGTACCATTGTAGAAAACTATTTCGCAAAAAAAATGCCATTTATAATTTATAGTTTGCTCAATTATTTGAACATGCCACCTGATTGGGTTGCAATCAATAAGCTAAGCTGGGGTAAAACGCTAAGGGATGCTAGCTAGCTGAGGGTGGTAAAAACTCCGAAGAGATTAAAATAACCGAACCCGTTGAGTGATGGTAGAACACTGAATTTATTGTTTCCACAGTAATCGCTAATTGCGGTCAATGCAAGCTAAGCTAAATTTACATGAAATGTTCGACTTAAAATATACCTACTGCATGTACTTATGCGACAGCTTGTACACCACCCATGTAAAGTAGATTATGAATTACCTGTCAAACTCCAAATATTGGGTGAAGCGCCGAGAGAATGACGTAAAGTTGCGTGGAAAAGCTAATGCCGGATTTTGTATGAAGGGTGGCGTCTTTTTTTTTCGCGCGGCCATCAACCAAACCTTGTTTTTATAGTTCAGGGTAGTGTAACAAACGATTATTATGAAATATTGTAGCGGTAGTTTCAGTCCAGAATGAGTTATAAGAGTTAGAAGTTTGTATTTATGTATTATTGATTTAGGTTTGATTGAAGGTTATTTCTATTACTTAGGTGCAGTTACTGGTCGAGTTGCAACAAAATAAAAAGTGTTGATTGTTATTAATACAGGGTGTCTCAAAAGAAAGTTCACATTTAAAAAATCGATAAAAAAAAAGTAAGATGTTTATTGAAAAAATGTTTATTACATATTAAAATACACTGTTTGGGAATTTATTTTTTAAAAATGACGTCCAAATGTAAACCGTTGCGTTCACGGCATTCGTTTATTCGAGCACTAAAATTTGCTATGACGGCTCTGCAGGTATTCTCCGAGATGGCTGCGATTTCGTGACGGATATTTTCTTTTAATTGTGCCAGGGAATTCGGTTTGTTGGCGTAAACTTTGGATTTGAGATAACCCCACAGGAAAAAGTCCATAGGTGTCAAATCGGGACTGCGTGGAGGCCAACTTATGTCACCTCTCCTGGAGATCAATTTGCCAGGAAAAATTTCACGAACTCTTGGCAGAGACCTGTTGGACGTGTGTGAAGTGGCTCCGTCCTGCTGGAACCATGTTCTTTGGTTATAACAAGGAAAGTGCTGCAGCTCAGGCACGAAGAAAACGTCTAACATCTCCACATAACGCTCTGAATTCACTGTAACTGTGCGTCCCCTTCCATCTTCAAAAAAGTAAGGGCCGATAATTCCTCGCGCCGACATTGCGGCCCATACGGTGACTTTAGGCGAATGTAGGGGTGTCTGATGTTTTTGTTTTGGATTGGTTGCACTCCAGTAGCGGCAATTTTGCTTGTTAACATATCCAGTAAGATGAAAATGGGCTTCATCCGAAAAGAAGATGTTGGTAAACGTTGGAAAGCGCTCAATCATCTGGTTTACGTAGTCAAGCCTCTGACCAGCATCCTGAGGCTTTAATTCTTGCACCAACTGAATTTTGTACGGGTGCAGTTTTAAATCTTTATGCAAAATGCGGCATAATGACGATCTGTGCACGTTTAAGGCCACAGCACGCTTCCGAATTGAAAGGTTCGGATCGTCCTGAATAGACTGGGCGACACTGTCTACGTTTTCGACCGTTCTCGAAGATCTTGTGAACCAAAACAAATGTGAACTTTCTTTTGAGACACCCATTATTTGCACAGTCAGGGGTGGGGTCACACCCCAAACAATCTCCTCTCCCCCCTTCAATCACCATGTTATCTGTTTTAGTATATTTTGGTAATCAATGAAGAGTTACTTAAGTACTTATATTGATAATTGAAAGGTTGTCTAGAAGAAATCGCTTTCAGCAGCAATGCCGCCCATTCTATGTATATCTATTGTATGTCTTTGCGTGCAATAAACTGTTCATTCATTCATTTACCGTGTAGGTACTACTATCCAGCGGACTTATAATGCACATACCGCTTATTATCTTTGTCGTTACCTATAGCACTATAGTTTTGTAGTATATGCTAGACATGAAAAACACGCGACAGATATGTTTTTCGAGCAGCCACGGCCAGCTCACGTTGTATATCACGTCGTAGGCAGTTCATATATTTCCGCTTTCAGTGTTTCCAAGTAATGCGGCCGAGAGCAGGATAATGATGAGATATGATCGAAAAACTCGTGGCGGTGCAGGGCTGTACCGGCGTCGCACAGTGGTATTTGGACCCAAAACCTGGCCAAAACTATTTTATGTCTACGTTATTTATGGTCCTAATTAGATTTTGGAAAAGCTTTATTGGTATATTTTATAAAACAAACAAGTGTTAACACGACAATTTATTTCCACATATTTTTTGACAGATAGGTTAGGTTGGTGTTTCCACCATGGGGCAATACGAATTGAACACTACATATCTACGTTTTACTTGAAATTTAGAGTAAGCAATGGTAACGTAAATACTTATTTAGATATCAAACCATTTATCCATCAGTACTACTCTCATCACTTATATTAACATTTGTTAAACCACTTTCTAATAAGAAATTTAAAACATCAGAGAATAAGACATTTGTTTTCTTCTGTTTATTGTTGCTCATACCCGTTATTAGGGGGTCTAAAGTTAAAATAAGCCTATTAAGGACGTCCAAGGTGCAGGACACGCGCGAGAACTTTCTTGTATAGTTAAGTCTATACGACCGAATTATGTGTTAAAAACAAACCTGGAAAAATTTTTTTGTTTGTCTCTTGTATTCTCTCGTAATATCGTATTTGGCTTTAGTAAGTCCTGCTTCTGTGTAGATGGACAGCATGTAAATGTGAAAGTTGACGAGGTTGCTCTTGTTCTGGAGTACTTTTTTTATGACTTTTGCGTATTTTTCTGCTCTTCGTGGACTTTGTAAAATCTTTGATATTTTTCGAAGCATGGATTTTACCTGATTTCCACAATTTGATTTGCGTGGCATATGTCAATTCTTCCATATATTTTGATCGAAGATCTTTCGTATTCCTCTTTTGCTTCTTTCACTAGATAAGATTCGTTGAAGTAAGTGCGTAGCATTTGGAGGCAGAGCAATAAACGCAATATTGTTGGCTTCACATAAAGAGATAACGTGCGGGCTTATGTGCGAGCTGAGATTGTCTCCAATCAAAACTTTTTTACCGGTTTGTTTTTTAAGTATAGGCAGCATCGTGTATTCAAACCAATCCTCAAAACAACGTGCGTCAAACCAACCAGATTTGGTACGATTGTATCTTGCTTGTGGAGGACCATTTTCTGCCCACGTCCCCCACATATTCTCAGCTTTATATACTACGTATACTGGGGCTAATTCGCCAGCTGCGTTTCCGCAGATCATTATCGACGTTGCTGCCTTAGAAGAGTTTTTAATGGTCTCGGGATACTTCGTCCCTCTTCTAGTCAGAAATTTTACTGAGCCTGGGTCATCAACCAAGCAAGTTTCGTCATAATTCCAAATGTTAGAGTCAGGGACATTTTCGGTTTCTTTTTCGTAGTTATCGAAAAACTCGTTAACAACAGCTTCGTTTATTTCTGCTCGACCATGGGTTATATTCCTAGCCACTCGATTGGACAACAGTGACTTGTGACGCTTTAAAAACGAATAAACCCACTCCTTGCCTGGCAAATTGTTAGCAAACTTCGGCACCTTTCTACCTTGTTTCTCCTAATACGATTTAGCAACGCAGCGTAGCTCTAGTGTTGTTATTGGAAATTCAAAGGCTGATAATGCAGTTATGTGAGATATCAAAGCAAGTTCTTCTTCCTCACTAAATACAGTTTGACCTCCGTGTTTTAATGGTGCTTTGTTTTCTAATTTTGATGCTAAAGTGTTTCTGTGAATGCCATATTTTTCGGATGCGGCCCGCCTTGAGATTTTACCTGATTTAATTTCATCTAAAATTTTTTTTAATATTTCTTCTGTATAGTTTTTATAAGACCTGTATCCAATAGGCCTTTTATAATCTCGTGGCATGTTTCCAGTTCTGAAATAAATGAATTAAGTATACCGTTTAAGAATTTTTGTGAATGGTAGCATTTTATCATCGCCCTTCTAGCAACACTATGGTGGCACATTTTCACCTGCGAAATTGAGTTTTATTCTTAACACACCTGTTTTAATGTGATAACCAAAACATTTTGAATATGATTTAAATGCATTTTAATAAGGATTAATAGTACTATAAACTCAACATACCTTGATAACGATACGTGTGGTAGTTTTTATTGCATCACCAAAAGTTTACACCTAACCTCAAAACGTGACAAACCGGTTCTCTACTTCAATCACAGATAATGTCAAAAAAGTTGCCAGGATCATTAAAAAAAAATAGATAATTATTACGAAACTATCCATGTATGGTCTATCCATGTCACGGTATTTATTTTATTTTATTATCAAAATTTTGGAGAAACTTACAGCTAGGTTTACAAATAATCTAATGAAAATATAGAACATGCCTGGATAGACCAGTACATGTTTGTTGACGGCTAATTACAAGTTTCCGCAGATTGAATTTGTTGATTTTCCATGCACACTTGAAAAAATGCTGCTACATCCGCAGGCTGTAAGATTCGGGTGCAGTAAGGGTAGAGAGCTACGAATATAATTTTTAACAAAATGAAAAAAACAAAACAAACTTTGCTTTTCCTTGGCTAGATTTTCTTTTCCTTCTTCCTTTTTTTCATAAAATCTCCTCCATTAGCTTGAAGAAATTGCACTTGGTAATTTAGGGCGTGGTTTTTTTTCCGTTGTTGCTGGAAGTTCCGGAAATTTTAGATGTTTGGGAATGCTTCGTCAAAAGTAATGTTTGTGGTAATATCTTGAAGCACAGGTACCCATGCTCTTATTTTTAATTGCATTTATAGCTTTATTAAGCTCTTCTTCTCCATAGTTAAATAGTCGTCTTATGCTCTTCTTTTGTATCCCCACTAGGGCATGCAGAACCGGATATGGTTCCAGATTTCTGAAACCCGGTTCCGGTATGCCCTTGGACCCGGGGGAACCGGTTCCCCCGGTTCCAGCAACAAAGGATTAAAAAAAAATACGATTAGAATGAATCAAAGAGTATTTGAGAGAATAAGTCATTATTATAACAAGGCATATTAAATAATAACAGAAAAATTATATAATCAACGTTTATTTGGTTACCAACAGCTTTTTTTCATAATTATCTATTATTTATTACATTAAATCACACAAATTATATAGGAACTCAAGAAACAATCAGTCTTACTTGCTTACTAAACAATAAGAGTATTTTTCTTACGTTAACTAGGTACTATAGGTATCGGAAACCTGAAACCATAAAATCTGTAATATCACATTTTTTAAAAGTTAATAAAATCTTAAAAAAACTAAACAATATATATTTTTTTAACAAAGTTGAATACTTTTTTGTTGTATCTATTTATATTAATCAACATTTTTCTTGTCCTCGACTGTTAATATCTTACCGCATTAATTATTTACTAACCATAAATTTTTGGTATTTACCAGTCACATCAGTTCAGGAAAAAAATATTTTAAAAAAGACTTCTTATTTTTTTTTTCTTGATAGAAAGAGCGCAAGAAACAGATAACGTCCAAACTGCGGTCACTTAGTGAGCTTCGTAGTCTATTACAGATGTATCCAGCTGATGAGAATATTCTTTCAGGCTCTACGCTTGTCGGTGGTATGGCTTTAAGGTAATTATACGCCAGCGAAAGATTTGCACCACGACTACCACCGTTTTCAAAAAGGGTCATTTCTATTTTCACCGTTGTGAAAGAATCTTCTTAAAATTAGTTAGGTACTTACTTAAAATTTTACTTTTATAAGAACCGGGGGAACCGGGTTTACTGCTTTCGGAACCGGTTCCACACATACCTTGATAGAACCGGGTGCATGCCCTACTTGCAACTTAGCCGAATTGCCATTTAGATGGTCGATTTACGCCACGCGGCAAAAATCGTGCGGCTTTAGTCACCCGTGTAAATCCCCTATAAAACACTTCGCCGCGCCTTCGCTGTGTGACTGTCGGATGAAATTGTCTATGGATAGTCTGCAGGGCTATTCACGATGCCAACAACTCTGGAATGTGCCATCGGAGAAGAATGTTTGTATATTTGGTATGATATTCTGTGCTTCCGCAGTGCAAAAGGCTATTATCCTGGATTATTGGTCACTTTAGTCGTCAAATAACAAAAATCCATCTATACATTTTTCCGGTATTATAAGCTCTTCTTTTGTTTTGAAGTTTGTTTTTGGAATCTTTAGTTCCCTGTTCCTGGCACTATATAAAGAGGTCTTAAAGTTTTCATACTTTATTATTATTAGCATTTAGTAAGCTGTATCCCGCATCCTTTGCTTTTTGAAAAGTTTTTTCGTAAATTTGTGGCATAGGAGTGCACAATGAATTTATTGCTTCCTTTTTGCTTTCATTTTTGACTAAATCCGGTGAACATTAGTGAGGGGTCTCATTAATTATGCTGACATTTTCATTATTCTTCAGGGTTTTGATCAGTGCGTTGCACCTAGGGCGATTAACGCATCTCCAAACATTGCCAGATTTAATTTTATTACGGAAAGCATATGTGTAACCAGCTCTTAATATTTGCTGTTTTCCTCTCTCACTCAGAGTGTATTTAATCTGAAAATAAAATGAATAGTTTTAATTCTCAGTTTTAATGTTTTTTGGAAATAGTGTCAACGTTAGTAATTGACAAAAAAAATATTCTAAATGTCCAAAAATTCCGCCTTTACCCCCTAAGGGTGATTTTTCTGTGAATCGACTAGCAGGTACCCCCGCCCTACTAACTTTTGAACACCAATAGTAGCGGGTTTCGGGGCTCTGTCATAAAGTTTTTTGTGCTTACAAAAACTAAGTGCATCCAATAAGAATAATTATGGTTATTGGAATATCTTTGAATATTATACATTTTAAGATAATGGGCGATTGGGGAGTAGGGTAGGCGTTACATTATAATCTGTGCTAGGTAATTATTATTTTGCTACAAACCAGGTCATGATTAGGATTTTATGAAAATTTTAATGAATTATTTGATTCTAAGTTTTTTTTTTATTTATTATAGTACTCTGGGTAATTTCTAAGAAATTATTAAATCCCAAAAATTTACGATCTCGACGGGATTCGAACCCGCACCTTCCCCTTCAGCGCAGGGTTGCTCTTTTTCCAACTAAGCTACGTGATCTTATCTAGTCGACCCGTAAATCTTTGGGAGTTCTTTCGGCACTTACGCCGTCAGCGCCACCTACAGAGGAAACAATGAAGTTATCCAATTCTGCTCAAAGACCAACGGGGTCGACTAGATAAGATCACGTAGCTTAGTTGGAAAAAGAGCAACCCTGCGCTGAAGGGGAAGGTGCGGGTTCGAATCCCGTCGAGATCGTAAATTTTTGGGATTTATTAATTTCTTAGAAATTTCCCAGAGTACTATAACAAATAAAAAAAAAAAACTTAGAATCAGGCAACGGCAAAACCTCTCGTCAAAGAACTAAATGTAAATTTGGTCTTTGAGCAGAATTGGATAACTTCATTGTTTCCTCTGTAGGTGGCGCTGACGGCGTAAGTGCCGAAAGAACTCCCAAAGATTTACGGGTCGACTAGATAAGATCACGTAGCTTAGTTGGAAAAAGAGCAACCCTGCGCTGAAGGGGAAGGTGCGGGTTCGAATCCCGTCGAGATCGTAAATTTTTGGGATTTATTAATTTCTTAGAAATTACCCAGAGTACTATAATAAATAAAAAAAAAACTTAGAATCAAGCAACGGCAAAACCTCTCGTCAAAGAACTAAATGTAAATTTGGTCTATGAGCAGAATTGGATAACTTCATTGTTTCCTCTGTAGGTGGCGCTGACGGCGTAAGTGCCGAAAGAACTCCCAAAGATTTACGGGTCGACTAGATAAGATCACGTAGCTTAGTTGGAAAAAGAGCAACCCTGCGCTGAAGGGGAAGGTGCGGGTTCGAATCCCGTCGAGATCGTAAATTTTTGGGATTTATTAATTTCTTAGGAATTATTTGATATTATTTTATTGAAGTAAGTATTGATGATTATCTACTCTATTGTATGTATTAGGTCTACCTGTAATCATAGTGATGTTTAAATAAATACAAGGAATACAAAACGAATCTTCTCAAGATTATTAAATACCTATTATCTTGTTTTTAGGTTTTGTTACAATAGTGCGTAAGCCCCTCGCACTCTGGGTAATATCTATGAAATTAAATATGTTCCCAAAAAGTTCCCGTTGGCTTAAGCAGGACACCCGTACTAAGAGTTGGGTGTGCATTTTTGTCCTGCCGAAATCGAAATTTTTGGGAACTTATTTAATATCTTGTTTTATTTGTAGTTTATAGCTTATTAAAACAATTTAAGAGAAATATATATTTTTCTTTAAATTTATACCTAATAAACTTTTGTTTATTTTTACGATTGAGGGACGAGGTAAAAAAAATAATTAGACGCAAATAATATATATAATATAATGAAGAATATATTAGTACAAAATTTTATAAGAACACACGTTATACGAAAAACTTACACCCTAAGGTTAGCTACAATTAGGAAAGTAAGAAAACACCGTTTCAATAAAAACACTTGAAGTGGTTACGGTCACCGATTTAAAACAACAGTCTGCACTAAATCCCTTTGATTTATAGACGCATTGGGGCAATTTTTAAATGTTGTATGTTTGTAGGTTTCATTAACACAAGTAGGCCCCTCTAAGTTTAATGTTCACTGGTTCACTGGCCGCCTCCGGTTTGGTGTATGTATACGAAAGGAGTCAGTAAGTCTTATTTATTTGAGTAATCCATGTTAAAAGGTGTGGGAAATCTTTCCGTCAACACTGATAACAAACTCCCTTTTATTACGTGAAGATATGCCAACACAATAGAAACACTTGAAGCGGTCCCGGTCGCAGATTTAAAAAAACAGTCTCCTCCAAATCCCTTTGATTCATAGACGCATTGGGGCAATTTTTGAATGTTGTTAATTTGTAGGTTTCTGTTGCATATTGTAGCCAAGTAGACCCCTCTAGGAATACAGCTATGATGTTCACTGGTTCACTGGCCGCTTCCGGTTTGGTGTATACGTTATGTTATCATGAGTCAGGAAGTTACATTATTTGGTAGGTGGTAATCCTTGTAAAAAGGTGTGGGGAATCTTTCCTTCAATACTGGCGACATACTCCCTCCCTTTCATGACGCGGAGATATGCGCACCGGTAAAACGTCTTCGCATGTTCTTCCCACGGAACATCTGTCTCTTCCCACTCTTCTAGGCCGCCGTCACAATAAAAACATTTGACACGGTCGCGCTCACCGATATAAAAAAAACCGGCCTCCACTAAATCCTTTGGATTTATAAAATCATTTGGCCAATTTTCGAATGTTTGTAGTCTGGCGGTTTCAGTCGCGTATTGGGGCCAAGTAGGCCCCTCTTGGAAGACTGGATCAATGTTCACTGGTCCGCACTCGTCCCTGACCGTGTTCGACATTGTCGCGTTTATTAATTTGAATAAAACGTTAATTGTCGCGCTCGCGCTTCGGCAAATATAATATTTAGAATGACTGCTTCGAAAACGAGAGTAACCTTTATAACATTATACACACAACGGGACCTTTATTTCTAATCTTGTGTAAACATTTTTGTTTCTACTCTTCGTCCGACCTTATCATCGATAACAACATCACTTAACAAGTAGTCGGGTAACAAGCGTTGAGAACGTCGTCGTCGAGTCGACACGGCATCTTTGAGAACAAAAAGCCGCCTCTAAAAATGGCTCGTAGGGAATCCTTTCATTAACTTCTTTAATAAGCCTTTACTATTGTTACCAGACAAAAACTCCGTTGTTCTTACTGTTCTTAGAACTCCAAGTGCTCGCTCGTATATTAGAATAAAAAATATGATGGAATTACAAATTTGAAAAAAAAAATTGAAAATGTCATAACATAATCGTAATTTTAATAATGTGTGTAGCAAAATATAAAAACTTATTTGCACAGATTATATAATGTAGCTCCTACGACCTCGCTCGAAGTTAAGAGAAACACTTTTTTATCTTAATAAAATATAACTTTAATAATAAATAAATAAGAGCTACTCGGCTGGAGAGGGTAGAGGTGCATCGGGTATGAATCCCCAGATTTCAACGTAAACGTCTGGAGACTCCGTGCGTGGAGTGTACCCCCACTCCTCCATTAATTGTGTCAGGCTTGGCGACGACGATGAGGACATCGACGAGGAGCAGGAGCTGGTGTGTGGCTCCGGGTCCTCTTGCTGGCTGGCAGCGCGCTGTTGCGCGCCCATGCAGCTGTTTATGCTAAAAAGATGGATAATGTTTACTGTCTTGTAAAAGTTCTAGGGTGTGGCGGGTGAAAGTCCGCCTGCGACGCAGGATGTTGCGGGTTCGATTCCCGCCCGGAACAAATGTTAAGTACTGTCTGCAGATATTTGTTCCGGAGGTCTTCGTGTTCTCATTATACAAAATAAAAAATATATAGGTATGAATGAAGTCTAGTTTTTCAGGTTTTCAGTCATATGGTACCCTTAACACAAGCTCTGCTTACTTTGCGGCTAGATGATGCTATATTGGTAATGTCAGTGGGCTCACTTGGAGCGGTCGATCCTAAAGCTGCGACCGCCTCGGCCATAAAAGAAATAAAGGGACATATTACAAATTAAATGATAATGGCTAGATAATGCTGTGTGAATTGTCCAGCATTATTTAATTATTTATTTATTATAAATTGATTTTATTATATGTTTAGTGACTTACCATCCCATTTTAATTCAGTTGTGTTGTTCTGTGTCCTGCCTGTATCTGTAGATGAACTGAGACTGTGATGCGACAATAGCCAAAGATCAAATCTAATATAAACATATTAGATGACTTGTTTATAAAAACATTAAGCCTTTTCTGCTGACCTTACGTTTCGAAGCTTATCCTTAGCCGCCTTTGAGATTACCGTTTGTGCGGGGCCGCATTTGCTCAAACTTTTGCTTATACAGGCCCACTTGCTGGAATATCTTTGAATGGGTGGCTTTGTGGATAGGAAGATATACTACATTTTTAGAGAAGGGCAGTGATGGCCAAGTCAATTTTGTAAGATAAAAAATACTTGGTTTAAATTCTAATTATTTACCACTAATCCCAATTTCTAGAGACTAATCAAGGTAATAAATTTTAATTTTGTTATTTTTATCCATTTATTTATTAAACTAGTACAGAAATAATAAATAAATATTATAATTACACTAGTCACACAGGTTACATTACAATTCAATTTAAAAATTATACATATAGGTACTAAGACTAACTATTAAGTAACATCAGATGTCAAGTTACGTAGAAGTCGTGCTTCACAATGTTAATTTATAATATATGGCCCTAATATTCATTTAAAACAGAAATAATAATGAAAGTTATAAAAAGATAAAATTAAAATTCTATTAAGTAATAATAATAAAATGAGTACATATCAATAATTATATTATCATTTTTTTATAACTATTACCCCCAGAACAATGAATATCTGCCGACTGTGCAATCATTTGGCGGAACTCGTCCTCGTTCCTCGTTGACTTTTTTGTATTGAGTTCGAACATATGTTTGGATGTTTTAAGTTAATTATCCGAGCCTAAATATTACTGTCAGATAACATAAACCAACTACGAAAACGTAGTTAAACAGTGTTCTTTCATAATCCCTTACCAAAAAATAACTGACTATAATAAAAAATAATACATTATTAATTAGGTAATCGGCAACTACTGTCATTCCCTAAACATTGACTATTTGTATTGAGTACTGCGGGATTGATTTATAACATTGGAATTTAAATGTTAGGCCTACTACGTATATTTGAATTTCATTTGGTAAAAATTCAAAATACTCTGCTGGCGGCGGCGTGGCGGTATCCCATAATCAGCAGAAACAAAGGCGCTTTACCTTACAGTATGCCGCCGGATTCAAGATGAAGGATTTGTTTACAATTCTGCGCTTGGTTTGGTTAGGTGTTAATTTGTTGTTTATGATAAGGGTACGAAATCCAATAACTAAACTTGCGGGGGGGGAGTTACTACTTTCACGTCAGCATGAGCTTTGTTTTGATTATTTTCTAAACAATGACCCTTTGTGATTTCAAAGCTTTAATATTATTTTAGGCTTCCATGCGACCTTATTTACTTATTACATTGACTATTGAGAACATCGCACTCTCAAAAATTAAAATGTTTAAAATATTCAATTGTTGTATGGGCCACACCGGTAGAAGTAGTACCGGTGCCACTGAGCAACAACACGCTCGCTCTGTAATGCCTGGTCCCTCCGGTCCTGGTCCGGTCCGGACAAGGTGGGAGAGTAGCCACTACTTCCGTGTGGCATCTTGGATCAGCAGGTCCAACATTGCCTACGGGTTTGGGGCTACTCGGAGCCAGGAGAGTTCGTGGTCGGCATCGTCATGGACAAGCAGCCCGGTGGCCGAAGACGATGACTTGTTGGATGTCCCAGCAGCTCCGCCACCGTCACCAGCATCAAACCTGGACAGTGAAAATGAAACTAACAGAGTGAAGGTGGTCAATTACTTTTTATAAATGTTTGTGTTTAAGTGTGGTGTACTATTGTTTCGAAAGTTAGTTTATGTTAGTAGTTAGGTAGCATCTATTAAATTACTAGGGGTATGTAGATTTTAGTTAATAAACAAAAATGAAAAATGTGTGTAAGTTGTATATTTATTATTATAACGCTCCCTTTTATTGAACCTTTTCGATATTTCGTTTTTAAAAATACACTTCTTACTGGTAAAGTCGGTGAAACAAACCAACTAACCTATGTTAATTATTGCTGTGCCCATGGAAATAATCATTTTAATTTTATTTTATTACCGACCTAACGGTGCTTAGCCCCCGTTAAACACCGTTAGGTAATTTTTTTGGGCTTTTGTTTGTCAATTGGGTTGACAAAAAATGGATAACTGCGAGAAGCTTAGCCATGTGTTCTGGTAGGGTAGAGTATTTTACATCTAACGTGATTGTAGTAGAAACAGGTAGGTAGGTAAATACTTTAACAAATAAAAGGTATTCCCAACAAAAAACAAGCAAATTAGGAAGAAAGGAAACTATAAAACGAAGGTAAGCATTGTTCGTGCAGACGAACTAACCTAAAATAATTAACAGACTATTAAGGCCTACGCAGACCGGGGTGTGATGGCACGGTAATACCAAGGCAACATTAATTTTAAATCTTTCTTTTCTACATGAAATAAAAAATAATTTAGGTTAACCTTATTTCTAATTTGTTAAGCTTGAGTGCACGGCTAGCCAATATTGTTTTTATTGACTGATCTAATGATCATGCTGGATAATCCGCACAGTATCATCTAGCCTAGCCCCAAAGCAAGCAAAGAGTGAGTAACACAACCTATGTTATGGGTAGGTACTACATACTTAATACCTACAATAGAATATTAGTAATATGCACGATTGTTAAATAAACGCTACATACACTTACCAAACTCTGCACACGTTTCATTTGGACACAAATCGCATTCATCTGCAGGGTAATGATCGTAATAAGTCGATCCACAAGAACACCAAACCACGTCCATATTTTTAAAATGCACAACATCGTTTTGTCTGGTAAAATTTAACACTATGTGGTCGGGTCCCAAATGACTTGGCCTCTACAGGCCGCACGTGCACCAAGTTCTTTTTACAAAATGTGTCATGCCTTCCCAGGGCCACAAAGCTTCTTTTTGTATTAAAATTTCTAAATTATTTTTTGTTAAGACGCAATCAATTTCAAATATTACTGGCATGTTTGTAACTTACAGGATCAAAAGCTGAAATGCAAGTGAGTTCTAAAGAAATCAAAGTTCCGTTTCGTTTTTCTTGGAATAGTTTTTTCATAACATAAAGACATTTTTCATAACATACATTAAGTAAAAAGGAGGAATTTATACCCACTTAACGGGGCTTAATACTCAAGAGCCAAAGCAAAAAAATGGTTAGGTGCAAGCAACTAACCCTTGTATACTGTTATCAATTATCTTGCATACAAAGTGTTCTTGCTGATTGCTAAAATTTAGGTAAAAAATAGTCCTTAAGTATTCACTTTCAATATCTATGCGTTGATTAATGCCACTTATGGTGAAGGAAGGGTTGTATTGTATAGTTATAGAAAAGAGTCAAATTTGAAGCAAAGGTATATTAAAATTTAAAAAAAAGTATTATAAATACAATATATAACAAATACCTGATTACCTTATTAATTAACACATAAAATTCAGAAATAAATTACCTTATTGATTAACACATAGATTTACAGAAGAACAAAACAATCTAAGCCTTAATATTAAATTATGCCAAATGCCTAAATTACCTTATACACATAGATAAAGATCTTTTAATACTATAAAATAACATAACCTAAGCCTTAATATTTAGTCATGTTACCGTTAGCGTCAATTACGGCATCGCACCTACGCCGCATTGAATTTACGAGGCTTTCACAGAGATCCGTGCCCCTAAATGAGTCCCACACCTGGTCAACATGTGCGACCAAAGATTCTTTTGTTCTCTCGGACCTAGTATCCCATCGTTGCACCATTATGCCCCATAAATTTTCGATGGGATTCAGGTCTGGAGAACGTGAAGGCCATTGCACCGTTCTGATGTCGGGTTGTTGTTGGATCCAATGATTGACCACGTGAGCGCGGTGTATGGGACAATTATCATGTATAAACATAAATTCTGGGACCTCGTTGTGTGGATACACCACTCTCACTGTAGGCAACATTGTATCCTTCAACAACTCGCAAGTACGAGGTGCTGTTGGCCCTTCCAGGTATAAGAAATTAATAAATCCCAAAAATTTACGATCTCGACGGGATTCGAACCCGCACCTTCCCCTTCAGCGCAGGGTTGCTCTTTTTCCAACTAAGCTACGTGATCTTATCTAGTCGACCCGTAAATCTTTGGGAGTTCTTTCGGCACTTACGCCACCAAAGATTTACGGGTCGACTAGATAAGATCACGTAGCTTAGTTGGAAAAAGAGCAACCCTGCGCTGAAGGGGAAGGTGCGGGTTCGAATCCCGTCGAGATCGTAAATTTTTGGGATTTATTAATTTCTTAGAAATTACCCAGAGTACTATAATAAATAAAAAACTTAGAACCTTCCAGGTATATCAATTCCCCGGGGCCACCGGCAGACATCCAGGCCCACATGTTGACCACAACTCGCCCTGACTCTGCATTAGAGATTACGTTTTGGGGCTCGTATTATTCACACGCCATAAATGCCGACGACCATGTTGACTCGACTTAAAACTTTTTTCGTCGGAAAATATGGCGTGCGAAAAATCAAAGTCTCTAAAATCCCGTGCGAAACGGACACGAGCCGCTTTGTGAGCATCACTTAACATTATTTTGACGGCCGGCTTTCGGTTGTGTATGCCAGCCCGACGAAGTGAGTTCCGAACAGTTTGTTCCGTGCAATCAAACTCTTCTGCAAAAACTCTGGTTGGTGTAAACGGGTTTTGCGCAAATGTAGCAACTTTACGGTCGGTATCCACTTGATTTATAATTCTTGACCGTGGAGCGCGCACCTTATCCAATGTGTGGCCTTCTTCTTGGATTCTTCGCACCCAAAGGCGTACGGTTGGTTTCTGTAGATAAAATGAAAGGTTGAGTAAGTTACGAGCAATGGTAATCTAGTTGAACTGATTCCACCTCCCGACTTGAGGCCGTAAGTTCTTTTTTTATGCTTATTGTTTGTTAACATTTGCCTGATGTTTCTTCCCCGACTCCATAAAAACACAATTTCGCTGCGCTGGAATTGGGTTAAGTTTGCGTGTGAACTCATGATTTTATAGGACGCTCGGATTTGTTGAAGGACATTTTCACTACCACGGTTTGTTCCCAACTGCAACGGTTGGAACTGGGTAAGGGCTGTAACTTTAGTAAAATTGTAAAAGTCATAAAAACAAAGGGCGCAAAACTAAACAGATGTTTGCCTATGTCTTCGATTGGTCAAAATAAGAGAACAAAGAAAGTAGGTGGGGCCAGCTGGCTAACTGCTTGCAAGCGAAAATGTTTCAAAAAGGGAAAAGCGGAATCTTTGGCGATAGTACCTAATAAAAAAAACAACGATAACAATACAGTGTGTCCCTGGATAAAGTGCAACCCCGAAAGGGGGTGAAACTAGATCAAAAATTATCGACAAAAAAATAGAAAAAAAAATTTAAAAAAAATTCGTATATACTTTATTGATGTATTAAAATTTTTATTACTCACTAATTACTCTATTTAATAAAAAAATTATTTCTTCCAAAGTAGTAGGTCTATTTTGTTAAAATAAAAACCATAATCATGTCAGATATGTGACGATGACGATAAAATAACAAATAACTCACAAACGAGTGGCTATCGTGACTTAAAGTTTAATTTTTGTATTAAAATTACATTTTTTATGCTGTTTTTTTCCAATAATCTCCAAAAATCTTAAAATTAAGCCTATAATACTACATATTTTTATGACTTTATATTATTGTCTATCATAATAGCTTTTAAATAAAATAAAAACCTACGTTCTAACATAAAAAATGTGCTGGCTAGGAGCTTTTAAAGTTGACCACTGATTACGTCACCACTCAGGTAGAGACACGTTTTTTTTTACTGCTCAGGTAGTATTAAAAATCAAATTTTAGTTACAACATTTTTATTTAACTTATTACATGTAAGTATGAAATAAGGGTTTTGTTTAATGCATTAAATGCTCAAAATGGCTTC
This sequence comes from Eupithecia exiguata, assembly GCA_947086465.1. Taxonomy (NCBI): domain Eukaryota; kingdom Metazoa; phylum Arthropoda; class Insecta; order Lepidoptera; family Geometridae; genus Eupithecia; species Eupithecia exiguata. The sequence goes on from OX352244.1 coordinate 10,157,996, forward strand.
CTTGTTGTTGTAGGCACATTGCCGCACGAAGAGCGATTTGTTGTGTGACTCTAAGCACCATCTCTGGGTCACTTCTTATCTCATCGGCACATCGCATGATTTGATCTTGTAACTCTGCCTCGGTGTCTACGGTCGTTCTGTAGACTCTTTGTTTCATAACACCCCACAGAAAATAGTCTAGGGGTGTCAGGTCAGGTGAACGTGCCGGCCACCCGACTGGTCCATCCCGGCCGATCCACCTATTAGCGTAATTTTCGTTTAAAAAACTTCGCATATTGCGCCCGTAGTACGCAGGGCATCCGTCCATCTGCAAATACATCTGTTGCCTTGTAGCCAGCGGAACATCTTCCAGCAGTAGTGGCAGATCGTCTCTTAATAAGTTTAAAAAACTTTCGGCATTTAATGTTGCGGGTAAAATAACTGGCCCAATCAGCGTGTCGTCTATTAGAGCTGCCCATACATTAACTGAAAATTGCACTTGAAAAGTAGACGCCCTCTTTAGGTGTGGATTTTCCTCGGACCATACATGTAAGTTTCTGCAATTTGTGATTCCATTCCGGGTGAATTTCGCTTCATCCATCCATAAAATTTTTTTTAGGAATTGTGGATTATTTCTAATTTTTTGTTGAATCCACGTAGACATTACGCATCTTGCACGATTGTCTACATTTTCATGCAAATGCTGTACTCGCTGATAATGGTATGGATGCAATCCCTTCTTTTTCAAAATTCGCCATACGGATGTTTTTGATATACCGTGACGCAAAGCTAAGCGTCTAATGCTGGTTGTGGGATCAGCAAACAAATCGTTTAAAACGGCCTCTTCTATGGAATGGTCAATAATGGTAGCTTGTTGCTCACGGCGATCTCTTGCTAATCCAAGTCCGATGTTGGATAACTTTCGGTGAACTTCTTGGAAATTTCGTGCTGACGGTATAAGTCTGCTCGGAAACGCATTTATGTATGCAGAACGAGCGACTGTTGTGTGTCCACGTGACATACCATAATAATAATGGATGTCAGCGATTTCTCGCGGAGAGAACTCAGTCAATCGCGGCATCTCCACAACACAACAAAGTACAGTCAAAAACGTAACAAAAAGTCAAAAACAAAACAAAAGCAAAACAACGTAACAAAAACTTGAAGGCGCAGTAAGGTACGGTAGGCGGTAGCAGCGGCGAGAATATCGGAGCGACTGGCGTGCCTTGTTGTGAGTCCTGTTTCGATCCCCACCCTTCATCTTTCATAGAACAGGCCCAGCGACCATAATCTACAACAATATAAGTTAAAAAAGGGTCTCTACCTGAGTGGTGACGTAATCAGTGGTCAACTTTAAATGCTCCTAGCCAGCACATTTTTTATGTTAGAACGTAGGTTTTTATTTTATTTAAAAGCTATTATGATAGACAATAATAAAAAGTCATAAAAATATGTAGTATTATAGACTTAATTTTAAGATTTTTGGAGATTATTGGAAAAAAACAGCATAAAAAATGTAATTTTAATACAAAAATTAAACTTTAAGTCACGATAGCCACTCGTTTGTGAGTTATTTGTTATTTTATCGTCATCGTCACATATCTGACATGATTATGGTTTTTATTTTAACAAAATAGACCTACTACTTTGGAAGAAATAATTTTTTTATTAAATAGAGTAATTAGTGAGTAATAAAAATTTTAATACATCAATAAAGTATATACGAATTTTTTTTTAATTTTTTTTTCTATTTTTTTGTCGATAATTTTTGATCTAGTTTCACCCCCTTTCGGGGTTGCACTTTATCCAGGGACACACTGTATATTAAATTATAAAAATAACTTACATTGTTTTCTCTTACACTAGTACTGGGGGCTTGATCCATTTCACAAAACACGGCTGGCCTTCAAGCTGTAAAACCTGCACCAAGTCAGAGAATGGATTGGCAGGTTCGAATCCTGCCGAAATCGAAATTTTTTGGGACTACGAGTATATTTGAAGGGTTAATTTCGAGAAGGAGTTATCTAGTCTGACAAATCAGTAATTTCACGCAATTCAACTTTAAATATTGACAGCGATTATTGCAGTAAAAGCTATGAATTAACTTGTAAGTATATAAATAATGTATTTTCTATATAATGGTATGTAAAAAAATTCTCTTAGATTTATAATTACTATAAAAAATACCATTTTTCACTTAACACGACTTTTTCTACTAATATTAATGCATGTAACGCTTGTTTTATTTTACCCCTATGTGAGTTGGGAAGGAACTTCAATCAAACAAGGAGCTTGCGTTGGACAAATAAGTAATTTATTAAGTAAAAGAGAAGCAGGACCTTTTGTATTTATAACTACAATACAGAATATGTTGGGCGCCTTAGAATGAAGTAGTAGTAAGCTCAGCCGAAAGTGAGTTGTATAACAGGGCGTGGTAACCTACTTTCAACCTTCTTAGCAACCAGATAATTTAAAGATTTTTAGGAATAACGCTAGTACCGATGACGTTCAGCAATTACGGTGCGCAGAGTTCCCGAGGGTCCAAAAGTGTGGTTAGTTGTTCACAGCACAGAATAAAGAAAAAACACAGCGGACAGTGTCCTGCTGTGATACCCGTAAGTCGTCACCGCCGTCAGTCCGAAGGAGCCGAAGCACAGAAGGAGGGACCTGCCTCCCTCGGCACCGGACAGCCTCCGAGCAGCCTCTCCCAGACCGCTCTCTCCAGGGACAGCACAAGACAGTTAAGGGGAATCCCTCAGCTGAACCCCGCAGCTAGGCAGCTGTATGACAAGATAAATAAGTTATAGGGGAGCTGGACATATCTCTAGCGACACGTGGCACTTAGTAACATTGGTGTCAATTAGTAACATTTATGGTTTATTAATAAAATTAAAGAACCTCTATTTTTATTTTATTTTAAGCTTTTATTGCTAAAAATTACATTTCTAAATTATATTTCTTCTAACACTTATCTTATTATTTAAATTTTTAGCGTGTCCTGTGACACATAAGCCTCTTCCAGCTCTTTCCAGTGTTCTCTGCTGCGTGCCGTTCGAGACCACGTAATCTATTTCATTCCTGACAGAAGAATCAGGTGAAAGCCATGTCCATTTCTTTTTAGGGTTCTTCTTGAAAATGCTGTTTATGAATGTCAGATTGTTTTCTTGAGCCAATGTGATCATTTTCTTACCATTTTCGCTTCTAATACCAGCCCCTTAAATGCCTACTGTTTTTTCTTCTCCATGTTGTTGTTGTCCTATTCTTCCATTGAAGTCACCCATTACTATAATATTTCTATGTGCTTCCTGTATTGTTTGAGCTAATTGTTCGTAGAATTTCTCTGTTACCTCTTCTTTTGATTGTTCCGTTGGGGCATATATTTGTATGATGGTCCGTTTGTGTTTGTATCCCACAAGTTGTAGATTCAGAACGGCTATTCTTTCCGTGATACCTTTGAATTCTAAAATGTTTTTCTTATAGCATTTTTTGATGATGAAGCCGGCTCCATTAGAAGACAAGAACCTTTTGTTTCTCCTTTGTAGAACAAGATGTACTCTCCGTAATCCTCGATGGCCTCTCCCAATCTTCTGACTTCGCTTAGACCTACTATGTCCCATTTTATTTTGGACAACGCTTGATGAAGTTCTAGGAGTTTTTCATTGGTTCTCAGAGAGAGGCAGTTCAGGGTTGCTATGTATGTAGATTTTCCCTTTTTGGTGTTATTTAAATTAGTGTTTTGTTTGTTGTTACATTTGTTGTAAACTTCTGTCTGTAGTTGTTTTTTTTATCTGTATCGTGGTCTATGATTGTTTTTGTAGTGGCTGAAAGGTTGTGGTCATTTTTCCCCACGGGGACCAGCCGGCTTGGGGAAGTGTTTGTTGTTGTGTTTTTTGTGGTGATGTTTTTATATTTATTTGTTTTGTTTTCCGGGTTTCCGCTGTGATGTGAATGTTGTAGTTGCTATGCCTTATTTTTACCTGTTAGGGAGCTAGCTCTGTTTCTAAACAGTTGGTTGAAGGTATCGGTTTTGTTCTTTTTTTGTTGGGTGTTACTGTCCGCAGATTGTAGAGAGTTGGGAGAGGTGGATGCCCCTCTTTTTCCCTGGTTGGTGCTTGGGCCTGGTACGTCTTCCTTCACTATGAGTTGATCTTGTCTTAAATATGCTATGCGACCCTTTTGTCTTTCTTCCAGCAACTGTGGCACTAAATTTTTCCTTTTTTCTAAGGTTTCTTTGCTAAAATCTTCTTTTATGGTTATATTCTTGGGTAGGTTTTTCCTGTTTTTTAGAATTTCGTTTTTTTCCACGCACTTATTAGGCATAGTATGACAGGGCGTGCTTTACCTTTTGCGCTTCCAATGCGAAAAGCTTTGTTGATGTCACGTTTCTCCAAATGTATACCAGTCTGATTGAAGGCTTTTTCCACGCTTTCAGGTAGGTTTTCTCGGCCAGGATGCTCCTCTAAGCCAAAGATAATTAAATTCTTGTCCCTTTTTTCCATGTCGAACTGCTTTAATTTGTTATTCAGTTTGATAATCTCGTTTTTCAACTGCGTATTTTCTTGAATCAGCGGCAACAATCTACTATCCATCTCTTTTAGGACCGACTCCGTAATAGTGGTGGTGAGTGTAACTGTTTGTTTTTTCATCTCCTCTTTGATGTTATTGAGGAGTAGTTGCATTTGTTCTTCCATTTTCCTTGTAATCGTTGGTCAAATTATGTAGTTTTTTGTTTATCAACAAAGTGCGAGACGATGAAAAATATAGAAATAGAAGCTTCTTCTTTATGTAGGCAGTAGTGTGAATAGTGTGATTGATTTTGGACGAATGAAAACACTCTTCGTAGGGCTTCGATTTCAACTTCTTGTTTTCTTGGCAATGTCAGTGGCGAATGTTAGTGTTCTTGACTGTGACAGTAGTAGCGAATGAAAGTGATGTTTCGTTTCGTATATCGCTTCCGCTTGCTTGATTGCCGAAAGAACCTCTACAGGGTTTTAAATAAAATACGTTGTCAAATCAACAAAATCTTTTAATATTTTTTAAAATTAAACTCGGTATACGTTTTTCAACTTAAAATTAAACATCTTATGTTTATAAACATGCAAAATCAACTAAAACAAAGGATATCTCAATCAGGCTTTGGGAAACATTAGGCACATATATTATCTTATATTCTAAGCTAAAGTAATTAGTCTTCTACATTTCCAACATCATCTTCACAAGCTTTGTTTTCGAAGCAATTTTCGCACTGGAAAATTGCATGATCCAGGCACACGTGGCTTTTGCACATCTCACAGATGTACTGCGTCTTGCGGTCTTTCTTTGACGGACATACCTGACATCTACGTCTTACACCTGGAGCTGTTTTTTTTACAGGTGGGCCTTCTTGGAGACCAATACGGTTGGCAATTCGTTTGCGAAGATCTGTAGAAAGAAGAGTGTTTTTCTGTCTTGATTGTAGGTGTGATTCTATCAGTGCGACACCCAGATCTTTGATAAAACTTCTGCGATTCTTTTTTATGTCAGGGCAGTTGAGCATTTGGATGATTTTTGCATTTATTCCTGCAGAGTTCAGCAGCCAGAAGAAAAGCGTGAGCGGCCATCTTCTGGAGTTTCTTGATACATCATTAGATCTAATAAGCTTTTCAACATTGTCAACACCACTCTTCGTTTTGTTATAGAATGTTATAACTGCTGGTTTTTGCTTCTCGCCCTGACTCAATTTCCATATCATGATGGAGAGATGACAGCATGAACACATTTTTTGTAGGTTTTGGGATGTATGATACCAGACATATTTTTTTTAAATCCGAACAGCGATGAATTCTGTTCTTGATTACCTGCTTTGAATTTTTCAGGTAAGCAAGCTTTGTTTGATTTCGTTGTACCGACAGCGGTTAGCTTATGATGGTTTAGCAAGTTTTCGTATGTTGGATAGCTTGTAAACCAGTTGTCCATTGTGATACTTGTACATTGTGAATTGTAACGATTTAACTGCAGCAGTCTCTCAGACCCTACCAGGCATGCCGAGGGTTAAGAATCATGTACTGATATTGACAAATCAGATTAAAATTTTTGTTCTGACCTGAACATGAGTCTGACCAAACGATTAGGTGTTTGATATTATTACTTTCGCTTGTACTTTTTAAGTACATAGCTAAATAATGCAACGCGCAAGATACTTCGAAACTACCTTTTTTTGCTACATCCTCAGTCCATGTACACATGACCGCATGGTTTTGAGTTTTGTCCAACGTTTCCTACCAAAGAAATTAAATTTTAATTTCTTTGGTAGGAAACGTTTATTATTTATAAACTGTAGTTCTAAAACATCTCAGGTTTTTTAAATATTTTTATGTAGCAACTGACAACGTCAGTCATGTCATACAAGAGTAGGTACCTATTCTATTTTTATTATCTATATAGAAGCATGCAGGCACAAACCAAAGTTTAACCCATAGAGTTAGTATAGTACCATAACTCTATGGTTTAACCCTAGAGGGGGTGATTACGTCCGTCCACTGCTTATTCTTATTGCCTACGTTACCCCAGTCATATATCTTAGTCACATAGAAATCGAATTTCATCAAGAAAAGCCATGCTGACTGCACTTTGTCGGTATAAAAGAAAATGATGGCAAATCACCACTAAGAATATAAAATATTTTGAGCGATGGATCACCACTGTATCATTGGTTAATAATAGGCCTGTTTATTTAACAACACTTTTATTAATTTTCTTACAATTTTGTTGAAAAATGCTAGGGGTTGCCAAGCATTTTCGACACTTTGTTGAAGCACGGCTCCTAGGGAAACATTTGATGCGTCGGTGACTAGTGCCAGATTCGCGCCTGGAACTGGGTGGACCAGCATGACTGCATCTGAGAGGCTTTCCTTACAAAGCTTGAAAATATCTAGGAGTTTGGGAGTCCAGGAAACGGGTTTAGAACCTTTCATATTGTTTCCTACCAAGAGATCATTGAGTGGCGCCTGTAATTCTGCTGCATTCTTCAGGAAGCGTCGGTAGAAATTCAGCATTCCAAGAAATCTTCTAAGACCTTTGACTGTCTGAGGTGGAGGAAAGTTCTGTATGACCTGTACCTTGTCCATAGCACGTTTGACGAAGTTGTAAATGCTGTCATAACCGCTCAAAGTGTATGAAATAGTGCTGTTTTCTGTCTGTAGTTTTGGTGTTGGACGATAGTTCCTGAAATATTAAAAAACAATTTATGATAAGTAGGTACCTATTGCATTTCTGTTTCTGATTTTCTGTTTTGCAGGAGTAAGTAGGTAAGATAAGTTTACTTTCCTATGTTCACAGTACTTTGTGAAGTTTACATTTTGTATCGATACATGGATATATCGAAACAAAATGTATCGCCTAAAAATATCGATATATCGACTTAGAAATATCGATTAATCGATATATTTTCAACATCACTACGACGCGCTTTCTCTTTTTATCAGTACAAGAAAGAGAGAGCGCGATAGAGGGTGGTACGGCTCGTCGTCAAGGCCAAAAACACGCACGCTCGCAGTGCGCGATGTAAGTTCGCATACGTGTCTACATCGCGCCTACGTGGCGTGCCTACCTACCTACATAGGTACGAGAGCAGCTGTGCTACCTCAACACCACCCCCCAGTTTGAGGGTTCAACCGATAAATGAACCGTCGGTAGGCACCACAACTACTCGCGTGATGGTTCCAGTAGGGGTTCTTATCTCTACAACACGTACGATGCCCACTCCCTTCACAAACTCTCATCACTCGGCCTCGGGGCCACACATTTCGAGGCTGATTTGGATCAGCTATAAGCACTACATCACCCACTTTGACTGAATCAGTCATGTCAGTCCACTTGTGACGTCACTGCAGGGTAGGCAGGTATTCTCTCTTCCATCTGCGCCAGAACCCTTCGGCCAGCGCGTTCACCTTTTTACGCCTTCGCAGCAACACAACGGGCGGGCCGTGCAGGGGCATTAGAGACGGGCCGTACAGGGGCATTAGAGACGGGCCGCGCAGGGGCACCTCAGCCAAGGCGCCCAGGAGCGCTACAGGCGCTTCAGGCGAGACGCGCAAGGGCACCACAGGCGGGCCGCCCAAGAGCGCTAGAGGCGGAGCGCGCAGAGGCTGGATGCGCGGAGACACCACAGGCAGGACGCGCAGTGGCACCTCAGGCGGAGCACGCAGGGGCACGTCAGGCAAGGCGCCCAGGAGCGCTACAGGCGTGTGAGGTGAGGCGCGCAAGGGCATCACAGGCGGGCCGCCCAAGAGCGCTAGAGGTGGGGTGCGCAGGGGCTGGACGCGCAGAGGCTTTACAGGCGGGACGCGCAGGGGCACTTCAGGTTGAGCACGCAGGGACACGTCAGGCAAGGCACCCAGAAGCGCTTCAGGCGAGGCGAAATAAAGGAAAGTATTGAAAAGCGTTTCGAAAAATTTGATTTAGAAGACCCAAGATCCAAGGATGGAAATTAAAAGCCAGATTTATTCATTATTATTATTATATCAATCATAATAATGAAAAGTCATGATAATAACCGCGACGACGCCGACGACACATTCGCGGTGGCGCTGCGCATGGCGGTGCGAATACCCACACCTTGCGAATCCGCGTCGCGCGTCGCTATCACAAACCGGCAACGTACCTTCACTATAAAAAGCGAAAAAATATTAAATCAACCTTTCACCTCTTACAATCTGTTTGCATTATATTCAGTTGCATCGCTATCTCTCACGCTGTCCCCACATCTTTCTCTCGCTTATATCTACAATACAACGTCTTATGTGTAATTTCTGCCCGCCACGGGCGCGTGGCAATCATAGTCCAGTTTTTTACCCGTGGCGGGACGCCGCCTGGCAGCTGAAAGGTGCTTTATAGTGGCCCATCGTACAAATAGCTGGAGAAACAAACTCGATAATTGAAATCAATTCATATTTGCTGTTCTTTAAAAGTAACGTTGTAGGTACCTCATATACAGAAATACATTCATCCGATATTTCAAATGCTATAAGATTGCGTAAGATCAGTTCGGATACCTGTGTGCGTTACCCCAGCAGAAAAGTATCTTCTAGAATGATGTGAGTTCCACAAATAATTAGTGTGTTCAACGCTGTAAATGTGCGATAGGTAAAAAAAATTGTGCATGTTCCCGTTTTGGAATAAAACGCAAAATACGTTTTCTGCTGGGGTAACGTTCTTCCAGCAGGAAGATTCTAACTAAACGAATGGCCCCAGACAAAATTGACTTGTATGGGCAGATAGCTTATATTTGTGTTTGAATGTGCGGCTAAAAATAAAATTTGTTTGTCTTAAGGTTTTTGAGATATTCAATTTCCTGCTGGGGTAACGTTTTGCAAAATCTTGTTTCTAGGAAACCATTGACATTCAATGGTTTCCTAGAAACAAGATTTAGCATCTACAGAATACACCTACACTAGTAGCTTTTGATTAGTGCTTATTTGTGAAATAGTAAAATTCACAAAAGTATATACAGTTTTTACGTAATCCAGATTGTTTTTTTAACCTTCAAAAAAATCTAGCTCTTTATTCTACCACAGCGCTGGTTCAGTGCCCTGCTCTCCCTGACCAGGTGCGATCAGTTTGGTCCTTCCAAAATAAATGAAACAACGGTATTATCATTAACAGATATATTCCCAATGTTGTTTCAAGTAAAGCTCAAAACACAAAATCGGCTTCGGACGTCTATCAAAACCGTGCGTTCTCGTCAGCGCGATCTAGAGCTCGTCAACTTTGAATCGCGACATCTAGTTATAATTTTGGTGCACCAATTCACCGTTCAACATACCGCCCACCAAGGACAAACTGACAGAATTTGTCCTTTTACAATGATAAAGCCGCTAGCAACCGCCCACCATGAGCTCTCTAGACCGCGCTGAACGGTAACGATAGATACGTACTACAATATTAGGTTCACATGCTACAATAGATAAGTTATATATAAGTTACGTTAAATTAATCTAGTTTTCTAAGTTACACAAACATCAGTTATTTAGCTACAGGTAAAATACACAATTTCGAGGTGGGTCTTTTAATAATACTTGAATTAGTGCGACGAGATACAACCCGAGTGATGTTGTCCGGTCCCGGATGTTTAGTGATCACTCGGCCAAGCAACCAACGAGTAGGAGGTAACCCTTCTTCTTTTATTAAAACTAGATCCCCTATTTGCGGCTCTGGATTTTGAAAAGACCATTTGTATCTGTGTATAAGAAACGTTAAATATTCGTGTGACCAACGTCGCCAAAAAACTTGGGTCATCTTTTGTGTAAGCTGCCAACGGCGTAGGCTTCCCACGCTGCGTAACTCGTCTTCAAGCTCCCATCTCTCACATATCTCACTCACCTTGATACTTGTCACCAGACGCTTGAAAGCTCTAAAATTTGTCCGTTGTAGGGACAATAGTTCGTCCACTTTGCTTGAGTTTCCGCTGCAACGTCCGTCGCACCTTTACCTATACCTGACCCTGACTGTACCTTGGTCGGTACAAACGTTGCAATCTTTTCACGAGTGCTGATATAGTACTCATGAACACGGTCGTATATATTATCTTGAAAATACCTTTGCTCTTTGATCGGCACGTTAGCTAAATTACTGTTATTGTTATAGAACTCTCCCCAGAGGTTATCTAAAACGTTCAATCGAAGCTTTATGTACTCAGAGGTCTTTCGGTGCGCAGTATCTTTGTCAAAGTTGGATTCCTATGCGCTGAAGTTCAGTAGATAATTCCGCTTGGCGGTTGAAGATGGCTTCGTAGTCGGCCATAGTAGCTGGGATGATCCAGCCCGAATCTGAAACTGCCATTCTTGAACCCTGTGCCTGTGCCTGTGGTGCCTGAAAGAGCCAGTCCGACCACAGTTTTTTTCCTTTGAAAACGAAAAATGGTGGCAAAGTTTCCCCAGCCGCATTGACACGGAATACCACGTTTACTCCCACCTGTTCTGTTGAGTAGTTCTGTTGACAAAACTACTGGGATTTTTCCCCCATTAGTTCTGTGACTTAAAAGACTATGCTTTACACCTGACTTTTATCTCTACTATTCCCACCTGTTCTGTTGAGTAGTTCTGTTGACAAAACTACTGGGATTTTTTCCCCCATTAGTTCTGTGACTTAAAAGACTATGCTTTACACCTGACTTTTATCTCTACTATTCCCACCTGTTTTGTTGAGTAATTCTGTTGACAGAACTACTGGTGATTTCTCCGCATTAGTTCTGTGATTTAAAAAACTTTACCAACCTATGTACATATGGCAATAAATAAAATGAAATGGAACAAAAAGAGAAATATATTTTACCAACACTCAACAACAAAATAAATCTTCTTTTTAACTGAAAAAACCCACTGTACAGTCACTCGAAATAGGAGCACTTTATCTTAGTTTCTCTAAAAACAAAGGTATGTCTATGTTACCGTTGATCAATTGCATTTGGTACACTCTGATCATAGCATCGTTTTCAATCTGTTTATTTGCCCTTCGCTTAACTGATTTCAATTGGCAGGCTTTAACAGAAGAAAACGCTGCATCTTCTTGTTCTATGTTTTTCAGGAACTGGAAAATAGTTGCTGGCCTGGTTTTGAATGTGCCGTTAATGGCGCGATGCCAGCCTTCAACAACATTAGTTGTTCGATGGCGCCGACCAAAGGCAGTCCATGACTTGATGCGCTTGGGGTTCTCTCTCGCGTACGGTTTGCTCTTTCTCTTTCGTCTTCCAGGTTGGTCCGGTGGTCGGGCGTGTTGGGGGGCGATCTCTCTAATATGTTTGTGGTCGGAAGCGTCTGCTTTCCCAAACAAATTAGAGAGGAGTCGGGTTATGAAAACGCCAGTGGTCTCCATTTCTAGGTCTCTGTGAATCGTGGCGTTTCTCACGAAGCGCGGTGCTCCCACGATTCTCCGGAGGGTGATATTTTCCTGCGCTTGGAGTCGACCTCTGTTGGTGGCGCTCAGATACGGGTACCATGCTGGAGCTGCTGCGTAGGTTAGCCGTGATCTGAGGTAGGTCTTGTAGATAAGAATCTTGGTCCGAAGCGGCAGGCGTGACTGGAGAATCGGTAGGAGCTTACTCCGCGCTCCTCTGACCTGGCCGATCAGGAGGTCTATGTGCTTCTTGAAGCTGAGGCGTCGGTCGATGGTGACACCCAGGTATTTGACATCTGGTTGCCACGGGATGCTCTTGTCCATCAGCTTCAAGGGTGTTGGCAGAGGTGTATTCCTCGTGATGATGGCCTGGGTCTTTGCCACGTTCACGGTGAGCCTCCATTTTGTAGCCATTCTGGGAGGATGTCGAGGGTTGGTTGTAGTCGTTTCACGGCGTATTCCGGTCTGTACGAAGAAGCGTAGTAAGCTGCGTCATCTGCGTAGAGTGCGAGCTTTGCCTGCCCAACAACTGGGATGTCGTCGGTATACCAGGCGTAGCATACGGGAGAGAGGCAGCTTCCTTGTGGGACTCCGGCTTTTATGGGCTTCTCCGTCGAGAGTACGTTTTCGACTGCAACCATGTAGCTGCGTTTTCGAAGGAAGCTTTCCACGATCGTGATGAGCTTCTTCGGGGCGTCGGACTGGGCCAGTTTGTACAGCAGACCCTCATGCCATACTCTGTCGAAGTTGATGTTGATATCGAACCGAAATAACAACGTAATCGTGCTAATAATAGCGTAACGTGGTAATTATACCACTGCTTATTTGCGATTAGCCTTATGTGCTAAGCTTGCAGTATGAGAAAGAATATAATCTTCATCCCGGTATTAATCAATGTTACAAGAAAATTCAAAGTACTTGACTGTAGATAAAACGTTTATTAAATCTTCTATCTACAAGAGGAGGTCGAACGTTTTCAGAGACGCTATTCCAGCATTGGTGGAAGTAGTGTCTCATGCCACGTCGATGGTTGTAGGCAGATGAGATTGCCTTTACAAAATGATGGGTCCGGGAGTCATTAAAATCCGCAAACGCTTCGATAGCGCCTTTTAATTTTACCCGTAGCGACATCTAGTTATTTCTAGGGGAACTAATTATCCATGGTTCCGATATGGATCTTGGAGTCGTCGAAACCCGGAACGCTTCGTAAGCGCCTTCTAATTTTACCCGTAGTGACATCTTATTATATTTTGGTGAACTAAAGTTATATCTGGTATATTCAGATTTCCTTAATGGTGAAAAAATCATAAACAAATCTTTGTGTATGGTTTGTTACAGTCTCCCACTATGTCTGAGATGGCGTCTCGACGAAGCAGACATGGTCTAATGGTTTGTTTTCCGCGGCCTTCTTCTGGGTCGCGTATCTTTGGGGAGGTTCAACTTTGGAGTTGTGTTACGTGGACGGCCCCGCTTCCTGATGGGGTAAACTGGCTCTATGGTGCGATCATTCTCATAGGTTTGGAAACGTCGTAGAGCTGACACATGGTAGAGTCCCACTGACTCTTGGGTGTCCGGTCGGACAATCTCGAAAAAGCTTGAACCATGTCTTCGTTTGATGGCATATGGTCCGTCGCGTTTTGGTGCAAATTTAGAGCTAAAGCCTGTGCTAGCTTTACTTAGGGTGTGGCTATCTACTAAGACGAGGCCACCTTCTTTATAGTTTCGACAAGCTTTCCTTGTCTTGACAAATTACTCTTTTCCTTTCCTTCCTCTTTCATTTCCTGGATCTCTTTGGCTTTATGCAAGGTATCGGCCATCAAGAGTAATCGGGGCGTCATTTGATCAATGAAAGTTTCATCTTGTAGTATGGCTCTGAGGTCATGTTGGACGTCATCAGGAGTTCTCAACTCACGTCCGAATGTTAGGTAGGCTGATGAATCCAGTGGCTTTGGATCGAACTGTATTCATAGCAAATCTTATACTTGGCAGCTTTTCAGCCCACGTTGCGTGGTCACCATGATTGCAAGCTGCGTTTTGAGATCGCGATATCTTCGCTCCACTGGATTGGTTTCAGGATGATAGACCGGTATGAGCCCATGCTCAACATTTAGGCAGAAGGTTAGTTGCTGCAGCACACTGCTGACGAACTGGGTACCGTTGTCACTAATGAAGCGTCGCGGGGTACCGTATCTCAGGATAATTTCATCAAGCTAGAGTTTCGCACATTCCTCTGCGGTGGCTTGTTTGAGAGGGAATAATTCAACCCATCGTGTTGCTACGTCTTCCACGATGAACACCCTACAATATTCTAAGGGGGTTCGTGGTAATGGTCCAAACAATTCAAAAGCTACCACTTCAAATCGTTGTCTCATGGTAGTGGTTTGCAGAAGTTCAGACGGTTTCTGATTCGACCCTTATTTCGTTGGCAATAGATACAGTTACGGACGTACGTTTCTTTTAGTGTTCTCATTACTTGCCAATAATATCGTTGGGACAGGCGGCCGATGGTTTTCTCAATACAGAGTGTCCGGCAGTGGCATCGTCATGGTATGTGGATATTATTTTACTTTGCTCATGCTTAGGAACCACTAACAATGCATTATCCACCTCACTGTCGGGTAAGTAGCGGTATAGAGTTTCGTTAGACATTGTATACCCTCCCCAAGTCCAGTTCTACGATATCTCATATATCATAACATTGCCAAATTCCCCAATGTGGTAGGGGCATTGGACTGTACCCATATTAAAATTATTTCACCTGGAGGTAGGTAATCATGCTGAAACTTTCAGAAATCGAAAGGGCTTTATGTCAATTAATGTTCAGGCTGTATGCAATGCAGAATAATGATTTGCGATCTTGTTGTTAGATGGCCAGGTAGTACTCATGATGAACGCATTTTTAGTTATATCCCGTAGAAATGCAATGTTCGAGTTGGGTACATACAGTGACTCAGTCCTGGTGGCTGACAGTGGCTATATGAATAGAAGCTATTTGATGATGCCCCTTGATAGAATTCAGACACCTGAAGAGACATTATACAATGAATCACAGATAAGGACTCGGAATCCAATAGAAAGGTTATTTGGCATATGGAAGAGACGGTTTCCAGTACTAGCACTGGGAACGCATGTGCATTTAAAAAACTGCCTGCCAATAATTGTTGCCACTGCTGTTATTCACAATATTCTTCAATCGAAGAGAGAAGAATGCCCTCCTGATGATCCTGATTTGAACCTACCTGTTCCATGGACATCTATTATAGAACAAGGCAGGATAAGGCAGCAGCGGTCTCTTGATAATGGTTCAGGACCAAGAGATTAACCCAGTGAGAAGAAGGCTAATTAATAATTATTTTAAAACACTGCAAACTGAATAGTTGCCTACCTAGATAATATAATAGGGTGATATAATTATACCTATTTATATAATAAAAGCAGTAACTTAATTAAGTTTGTCATTTTCTTTATTATCAATTAAAAAAAAATCTTATAACTATTTTTGAGTTTTAATCTTCTCCTGCTTGAGCTGTTCCTCTAAAATTAACATCATTTTTAGGGTTCCGTACCCAAAGGGTAAAAACGGGACCCTATTACTAAGACTTCGCTGTCCGTCTGTCACCAGGCTGTATCTCATAAACCGTGATAGTTAGACAGTTGAAATTTTCACAGATGATGTATTTCAGTGGCCGCTATAACAACAAATACTAAAAAACAGAATAAAATAAATATTTAAGGGGGCTCCCATACAACAAACGTGACTTTTATGCCGTTTTTATAGATAATGGTCGGAACCCTTCGTGCGGTATAGGTACATATTAGATATGTACCTATACCCTATATAGGTACATATTAGATATGTACCTATACCCTATATAGGTACATATTAGATATGTACCTATACCCTATATAGGTATAGGTACATATCTAACACTTTTCCCCCTCCGAGGAAATAAACGATTAACAATAGCCAAATGAAAAATTTAGAAGTATTTCTTATAATCTACTACTGGCCTATCTCTGCGACTGCGACCAGGCTCAGGTGTGTGGAGATGATCGTCATTATCATTATTCGTGGGTGGGTGACGCTGAGGTGTGCTGAGTACAGTAGGGCTAGCGAGCGCCGTGGAGCTTGAGGCGGCGGCGTCTCGGCTGGGCTGCCGTATACAACCGTGGAGTTGGACGGCGTCTGCGGACTTCCGGGTTCCGAGGGTGCTGAGCCGGTGCCATGCGTTGTGTCCCCGTTAGTGCTATCACTATCTCCAACCGTTGCGTCACATTCAGACAAACTGTTGCGCGGAGATTCCGCCTGTGCATCCTCTGGTTCGGGAGACGACGACGGTGACTCATTGTCACTGCTATAGCCGTACGGTATATCTATCCCATCCTCGTCGTCAATGTTTTATATTCGATTAGGGAGCGGACTGCGGGACGTGCGTAATGAAAGCCGGCATACTGCACACTGTTTTATTTAACTACCGCGAGGTGCGGCGCAGCCGCACTCGCACTACACATATAGGTATAGGTACATATCTAACAAAAGGTTTGTTTCCTCCTCCATATTTTCGGCTTCAGGCTTGTCTGTCTCTGTGACTGGCGCAGATTGATGTTTTATTATTAACTTTCGATATCATTGTTGCAAACATTTCAGTTTGTTTGTGTAGGACCGCAGATAACATGTCTGTGTGCGATTTGATGGAGTTTGTGGTCTTCTGGACTTCGGGGATACGTCTAGAGGTGACGGTATTTTTGTGACCCTAGACGGTGACAAGCTTCTGAAACGATCGTCAGTTTCGGTCTGAGACAGTAATGTCAGTTTCATGGCCTTCACTGTTGTAAGCCAATTTTCCGTGTTGTCTCTATGGATTTTAATGGTCACAGAGTACGGCACATAAATCAGGGCTCTCTATATTGGTCATTTGAGCATTTTAAGTATGATTCTTTATGAATGAAAATGTGCGTGTGAACGAAGGGAGGTTTGAAAAAAGGCGAGAGTAATAAAAAAAACTGAATCTGATCCCTCATACTGGCTTCAGATGGCCGGTGGCGGAACTTATCGTCGTAATAGATCTCATATTTTAGCATCCAAAAACACCATAAAAGGCCTTTATTTATTTATTTGTTACATATTTACATTGCCATTACAGTGCAGCACCAAATCGACAAAGAAACATAAAAAAGCTATTATTATTTACCTACACTTACTAAACATTTACTACAAATCATTAACAAAATACACCAACAAACTTAATACTATAACATAATAAACTTATTTACTAAACTTCACATATTTTTATGCGTTTTATCCAAAAAAATTCAAACCGCATCCCTGAATTTAGGCAAGGACATATCGTGGGCGTAGAACGAAAAGTCATCAACTAGGTCATTTGGTGCTTTGAGTTATGAAGGTTTAAAGTTTTTCAAATTATAAAAAAACATTACTGTCGTTTGGTATGAGATATTTTAAATTTTATGGTCTCATATCATAGGAAATAGATAAGCGCATAGGTTCAAAGTACTACATTTAATGTTATTTGATTTTTTTTACAGAAATTTTGAGGCAAAACTCACTTGGTTATTTTTCGCCCTCAAACCCTGCACCAATATTTTTAATTAGTGATTTCATAAATAGAGTTGGTGACTTTTCGCCCATGTTTTGGCTATTATGAATGTGAGTTATCTTGAGTTAGTTATAGTAGGACTAGCTTCAGAAAAATCAAAAGGTATTTTAGTGATTATTCTAGACTCTCTACTGTTACCTATTTTTTGTTTTTAATTCACTTAGTTAGTTAATAGACGGTTGGTAATAAATTGCAATTGTCGTATTTTTATAAAAAAATATAATAAAAACATACAGAAACAAAATAAACAAGGAACACAGTTCAATCGGCGTTTCTCCTCGCTATCTGGATACCAAGAGGCGCTAGAATCAGAAAAATCACGAGCAGGAGAACTGCACAATGGTTCGACACCGCTTACGATAGAATACGTACTCTTGGGTAAAGCATCATTCTTGAATTGAATCTCTTGAATCAAGTCTTCTTTTGAGGTAGGTGCATCAGGGTTATCAAAAGACCATGATGGCTGAACAATTGAGTTCTCTATTATACGACACGGGTTCTTCGCTATAACATCTTGTTGGATCAAGTCTTCGAGATTGATGAGATCATCATCGGTGGAGATTGTAACCATAGGAGCGGACTGCGGTTGCTGGATACTTGGCAGATAAATATTTGGACTAAATACGGCAGATGGCGGAGCAGACTCATAGCAGTCTCTGTTTTGAAACAACTTATCCACGTCAAATCTCTTCGATTCTTCATTATGATGAAGGGTTTCCTGAAATAAATGAATGGTAATAGAACGAAGCAATAAAATAACGCTAAGTTTGAGCCTGGATAATGCTGTGTAAATTGTCCAGTTTCAGTTTTAAAAGATAATGCTGTGTGCATTATCTTTTAGGCCCTCCGCACATGGAGCTACTCAAATATGACGGAATTAATCAGTAATTAGAATTACAAACTAGTTATAAACTGTATTTCGCACACGACGCTACTCACATTGCAAGGTTTCAGTCACTCCTGTTATTTCTACTACCAAATAAACACGTGCGAAAAACCTAGCAAGGGGAAATATTGGAAGCAATAAAAATGTCGAGTGGATCGAGCGAAGATGACGATGTCATTATACTATATTATCATCATAACAGACGCCGAAGGAATCGACGCAGATTTTGGATTCACCCATATATCCAAAATAATGTGAACTGCAGATTGTCAGTTGCAGCACGAGAGCTGCGTGAAACAGATAATAAATTTGTGGGATTCTATAGAATGTCCAAAGATAGCTACGTACATTTGGTACAGTTAATAACTCCTGCTATTTGTAAAAAAAATACTAACACGCGGGAGTGCGTGGGCGCAGAAGAAAGAATTTTAATAACGCTAAGGTAAGATTTCTATTTATTTATTAGTGATTCCAAGGCTCTATGACATAGAGCCTCTATGACTATGCAACTGACAATCTACTGACATAGAGTCTATGTCCACCCCCTTCTGGGGATCACGGACGAGAGTATATGCATGTACCTATGTATTTAATAAGTAGCAAGGTTAACTGACCTTGCTTCCACCCAACTTAGAATTTACCCCCTGGGAGCCCGGGTCTGGTACTTCAAATTAACATTCAATACAAAAAAACTTGCTATGTCAACAATTCATTAGATCAGCGGTTCCCTACATATTTAAATTAAACACTGATCTAATGAGTTGCTCACTATGCGATTTTGACATAACAAGTTTTGATCTACTGAATGTTGATTTGAAGTACCAGTCCAGACCCGTTAAGCCCTTCTTTCATTGGAAAGAGACTTATGCCCCTGTAGTGGGAACGTGGTAGTATGTTACAGTAATTACAAGTAAGTACCTACTATTAAAATAAAGAAACACCCTGATATACCACAAAGCATACTTTATTATTAAAACCATATTTTAATCATCATTTGTATTAATAAGACTCTGTACTGATTCATAATATGTCAGGATTTGATTATATGCTGGTGTGACTCGCTGTCCATTTGGTACAGGCTGCTCTTGCGTGGAAAGAGAAACATGTTGTGTTTCAAAATTATATGCTGCCGTGGATTGCTGCTCATTTAATGAGGGCAGTTCTTGTGTAGAAACAAATACGCTTTGTGTTTCCAAATTATATGATGATGTGGCTTGCTGTGATGGTGCCAAAGAAGGTCTCTGAGGTTCCTCTAAAATTTCGTCCACTAAAGCCAGCACTCGTCGCTTGAAGGTTCTTGTTTGACTGTCGGACATTGCTTTCATGTCTGGCAGTAAGCTTAGAAGAAACATTCGCTTAGGGTCCTCTGTTTCTATAGTGTTTTTATCAAGTTTAGCCTTTCTGGCTTTAAAGTAGTCCATAATACCATCATCGATTGTTGAAAATGATTTCCCTTTACGACGAGTAAAGCGGCTGCCAGTACTGGGAGCAGGTGGTCTGGATAAAGGGCGTGACAAGGGCGACAGTGGTTGATTGGTTATAGGAGAAGATGCAGGCAAAGGGCATGACATGGGTGATGGATTGTTTTGGTATGGTGATGGCGTGCTTTGAGATGGTGATGTCATGTTTTGAGATGATAATGGGATGTTCTGATGTAATATGGATTGCGATTACTATTGATTACTCATTTACTTCTTCGTTATCTTCTTGTTCCAACACTTCTTCTACTGCTTGCTGCGGGAGATTACCTGATACAGTATTATTCAGAGTTTTTATGAATGGAATGGTAAATTGCATCGCATCGGCCAAATAATAAGGTTTCTTGTTTTTTGATGATGATCCACTTGAAGCTGGTTTTGTGTGCCGGACGAAAACTGCGCGCAAATTTTTCCATTTTTCTTTACATTGGCCCTCTGAAACAAAATTAACAACTTATTTTTTTGTTTCCAGGTACTTGGCAAGTGGCGATTCATTTGTGAACATCGGATACTATTTTGCTAGAGGAGATAATACAGTTGCACAGATAATCGCTGAAACTACAGTCATTATTTGGAATGTTCTAAAAGATATTTATATGCCAATCCCTAATGTAAGAAAATGGAAGAGTATATCAGAGCGTTATAGTTTGTTGTGGAATTTGCCTAATTGTATCGGTTCCTTAGATGGAAAACATATCCGAATAGAGAAATTCCCTAATTCAGGATCAAGTAATTTTAACTACAAGTCATTTCATTCTGTTGTCTTGATGGCATGTAGTGATGCGGACGGGTTATTTACATTAATTGAATGTGGCTACGCTGGGAGAAATAGTGATGGTGGAATACTTCATGCTTCAGCTATCAAACAATGGCTAGAAAACACTGCTAATATTCCCGCGCCTTCAAGATTACCAAACGACGAACAAGAATTTCCCTACTATTTCGTAGGTGATGAGGCGTTTCCATTATTACGCTATCTGATGAGACCATATCCAAAACGAACTTTGAACAATATTAAAAGAGTGTTTAATTATAGACTGAGTCGAGGTAGAAAGACAATTGAATGTACATTTGGAATGATGGCTGAGAAATTTGCCGTTCTAGACAGGCCTATACGTTGTCGAGATCCGCAAAAAGTTACAAATATTATAAAATCTGTGTGTATTTTGCCTAATTTCGTACGAAGCAGAGAAGGTATTCAGTATAAACCACAACATTTCGAAACAACTGACTTCACTCCTGAATCAATACCTGCTCCACAAAATCTTCAAGTGACTCCAACATCATCAGCTTATAATCTCAGAGATTATTTGGCAAATTATTTTATTAAACACCATGCAGCATTACCGTGGCAATGGAATCATATTTTGTAATAAAATAATTAAATATAGGTACTTTTTTTTTTTTTTTATTATCTTTATTTATTTTTATGGAGTTTTGTCACAAAGTGACTATGTCACTCCCATAGGAGATCAGTTCAATATAATACAGTACACTATATAACTCGCAAATAAAGCTTGACTAGCAAATATAGGTACTTACCAGTCAAATTAAATACTTTTCCAACTTCACTCCAAGCTCTTTCTGTTACATCCTTTCGTGAGTAATCTGTCAGTTTATAATTATATAAACATGGATACTCTTCCACTTTCTGCACAAATTTAATATTTAAGGCTTGATCATTCATTTTTCACATCAAAACACAGTAAACTCGGGTAACCTAGTAGCTCGGCGACCGGCACGACGCGTCGTCGCGCGCGATCAGTTGCCAACGCGTTACTAACTGGTTAGTGACTAGTCGCGTCGTGTGCGAACCTGTATGGCAATGTATGGGCGGTGACGCTCAAAAAACTCGTTAGTAATTTGAGTTTGTGATTAGTTCCTTTTGAGTAGCTCCATGTGCGGAGGGCCTTACTCTCAGCATTTATTTTATAAATGCTGAGAGTAAAAGAGGTCGTCCTTCATCCAACAGCGTCGAGAAGGCGCTAGAAGCCAAAAGACGTCGTGGCCCAATGAAGACAGTTCCACCACAGGATGTGCGGACCGATGGAATTGTCCACAACGAGCAGAGATGCGCTTCAAAACACCGGCGCAAATTGCCAGGTTGTAACGGTTTCTCACGCACTGAGAGTGCAAAGTGCAGAGTAGCTTTTTGCCACACCTTTACTAGGAATTGCTTCAAAAGTTTCCATGCATCATAGACAAACAAAATATTTTTTCACCCATCCTAAATATGACGCCACACACATGACGTAGACAAATTATTAAAATAAAACGACGTGTTTTGGTGATACACAAGTATTTTATTCAACGACAAGACAAACAAGTTCAACCCGAAACAGTATCCAGAGACAAACCATAGATAGGTTATTTGATGTTACCATACATAAATAATTCTAACACCCCAACTACATCAAATAAACAAAACCTTTCATAAAAATAACAATCTTTCATTTTTAAACTAACATTGTGTCTCTAACTCCCAGGCCCTTAACACATTTATTATGCTTGACAGGATTTAAAGCTTTAGTAAGGACATCAGCAGGCATATCAGTTGTCGGCAAATATTTTATGTTAACAATATTATTGCGAACTGCATCTTTTATAAAATGATATCTAATATCAATATGTTTACTTTTTCTATTACACACATAATTTGCCACCAACTTCTGTGCACTCTGGCTGTCATTATACAATAACACAGTACATAGATTATCAGTAAGTTCACATAATAAAGACCTCAAATATATAGCTTCCTTGCATGCTTCAGCTATAGCCATATATTCGGACTCCATACTAGACAATGCTACGGTTCTCTGCTTTCTACTTTCCCAGGAAATCGCCGAGCCTGACATTACAAAACAATAGCCCGTATAAGATTTGCGATCCAAAGTATTACTTGCCCAATCAGCATCAACATATCCAACAAGATCAGCTGTTTCTTTAACATACATTGAACAATACTTCTTAGTTTTCTTAAGATATCTAAGTATTCTTTTTGCATAATTCCAATGTACATTTGTGTGACACTTATTGAATTGGCTAAGAAAACTGATACTATAAGATATATCAGGTCTTGTAAGAACAGATAAATACATCAAACTTCCAATCAATTGTTGATATGGAATTTCATGATCACAGTATTCAGATTTATTTATATCTAATTTACATTCCATTGGAGTACTAGCAATTTTACAATTTGACATATTAAATTTCTCCAACAACTGATCTATATACTGTTCCTGATCTAAAGTAATAATATTTGATTTTTTTGTCAATTTTAACTCTCATACCCAAGCATTGTTGAACCTGACCCAAATTCTTTATCTTAAACTTAGAACTTAATACAGAAATCAACTTTTCTGTTTCTTTTTGATTGTTTGAATAAACAAAAAATCATCAACATATAAGGCCACTACAATTTTTATCTCATTATTCATTTTTGTAAAAACACATGGCTCTATAGAACTTTTTTTGAAACCTAGCTCACACAAACATTGTTCTACTCTCTCATACCAAGATCTGGAAGATTGCTGTTATCACTACTGACTTTCTTTCTAAACACCCACTTGCACTGTACTAAAGTTTTATCAGAAGGTAATTCGCTTACTGGAACCCACGCATCGTTTTCCTCAAATGCCTGCAGCTCGTCTTTCATTGCCTCTATCCACTTGTGTCTGTCTGGGCCTTCCAGAGCTTCTCGGACACTGACACATGATCACACACACACAGGATCACATGTGACATCTGGACTTGACGTTGTACATACAGTACGTTCAGCGTTATTTTGCCTCTGGCTGTCATGTTGGCTAATCTGAGCTCTGTGTTGCCGCTTAAGGCTTTGAAGATACCCAGTATGAAACTGCGAAATATTTTCGTAGTTAAATTTCTCAATTAAAGTAAGTTTGGATGTTAGAATGTAAGTTTGTAATCTTTAGAACTACTAAACCAATTTTGATGTGATTTGGTATGTGGGTTTCTTTTTATCCCATCATTCACAAGTACGGGATCAGCGGGTAAAACTGCAGGGCGCCGGCGCCGATAGTTAGGTAAAATAATTAGGATAGGTATTTGAATTAGTATTGTGTACCTCAAGTTTGCATTTATCTATAAACATAGGTAATAAACGACTAAATTAAAACAACATTTTTATAGGTTTTATTTATTTTGAATAAGAGTGATCTAAGCGGGTCGCTAGTGGTAGTGGTTCGTCACTGTCTGCTAATGAACGTGAATCGTCGGAACTGCTGCTGTCCGATTCTGTATCAGACTCGTCATTTAATTCTATAATAAATTTATCGATTTCGGAGTCTATAATTCCATCTGTTTTAATAAACTGTTGTTCAATATGGCACACATGTTGACACTGCTTCTGCCAGTCTTCTGCACTGATTGATTGGAGCGCTTCTTCTGTTAATTGTAGTATCTTGTCTGCTTCCTGTCCAACATTTTTAGCAGCTACTCGCCTTTTCAACAGGCTCCACATAAATTCTATGGGATTAAGTTCGCAGTGGTATGGTGGTAGCCTAGCCACTTTGTGTCCATGCTCTTCAAGTAGTTGATCAGCTTCATATATTGGAGCTTCTTTATGCTCTTTTATTATTTCATATAATTGGGATTTCACCATAGTGGGAAGATAAGATAACCCCTTATTTGTGATCCAATTTTGCATATCAGTTTTGGTAGAGCTCATTGTTGGTGCCTTGTTCACCTTTACAGTGTGATAGGGCGCATTATCCATAACAATTAAACTGTTAGGCGGTAAATTGGGGATGAGTTTGTCTTTTAGCCATTTCATGAAATTCGTCCTGTTCATGTCATCATGGTAATCTCCTGATTTCGACTGCGATTTAAATATTAACTGTGCATTTGGTATAAACCCCATTTCGCCACCTGCATGAACGATGATCCAGCGTGCACCAACTGAATCGCTTTTTAAAACGCCTTGTTCATTTTCCATCTGCCAACATTTGTTGACAGAATATGAAGCGTGTATATAAGTTTCATCAAGATATACAATAGGTCGGCCTTCATTTCGATTTTGTCTTAAAATATTTAAGTATCTGTACCTCCAGGCTACAATGTCATATCGTTCCATTAAAAGTTTTCTTTTAGAGCCACATTTTTTAAATCTAAATCCAATTTGCCGAATTATTTTCCATAGTGTGGTACGACCTCCATTGAAGTTAATATCATTTTTTAATTCAGCCAAAAGCTTGCCCAAAGTAGGCACCTCCTTTCTGAGTACGTACATTTGATGAATTTTAGTTCTGATTGCACATAGGTCAAAATCATCTAACTGAATTTTATTCGATTGGCAGCGTTTTTTCCTGGGAGTAGATATTTTCTTAGACGTGGATGCAGCAACCTCACACTCTTTGGTAATAGTGGTGACGGTTCTCTCAGAAATGCCTGAAATACACAACAACGTTACATTACTTACATGCATATGTAGGTACATTTTTTAAATTTATCTTTTTATTAAAAAATACATAATGTAACAAAGGTTTGTATTAAAGAAAAAAAATCGATCGGAACTTGCTTAGGTGAAACCGCAGGGCGCAGCTAGTATATACAATAACAATCAAATACTATGTTTTTATAACAAATATCTAATATCTGAATAATACATATACCTATGTACGGAATGTATTATACAATTAAAACATCGTGCCTACATACAAACCTTACATACATACCTTTAAAATCTTAACCAATATTAATAACGATAACTATAAATTAAAAATTAAAAAATATTTCTACGATACACTACAAAACTTTTAACCTATAACTCCAATAAACTTAATTATAACAAAATATACTATAACTATTTACATCTGAAATGAAAACCAACACCAAAATTAAAATTGACATAATAACGAATAGAACTTCATTTTAGAAAGCACCCTGTATGCTGTGTTATCAGTTCGCTCCGCTCACTGACGAACGAGCGGCGTAGGTAATAATCATTGCTTGCGCTCGCCCGTGCCGGGCAGCCGATCATTGTACCTACCCCGCTTGCACTTGCAGGGTGTGGCCTGCCATACTAGTACATTTCATTAAATATATCATAGAGACTAAGAGGCTTACGGACAAACCGAATTACGGTTTAGGTTAGCTTTAAGATAATTTTTAGTACTTAATGTGAAACATAAATAAATGAAAAAAAAAAAAAAAAAAAACAATAATCTATTAGCAAAACAAATAACTTTCGATCCTTAAATAATTAAATAACGGGAAACTATGAACAGCAGGTAACACTAATTTACTTACCAGTCATGGCGGCTACACGTTGACGAACATGTTCAAATGGTATTATTGGTCCTCCATTAGCTTTTTCCCGTTCACAAAAATTACGAACTGAGGATACAATTTTTCTGCCACTACTTTGAATCCTTTTTGGCATGATTAACACGTTTAAAATTATTATTTTTTAAAGAAAAACGCATGGAACTTCACACTACGATAGTTGACTTCCTAGCAAAAATGGCGGGTAATGCCAACCTAACAGAAACAGCTGTCAGAGGCAAAATAACGCTGAACGCACTGTAGATATAATCCATAACGCTCTGGCCGCTTCCTTGTTCGTTTCATAACTAATGATGGTGTTTCTGGTTCCTCATTTTCTTCTGAATGCTGTAATGTAGAATCTGTCTAATGTAGAGTCAGTCATTGCAATATCATATTCTGATTCTAGCGCATTATACCTTAATGACTACTTACCTGACTCGGAACATGACTCACTGGTCCCTGTTTTATCACACTTTAATATTCTACAACATCAATTTAGCAAATAAATATATATTCACTACCCTTAATTTGAGGATCTGGAAGATAACTAATAATGTCATTTTTGTCTATAATTGAATGGTCATTATCAATAATACGAAAAACTTGTGTATTTTTTTTAAACGACTTGAAGCCCTGTACAACAAATTTTTCGTCGACCACGTCTTCAATCAGGCAAACATATTTATAGGTTTTCTTCCCTTTGCTTGAACTGAATTAGCCAACACGAATTTGTCTTTCTCTGGATATTGTATCTTAAAATAACTATAAGCTCGATCTGGTGTCTTCGAGGAAGTGGCTGACAGAACTAAACTATCTCTAAAAAATTGTGTATTTGGTTGTTCCTTTAAAGTGTTAGCATCAGCAACAAAATCTTTTTCGGATGATATATCGTCGTCTTCATGTTGTTGTGCTTCAAGTAAAATACTTTTGTAATAGCTTTCCATATCTTCGTCTTCGGAGTTATTTAGTGATTTGTATGAACCACTGCTATTACTGTCATCAGTATCTGTGATCATTTGTTGAAATTATCCGTCTTTGACGGGATTTGAAAACGCAACGCTTCCTCAGTACGGGATGCGCTGACAATTGCGCCACAAGTTCAAGTGACGTAGGAGTCGAAAAACTCGGGACTTTAAAAACCTTAACCGATTCGTTGCTGATGGCACGACAGGCGTGTCATCAATGGTTTTAACTAGTGGCTTATGACACGATAGGCGTGTCATTTTTTCCTCGATTGTAACACCCTCAGATTAAGTTTTGGAAAAGTCTGCCCAGAACGAAACTATACAGATTTTCCACGTAGATTACGCCTGTTGTCTTAGCCTCTCGATATTGCGTGAATTCAACAGTTCCAGGGATTGACAACCTTTTTAAATTGCGTTCTTATGACACGATAGGCGTGTCAATACTGGCAGCTAGGGGCGGACCTCGCGGCGCTTAAAGCGCTGGCGTGGCAGACCTCTGCAGTGAGCGTACACTGAGCGTCCCAAAGTGGGACGCGCGACATATTCGCAATTATCTCGTTAGAATACCTATTGACACCTTTATATATTTAGATTCTCCATGAAATTGTCTAGGGATTAGTAGATAAACATTCCGAAGTTAGGCTATGATAATTACACAAGGTTCGTGATAAGTACGAGAAAAAGTAAATTCCGAGGAGGGTTGTAAAATATGATGTATTTTGAAAAACCAACAATTTTTATGTACGGCAAGTCTTTTATTTTATACTTGGAATGTTTATCCGTACAATCAAAGTAAAAAACAATACCTTTTTATGAAGATTATTCTGACAAAAATATTTTTCTCAGAACTATAAATAGCATTCATGTATGTGTGTTGTACTTGGATAAGCAATTATAAACCTTACTTCAATATGCATACGGATAATATTTCTTAAACTAGGTAAACGCAAAAAACTTGACAGGCTCTGCGCAAACTGTCTGCGTCAAAACAAAACGTGGACACTTTTGAGTGTCATTCTTGTAAGGTTCTAGGTATCTACGGGGGAGGCCGCATACTTGATCGATGGCTAGAGGGTAAAGTAAAATTGAATTTAGAACATCGTGTGTGCGAAGATTGTGAATTCGAAACGTTATTAAACCTATTTATTTTTACCTCCATAGTACCGAATTTACCATACAACTTTTTTTAATTTATTAAGAACTCAGACCCGGAACCTCCTTACTGTGCCTACTTTTTTAATTTGCTTTGCGCGCGCCGTTTTCTTTTATCAAGTCTATGTAAAGGACCTCAAATTGGATTTTTTTTTTACCTTTAGGTTTTATATGGTATATGTTTTTAACGAGAATTTAATTATAAAACTAACGTTTTTATTACATACTTTTCGTTTCTCTTTCAGAATCTAAAATGGATTATAATCCTCCTATTTCACCGGTACCTGGACCATCATCCGCCATGGATCCCTTACACGTGGAGTTATCTTCAATGATGTCTTCAGAGACGTATGATATCCCAGATTTTAATTTTGAAATTGGCGATGATGAGCTTTATGGAATTTTAACCGAAAGCAACGATCGCATTCTCGACGAATGGACATATGAAACCAATAATGAGGCAAATGATGACTCTGCTTTGCAAGACGCGAACGCACACATTCAAGAAGAAAGCTCACAAGAAGAGGACGACTCACCTGACGAATTATGCGGTTGGCGTTCAGGTAATCCCGACTCAATGGTGGAGCTTCCTTTTATAGGAACAAGTGGAATACTGCCACCACATCAAATGGCAGAAAAAACTCCAATTGATTATTTATTTTTATTTTTAAATGCACAGATGATAGATTTGATTATTAACTGTACAAACAAGTACGGTAACAAACTAAAAGCGGCAGCGGTCGCAACACACTCACGCTTTACTAGATGGACCGACATAACTATATCGGAATTTAAATTATTTTTAGGTATTTTGCTTCTAATGGGGACGATAAAATTGAATAGAATGGCCGACTATTGGTCGAATCATTATTTATTTCGCCTAACTTCACGACAATTTATGTCGAGAGACAAATTTTATTTAATTTTGAGGGCTTTAAGTGTACAGCAAATAGAAAGAAATGAAAGCCTATTTAAAATAAAAGATTTAATTGACCTTTTTAATGACTCTATTAATTCAATATATTATCCGGCGCGGGAACTTACTATAGACGAATCATTAATTTTATGGAAAGGACGACTTGCTTTTCGGCAATATTTAAAGGGGAAAGCACACAAATATGGGGTAAAACTATATATTTTAGCCGATGCCAATGGCATCATATTAAAGATACATGTATATGCCGGATCGCAAGATCAAATAGTAGGTGGTCGAAACCATGTAAAAAAAGTTATTATGTTGCTTATGCAAAAGTATCTGAACAAGGGGCATGCCCTATACTTGGATAACTTTTATACCAGCGTAGGAATTGCTGAAGATTTACTAGAAAAAAATACCTATGTTACCGGTACCTTACGGTCAAATCGGGTGGGAAATCCTGCGATAGTAAAAAATACTCCAATATCATTGGGGGAGTCATGCATTGCACACAATAATAAGAAAGTAATTGTAACGAAATGGAAAGATAAGCGCGAAATTCTTTTTGTAAGCACTGAGCACAAAAGTAATTATGAAGGGACTACGAGTCGCCGCGTTCGTACAGTTAAATATAAGCCCGCCGTTCAGCCACGTTACAACAAATACATGCGAGCGATAGATAAGCACGACCAGCTACTTAGCTACTATTGTTGCGAACACAAGACGCTGCGGTGGTACAAGAAAGTAATTATTCATATGATTCAAATATGCCTCGTAAATGGGTTTTTATTATATAATAAAAACAATTCAATATTATCATTATATGATTACAGAAAAAGAGTAATCGAAACTTTACTGCCAATGCCAAATATTACGGATCTTGCTCGGCCTCTATCACTAGGAAAAATTCATCTTCCGGCGAACTTGCCCAAAAGAGAAGGGAAAACGATAAGGAAGAGGTGTCGAGTTTGCTATAACAAAGCGCAAAAAAGAGTGTCTGTAATATTTGGATGCCCCGATTGTCCAGGATTCCCAGGACTGTGCCTTGAATGTTTCAGGGAATTTCACAAATATTAAGTTGCAACTCAATATTTGTGAAATTCCCTAAAATTGGGAACGACGTTTGTTAATATTAAACTTATTTTAAGTGCCATATTTTGAAAGAAAAGATTGAAAAAAATAACATTATTTAATCATTTAAGTCGTTACAAATAAACATACATACCTAAACAAATTAAAATCCAGCAAGTCTTAGACCTAAGACTTAATAATTATTTGTCAATCTTAATAGAAATTTAAGCCTTTTTTATGTAGAACTAAGTTTAATTTCTCTTATCATAAGATTGTCATTTTTTTAATTTACTAATCAGTCGTAATAAATGATTTCTTCATGTCAAATTTCGTTTTATTTATTATTAAACTTCTTATCACCGTTTTTCAGTACCTCGAGAATGTTTTGCATTACTATATATCTTTGGTCAGCATCAAATCTTAACAGTTCATTTGATATAAACTCGCCGAATCTTTTGCATCCATGCAAATCTATTATGGAGGGTACTGAATTAGTATTTTTATCGTCAATTTCTGTGCATGTACCACTGTTCTTAAATTTTTTTTGAGGCTTGTCATTTCCAACATCTGAGTATGATTGTGAGTTTTGTTCAAATATATAATTCAAAGTTTCTTCTTCATTTTCACATTGAGTTTCATCATTATCATAGTTTTCTGTTTCAGGAATGTATTTGCGTTTTCGATTTAAATCTAGAAAAAGTAGGTCAATTTGACAAAATAATCCGAACATTTCGTCGTTGTACTACTGCAACAAGTCACTAAGTGACATTTTTTGTAAAAGTTAGATAAAATATCAAAAAAGGTTTGAAACATCTGAAAAAGTAAAGTCACTTACCTTCCATTTCAGGAAAAACACTTAGTTAACCTCTTCAAAACCAATGTAATTAACGTATCGTGCCGTACACTCCCGTGGTTTGATTCCAACTAAACTTGAAACAAGTCTAGACCAGTAAAAAAGAAAAAAAAGCATGTAGTTTTATACACATGGCTGATGGCACGCTAAGCGTGCCATGGACTTCTATGGCGCTTGACACGCCAGTCGTGTCATAGAAAATTTGTTTACAGCCCTGGTGAAAAGTTTTTCAAAATGGGTGCAGCAACGAATCGGTTAAATGATAGTTACCTATATCGATGACTTGGTAAATCGATACAACAATGTTCACAGTGCATAATTCCAAGAGAAATGGGGGCTGAAAAAAATAAAACACTGTTATGTAGTAATAGTTTTATTTTACAACAGTCGGCTGTCTACGACTTCTTCGGCTGAGGTAAAAATATATAAGTTGGAGCCTATTACTCAAAATTTTCGGAGATCTACAAATTAGAACGGAACATTTCACTGGACGAATCATTAACGGAATGGAAAGGCTGGCTTTCCATTAAACAGTGCATCCCTAACAAAGCAGCAAAAGTGGGGATTAAGACTTATGAAGTATGCGAGTCGAAGACAGGGTATTTGTACCGTTTCGAGATTCACGCGAAAAGTGCTGAACCCCAGCCCAGCTAGCATGCGCGCCACAAAAGTCGTCGTGCACGTGACGACTATTCATAGTCGTCGTCAGTTGTTGAGTCGTTTGCTCTAAGATGCGCGCCACGAAAGACTCAAGACTCGTTGTCGAGTGAGGTTCTCATGCAGATGAAGCCACGCCCACGCAACACTCGTTGAGTTCATTCAAATTGTCTCTGGTTTTAGTAAGCTGCATGGAAGAAACATAAATTAACCTCCTTAGTTTTCGTCTCCATACTGGTAATTTGCACTTTTCACTGGCAGAATGGTGGAAAAGTAGAAAAGCCTCGAGACAAAAAAAAAGAAGAAGCAATTTCAATGTTTTGCGCGCACTTAATCAAACTTACTTTTGGTTTTTATTCGATAATTCCTTAGCAACTTATTATGAAAACTTTTATTATTACCTACGATATCCAAAGAAAACAATAAGCGCCAAAATTATTGAATTCTCGACAGTAGTACAATGTGATGTGTTTCCGGGACCTGTGTACCTACCTGGCATAACAAAATGTAACAAATAAAATTGTAATAGAATAATATAAATACTATTTCAAACCTTACATCTAAGAAGTACCTAAGTCATGACTATAATATGTTTTCTCTATATTTCAGACGCAGTATATCATCAAGCCAGCACGAGCTTTAGAAAGCAACAGAATCTAAGGCTTTACTTCTTATTGCAAATAAAACTAATTTACAATTATTCAAAACGATCTTTATTTTGTAGACACATTTATATCACTATAAAAACTATAGTAGTTTGACGAATTCATTACGGATGTAAGCGGGTTAACTACACAAATAAGACCAACCAACACAAATAAGGTTCGTAGTTAACCCGCTTACATCCGTAATGGACATTTATATCAGTTTAGCTTTTTAGGCCTGAAATGATATCAAACAGACAGAATTACATTTATAATCGCATTACAATATTAGCCCCTGTTTATAGGTAAGACCCTTAATCAAATGAAATACTTTTTGTGAGATAAATAAAAACTGAGATCGGTTCTTAGGTGAATTTTGCGAGTAGATTTCAAATCTTATGATAAAAACTTGGAAAAGTGGGGGGAAAGGGGGGTTTTGCGGTGGGAAATAGTTTCCCCTTGTTCATAACGGCATTGCAAAATATCACCAAGTGGGAAATTATTTCCCATTATCCGGCATAGGTTACGAGTTTTTCAAGAATTTTAGTACTGTTTTTATACTAGCTCCTCACCCTGCTTTGTTTTATATTTTATGAATACTAAATATAAAATTAAAAATTCCAACATGAAATTGCAAAATTAAACAATAATGTTAGGGTTACAATGGGTTTAATGAGAAAAATACAAAAATACAAATACCTAATAATAAAAAACTTAATTATGAAAATCTCTATGACGAAAATTAGACGATCTCTATGACATAGCGAGTGAAGGTACCTATTTCAATTATTGAGATGAACTAGTGTGAAATTCTTTGAAACAATTTTTAGCACACAGAGGTACTTTACACGTAGTGCATTCTATTTTGGTCCTTTGTTCTCTCTTCTTTGTACTGCAGAATCTACACCTTTTGTGTGTGCTGTGTGATTTCATCTGGCAAGTGTATGCCCACATTCAATAAACGAATTTCATCCGGAAAACCGAAGACACCGCCTTTCTTGTTTTTAAAAACTGTTCCTTGTTGTCTTGCTTGTATTTTCCGAGTAGTGTAATTGTCTATAAGTGCACGTGCTAAGCGCAACCTGAAATCACGATGTCCATGCAACGTTGCAACATGTGTGTAGTTGTAGGTAATAAATGCGTTTATGATTGACGCATCAAACAAGAAGAACAGAAGTCTCATCCAAAATTTTCTTGATTTGCGGCTAATTGGGTACGAAGACCTGGGCCCCAATTACACAAATTTTAGCTGATTTCGCAATAGTTGATACGTAGCGTGTCAACTTTAGACGCGTTTGAACCATTTCTAACGGCCGATCGATCTACAAAGTGCTCAAATTCGTATCACGGTACGCATTTTCTACGACCCAAAGTGAAACGTTAGTCTCTAGTCTATGCTATTAAGTCTATGGTTGAGCAAGGCGACAGACGAGTGATTTTGTTCGTTCAAGAGTTTGAGATGACACTTGATAAAGTTGACATTGACAATCAAAATGTCATTCTCAATTAGAACAATGTAGTCATTTGGCCTTGGCAGGCTTGACTTACTTACGTGTTGTAATATTCCCATCTACTTGTACTTATTTCTCTTACAATGATAGGAATTGGGAATATGGATTCGACGACTCCCATGCTATACACTGAAGGCAACTCGTTGGTTCGACGAAGCAACACCAATAATCAGATGGAGTTGTTAGTCGACTACGCCGAAGCCAATCCAAATTTGGCATTGGGAAGATTGCGATCAAAGGTAACTGATTTCCAGAATTATTATACCTTCTGTCCTCGACTTGTTAGGTACCTACTACCAGCGATGTCTCTGTACAAGAATTTTTGTGTAATTAATATATAATTATTTTGGTGTAATTAATGAGGGCTAATTACTTTTTATTTAAGGAAGCAAGACAACTTTCTGCCCGCCTTTGGGAAGACATAGCCAGCAGGCTAAACACGGACACTTTTGGCCCTACAAGGTCATCTAAAGAATGGTGTAAGGTTGGTAAATGTCTATATTTTTTATGTATTGTGTGGAGGTATATACCTTAA
This sequence comes from Eupithecia exiguata, assembly GCA_947086465.1. Classification (NCBI taxonomy): domain Eukaryota; kingdom Metazoa; phylum Arthropoda; class Insecta; order Lepidoptera; family Geometridae; genus Eupithecia; species Eupithecia exiguata. The sequence goes on from OX352244.1 coordinate 10,192,423, forward strand.
CCATCGAGCTTATAGAATGTTAGTAAACACCCATACTTAACCAGAAATTCACTTTGTTGGCGCGTCCTTTTATACGTTATTTACATTACTTATCGATTTGAGATCATACATATACATACATACAGATCATACAGATACATCTGAAACTTGATGCAAAACAAGTGAGTTTTCGTTATTTGGGTCGTGGTTTGTTTACTATTTTATTCTATAAGCTCGATGGCGAAGGTTAATATATACCTCCCCTAATAATAAGCGTCTTCAGCTTGCCCCATCTTTCGCACATCGTTGTCCCACCTGGCCACCTAGTCGGAGGGCGTCCTACACTATGTTTGCCGAGTCACAGTCTCCACTCAAGAACATTTACCCCGTCAGTTGTCGATTGAACATATAACTTAGTTCAATACAATTATAACAAATTGTTGATATTCTAAATTATGGTTATTTTCAGGTTTGGAATGATCTCAAATGCAGGGTCCGGGCCAAATTAATGAACAATAATCAACAACTTAATGGCACAGGAGGAGGACCACTAACTATATTGAGGCTTAATGCATTGGAAGAGCGAGTGGCTAACTTAATAGGCCGTGATTGTGGACCAATCCCTAATGTGGCTCAAAACCCATTTATCCTGGTAGGTTAACACCTTTACCCCAATTCTGAACTGAAAATCTTATGTCATGTACCTTGCTTGAGCATAAGTCATCATATTGCTTGGCAGGCCAGAAATACACATAATATAGTCCACCCCAGGGTGGAGGTGGAGAATTTGGAGGAGGAGTCTAATGAGTAAGTTTTTAAATTGCTCATCAGTGTTAAATTGGAATTTGAATATCGGGAATTGAATATTGAATCGGGGTGGCTCTTCTTTCAGCATTTGTAGGTAATCGAGGTTGGGCTATCACTTCTCTCTCGACGTCCACGGCATGCGCCGCATCAAGCAACTCAAAATAAACTCCGAGGGACGACATTTCAATCAGTTGTGTATTATACTCAGACCGACAAAAAAAGAAAGACAGAATAATACGAACGATCTAAATGACGCCGCAGAATGTGAATAATGTGAATTTGGCGGTCTGAGGGTAATAAACTTGTATTATTTTTTTAAAATAAAGAGAGAATACAATACTACGACAAAAAGGTTCAAATTCGCTTGATTTTTCCTAAAAGCTGAGACGATGCTCAATCGGACGTTGGTAAAAGTTCCTACAAAGGTACTTTTCATCAATCGTTATTTTAACGTCTCACACGCTGGCTCGAACGTTGAAATAGCGGTTCAATTATCTGTCATTTGATTTTGAAGTTTATGGTAATGCGGAATACGTATCACCGTAGCGTGTCACACGTTCCTAAAGATCGAGCGAGTCAAAGTTCAGCCGTTGTAGCATTCGTTGAATTAGTATAATTGCCCCCCTGAAATGGTCGAACAAATCAACGCCACCCATACTAAGAGTATAAGTAGCAATTGCTTTTGGACAAAGAATTTCTCTTCTAGAGCCATCCTTTTGCGTTCTTTTCACGAACATAACATCTCGTGGCTGATGTGCTGTGGAGAGTACTGCTACTTCTTTGGTATCAAACCACTTGACGGCTGTGATTGGCTCTGCTGTGACAGCTGCTAAGTTGTGTTTTTCTAGTCTCAATGCTTTCGGTTGTTTTTTCTTTATCATATCAGGGAGATCTTTTCTGTTACTTCTAACTGTTCCTACGCTATAAATTTTCTTTTCATACAGGTCTTCCAAAAGGTTGCAGCTGGTAAAGAAATTATCAAAGGCTATTAGGGTATTACTAGGTACATTATTGCAGAGCTTCATCACCACATTATAGCCAAGTCCTTCATTCTCAATATTGTCGCCTTTTCCAGTATATATATCAAATTGATATAAATATCCGGTTTTTGCATCGCACCTGGCCCAAACTTTAAAACCTCTCTTAATAGGCTTTTTGGGCATATATTGCTTTAATGAACTACGGCCCTTAAATTTCACCATACTTTCGTCAATCGATTGCACAGCTGAGTTTGTGGGCTTCATTCTGATATACGTTATTCAGTTCTGTAATCAGAGGTCTCACTTTGTACAATTTATCGTACTCCGAAGACCCTCTTGGTGGTTCCATTGAATTATCATTCAAATGTAAGTTTTCCGTAATTTTTTAAATCTTACGAGCGGAAAAGCATGGGCGATTTCATTGTTAAAGTAAAATGGGTCTGTTGACTTGATTTAAGCCCATCAGCACAAGAACTCCTAAATACGCCTTAATATCTTGTTCAGTAACAGGTATCCAATTATGGCTATTTTTTTGACGAGCGTATCTATTTGTTTGTTCCACTATTATCAGAATTACTTTATCAGGAAAAAACCTCTCGAAAACAGTCAGTGGTGTAGTTTTGTGAGTGTCTCTTACCATGGGTTGAAATAGCTTTTCAAAGATAGGAACATCATGGGCTAAGTCTACTGTTTTCCATTCTCTTGGTTGAGAGCGATCCCTAAGTACCACATTGTGATCTTGTTGATCATCTTCCAAAAAGTCGTCTATTGGATTGTTATCTAGAAAATAGTTGTCTAATCTGGCAATTGTAGCTTCTTGTTCAATTGGTGCACTAATAGGAGATACAACATCTTCTTGCGGAATTTCAAGATATACTGCCTGAGGACTGCCTTGATTTTCATTTTCTTGTACTTCGAATTCGCTATTATAAGTATCTTGGTCGAAATTTAAATCATCTGATGTGGTAATGCCAGCGGTGTTATTTGTGTTGTCAAATTGATGATTTAAAACTGACAATAATGATTCTGTAGTCTGTATAACGTGTTCATCTTGTATATTCACATCATTATAATCATCTCCCACGCCAAAAATTTCTTCAAGACGCTGTTCTATCACGTAATCGTCGGGTTGATTCAAGTAGGTATCGGGAATAGAGTTAACACTATTGGCATAGCAAGTGTCGTCTTCAGAATCAGATCCAGATAAATCGGATATATCAGCCAAGTTATCGACAGCTTCTTCGAGATTCTTCTTGGTAAGTACTTTTGGCTTCTTTTTGGCATTCATTTTTCAAAGTTGCTAGGGCTATATAAAATAATATAAATCAAAAAGGAACTAAAATAGTAAACATATTCTGTTCAATGAACTGACGCACATTTTTTATATAGTTAAAGTTTTTTTGAAGACAGGGACAGACAAAGGGAAATTATTTCCCACTAATTCAAGATGAAAATTCTCCAAGAAATCTAATTGTTTTCACGGTTCTTTTTCAGCTAAACGTTCGGAAAATAAGTCTAGTTTAGTTTATTATAACGTGTACTCACTTACCAGATTTTTTTTTCAAAAAACTTTCTAAAATTCGTAACACAGCAAGTATTTTCGCGGAAAAATCACAAATTGTGAGTTCGGCTTTGACATACGACGTCAGATTATCAACTTCTTGACAAATGTTGCCATTAATCAGTAAAAAATATATCCAAGATTATTTTTCTCTATGGTTGGCACGGCTAAGTCTAGTCATTTAAAAAAAAAAACGAATTTGCTAAGCCGGACGAAGTGGGAAATAATTTCCCCTCATTTTATTAAGGGTTAAGAAGGTATATAATATTAGGGTAGTGCAGAATATACATAAATATAATTCCTATCACTGATACTTGCCTATCTACCTAGTAAGGTTGGTTACTAATTTTCACGGCCGTAATTCTGTGATTTTACGTCTCTTTAGATTCAGCACTAACTGCCAAATCAAGTACTACACAGACCTCAGCCGAAGAAGTCGTAGACAGCCGACTGTTGTAAAATAAAAGTATTGCTACATAACAGTATTTTATTTTTTTCAGCCCCCATTTCTCTTGGAATTATGCACTGTGAACATTGTTGTATCGATTTACCAAGTCATCGATATAGGTAACTATCATTTAAGGTTTTTAAAGTCCCGAGTTTTTCGACTCCTACGTCACTTGAACTTGTGGCGCAATTGGCAGCGCATCCCGTACTGAGGAAGGGTTGCGTTTTCAAATCCCGTCAAAGACGGATAATTTCAACAAAGGATCACAGATACTGATGACAGTAATAGCAGTGGTTCATACAAATCACTAAATAACTCCGAAGACGAAGATATGGAAAGCTATTACAAAAGTATTTTACTTGAACCACAACAACATGAAGAATAACAATATGGACGGATAGTTTTTATAATAGCCCTGCACTGGCGAGGGTTTTGAAAATAAAGGGTTTTCATTGCGTCGACTTTAAGGACAAACCGTTCTCTTGTCCCGGCGCACTTGAACCAACTGAAAAGTGGACAGCTCCCTCTGCGGAAAGGAGCACTTGTAGGGTACACAAGTGGTGACGTCGATCTAATTTTGATGTAAACTAAAGAACTAGGCCTTTAAAAAAAAGTTTTGCTTTGTATCTTCAGAACTAAAATGTGTTTTTGCTGCAAATAAATATCTTTTATGTTTATCTTAAGACAGATCGCGTACGATGAATACAACGAATGCTCCAATTAATACTCACAGTTTGCGTTGCTCAACTTCTCTTCCACAGTTAATTTTATCAATAGATCGTTTCCTTGCCTTATCAGGAGGAACCTGTACGATATTTTGAGGTAAATCGGTCATTATTTAACACATTGCACGCCATGGGGGTCACCAGTGACCTACACTATGCTTTCCTTATGGGCCGACGTCAATTCGCGATTTCGGCAAATTTTACAACTTATATTTTATTGGCTCATTTGATTCAAAATAGTCAAAAACCCCGATCTAATTTTTTTTTTATTATTATTAATATAATTAGCTAAATAATTGCTGTCGCCCACCGGTGACCACCACGGCGCACGCCGTTGGAAATCTGCATTTCCTTCCCGCGGGGCCGCGGGGGTCACGGCGCCGGCTCCACCCCCAAGCCTTAGCGGTACATCCCCGGAAGCGCTGCGCTTGACACGGGATATACACTGGTGACCGACAACTGGTACACCAGTATGGATCTTGCCAAAAAACTTCTGGATGCAGAGACACATCTTGTAGGTACGATTCGGAAGAACCGGAAGCATCTGCCAAAGGATGTAGTAAACGCTAAACTGAAGCGAGGCCAATTCGTGGCTAAGGAAAGCAGTGAGGGCATAACTGTAATGAAGTGGAAGGATAAAAGAGATGTCCTATTGCTGTCCACAAAACACTCAGTGCGGTTCCAAAATGTCCGGAAGCGCAATAAAGTTATTTCCAAACCGAAAATAGTCATTGACTATAACAGCGCTAAAGGGGCTGTAGATCTGTCCGATCAAATGGCTGCTTACTCAACTCCACTGAGAAAATCGATAAAATGGTATAAGAAGTATGCGATCAACCTTCTCCTGAACACAGCAGTAGTCAATGCACTGGTCTTGTATCAAAGCGTCACTGTCAAGAAAATACAAATGGCAGACTTCCGGCTGGCATTACTGAAGACGTTTTGCAGCCAACAAAATATTCCAGTTGCAAGACCAAGAAGAATAGCACACCGACTTCAACAAAAAGAAGGACAAGCCAGAACAAGCAGGCGAACATGCGTGAATTGCTACAAAATTAACGTAGCTACTTACGGCAGACAGTTGGCTAAAAACAAGACTAAAAAGGTGACAACGTTTTGTCCACAATGCCCGGAGAAGCCTTTTCTTTGCATATCTTGCTTCAACGTGGTTCGTAATTAACATATTTTAAGTTCTGACTAGTTTCATTTATACGCTAAATATTCAAGAAAAAGTGATTGCCATACGTATAATAAAACGTTTTCAAATAGTTTCTAATAAAACATATATTTTTCACTTCTCTTGCTCGAAAAGTGTATCATAATAGTGTAGCTTAGCAGGCCTAAAACTCGAGTTTAATCCCTCGGGCTAAAAAGTAATTTTTCTTTTTAATTTTTGTCTAAAATCATCAGCCAGTACAAAGCATTCGTTCTCTTACATAAAAACTCGACTTCTTGGTGCTCCGTCAACCTTTTTTTTGAAAATAGAACCGTCTTGGTGATGTTTTATGAAGGTTGATTCTTCCCTTCACGGTAGAATGCGAACTCTTTCGTTGCGGGTTAAATAGAGATTTAAAAAAAAAGATGGTATTGGCGCTAAATCTCTAGAATTTTCTTCATTCCAAATCACAAACTTTTACGTTTAACTTCCTGACTTTTACTTCCAAATTGTGAACGTGAAAAATGTCATCAAGTGATAGTGAAGATGCTAATATGCAAATGGAAGAAAAGGGCAAAGAAATAATTATGAATCTGTTGCCGACAACACGACACAAGAAATCGAAACATTTTTAAATAACGCTCCAAATAAACAATACTTGGCAACAAAGGTAACCTACTACTTATGTACTCAACTCAAACTAAATAAATAGATACCTACCTACATACCTAAATTATGTACCTAGGTTATTACGATTAATAACACACTTATTTTTTTGTTCAACAGGTTGCTTTAATTTATGGAATCAGCGGTGCATGCAGAGGAATAGAGCTTGCTAATATAACGCTAGAAGACGTAGAAACGGATACAAACCTACAAGCTGTGAGTCTGCCGAACACGAAAACAAACAAAGAGCGTAAATTTGTCATCAGTGGAGAATACCTTAATATAGTTAAAGCCTATCAGGAGTTACGTCCCACTAATGTTTCAACGAGAAGATTTTTTCTAAATTATCAAAATGGTAAATGCACAAGGCAAGTCATAGGCAAAAATAAATTTGGTAACATGCCTAAAGATATTGCCACTTATCTAAATTTACCAAATCCGGAACTCTACACGGGCCATTGTTTCCGCAGAACATCCGCGACTCTGTTGGCGGACTCGGGTGCGAATATAACGACATTAAAACGGCACGGTGGATGGAGGTCCGATCAAGTGGCTGAAGGTTATATAGAGGACTCTATACAAAACAAGTATCACGTCACGCAGCGGATTACGGAAGGAATCAATATTCTACCAAACATTACAGAACCCCAAGCATCTACATCGCGGGATTGGATGAATATGTCAACTCAGCTGAAGCCGCACTCAGATCTTAATAATGCACGAAACTCAAGCATGAGTCGAGTCTCTCCAACTTTTACTCCACAACAATCAACTCAAAATATTACACACACATCCCAATCACAGAGAACCGAAATAAAATTGCCCGGGAAAAACATATCACTAAACATTCAAAATTGCTCTAACTGCACATTTAATTTTTAATAAAATTTCTGAAAATTGTCTAATTTTGAATTGTTTTATTTTCTCGCAATCGAAGTGAAAAGTAGAGTGTTTTACTCGGGCCAAAACCACCCATTATAACTCGGTCTTCTCATCCTCCCTCGCTACGCTCGGGAGTATAACAACCTCGTATATAATGGGATGGTTTAGTCCCTTGTAAAACAATCTACTATTGTAAACCTTCTTTTATTTTAAAACCACATCTTGTGTACTTAGACAAAAAATTGTTTCACGATTTTTTGGCTAAGTGTCGAAATGAGCTAGTATGCGTAAACTGTTCTCCTGGGCCGCGCCGGGCACGCTCTATACAGTTTTGTACCGGCCGCGTGTCCTCCAGTGAGAAAATTGAGTTCAAACACAAGCCTGTCGCGCGGTCACCGGTGAGCCCCACGGCCTGAACGGGTAGTATTGCTGTCGCTCACCGGTGAGCCCCATGGCCCAAACGAAACAGCCAGTAAATTTGAATCGGCGTTCAACATGTTAAAGAGAAAACAATTGAAAATCACAACACAATCTGAAACAAAGTGAAAGAAAACGCCATTAATCGCGATGATTCTCTGCTCTGATTGGTCGGTACGGATATAGCGGCATTTGAAATACTTCCGTCGTGGATGTAGCGGGGTTTGGAAAAAATTATCGTTTTCATTTGCTATTTTTGTAGGAATCCGCAGCCTTATTGTCTAACTTGAAGTCCATTACCAGTGAACTTCAAGTCGATTACCAGTTGTCAATCCAGTCAGAATGTTTTCGGTATTGTGTAAGGTATTCAACTGGTCATCGGTTTCGGAATGAATGATTCATGTGCATCCAATTTATGTAGTTTTCGATCTTTCATACGTTCCGTTAATGCAAGTGGAACAACTAGTAGTTCCATTGGTACTATTTGCGATTAAGTTGTTTTACTAGTTGAAAAAAAGTTTTCATATTTGTTATGCTGGAAAACCACAGCTTGTGCATTATTTTTGTCATTATTTGCAATCAAATCACGTATTTTTTCAGTTTGTTGTGTCTGTTGTGCGGAGATAAATAAAAAAGTTTGCCACAAAAGTAGTAACTCACTCGTATCCTTCACTTGTCATAACTTCACGTTCGCGGTTCGCGCTCGCGGTATATTTTAAAGTTTGTTTGGCTTGTTTACGAAAACAATTTTTACGACTGATTTATTTCTTGAAAACAAAAAGACTGTTCCAAAGTAAGTACATTTAACAAATTACTAACGCGTTTTATGCGTTACAAAAGTTATCAAGTGTTTTGTTACACAACAGTGTGTTATTATGATATTATGGCTACTTCAGAATGCCAGCAAAAAAAATTGTTTCGGACAGGCAAATGGAAATGCTTGTGACATTCATGGAAGAAAACAGACGGCCCACTGGCGAAACAACAAGCTGAAAAACTTTGGGGCGAACTCGCATGTAATATAAATGCTGTTGGGGCTGGTGCCACTAAAACCAAGTCAAGTGGAGAGATGTAAGTACCTTTTATCTGTTTCTTTGAATGTTTGTCACATTAGGAACATTAGTGAAAGCTTTAAAATTAGATGGTTAATTAGCATAAGCTAATTAACCATTTAATTTTAAAGCTTTTGCACTGTACCAATAAACAATTTTTGCTTTACTTTTACTTAGTATTGGAATGAAAAAAGTATGGGGTGCGGAGGAAGGTCACAGAATTTAGGGAGCATGGGAGAGGAACTGGCGGAGGGCCTGCCAAAAATTGGAGCCTGACCCCCATGGAGGAGAGAATTTTCGCAATCCTGGGGAGGGAATCGGTTATGGGGAACGCACCGGTGCAAATCCCTCTGCATGTTAGTTTTCTTTTTTTTAAGTATCTTTTTGTTCATCATTATTCTATCTGAATTGAATTTATATCCTGACATAACAATAATAGATTTAATAGATTCATTGATTTTTAATAAGTAGATATTATGTTATGCCTAGTGTTGATTACTTTATTAATGTGCATGCTGTAACGTCCTATTCTATAGAGACACATAGACATAAGACCCCTAAATTGTTATTAAAATCTAGCTTTGTGATCTCATGTTGGATGTCCAATTCAATAAATAAATGACTGGCAGGCTCTTTAGCTCAGAGAACCGAATACTACTGAGGAATAAAGGTTCTCTCAAAGGATTAACAAACGATGTAGTGTCGGCGGGCCATGGCATTCAATTACCAAATTCTTACTTAGTGTTATAATGTATTTAACAGCGCACACAGCCTGACACCGCTGCTGCCTCCATGCCTGCCTCAGCCCCTATGCCTGAGCCTGAGCCCGTTCCCGAGCCTGAGCCAGCTCTGAACATTGAAGTGGATTGCTCCCTTGCAGGTGTGCTATCATATCCTTGATCCTATCCAATACTGTATAGGATAGGCACAGCATGTATTTACTCTTTGATGACGCAAGTTTTTTTTTGTAACTGTCAATTGTTACTTAAAATCGATTGTCTAATACCTACCTATGTGAAATTTTATACATTCCATTTTTATGAGTTCTCATCTACTGGGATAATGAAATCTTATCTTTTGTATTGTAACAGTATAAATATTAATTTACAGAGTCAACGTCGGTCACCACCGCGCCAGCAGATGTACCAACGCCACTATCGCAATTGGCCCCAACGCGCAGGCGATCATGTAATAATTTTTATCTGATGTACTTTAAATTTTAGGGTCCCGTTACCATTATTTATGTCACATCACATCAATGGCTGGCCAATTAGTGTCCACCGCTGGACAGAGCCTCCTCCAAAGCTGTATTTTTATAAATTGTTACAGATACATCACATGCTGCAGATGTGCCTCAGTGGGCATTGCAGATTGAGGAGCGGCATCTAGCGAACGAGGAGAAGATCTCGCGTTCGCTAGAGGCCATGGCTGCCTCCTTGGCAGCGATACAGCGCTCTGTAGAGCGCATTGAAGAAAAACTTTTACAAGGCTAGTGCGGAACACTCAGGGGCGTATTTACCCTAGGGCCAAGAGGGCCATGGCCCGGGGCGGCAGGCTATGAGGGACGGCCTTCTCGGGGCGCCTTTTAATTTCAAGCTTAATAAAATAAAATAAATATTATATTTTAATTGTCATTTAAACTAAAAAAGAACTCTTCAAATCCAAACCCCAACCAATTGTTTACCTACAATACCGTCAATACCAATACCTACCAACAAGAAAGTATCTAAATAACATTTGCGTTCAAGAATCATTATACATTTACATAAGTTAGGTTAGGCAACTTATAAAAAATAACAATAATAGCTTCTTTTTAAAAAATAAGGACTTAAAAGAAGCTTTCCCATATGTAGAGATTGCATTTACGCATTTTTCTTTGCACCGCAGTGACGAATTGCAATGCAGAACGTTCGTTTTCTGTATTGAAAAGGATAAAGAATTATTTACGTTCCACTAAAAGCGAAGAACGCTTAAACAGCTTAGCTGTTCTGAACATAGAAAGCTGAGTTGACAAACGCCATAAGTTATAAGAGCGTCATTGAAGATTTAGTCAACCAATTTGTACTTAAAAAAAAAACAAAAAAAAAAAACAGGTGCTGGTTGTGGTGAAATGGGCGAAGGCCTCATAGTAGCGATTACGTCGTTAGTGAACAAAATGCTATCCGGTCAGGTCAGTGCAGACATCATCGACATTTTATATGGTGCAAATCTGTGTGCACTTTTAAAAAAAGATGGAGGCATTAGACCAATCGCAGTTGGTACGACATACCGCCGGCTTGCAGCCAAAATTTGCTGTAGAATCAAAAGCTCAGATTTGAGGTCGGAATTTCAACCGACCCAGCTGGGCTTTGGATCCCGTGGTGGTTGTGAAGCTGCGGTAGGTACACTCACTTCGATCATTTGTGTCTTACCACACAAACGATTTTTTGTTGAAGGTGGATGTTAAAAATGCTTTCAACTCTGTAGACCGGGGCGCCCTTCTGACACAAATAAAAGATAAATTACCTGATGTTTACCCCTTTCTTTGGCAACGTTACGGTACACCTTCAAAATTAGTATATAAAGATAAGTTATTGTCCTCTGAGGTTGGTTGTCAGCAGGGCGATCCTTTAGGACCGGCTATTTTCAGTCTCGCGATAAAACAAAAAAAAAACATATACAACCATTATAAAACGTTTAGAGTCAAAATTTAATGTTTGGTATCTGGATGATGGTACTCTAGGAGGCGAAGAAGACACGATTTTGGAAGATTTGCGTGTTTTGATAGAAGAATTTAAGCTTATAGGCTTGGAGCTGAACTTTGCAAAATGTGAACTTTATGTTCCAGAAACGGCAACGACTTCTCCTAATTTTTTAAATATAAAGAGTCGCTTCGAAAGTTTAGCCCCAAACCTGAAGTTGATAGATAAATCTTCGCTTTGCCTCTTAGGATCTCCGATCATGGATGAGTCTTTGCCTGATTTTATAAATGAAAAAATTCAAAAGTTCCTTTCGTTTTCCGATAAATTGCAAAACATCAATGTTCACGTGGCTTTTGTTATTTTACGTTTCACGCTCCCAACTCTGGAAATATCCTCAACTTACACAGCAGTTGGACAGCATCATGCGCGACACATTAATCAAATTTTTTAATATACCTTTAGATGACAGAGCGTGGCACCAGGCCACTCTTCCTATCAGATTGGGGGGTCTAGGTGTCCGCGAAATTTCTAGTGTTTCACTCCCAGCTTTTTTGTCTTCAGTTCATGGTACAAAGGATCTGATTCATAAAATTTTGGATAAATGTTCACAAAATTGTCAAATAACAGGTTTCGATGAATCATTAGCGTCTTGGAAAATAGCCTGTCCTAGCACTAATATGCCCAAAGTTCTTTCTTCTCAGAGACTGTGGGATGAGCCGCTATGTGAGTTGGTACGGTCACACTCTGGCTATGCTTAAGCCTCATTATACCTAACTCTCGTTATGCCTAAATTGTGATATGACTTAGGCATAACGCGAGTAAGTTTGTACTGCGTAATAGGTAGGTACCTATACACCGCGTAAAGGAGGTGTAGTATGAACTATTTCATAAGTTAGATAAGTACTTTAGTAATAAAGCAACCGTAGTCAAATGAAGTCGTTTTAATTACCAAGCCATACTTCCTTTCAGTGTTCTGTCAAGATCCAATCCCCAGATGGTCCCAATGATGACCATGAGGAGAGTTCACAAAGCGACAACTTAGACGGGCGTCAAGCAAACGACGAGGAAATCGTGAATCTCGATATTGACGAAGAAACTGAAGATATCAACGAATCTGAAGGGTTTGATTGCATATTACCTACAGTTGAAGTTGACTTAGTACCAGAGCTTGATAACATAATAAGAAAAGTAAAAGAACTGTAAAGCTTTTCCGAAAATCGCCAACAAAGAACGACATTCTTCAAAAGTATGTAAGTGATGAGTTGGGCAAAAACATGCAGCTAGTGCTCGATTGTAAAACTCGATGGTCGAGTCTTGCAGATATGATCTCCGCTGAAAACACTTTGCGGTTCATGGTACGAAAGTTAGAAAACCTAACAACACTAATAGCACAGAAGCTGGCTGATGCTATGAGGACTCGAATTTGTGAGCGCCGAACAATAATGACTGCAGCATTGTTCTATTTGAGAGATCCTGTCCAATACGATGAAGATTTTGTACATCTCCGAGTGAGATGCACGTTTAGTGCCTTAAATTTTGTCTGCTGACCTCTGTGACAATATGTGTGCACCCGGTTCGATCATTCCAACAAGGTGCACAGACATTGTGGCCGTGTAAATTGGACATTTTTGAACACTTGGACCAGTACTACTCAACAATGATATTGACTTGTTTTAGTTTCCAATGAACATAAAATGGGGTATATTGTATTTTGATGAATTTCTCCAGATTTTAGCAAAAATATCAAAGCAAAACGTTCAAAGCTGCAGACTCCAAATGACGTCGAAACTAGTCGCGAAAAACCGTCCACCGCTGGGGTAAAAATGTTCTCGAGTGAAGATCGCGACTTCGCAAACGTATTGTAGGACGCCCTTCAGCCAGGTGGGATGGGACGATTTGCGAAAGACTTCAGGCAGACGCTGGATGCGGCAAGCTGAAGACAGGGCGCTATGGCGCTCATTAGGGGAGGTATGTCCAGCAGTGGACTAAGATGGGTTGATAATGATGATAAATAAATTATTTTAGATAGGCATCTCTTTATTGATAAAAATACTTAAGACAGTTCATCAGCCTAAAAATAAAAATGTAAGTAATTGCATAGAAAATTTACTGTTAGCAACCATATCACACCGACCTGTTATTAAAGAAAAAAGTCTAACTACACGAATTCGCCCCGTGTTCGATGCGTCGGCGAAAGATAGGCATGGTAAGTCTTTGAATTTATGCCTAGACAAAGGCGTCAATATGTTAGACAAGATCCCTAAGTTACTGAATGGATTTAGAAAAAGGGTGATAGGAGTCACTGCAGACATATCAAAGGCATTTTTACAAGTGTCTGTGTTGCCAAAAAACGCCCTCACGTAGAGATAACCTCAGTTGCTTTGTTAGAAAAATAAAAGTATTTAACATTTATTTATTCATTTATTAACCTGACATAATTTCTTGTTTATTAATAAGAAGTAAATACCCCGAACATTATGGCCATGTCCCAAAAAATTCCCTTCACTACAGCCGCAGTTTGTGGCGAAAGGCTAAGCAAATGGGAGTAGTGAAATCAAAACTGGGTAAAATCCATGTCAAATTATGCACAGTATTGTCACATCTACCTCCGGACTTGTTGGATGAAGGGTGGTTGTACGTGATGGGAGAAAGTCCCAACAGTACCGAAGTCACGCTTATTTTGTTAAACATGGTTAGAACATGATATACTCTCAAAGTCGTGGAACACCTTCAATCAAAGTGACAAAACCAATAATATGGTAGAGTCATGGAATGCAAAAATAAAAAAAAATATCCCAGGAAAACCCAATATTGCACAATTTCTAAATGGAATACAAAAGGATGCCAACTTTTACTCTGGGATATTACGCAGATCAGGTGACATACGAATTTCGAAAAGAAAACCAGAAGCCATTGAAATGAACCGAAGAATTCATGCAACCATACAACAGTTATTGACTGGTGATATAACTGTCGGCCATTGCTTAGAAAAATTAAGAGTTTAGTTTTAGTTCAAAAGTCTCGGTTGATTTTAAAAATAATACGCCTGTGATTCTTAATGATTACCTAGTGTTATGTTAATAATAGTGTACGTCTTACCTTTGATTAGCAATAGTAAATTTTTAGTAAAATGTATAATGTTGATGAAGCTGGGATTTTATTACTTTAAAAAAGACACCTTTTGAGCAAATATAATTATTACATATTATCTTGCAATTTTCCCGTGGTGCGAAACGACCCATTTCAAAAGAATTTTGGGCGATTCGCACCAACCACTTTTACGTAACCACTGCGGTGCGAATGGCCCTATTCAGAAACAGTGCTTGGGGTTTTCACACCGCGGTTCGAACCGCTCGCGGTGCGAAACGACTAAAGACCCGTTTAGTCCGGGAGTAAGTCAGCACACTAGCCGGTAGGACAGTCCGAGCGCACGTCAGCATACTAGCCAGTATGGCTGTCAAGGTAAAATTCAAGAATCCTTTATTTAAAAAAAAATTGGTACAAAAAGTACGCTCAAAAGAGGTCAAGTTCTTTAAATTAAATACTGACACGGAAAAAAAGGTGATACTTTTGGTCTCTGTCACTTCGGTATGTAGCCCTTTACACTCGTGGTGCGTGTAAAGGGCGACAGGCGACAAGCGTGAGTTTAACTTTGAAAAAAATTACGCGCCAAACGACTCTTATTTCATGAACGCAACCGGCCTCGATCGATCGTGCGGGGCGTTGCACTCGCGCTAAAAAATAAAGGGAGGGGTGCGGGCTGTCAGTCACCGGGCAGCCTCGTCCAGAGATGGCGGCGTTTTTTGACCCGCGCACGGGCACAGGTACGTAATTATTTTTCTTATTAATCGTTGTTCTATTGTTTATTTACATGCAAAATGAGCCTCGATTACGCAGGCTATTTTGTTTTGTTGAATTTATTAGTAGTTTAGGTATAATTGTGTTGCAAAGTTACACTATTACGATCGTGTGGCTTCGGTTGTAGGTCCGAAAAGTTGTTTTACTAGATGGGTACGTTTGAATGTTGTTTTCAGCCATAATTTAGTAATAACAGTAGTTTTTTTTACTTTTACTACGGGAACTGAATGCAGAGCAAGTTCTGCAAATTTTGGGGAAGGAAATCTATCAAATATTGAAGATTTTGATGAAGATGAAGGGGATATTCAACCGAATATACTTGAAGACCTTCAAATAGAAGAAGTGTTCCCTGAACAAGTCCCTAAGCCGGAGCCAAGTATTGATCCTGAGTATACACCACTAGTAGCAGCTACTTCACGCCAAAGATTGACTCGCTCAGTGCCTCGCAAACGAGTATGGAAACAGGTACCATTTCATGACGCTTTCCATGACTATCCACCTTTGCCAGTGTCCCCTGTACGAAACCCAATGCAGTATTTTACCGATTATTTTGATAGGGAGTTTTTGGAAGAGGTATCTAGATGTACTAATATGCGGCTGGTACACTTATCCCTACCAAGCTATCCCCACTGGTAGGGATAAGTGCACGATTGTGTAGACTTATTTCTACCGGTAGGGATAGGTGCACTGTCCATTTCGGCTGGTGCATTTATCCCTACTAGATTTATTTCTACCGGTAGAGATAAATGCACTGTCCATTTCCACTCTTCTATTACTTATTCATGTTTTGACAGCTGTCATGATTTCTAACGTGTTACATTTACAATAAAACAATACAATGGTTGTATCAGAGGGGTTTTTATTTCTTACTATAAGATAATGAAATTAAATTTATCTTTAAAATTAAACAAAAACTTATCTTTAATTAAATAAACTAACTGTACAGACTTTTCAAAATATTCATGGAATTTTTCTATATTAAATTCTTCTAAGACTAGAACCTGTATATACAGGATGGACGTATACGTTCATCCTTCTCGGATCTTTTCTGATTCTTCTTTATTACTAATTCTATAAAGAGGTTTTATGCTTTTTTTTGTAAATGTATATTATAGTGTCCTTGGTACTGGCCGCCAAGAAAAAGAAGTTACTCAGGTACTCTGACATTTGGTCTCGATACTTCTTTTCAAAAACTAATAGTATTTGTACGATTATGCCGCATGATATAATATGTATTGAAAGAGGCAGAGGAGTTTGTTTGTTATATGACGGCCATCAATATCATCAGAGAAAGAAATATAAAACTGGAAATTCTTATTGGAAATGTGCCGCAACAAAAAAATCTAAATGTGTGGGTTCACTAACCATTAACGTAAGTACAACATTACAGTCATAACAACGGCGTGAACCGTGTACATAACTCGTATATTGAACTTATATCAACAATGTATAGTATTGTATATTTATTTGTTAAAGGATCGAACTCCGCCGGATATCATAAAACAGATTGACCATATAGAAACGTGTTTAAAGGATGTTGCTCAAAATGAAGTCGACATAAGGATAAGGCCGTAGGTTTATTTGCAATTGCAAATAAACCAACGGTTCCCATTCAACGAATTTTTAAAGACGTAGTGGAAGGAATTGCGGATGATGGATTAGATTTGATTGCAAAAACACCTGCTTATATCAATGTTAAAACTGGTCTGTATAAACTAAGACGTAAAGCGGTCGGCACCAGTAAAACAAATTTTGTAAATTACTCTTAAGTAGAAGTACCACCTCAATATGAAAATTTTTTGATCGCTGACTATTTCGACGAAAAAATCGAATTTAAATTTTTGGAGCAGAATGGGTTAATGAATTAATGATCAAAGAAAACAATTTTTTTATTGATGGTACATTTAGAATATGTCCAGCAGGGCTAGGATGCGCGCCATAAAAGTCGTCGTGCACGTGACGACTAATTCATAGTCGTCGTCAGTTGTTGAGTCGTTTGCTCTAAGATGCGCGCCACGAAAGACTCAAGACTCGTTGTCGAGTGAGGTTCTCATGCAGATGAAGCCACGCCCACGCAACACTCGTTGAGTTCATTCAAATTGTCTCTGGTTTTAGTAAGCTGCATGGAAGAAACATAAATTAACCTCCTTAGTTTTCGTCTCCATACTGGTAATTTGCACTTTTCATTGGCAGAATGGTGGAAAAGTAGAAAAGCCTCGAGACAAAAAAAAAGAAGAAGCAATTTCAATGTTATACGCGCACATAATCAAACTTACTTTTTATTCGATAATTCCTTAGCAACTTGTTATGAAAACTTTTATTATTACCTACGATATCCAAAGAAAACATTAAGCGCCATATCTACGGGTGTTCAATGAACTTATATCGTGAGTTTGGGCATGGTGTGCACCACAAGCGCTAGTTCATCCTGTTGTTTATTTCACAGTAAATAGCATTATTTGTGGGTTTAGTACCTCACAAATACGCTACGAGACGAGCACCTGAATATAATGTAAGTACAATGTGATGTGTTTCCGGGACCTGTGTACCCACCTGGCATAACAAAATGTAACAAATAAAATTGTAATAGAATAATATAAATACTATTTCAAACCTTACATCTAAGAAGTACCTAAGTCATGACTATAATATGTTTTCTCTATATTTCAGACGCAGTATATCATCAAGCCAGCACGAGCTTTAGAAAGCAACAGAATCTAAGGCTTTACTTCTTATTGCAAATAAAACTAATTTACAATTATTTAAAACGTTCTTTATTTTGTAGACACATTTACATCAGTTTAGCTTTTTAGGCTTGAAATGATATCAAACAGACAGAATAACATTTATAATCGCATTACAATATTAGCCCCTGTTTATAGGTAAGTTAAGAAGGTATATAATATTAGGGTAGTGCAGAATATACATAAATAGGTTCCTATCACTGATACTTGCCTATCTACCTAGTAAGGTAGGTTACTAATTTTCACGGCCGTAATTCTGTGAGTTTACGTTTCTTTAGATTCAGCACTAACTGCCAAATCAAGTACTACACAGACATAGGTTTATATTATGCCATTATTACTTTTCTATGCCACGAAGCACGTCTTTATATCCACGCAGGATGGTTTTCTACCTACACCTATCTACCTACTAGAGAAACCAAGACTATTTTAGGTAAGTACCTAAATCAATAGCATCGCACAAGTAGCTCTGACTCTTTTTCGTTTTTTCGCATTCAGTAATGCTATTTTTACAAAATATTTATTAACAGAGGTTAATAAACACTTTGAATTAAATTTATATTTTCTTCAAGACTCCATCTCGTCGTGATCTCGTCGTAGTAATAGAAGACGATTCGTAACTCGTGTAAAACTGTCAAAAGTCGAGATGAGATGAGAAAATTGGGCGCGCATCTTAGAGTTTGACGAAAAAGGTTACCACAGATAGGATAAACATTCATTATTATCGTTCACGTGACGAGACGTGACGACTATTTGGTTGTGCATGCTAGGGATCGTCGAGAAGTCGAGATGCCGCCATTTTTCACGACTTCTCGACACTTCTCGTGGCGCGCATCCTAGCCCTGCAGAACCATTTAAAAAACAATACCTACTTGTTCCAGGTACAGAGGGTACCATTGGAGTGAAGATCGTAAATATCTGTTCAATGTTATGAAAAACGAAAATTTACCTACGCAGTTTGGAAGAAAAACTATGTTTTTTGAGAGAGTACCTTTTTAAAATGAAATTAAATACTTTATTAAAAAAGAACAGCATGTTTACATACATAGGTATTACCTAGTCGGTAGAATGCGATCGATTTCTTGTCAATTACTTAGGTATAGATTTGCGGTAATAAGTACATATAAATGTCACAGAAATAAAATTATAGTTATATTTACAATAAGTAAATACCTACTTATATCTAAAGGACAATAAGATAAAGTTAAGGGACGAGCTGCAAGCATGGTCATGTATCACACTTGTCAATGAAATGGCTATAGTCGTTATTTAATAATTCGCTAACATTATAAATTGTTTTTTCCAGTAGTAGAGCCTTTACTTTTTTAAAGTATGCGTTATTATTTTCCGTCAATCTAATGCAAAGTGGCAATTTGTTAAATAATTTGTGGCCTATAATGGTTGGAAGTTTTTTTTAGTCTATGATTAGTAGGTTTTAAATCGACAGATTGCGAAAGGCTTTTGAAATTACAAAAAAGAGCAATCAGAACCCTCGTGAAAGCTAATTATAGAGACACATGCAGGGAGCACTTCAAAACACTAGGTATTCTCACGTCACCTGCTGTATACATTTATGAAGTCCTAAAATATGTGAGGCATAATATGAAAGAGTTCAAATTAAAAGGAAATGAAAACAAACGAAGTAACAGACATCAGTTACTTCGTTTGTTTTCATTTCCTTTTAATTTGAACTGTTTCATATTATTAAGCATTAAAAATGTTTATAGATGCAGGCTTAACACGAGGACAGTATGAAATTATAAGAAACACGAACAAGACGTTATTTTCGTGTTATAGCTTAATTCAAGAAGCAAAAAAAGAGTGCTATCCTCCCCCAGAAACGTGCACGGTAACCAGTACCTGCGCCGAAACCCAACTGCAACCATTAATTGATGTTACCGTTCGGTAATTATCGGAATTCTTGGAAGAGGTCTTATCAACAATAAAAGAGCAAGAGCGGAAAACTTTAAAGTTGATATGTAAATGGAGGTGTGACGGATCCCAGCAAGCACAATACAAACAAAAACTTGACAATGAGGCTGACTCGGATGCAAATATTTTTCAATGCTGCTTTGTACCTGTGCAACTAGTTTGCGGCAAGAACAATGAAAAGGTATTATGGGAAAATCCAACACCTTCATCTCCCCGATATTGTCGTCCAATAAGATTTCGCTTCGTCAAAGAGACAACTGACATAACCAATGAAGAGATCAATTAGGTGCAAAATTCCATTAACAATTTAAATACGACTGAGGTTGATATCTATTAACGGAAAAAAGTTTGAGGTAAAAAAAAAACAAGACTAACTAGCTAAGAGAGCTAGTCTTGAATTTCCTTGAATGGGATTCGCTGGGGGCATTTTAAATAGTCAGTAGGCCCAGACTCCAACAAAGCGAAGATGTGCGGAGATGTCCGTAGTGGAGACAAGATGAAATATTTTAGCTAGGGCGTCTAGCTGTGTGGAGATGCGGACTGGTTAGGACTGGAGTGGAGATGTGTGCTGGGTATACCGGAGATGTGTGCTGGCTAGAGCGAAACTGAGCTGCGTGCGGCGAGCGTCGGATCTTTGTTGCGTTACGAGCGACGTATGCACTAGCCCTAGCGGCTCCGCTCACATCTCTTCCCGCCTCCGCTGCGTGACGTCGTCGTCGCTAACTTGCGAGGCACAGCTCTCATATCTTTCATTGTTTTCTTCGAATACAAATATGCTACATCTCCGCTTGGCTGAGCGGAGATGACATGTATGAATAACGACGTTCTATTATTTGTTTAGAACACATCTCTTCTCCGCACATCTCAGCTAAGCTATGGTGGAGTCTGGCCTTTGTGTAAAATTAGTACATAACAAGTAGGTACAAAGGGGATTGGATGGGTGGACACCAAAAGTTTTGTCTCTCATCAAAGAAAATGGGTGGAACTCGCGTGTTATCACAGAATTTAAGTAGCCTCTCAAAATAATGTAGATAAGAGGCATCATAGATGTGTAAGATACTTACAACCTAGATAGACCACCAATAACGAATGGTGTCGTGCTGGTGGTGCCGAAGTCATAACAAGTGAAGACGTTTATAAGAAACAGAAGAATATCGAAGAAGAAAAATCAAAGAAACTGAAATTAAGAGAAGAAAACTTGGCAAATAAGCGCAAAAATGATGAAAATACAACAACAGTACTCTACAAAGACAACAAAAAAACGAAAACAGTAGATTCTACGAGTGAAAGTAAGATTAAAAAACAATTATTAATAGACGAAGACAGCAAAGATCATGATAACAATGGGAAATTCCGAGAAGAAAAATTGGTGAACAAGCGAAAAAAAGATGCTAATATGAAAACGAGACTTCAAGAAAAAAACAAATACAGGAGATTCTACAAAAGAGCGTAAGATAAATAATCAATTAAGAGATGAAGACAGTAAACATTATGATGGCAAAACGAAACTTAGACAGTTCAAAAGGTTTGAAAATAGTCACAGAAAAAAGGGTATGAAACACAAAACCTCTATCTTTTTTTCTTTGCAATATGTTAGATTTTTAATTGATATTATTCTTTACGGGCTTAATAGCAAGTTAATGAAAAAAAAATTCAAAAAATAATGTTCTATAAATGTCTACAATATTATACAATAACTACTACATATAAATCTATGATATTATAACGAAATAATTGTTTTGATAAGCCATAATAACAAATAATATCTGTAAACAGTGAAAGGTTTTTTATAATAGATTGTGATAATTTATTCAAAAATAAAGAACATTGGTAACAATATTTCGATCTCTCGCAAAATATGCACAGAGAAAAAACACGAAATAAGACGAGTGACAATTACTTTGTTCGCTACAAACGAAAAAGTCAAACCCTACCCGCATCCATAAAAAAAAAGTAAGACTTGGCATTAAAAATGGGGACTAATTAGACCAATAGACAAAATTGGACACGTTGTTCCATCAGCTAAATAGCTCAGTTGATCTTATGCCGAGAATTCGAGTCTCCATATAAAGGGTGGGTGGTTCGATCCTTAGCGGCTTGATAAGTTTTTGCTTTGAAAATTAGTCACAAGCGAATAGAAGTTAGAAAATATTTTGTAGACCAGGGGGATACTTAATCCTGCCGCGCACTGTACATTATATCAAGAATAACATCGAGGCAAACGTCACAGAGCTGGCACTCTGGAGCGATTGTTGCGGAGGCCAAAATCGTAATATCAAAATAGTATTGATGCTGAAAGCTCTATTAAATTCACACCCGACTCTGCAAACAATACGTTTGAAATATTTAGAGTCTGGCTGGGCACACATTTCTCCCGAATGACACCGACTTCTCAAAACTCGAGTATCAGCTAAAATATCACGAGAGATTATATACCGCCGAAGAGTATATAAATGTAATAAAATCCTGCAAAAAGAAAAATCCTCTTATACCATATAGAATGCAGAAAGAGGATTTCTTCGGAACATCCAAAATAGAAAAGAAAATAGTAAATAGAAAAGTATTTACAACAAAAGAAAAAGTTAACTGGATAAAAACAAAAGAAATTTCAATTAAAAAAAGTTTTAAATATTCCGTATTAATGAAAATAGACGGAGAAGAAAAAGAAATCGACATCAAAAAAACACATAAAGGAAAAATAATATCCGACATTACGGAAAACGATTTCGTATGTCTTTGGGCTGGAGGCAAAGAAATTGCCCAGGCTAAATTAGATGACCTGAAATCTATGATGCACCTAATTCCGAAAGACTGCCAGCGGTTTTATAAAAGTTTGAAGGGGATGAATTTTGTAGAGGACGTAGACGGTACCGGGTCACACTTAGATTTTACGGTGGATCAGGGTGGGGAATTTGGAGATAACTTATTGTACACGCGCAAATTGTAGATGTTTGGAATGTTTGTGATATTATTATCTTCAGACAGACAAATCAGACATAGGTACATAGATAAAGTGTAACTGGTTCTAAGAATACTAACCATACCCGTTTTTAACCTAATATTAATGAATTACTAATATTTCAACGGCAGTAGCTAATCTCATGGAACATAGATTTCTTCTCCGATTTCGACACGAAAAAATAGGCGATTATGGTAAATTGATTTGATTATAATTTGTATTAATATTTACAGAGCCACGGCGATCTACTAAAAAACGTTTGTGGTCATCAGTTCCCAGGAAAAGAAAACATGCGAAAAAAAATAAAGAAAATATGGGCCCTATGCGGTGAGTAAATGCGCATAAATGGCAAGGTGGTGGGTTTTTTATATTATCTTTTTTCTCATATCTTATTATTTTCGTTTGTATGATTGATTACTCAACGGCCAAATTTTTTTTTAGGTCATCGCAACGTACTGGACTGCCCCCTCGTCATGAAAGAATACTCAGCGAATCAAACATGAATGAACAAAATATGGCAACGAAAATGAACCCAGAGCAATAAAAGACGCAGAAAAACTTTTAGGGCTTCATATTGAACAATGTGGCTTGTTTATCGACGAAAAACGTCCCCTCGGAGCAAGCCCAGATGGTCTCATGGATGATGATGCTATTGTTGAAATAAAGTGTCCTTCAAGCGCCTCAAATTGGTCACCAATAGAAGCAATAGATAAAAAAAAATTCTTTTTGCACAGTCGATGGCAACAATTCAAGTAAGATTAAATTAAAACGTAACCACAATTATTTTTACCAAGTTCAAGGACAACTTCAAATAACTAACCGTAAATATTGTATATTCATTGTCTGGACGCCTTAAGGCTTGGCATATGAAAAAATAGAAAAAGATAACGCCTAGTGTTGGTATAAAGAAGTGGCAAATATCTATCCATCTATCCACCCAAAATTTATGTGTACCTATACCTATTTATTAGTGTGATTGACGGTACGAATTAGGTTATCTAAGTATATCTTTCACTCTATATTTTTGATTAGGTATCTACCATAATAAATTTCGTAGTGTTTTGGCCGATGTGGTCACCCCACAAGGCTACCAAAATCGTAAATTTATTTGTTTTTTTTTTATAACTGAATGTGTCAGTATCAAAAATTAGTTCGTTTTTTTATAAATGAATGTGTCAATGTCCATAAACAAAATAAATGTTTACTTTTAAATCCTTGTTCTTTATTTTCTCATCATAATTTCACAATAGGTAGGTAGGTGCTCGTGTATTTTATCCTAAATTTATATCTTATTGCAGGAAGCAGACCGTACTTATGACGAACCTACCTACACTCCAGTCAATTTCGGTTAATTTACAAAAATGTCATACCGAATTTGGCTGGAGTATAGGTAGGTACTTACATACTACATGAGTATTTCCTGATAGGTTTTGAGTAATGTAGGTACATACGAAGGCCTCTAGAGAAACTAGAAGAAAAAAACGCATAAGGAAACTACAGTCACTTGTATTTTTTAACATAGGTAGGTACCTACTCGTGCAACTTCCCTATATGTTAGTATGTAGGTCATTGTAGGTATGAAACGCAAAAAGGTAAGTACCTACCTACATAAATACACATGCCGTAATCCGCATGCCGCACACACAGGTAAGTAATGTACCTACCGCCTTCGAATTGTTATCAATGGCAGAGGTATACCTACTCACGCACACGCACAAACACTGTACTAATGGTTGTATTCACGTATTGTATACCGCGTCCCGCGCGCGCCTGCTTCAGCTAAACTGAGATAGCGATATTCGGAGCGATTTTTCCACGCGCCTCGAATTGAAGTTGCGAGCGAGGGTCGCCGGACTCTTAAGCTGAGCGGAGATGACATGTGTGAATAACGACGTTCTATTATTTGTTTAGAACACATCTCTTCTCCGCACATCTCAGCTGAGCTATGGTGGAGTCTGGCCTTTGTGTAAAATTAGTAGGTACAGAACAAGTAGGTACAAAGGGGATTGGATGGGTGGACACCAAAAGTTTTGTCTCTAATCAAAGAAAATGGGTGGAACTCGCGTGTTATCACAGAATTTAAGTAGCCTCTCAAAATAATGTAGATAAGAGGCATCATAGATGTGTAAGATACTTACAACCTAGATAGACCACCAATAAGCAAAGCAATCCTTTATTGTTCAAGTGAGCATGCTTTTGATGGAAAATGCTTCTTTGTACTAAGCGACAAATAAACTGATCACATCTAAAAACAATGGTTTCAATATTATTAATAGTGGTCTAAAACTGGCGAGAATAGGGGCCAGAAGGGCTAAGAGTTAGGTTCAATGAATGGTTGGTGTTTAAAATAGTCGGTTATACGCATTATCCGACCTAATTCTACCTACGCTACCAACCTTCTTTCGAGATCGAACGAAGTGCCTACTTAACTAGTTCCTGACAAAAAAAGTTAGGTAAGTACGTCGGCTGTCCCAAATCAAAACCTAGCAAGGGACAAATTTTGGAAAATACCTACGTTTATTAAAGTCAATATTCCTTAAATTTCGAGCTGCGTGTAATGCAAAAACTACTGTATTTCTATCTACATTAGAATCAGAGTAATTGGCATGTACAAACCTAGCAAGTGCACTTCGTACTCGGAGAAAACACATTCAAAAAACTAGCAAGTAACATTTTCGATTACAAAAACCTATTATATTAAGTGTGGTACATGCTAGGTTTTTGAATTTGTGAATGTGACTTACTAGGTTTTTGAAATTGAAATCGATCCTTTACTAAGTTTTTAAACTTGGAAATGCTCCATACTAGGTTTTTGATTAAGAAAATTACTGTGGAATCATGAGATTGGATCTTCAAAAGAAAATCGCTCGCTTTGATGTAAAAACGTTCTCGGAGTTGCTGGACAAAGCCAGAAACCTTGAATCATTGGGGAAGAAAACCAAAACGGGTTCATTAACTAGCACCCAGGACGGAAAAGAAATAAAAAAAACAGGTTCGCTGCAAGTTCTGCTTTAAAATTGGCCATGAGATGGTAGTTTGTCGAAAGAGACTAGCAAAACAGGCAAGAAAGGAAAAAGACCAAACTTACACCGAATCGTCAGCGTCAACCGCAGTCACACCGAAGGCGGAATCTCCAATCAAGTGCTACGGGTGTGGCGCGCTGGGAGTGTTTCGAAGCCCGACATGCAAAAAGCAAAACACTGGGCCACTGGATGATGATGCTGAAACCAGTATCATCGCTGGTGGCTCAATGATCTGTTAATTTTAATTTTTTTAAATTTGATTTTCGATTTTAATTGTTAACTTTATTTGATTTTAATTTTATTTTATTAATTGTGTAATTTAATGTAATTTTTATTTAATTAATTTTGAAATCGTGTACCTACCTATGGATCTGTCGGTCTGAAATAAATGATTTTTATTTTATTTTATTTTTATTTTATTTAAAACAGCCCGGAAAAACCTACACAATTTTGCGCTATGGACACAAAAATAAAATGCCACGCAAAAGTACCAACGATTGAAATACAATTCAATGGGAATCTAGGGCATGCCCACATCGATACGGCAGCCGAAACTAGTATTGCGGGAAGCAAGCTATACGCCATCATCATCATGGTAAAAGAAGGTGTGAAATTTGGGGAAAAAAATGGCGGACGGATCAGCGAAATCCATGACACTTTTGACGGCGCAAGTAACAATTACCAAGGGGGGCAGGAACCTCCCCATCACCTTTTCAATTCTGCCGGACGCCGAACAGGACGCTACTGGGCATCGACTTTTTGGAACAACATTCAACTGTTTAACACCTGGGACAGCGACTGTGGTACTTCTCGGAGGAAGCAAGGCAAAAATTTGAATTTGTCCGCAAAGAAACCATGGTACAAAAAGAGAAACAGAAAATAAAATTCAACTATCAAAACGAGGTTACTTATTCATAAAGGAGTTCTTTACAGATTTACTCCAATCAAGAAACCGACAATGCTAAACATGTCGTACCTAATATACTACGTCAGTTACATAACACACCTACAAGCGGCCATTATGGAATTGAAAGAACTATAAAAAGAATAGAAGACAAATTCTTTAGGAAAAACCTTAAAAAAGATACAAACCATCCAATCAGAAACCAACCGGACTATATCAATCGACGGCAATTAATCAACGGTTTGAAGTAGTGTTTATTGACCTGTTTGGACCATTACCAAAGGGCCCTAAAAACGTAAAATGGATTTTCATAGTAGAAGACACAGCATCACGGTGGGTAGAACTATTTGCGCTTACAGAAGCAACTGCTAAAAGCTGTGCAATAACACTACTAAACGAAGTATTTCTACGATATGGATTACCCCGAAGAATAACCAGTGACAATGGAACACAATTTATATCAGCAGTTATGCAAAAACTAACATTTTGTTTAGATATTCAGCATATAGGTAGGGGAAGGTAGGCACCCTTCGTACGCGGGGCACATACGTACGGTAGTTATTAAACACTAACGAAAAGACGTGCGGACGTTCGTTTTGCATGTGTGCGTAGGTAGCCTAGCCGCCATTACATCAATGTAGTTTCGCGCCATTCGCAACGGTGAGAGTGCAGTGACAGGCGGCAACTTGATTTCGACCGCGGTAAGTAATTTTTACGTCAATGTTTTCGTGAATCATTACACTAGTTATAATGAGTTTTTCTTCACAGTTTTTTCTCAGTAACTAGTAAATATCCCTAAGATATGTTTTTAGTGACTTATTTATCAAGTTTGCTTATGATCTAAAACAGGTTAAAATTTAATTATTATTTGGTTAATGGGGCACATACGGACAGAACCAAGTAGGGTACATCCGTACGCGTACGAAGGTGCCCCTCGCCGTTGTATATAAGTAGGCTAAAGTTTGTATCTACCGTTGTGAAGATGTTTGGCCGAAGAAGACGCCGAAACTGCTTAATAAATTGAGCTGAACCTTTGAAAAACGCGTGCGAAACTGAATTTTTTATTTATTTCTGCCTACCTACTTAATATTCGTTTTGTTATAGGATCATGGTGCGAAATTGTAAACCTAAAAATACGCGCAACCAAAATGTTGACGAAAAAGCTATGAAGTCGGCTATGGAGGATGTAGTAAATGGCGTATTATCATACAGAAAAGCTGCGGATAAGTATAACTTAAAATTGTCTACGCTAGAAAGCCGAGTACAAAAATACAAGAACAGGACTGATGATGGAGCGCCTAGCATCCGTACTTTTGCTACACAAGCTTCCAAGTTTTTTCAGTCGAAGAAGAAAAGCTGTTAAATGATAGCTGAAAAGCTCTTAGATTTAGTGATATTTCTAATAAGTAGAATTTAAGACGGTAAAAAATGATTAAATGATAGATGAAAAGCTCTTAGATTTAGTGATATTTCTAATAAGTAGAATTTAAGAAGGTAAAAAACTTATTTTTTCGGCGAAGTTTTCATAAGGTATATGAGAAATAATTTGATTTTTGTGACTATAAGAAAAGTCATTTAATTTTTGTTATGTAGAAGATAAAACGTTAAATTTGTTGGCGAGAAGAAAAAGTCATTTATTTTTGTTATTTGTATGAACATTTTTATATTTCATAATAAAAGAATTTAGATTCTATTTGCAGTTTTAATCGCTTGTACGAAACTACCCCATAGCGTCCGAAGGTACCCCTGACACTGTACGATAGTCTGCCCCCTCACGTGGGGCAGATTCGTACAAATTCCAGATGGCGTTTAAGTCATAATTGTGCAATAAAAAAGAGATATAATCACCTGGTAATTTTTTGTAGTAATCTTGGATAAATATACTGGTACCATAAGCAATCAGTTCACTTCTAAATGAAAAGGTCGAGAAGAAAAAAAATAAACCGTTAAAACCGTACGATAGGTCCCCACCTTCCCCTACTAAGTCCAGTTCATCACCCCGAACCTAATGTGGTAGAAAGACAAAACAGAGACCTAAAAACACAAATAAGCATTATGGTTCAAAATGAACACGGCACGGATGCTTAACATTTGGAATGTTTGTTGGTATGTTTTTTTCAAATCGCCCCAACACAATAAGTTTATTTACCTGTGACGAATGTGGTTTAGTTACAATATGTGTTAGTTAGGTCCGTATTATGAAAGCTTGCTCAGTCATCGATCTATGCTCGAGTGACGTTTATGCCATAGGTACAAAAGCGTTACCCAAGCACAGATTGAGAACCGAACAAGCTTTCATAATACGGGCCTTAAGTATTGTATAACAGTACCTACCCATTACACAAGCTCTGCTTAGCTTAGTTGGGGCTAGATGATTCTGTGTTAATTGTCCATCATATTTTTTTGTTCTAAGGCGGGAATTGAATCCGCGACCTCCTGCGACATAATTTGAAAGCTGTCCTAAGTGCAATCCAAAAAACTAGCTTATCAGAATGAGAGTACCAATTCCCTTTCGTTGGGTCGCTGCGATAAGGGATGCTTGGTTAAAAGTTGTACACAACTTCTTTAACTGTTATAAAGCTGCCTATATTCTTTCTATCTAAAAAGTCAATGGGGCAGAAAATGCCATCCACCCCATTGACTTGTGTAATGGGGCGGATGGGCATTTTTTTCCCCAACCGCCCCATTGATGGGGAGGTTAATGGGGTGGTTGGGAATATATCCTCAATTCTGAACGATAAACCTCTTCAAGAATTGCCACGTGGGAACAGTCGGAACGGATGGCTGAGGCGTTTGGCTAATGTGGTGTTTATTGCACTCATTCCAGGAACTACGCCGGGATTAAAAGGCGTTAGATTTTATTTTCAGAAAGAAGAGGAGTTCAGCCTTCACACTACACCTTACCGGTTGCTGTCCCAGCGGTGCACTGATACCCGTGTATGGGAGCTACTACTCACGGAAACCTACAGCCTCCCTCCTGCGGTCGTCTCCACTCCAGACCCGGATACCCAGGATAGTACCCCGACGAACGGCAGTGTAATCTTGACCTTTAGCCCGATCCACCACGACCCATAAATTTATGTGCCTACCACTACTAGCCAGCCTTTCGTTTCTTTCTTCCTTTTAATTTTCTTTTTATTGTAAATTAAATTCAATCCTTAAATTAAATAATTTCACATTACTTGTCGCCCTAGTTTTTATTTACCCCACCTGGAGGTAGGTAGGAGCTAGGGTTTTTTCCGGCACATCTGAAATCATTATTTACACATACGCATTTCTGTTTTGGTCGCTGCACGTACCAAAACAGAAATGCCAACCTCGCAAATGCACTTTTAAATTTCGCTGTTCACCCCAATTTAATAACTGTGCAGAAAATTTTAGAAAAAGGACATACACAAATGGAAGCAGACAGTATGCATTCAGTTATGGAAAGACAGATCAAAAAGAAGACAATAACGTTCCAGCTGATTACGATCATATTGCTAAAACAGCATGTTTAAAGAAGACTTATTAAGTCGAATATTTGGATCACACTTTCTTCAGAAATTTTAAAGACATGTTTAAAACATACAGGCCTAGAAAAAAGGCAGGGGACCTAGTCGTCACCAATTTGAGACTATTAAAATATTTACCTGACGGTCATATTTTATACAAACTGGGTTTTATTGAAAACGACGACGAAAAACCACTACCGTTTGGAATCAAACTGGCTCAACAAGTAAGAAAAACGATCAGCGAAAAAAAAATTTAGTTGTTAAAGTTTGACTACCTTAAAACACAAACCGTTCAGAAGTTGGTAGCAATGTCGACTGTCAAATTATGGTTGTTTTAGTAGAAGCGTGGTTGAGTGCCAGTAAGGAGGTTGGTGGAAAATTGTCTCTGTAGTTTCGAAACCGCTGCTTAAGGGTAAGTGAGATTTGAATATGTTACGTAAAAAAACGTCTAGAATGCATCGACGTCGATTAAAACTGCTTCTCGTACTAATTTTGTGAAATATTTGCTCAGGTAATGTCACATAGGTTAGATCAAGCATGCACAAACCGCGGCCCGCGGGCCGCATGCGGCCCTCTGTCAATGTACGTGCGGCCCGCCAGCAACTTAATAAAATTTGCTAAATACTTAATTATGAAAATTTTCAATACCTACGCCGCGAATCGCGATATTTCAACTCGCGCTCTGAACTATTCGAAACCGCGCGAACGTAACCGAAAGAGGCAGCACCGCACGGTGCGGGTGGCGGGGAGCCGCGCAGTGCGGGTGGCGGGGGAGCCGCGCAGTGCGGGTGGCGGGGGAGCCGCGCGACGCGACGAGCAATGAGTGATTTGTTTTATAATTTCTTGTCTGTGCATGTCATAGATGCATTGCGTACGTAACAGCGCGGCAAATTGCGGCGAAAAATTGTGATAGATAACTACTTTTAGATAAGTTTGCGGAAAAGTATATCATTTAAACTAGTGCTAGTCGGTTATTTGTATTTTGCGTAAAACAACTACCTACTGAAGAAGTCGGTAAGTAACAATAATTATTACTTGATAATTCATTTCTTTGTGAATAACAACATACTTAGATATGTTAGGCAATAACTACCTTCTATCTAAATTGTTTTAAGTAACTACCCGTTATAGCTGGGGTATTACAAATTTCGCTATGGATAAGGCGCCGCCAGTACCCAGTAAAAAACGCAAGGTAAAAGATGAAAATCGGCAGTTTCAAGATATTTGGACCGAGAAGTACTTTTTTGTTATGTCACATAATAATATAATTTGTATGATTTGCAAGAATTCTGTTGCAATTCCAAAGGAATACAATGTTAAAAGACACTATGAAACACAGCATCCTACCTTTACCAAATTGACAGGGCAATTACGCAACCAAAAAATTGCATCATTAAAAAAGGAACTATTGGGCCAGCAAGCTATGTTTACAAAACCTATTGAAGATGCTGAGACTGCCACTGAAATCAGCTTCGAAATTTCTCGGTTAATAGCGAAAACATGTCGACCTTTTAAAGATGGTGAGTTTGTTAAAGATTGCTTACAAATAGCCACAAAAAAAATGTGTCCGGAGATGGCGAAAAAGTTTGAGAAAATTCAGCTAAATCGGATGACAGTTCAAAGAAGAATTACCGCGTTGTCAGGTGATATAGAAGAGCAATTAACTGCAAAAGCTAAAAACTTTGATTTTTTTTCTTTAGCACTCGACGAATCCACTGATATCAGTTCCACAGCTCAGCTGTTAATATTCCTGCGAGGCGTAAAAGATTTCGAAGTCACTGAAGAGCTGATTGGAATGAGTTCCTTGACAGGGCAAACCAAGGGGAGTGATATGCTCAAAGCACTTTTGGAAAAATGTTTCAAAATGGTTTTGGATTTATCGAAATTATCTGGAATTACAACCGACGGAGCTCCTTCGATGATCGGTATTAATTCTGGCTTAGTAACTCTGTTAAAGCAGCACCTGCAAATTCAAAACGTAGATACCGAAGATTTAATGCAGTTTCATTGCATCATACATCAAGAGGCCTTATGTTCAAAGTTATTGGGATTTGAAAACGTAATGAAAGTTATTGTACCCACTGTAAACTTCATTAAATCCAGAGGCCTGAATCACAGACAATTCAAACAATTTCTTGAAGAAATAGAAAGCGAATATGGAGATTTACTGTTTTACACAGAAGTAAGGTGGCTTAGCCGTGGATTAACTCTGGAGCGGTTTTTGAATTTAATAGATGAAATCGAAATATTTCTTACGGATAAGAAAAAGGATGTCCCTGAAATAAAAAATCCTGATTGGTTATGTGACTTAGGTTTTTTAGTAGACATCACCAACCATTTGAATGTCTTAAATACGCGACTTCAGGGCAAAGATCAACTGATTTCTCAGCTATATTCTCATATTTTATCTTTTCAAAACAAGTAGACTCTTTTCAGATCCCAAATAAATCAAGGCAATTACGTCCATTTTCCAAATTATAAGAAAATGGCTGAAAAATTTAACAAAACTGAGGTCAATCTCGCTTATGTGGAAAAACTGGATGTTTTGATGCGAGCTTTTGAAGAACGATTTTCCCAATTTAAAAAAGTTAAACCTCTCTTAGACGTATTTAGTAATCCTTTTGCCATTTCGCCTGAACATGCACCAGATTCAATGCAGCTTGAATTGATTGATATGCAAAGTGATGATAATTTACGCAACAAATTTAATGAAGGTAACTAAGGCTGTGTCCTACGTGGGCGAATCAACGCGAACGCGAAGCGGCGCGGCGCGAAAACAACAAACATTCGAAACCTATTGAAGTGGCCTACGTGACCAAACGCACGTGGGGTGCGGTGCGGAGCGGCGCGAAATGAAGCGAACACGATCAGTTGGCTTGATATTTTCGCGCGAAGTGGACGCGTCGGCCATATTTTTTTCAAGCAAAAATTGTAATGTCGGAAGTAGAACATCTTATTATTGCTATCCAAGAACGTCCTACATTATGGGACAAAAGGAATAAAAGTTACCACAACCGTTTATTATTATTATTAGTTCCACTTCTCTGCTTTATACACTTCTTCAATATCTCATATTTAAGATATGAATTTTCCAACAACATTTGCTTCCGTCCGTCCATGGCAAATGATTAATGCTAACTGAACTGAACGGCGGCGGAGGGCGCGGAGGGGACGGTTCGCGCGTACGTAGGACAGAGTAGCCGCATCGCTCCGCACCGCATTAAATTCGCATCGGATCGTTTCGCAATCGCGTTCGCGTTGAGTCGTCCACGTAGGACACGGCGTTACTCAACTTTTACCGCTGCATTGATGAAAACGCGTACAAAGCACTGCGAACAAATGCTTTAAAATGCGTAAGCTGGTTCGGATCTACCTATATTTGCGAACAAACGTTTTCGATTATGAACCTGAACAAAACAAAAAATAGAAACCGCCTAGCAAACGAAAACCTGGAGGGAATATTACGTGTGGCGACAAGCAATTTGGAACCAAATATTAAAAAAATTGTTAACACCATGCAATGTCATGCATCTACCAGTCATACTTAAATTGATAAGAAAATATAACGTTAATCTTTTTGAAACTTAATTCAGTTGTTTTTATTTTCTGTGGCCCACCTTTAGCTCATAATATGCCCAAGTGGCCCCTGGTCCTAATAAGTCTGTGCAACCCTGGCCCTAGAGCTTATAGGTGGTTAAGAAAATTTTTTGTCTTGCCATCACCCTTGACACTGAGCCGGATGATATCAAGGGCATCATTAAAACCAGGGGTTAACAAAAATTTATTTGCACAATTAAAGAGAAAAGTTGAGAAAATGACAGATACGGAAAGATTGTGTATATTGCTGTTCGATGAAATCTCAATTAAACCACACTTCGATTACAACCATAGAAAAGACAACATCACTGGCTTTGTAAACAATGGCCAAAGCATTAAACCACAAATTGCAGATCATGCTCTGGTATTTATGATACGAGGCGACGAGTCCCCATTTTCCTCTTCTTTAGCAATAACAATAGCCTGCCTAAGCGTATTCACTCCTCTTGATGCAATTATTGTGCTTAATCTTTGACTATTTAAACCATCTGCAAATTTTTTAATAGCTATTTTATCGTTTATTGTCCTTAAATCCTGATATGGAACATTTCCACCTTCCGCTTGTGCCATGGTTAATTGAACTGATAGTTTTTCCACCTCATTACCAAATTCCTCAATTGTCCAATGACCCTGTTTACATTTTGTCAAACGTGACATTATCGCTCCATCAGAAATAATCAGAATGTTTTGGAAGCAAATATATTTTTTATATCTTTAATCAAGCCCTCAATCGTGGTGTAATTTTAATCTAATTTGATTCTTATGCTAGTTGATAACCGTGTTTTTAAGATGAAATTTATTAATTTACAGTGCTCCCCCTCTTTAATACTTTCACTGTTAAACTCTAAACTATCAACAAGTTTTTTCACTTGTTCCTCGCTTCCTTCAATAGACGGAAACAAGCACAGTGCTGTTTTAAGATCAAAATCCATTTTAAACTATTAATTGTATGCAATGATTTACTATTAATACGACTTTGTTATTTATCTACAAGATATCTTTTTAATATTATTATGGATAGTGTATTATAGCTACAATGTGAAATTGTTTAGCTTAGGTATGTATGTATAAAAAAAATTAAGTCCTTAATGTATCACCCGACAAGAAATACTCGTTTTCTTCCCTACCTATAAGTTATAAATGGCCAGACTCTCATACATAATAGTACATTGTACACCTAGGCGAGAACGTGTCTGATTCCTATCAAAGTGTGTCATCCGCGTCCAGTATAACAATGCGCTCGAGCGGTATTAGGGCTGCCTCGCTACTGCAGCGCGTCAGAAATTCCTGACGCGCGCGACTTAATGTTTGCAGCGGCGCGGGTTGACTGTTCTCATACACCATGCGCAAGCGTACGTCCCTGGTGCGCAAGTTGCTATCTCCAACACCCTACTGGTAATGATAGCCGCTAGGGTGGACTGCGCGTACACACGATGGGCGATGGTCCGCCTGCAACACAGGAGGTTTCTGATTTGATAGGGACAACTCGAGTTAGTAAGAACATCTACATAATGTACACAAGTAATCATTGTGTGTTTGTACATTATGATTTTCATCAAGTTTAGAGTGTTTTCGACGAAATAGTTGTGGGATCGATTTGTGTCGAAGGTCAAATGTTTGTATGATCTGCATATATTAATTTTTAACATTTCTCATTCGGTGTGTTTTCTATTTTAAGTACCTAATGATACTAAAGGTCTGTACCGTTATGAAAATATTTGTGCGAAGAAAACGACGAAATTAGCTACTGGCATGCCTGTAGCTGACGCGTGCGTTCATAAGTGCCGTTTTAAGGCCCCCGCGTCCCCTCCCTCATACTGCATGCCAGTACATATTTAATATTATTATTTTATAAATTGCTTACGATCTACTTGCTTGCCTGATATATGTAGGCATGCTTGCCAGCGAGTGTATACAGATGACAACACGTGGTATGTGCAAGGAACTGTTATGCAAGTGTGCCGGCTACTACAGGCATGTGTATTTCCAGCATAAAAAACAAATATTGTGAGCCAATTGCAAACCAATTAATTTGAGATAATTCCAATTATGTATTATACCTACTGGTGTATTATTAACGCAATATTTTCAAATGTTACAAACTATAGGTGAGCACCTACTCAGCCTTATGTGAAATGTTTGTTAACGAAAGAAACAACAAGAAACTATAACTCCATAGGGTATATGACTTAAAAAAGCTGTTTTTTTTGTATTTTTTTGAGGTTTTAATTGTGAAATTTAATCACTGAAAAGTAGGTACCTACATATTTTAAGACTCAATCGGAAAATGTCTATGTGTGATTTCACCGCTCACTGTATTGTCATGAAGCTCTAAGAAAGAAAGAAAAATATTTTTTTAAACACCAAACTCAAACAATAAACATGATGGCTTTTAACATTTATTTGTTTCTAATTTTATTTCGAATGAAAGATCAACGAAGGAATAGTAGCACTGAGTTGATAAACTGTACGGTGATGTCATAGAAAAAGGGCAGTATTTTTATCACCCAAAACAAGTGCAGTTTTTTCCTCACTAATTTTAAATATTGTGGGTGTTATATATTTTTTGGTAATGGAATAACAATAACATTGAGAATCTATAAATAAATTCTATGCTTTTACCCTATTCCTTAGTGTAAGTGTGTTTATATTGAAGATCTCAAGTGACAAGGAAAGTAATTTGTGTATAATAATTCATGGCATGTGCAACAAAGGGGGTTTTAACATTTTACATCAAGGTTACTAAGGGAGCATAGACCCACCATCTCCATCATGGTCTGTGGCACAGATGCCGTGCTTCTGGGACCTAATTGGTGGTAATTTTGGCCTTTAAGTCATCTGACCTACAATAGATGTGGCTGGCACAGTCTAATTTCAGTACTCTTTACATGTAGAGAAATGAAGCCATGGGCATAGACTAATTAAGAATGAAGTTACCTTAGGTTCAAACTCCAATTCCACCTTCACATCATCTCTTAGGAACTGCAAGGGCTTCCACAGCAGCTATCAGGGTATGTACATCTTCCCCGAGGGTGATAGTGTAGCTATCTTCACTTTACGGATGTAGCGATGGAATATGCTTCAGATATTCACCCATACAATGTGTCTCTTATAGAGCTAGCTGAAATTAAGTAATACAAAAACCAGCTTAATTTTCTCAAAATTACTGTCATAACCAACAGCATGGTCGCATTATAGAAACTTGAACAACTACCGGACTTTTTTAATGGAAAGTCCCAGTGATGAAATCCAGCTTTATAGCGATTCTGAACAATATAACACATCAGCACAATAAAATTTATATCCACTGCCAAACATTCCTCCCAGAGGGGTTTTGCCACTATACTTGGCAGCGTATTGATGATTGCAGTGGAGGTGGTAAAAATATCGGAGCTGCTACCCTTCCTCTGGTAGGATCCTTTGGTCAGCTCATACAAAATCCACGAGCTAACTGTAAAGAAAGATTCTTAGGCTGAGATACCTGAGAAGATCAATTGGAGTAACTAACATGAATACTACTTTTTTTACACAGATTTTTTAGTTTGTATTCTGTAGAGCCACACCACCGCCCCGCGCCGCCGCCGCCCGCCGCGCTGTGGCGTCATGGGTGGCTAAAAAACTTCATAAATTTCGTTGATAACGCCTTACCTACTGAGCTGGTTTTTTTTAAATATATGTACAATACGCTTCCTTGATTGCCCTCTAAACATTCAGTCCTACTGCAATGAGGCTAAATACCTAATGATGACCTATCATATATAATCGATGGCTTCAATGGCGACTGCCTGAGTTCCAACCATTGAAGTACTATTACTATCGTATACTTATTACACAATGGTTCGAACATGGTAAATTATTCGCGGTCAAAAAACTCGAAATAGAAGAAATCGTATTGATAAATCGACTCACCCGTACCTAAACACTCTGCCTTGCATTGTATTTCGGTCCAGTCCAGAAACAAACAAGGCTGGCGTCAGGGACGAGTGAAATTTCACTGGCGTCAGGCGTGGCATTTGCGAATGTGTCTGCTGCAATATCAAGACAGACACTCCAGCTGGTTTCTCTTTCGATAGTTTGTCTTAGGTATGTATAATCTCTCCTTGTTTCGTCGTGGTACCCACCAAAGAGATTAAAATCACTACGTTATAGTACCCACCACGACGATTCATTTTATTTCTGCACGAGTTTTTTCTTTATTTTGTGAAGTTACTTACAGGGTTGCCAACCGTAGAATTTTTTTCCTCGTACTAAGCAGCTAAAAATCTCGTATTATGGCTCCCGAACCTCGTACATTCCTCTAAAAGGTGACTGAACCAAAATTAATGCTTATTAAACTGTTGAATTTAGGACGTTTTACACAACGAAATAAACTATTGCCAGTTTCTAAATAAAACATCACTTAGTATTAAAATAATCTTTAACATTACTCACGTAAATAACTAATGAACGAGATTTGTTTATAGGTTCAAAACATTGCATAGGTAACTATGTACTTCTAGTCTTAGTTTTCATCTCTAAATATTATATCAGGAACATCCTCATTCTCATCGTTTTTCTTTTTTATTTTTGCACGAGATTTTTGTTTATTTTGTGAAGTTACACCTCTCTGGTTGGCGCTATGTGTGATCGAGACGACAGACGAATAATGCGAAGAACAAAATGTTTTATTTCTCGGGGATTTCTCGGTTCATGGGATAGCGAGCGAACCATCCAATCCAATCATCGCGCCAATGCGACAGTGTAATTTTTGGTGTAAGTGTTATGTTATGCCAAAACCTCGTACATAATTGTACGAGGTTGATAGTAACCTCGTACCTCGTACGTAAGACCATAAATCTCGTATTTGTACGAGGAACCTCGTACGGTTGGCAACCTTGTACTTATTACAACTCTCTGGTCACAGATGTACTAGGGATGTCTGCAAAGAGCAGGGTTGCCAACCGTAGATTTTTTTTCCTCGTATTAAGCAGCTAAAAATCTCGTATTATGGCTTTCGAACCTCGTACATTCCTCTAAAAGGCGACTAAACCAAAATTAATGCATATTAAACTGTCGAATTTAGGACGTTTTACACTACGAAATAAACTATTGCAAGTTTTCTACTAAATAAAACATTACTTTGTGTTAAAATAATCTTTAACATTACTCAGGTAAAATACCTACTTATGAACGAGATTTGTTTATAGGTTCAAAACTTTGCATAAATAACTATGTACTTCTAGTCTTAGTTTTCATCTCCAAATATTATATCAGGAACATCCTCATTCTCATCGTTTTTCTTTTTATTTCTGCACGAGCTTTTTCTTTATTTTGTGAAGTTACACCTCTCTGGTTTGCGCTATGTGTGATCGAGACGACAGACGAATAATGCGAAGATCGAAATGTTTTATTTCTCGGTTCATGGGATAGCGAGCGAACCATAAACAATCATCGCGCCAATGCGACAGTGACATTTTTGGTGTAAGTGTTATGTTATGTCAAAACCTCGTACATAATGTGAGGTTTTCGTTTTGCATTTTTAAAAAGAAAAAAATTAGTTCCTTGTATCTCGATAGATGGCAGGGCTTCAACTGGTTACTATGGTATGTTAATGTCACATGAAAGAAAACGTCAAAATGATAATCGGTCGATCGCAAGATTGGAACAAAGCACTAGAGGTAGTGAATATACCCATCTCATTCACACCAGAGAGATAAAAATATGCTTGTAGCCTGAGAAGAAATCAGATAGAATGAATGTTTCTCTGTCTCGACCATCGTGCCAGTTTTTTCATTGTTTATGTATAAACATAAACCGAGGTATAAACAATGAAAAAACTGGCAAACAAACTTGTTTTTTCAAATGCTGCAAATAAACAAAGAAATGTCACTATGAGGAGTGACAAGACAGTGGAGCAAACCTTAGTCACCAGTTGACGCACTGCCATCAATCGAGATATTTAGAACTAGTTTAGGCGGCCCACCCTACTTGCTCTACCTCGAGGAAGAACCAACCTCATTAACAAAGCTCCCTTGACGCGCTGCATCCGCACGCTCAATATACTGGCGGAGAAGGTAGACCTGTTTGACGGCTCCCTGAACGAGTTGGCAAAGGCTTTATTTTTTATTTTATGTTATAATGTAGTTTGACATAATTATTTATTATTATTTCACTGATTTTGACATACTTAATTATTTATTATTCTTCAATCTTCAATTTATTTTTTATTTTTCTTACTATGATGATCATTTTTGTTTTTTCTGTTTTGGTACTGTATAATGCTAGGTTAAATTAGGTTTATAATGAATTAATTACTATTTTTAAATTATGATTGTGACTCTCCTTTTCAATATAATTTTTAAGCTATGTACACTATCGCATTAGGGGTGCCTGTAAGGATAGGTGTACAATATTTTAAATAAATAAATAATAATAAATAATAGTTTTTTTTTAATCCAAAACGAAAACCCCTCATTGTACGAGGTTGATAGTGCCCTCGTACCTCATACGGAAGACCACAAATCTCGTATTTGTACGAGGAACCTCGTACGGTTGGCAACCTTGGCAAAGAGATTAAAACCAAGATGTCTGGTTGGCGCAATGGCGCTATGTGTGATCGAGACGACCAGTGCTGCCAGATGGAATCTGAAAAAACCAGTAGAAATTTTGGTAAAAAAGCAGTAGATTGGGAAAAAAAGCAGGTAGATTTTTATATATTATAAATTAGTACCAATGTATTGTGTTTTGCGAGTATTTTCATGCAAAAAAAACATACAACAAAGCTACTAACCGTTTTTTTTTCATTTAGGAAGCGTTTTCTTTGCCCACATGCAAAAACTGTTTAGCTTTGTGGAAAGCGAGGCCAGGCGGCCTGTCGGCTGTGCTTTGCTCAGTTCTTTTCAGTCTGATCAAACTTTGATTTGTGGTTTTGGACATATTATTTTGTGCATAGTAGAGTAATAACTAGATAAACAGTCTCACTCAGTTTGCATTTTGCTAAAGTTTATCGAACGAGCGAACGGACCGACCAATTAATCGAAAACGATGAACAGACATACCAAGTCAGACAGAAAGAAAGTGGAAGCCGGAAGGAAGAAACGAAGGAACGAACAAACCAAACTCTTCAGGTTCATTCATCTGTTTCAGTTATGTGAAGTTTATGTCATTGGCCACTTGTCACGTGAGCTAAAATAAAGACATGGAGTCACTTGGTCTTGGTGCTCGGAAAAAGCAGGTAGATTTCACAAAATTTGAGCAAAAAATCAGTAGATCAGTAGATGGTTCAAAAAGCAGGTAGATCTACTCCTAAATCAGTAGATCTGGCATCGCTGGAGTCGAGTCAGTAGAGAAATACTGAACAAACGTGACAATCATAAAAAAAAACTTTTCACTAACATGGAAAGCAGCACAATAGCTCTAATCTTCTGCTTGAATACGGGTGCAAGTCTCTTCGATAGTTTATATTTGTGATTGTGTGACCTATTGAAGTTTATTAACTTATGTGATTCCTAAGAATACGGTACTACAATTTCTAACGTTTCTCTTTTTACGTTTACATCAACCTTAACTTTTTTAACATTACGAGTAGGTAAATAGAATAAATCTTATACATTTTGTTGTGGTTTCGTAAAGCAAAAGATTATTTGACACTAAACCAATGAACTACCCAGGTACCTACCTACTTTTGAGATTGCATTGTTCACATCGTTGAAATCTGTGTTTTGTCGTTTCATTTTAGAAATTAATGAAGTATCATCAGCAAACAATAAAGTCTCGTGATTATTTTTTCAAAGATGAGGCAGTTCGTTAGTATTAACTATAAATAGGAATGGACTGAGGATAGAACCCTGCATTATAATATAATTACACTCGAGTAAGATAAAAGAAGATCCAAAGAGGAGTCCATTATTCCATAGTGATGTAGTTTCCTGATTAATGTTACATAGTGTACGCAATCGGATGCTTTTGACCAGTCGCAAAAAACGCCTATAGCAACTTGCGACTTCTCCCAAGCATCGAAAATATGCGATACTAACTCTACACCAGCATCAGTAGTTGACCTGCCTAGTTAACCCGAATCGCAATTGATGTAAAATAAGTTTTCCAAAACTTTACTGAATGTACTGATAGTGATCTAAAGTTAGTGGGGTCAGATCGAAATTGCTAGTAAACTGTGAAAATATATAATTTTAAAATGTAACGGCTTTCATTGACGGAAAAAAAATCATTTTAACGAATTTTTGACGGAAATGCACACTGGACTTGGCGGATTTAAAAAAATTTAGTTGGCAACACTGGTGTCGTGAATTTCACAGAACAGACAGCAAAGTAAGTTCTGTTCTGTGGTGAATTCATTGTTTTCCTTTCCATAGTTATTGTATAGTACCGTATAAAAGCCGTATAACGTAGGTATAACCTCGTTTTTTTTAATCCTGCCAATAATGTACACAAATCAATGTCACTATGAAAGTGACAGGACAGCAGAGCAAACCCTTGAATTTTTATGGATCATTATGTATAGTTCTTGCCCTCGGCTTTGCTTGAGCAGGAAATTTTCATAAAGCTAGAATTATTTTACTAAATACATTCATCTCACAAGGCGCGGGGCCTCCCGCCGTAAAACTACACACGCTGCGCTGCTGGTGTTCTTTTCTGCGAGTCATAATAATCCTAGGCTCACGCACCACCCTTCACTATGCTTGTACCTAACAACTAAGCAAAGCAACATTTGGTTATGCCCTCTGAGAGTAAATAAAACAAACAAATAGGTGTTTTTTTCATAGAGAACTACATTTTAAGGAAGGTTTATTCATAAGTACATTAATTTTCACTGCCTAAATTACTAATATCCTAGTCCTACAAAGGCGTAGCATTATTTGACCTCAGAAATAAATATAAACAAATACTTTTCTTGTTTTTTTATTTCTTCGTTGCCTATAATTACAGCTGATTATCAATTATAGTCTTTATCCCGTTGGAGTATTCAAGCCTGTTGTTAAGCCTTCCAAGAAAGCTTGTTTCGATGTCTCTTGACCTCAGTATCCACCCTTGTTTTTATTACTGTATGGCCTGCAACAAAATAGGATATATTTAATATGCAGATCACAGGAAGCAATAATGCATGAATGATATAAGTCATTTCTCAGAAGCAGTAGGAATGCTTTTTATCCCACTAATATTAGTTTGGATTGATGGATGTTTGTTACTCAATCACGGCAAAACAGCAAACGGACGGAAAGGGTCCGTATGAAATTTGGCATAACGATAGATTATAGTCTGGAAAACACATAGGCTACTTTTTATCCTTTTCCTTTTTTTAAATAAAGACATAGACTTTTCTTTGAAATTGAGGTAGATACCTAAATCAATTCTTACCTTCGTTAGAACAGATAATTAATTTCGGCGAAAAAACTGACGGACGATTCTTCATATAGCAGAATAGGTGAATTGGTCAATACTTCGTCAAAATTGGTTTTGCTACCTTTTTTCGTGGGCGAAGAAACCCTTCCTGTTGATTTGTGTTCTTTTACAACCATTCCATGTTCTTTGCGATATTCCCAAGAGCTCGGCTGTTTTGTTGACACACGCGACCAATAGTTCATGTACGTCTGCTCTGCTTGTACACATTTATTACCATCAGTTTTTCATTGGCTCAGAGTCAGGCTCTTTATCATTATCAGCAAACACACACAACCAGGTAATAACAATAACTCTAACACAGCAAGATCACTTTAACGGGTAGCACACAGAACAGTTCTGTGGGGTAGCATATAACTTCACCAACAGCAAAAACCGGCGGCGCGGCGGCGCAGCCAGAGAAAGAACATTCGATTACAGAACGGGCGAAGGACGGGAAACCTCTAAGAACTTGAAGAAAATCTTGAAATTATTTTGTTTTCTCCGAGACAGGAAACGAAAGTAGTGTTGCCGCAGTCAAAATTAAAAAGCTCCAGACCGAACCCAAATTTTGTCCGAAATATGACAAAATGATTAGTTTCGTAATATATGAGAAAAACTGCAAAATGATATATTGCAAGCTGAAAATAGAAAGAGTAATCACCTATAAAACTAATATCACTAGGCACAAATTACGTAAAAAATGTATAGTGTGTTTGTGACGCCCTCATGCTCTAAGACTGAACGGATTTGTTTGAATGAAACCAGGATGGTACCAGGGTAGCTTATCTAACATGGATTATCCATTGGCTACAATCCCTGAAAAGTGGAATGATCCAATTCAGCTCAACATACGTAGATAAAAAACGTTCATACCAACGCAGGATACCTACATAATAAATCACAAGAAAGAGCACATAAGGCCT
The DNA here is from genome assembly GCA_947086465.1 of Eupithecia exiguata. Lineage (NCBI taxonomy): Eukaryota > Metazoa > Arthropoda > Insecta > Lepidoptera > Geometridae > Eupithecia > Eupithecia exiguata. Next base: position 10,236,589 of record OX352244.1, read on the forward strand.
CACCAGACGTGACTCCCCAAATTGCAGGTAGTAAGAATAGAATGAAATAGAAATACATTTATTTTTAACAACAATATAAACAGTAAGTAGTAACATTACATAAGTTACAGCTTGCCTAAAAAAATTAATTGAGATGACAAGGAAAAGAAAATGAGCTCATGAGGTTAAACTGGCGAATATAATGAAGATAACAAAATCAAAATCAAAAATTCTTTATTTCCATAATTACAAAAATGTACCCTTAGAAAAGGTGAAATCCTTAAAATAAAACACTGACACGGAAATAACGGAAATACTTTTGATTTCTGTCGCTTCGGTATGTAGACTAAAGTAAAGAAGCGACTAAGAAACCTGTTAGTTGTTATTTTTCGAGTTGGAGCAAAACCCGTCCAAAGGTTTTTTATCCCCTAAATAATCTGATATTTTGTAGTAAGCTTTTTTGCACAGAAAGGTTTTGACAATTTGTTTGAATTTATTTATTGATAGATTTTGCAACTCACTAGGAGTTTTGTTGTAGAAGTTTATACATTGCCCTTTAAAAGATACATTAATCTTGTGAAGCCTGGTTGTGGGCACATCGAGTTTATGTTTATTTCTAGTATTTATATTATGTATATCGCTATTTTTAGGAAAGCTTTTGATATTTTTATGTGTACAATAAGTTTTCATAAATATATTGACTGTCATTATGTTTATTTCTTTGAATTTAAACAACTGACTGTTGGAAAATATACAAAAGGGCAACGGCGAGCGGAGTAGGCCGATTTTTTCTAAATCTCTTTCTTTGAGGCACTGAATAAAATACGACGGCATTATAAAAATGTTGTAATATCTACATTATAAGTATTTTAATATCCTATTAAAGAGGTACGTTAGGTATTATTATAATATTCTCTGCTAGTACAGTGGCCACTATGCATGAATATGGTGTATGCTATTGTAGTATATGCCGTTCCGATACGCGTTTTGGTCCGAAAAGACCCGTAGAACGTCACGGTCCGCAAAAGATCCGCAGAGGTAGAAAAAAGTCCAATATAGGCCAAAAACATCCGCAACGGCAACATTTCATTACATTTTGTACCCAATGTGCAGTACCAATGCACATCGACAGAACTATTCCCCATTCCTCAGAATATGACCCAGTGGCACAAAATAATTACCCATAAAACATGTTTATCATTTATTATCTTTGTAAGAAACTAAAGTACTAGATTAAAAATATGCCAGGACCTTAATTTATTGACCAGTTGACAAGTTTTGGTTAAAATTAAAATTCCTAGATTTTTTTACGACAAAACGTAATACTGTCGTAGTTACCTTCTACAAAGGAGGTAAATTTTTTACTGGTATCCCCTATGTTTACCTTTGTGGCAGCTAATTCGGAGATATGGTTTAGTGGTTTTAATCTCTTTGTTGTATACTCTGTGTTTCTTTCTGTGTCTGTGTCGCGATGTCAAATTTTTGTGAAAAATCTCACAAAAATAACTATAATAGTTTAAATTCGTGTTTGAGCTGCACAAATGTCACGCCAGCCTTGTTTCTGCACCCGCAAGCTGGAGTTGGAACCGATCAAGTTTGTCCGTACGAGGGAAGCTATCTGGGAACCGCCGGGTACCTAACACCAACTACGTACGACATACAGTGGAAAAACAAGGAGAAAGCTGCTGAATTTGCTGCAATGCAAGGCAAAGTGTTAACGAGTGAGTCGATTTATCTATGCGATTAGGTACTTCTATTTCCAGACCTACCTATTGACCGCGATATAATTACCACGTTCGAACTCAGGCAGTCGCCGTCAAGTCGCCATTGAGCCATCGTTTTTTTTTAAAGAACTGTATTATAAAGATCATTGCAGTGTGCGACTGAATGGTTAGAGCCAGAGGAAAATGAAGGAAGCATACCTATTGTAATTTTTGTAAAGTCAGGTCGAAACAAAATAAAAAGTTTTTTTTCCACCCATGACGCCCAATGAAAAAAGAGGTCCCCTTCGGTATAAGGAAGGGCCCTAACGTATAGTTAGTATGAAAACTTCATATTCCATGGCCAGGTCAGTCGGCTATGTTACGTAGTTAAAATCTCTATGGTTCTAAGCTGTTTTGTTTCGAGATTTGTGGTAGATCTGCTGTCAGTTGGTGTTTTCGATTGAAATATTTTGATGATTTTCTAAAAGATACGTTCCATGAAAAGTACATTTTCATTGTAATTAGCTTTGGTACGAGCTAAAATCATAAAAGATAAAATATATTTATTCGACTCAACAAGAACTGCACAGACAAACACAAACAAGATAGGTAAAATACTAAATTGAGGAGATGTTACATATTTAATTAGTATGTAGGTACAGCAAAGAAAGAAAGAAGTAAAGTCACCACATTTGATCTAAGGTCTATAAGGGATCTTTGAGCCGCCATATTTATGCAACCAAATTGTTTGAGGTTATACAGGAAAATTCCATAGATAGGGCCCATCCATAGACTTCAGATCAATGATGACGCCTCAGCGGGGCGGCGGCGCGGGGTGGCGGCGGCGTGGCCCTACAGAATAAAAAACATATAATGTGTTAAAAAGTACCTACCTAGTTGTATTGTGAAAACAGCTTTTATTAATTTCAGCTAGCTCCGTAAGAGACGGATGGGTGAATATCCGAAGCACTTACCATCACAATCTCCGTAAAGTGAAGTTAGCAAGTAAGTGATGAAGTACCTGCAGGCCGCTATGGAAACCCTTTTCATTAGAATCATTAGAATCATTTATTCATTTGTTACATGTTGTGTGCAAGGATCTTATGACAATTTCTAGTATCAAAACATGTACCCCGTTGGGGCGCTACAAAATAACTTAAAACAGTTATACTATAGTTTATACTTACCATAGTATTATGGTAAGTATAAACTATAGTATTCCTTGTAGTTCCTAAGGGATGATGTGAAGGTGGAATAGGAGTTCGAAGCTGAGGTACTTCATTCATAACTAGACTATGCCAAAATTACCATTAATAAGGTCCCAGAAGCACAGCATTTGTGCCACAAACCATGACGGAGATGGTGGGTCTATACTACAACTAGGGCATGGCGGTATTGGGCTTATTGACAATACCGGTATACAAATTGAGAAAACCGAGATCGGTATTTCACTATAAATAATTTTTCGCTCCATTTAATATTGTTTAAGACTGAATTAATGTACCTACCTAAATATAATAATTTAAAAAAACACAAAGAAATAGGTAATCTTTTCTATCAACTTAACTTTTATTGATAATTTTAAATGGTACTTATTACTAATAATAATCGTTTATTTCGGATATCATGATCCATATGAGTAGGTACACAGTCCTTTTAAATGTCACAGTCCTTTTAATGTCTCCAAAGTATACAAGAGGTTTAGAGAGACTGGAAACTTAGTCCGAAGACCAGGATCTGGACGACAGCGATGCACTTCGGCGAGAGATGACCGATTTATTGTAGCACTTCTCTCCGAAATCGACATCTAACCGGCGTTAGCTCGGAGAAGTTCGAGGAAGAACTGTCAGCGAGTGGACAGTGAGGCGAAGACTCAAAGAAGCTAACTTGACCCCAAAAAGGCCAGCAACGGGACCCAAATTGTCTACAGCCCACCGACAAGCCCGACTTCAGTTTGCTCGTGATCACTTAGATTGGGATATACAGCAATGGAGCCGAGTTTTGTTCGCGGACGAGACTAGGATGTGCCTGCATGGCAGCGACCGTCGACGGAGAGTCTACAGGAGAGCGATACGCACAATGCTGTATAGCGCAAACAGTGGCATATGGGGGTGGGTCTTGTATGATGTGGGCGGGGATTTCAATTGAAGCTAAAATGGAGCTGGTATTCGTACCCTCTTAAGAGTGTGGGCAACATAAGACCCAGCGTGTAGTTTTATAGTCATGACTGTGTGTGTTTGTGTGTGTGTGTATGTGTGTGTGTGATTGTGTCGATACTCCCGAGGCACCAGTCTCTTGAGAGTTTGGGCAACAGGTGTGTCAGTGTGTGGTTCTGTGTGCGTATGTGTCTGTATGAGTGGTTGTGTCAATGCTGGTGAGTGTGTTAGACTGCACAAACTTGAATTAATTGTTGCGTTTAATACCCAAAGCAACAGAAGAAAAGTAGAATGAGATAGTAGTATTATTTTATTTTAAGGTAACGAGGAGGTTCTCGGTTTCCTCGTAAGTCAGAGATAGGAGCCAAGTAGAACATTCAATTTTTACTCGATGAACATTACATACAAAAAACAAGCTTCCGAACATAGAACCTCCTTTTTTGAAAATGGTTAAAATTGCTTTACTGATAGTGTGTTTTGTTTCAGAAGTGTGCGTCACTGCAGAGTTATGGACTCGAGTCGCCATTTCTATCGAGCGATAATACGCAATCGCCCACCCTATAAGATAAAGGCGATGGAAACGCAAATCCCACGCTGCGCTGCAAAAATCATTAATACTACAGTACACGCGCCCCTTTTTTTTACTTGAGTACACGCGTGGCCTACTATGTTAGGCCATTTTAAAGTGACAAGATTATTGTATATTCCTAATTAACTGATTAAAACAACGAATGAAATAGAATAGTTATTTATTTTACTTAGTTTTACAACCTTACAATTTAGATAAATTAATAAGATTACTGAACAATCAACAGTTTTGTAAATATCTAAGAAAAAGTAACAAAAATGGCACTTCTGAGATCAACGAGTTTTTTCCTTACTTAAAACTAAACTAAGTTACTAATTTCTTTGTTTTCGTAGCATTCAGGACACACTACTGCTTGGTGATCGGGACAAATCCATTTATTGCAAATCTTGCACCACTTTTTTGCCGACCGATTTCGGGCTCTCGAGTAGAGTGAACATCGACCAACTCGTCCTATCTTTGGAGTTAAATCGTGTTTAAATCGTCGGACTCTTGGGTTTTTTGAACTGTGCTGCCCAAAAGTGCTACTATCCTGAATTTAAGTGGTCATCAAAAATCCTTTATGATAACGGATCCTTAGCATTCCTAGCTGCATCTCCTTTTGGGCCGGGTGGTCTTATCCTAATGTTTTGGGGTCGAGTTCGCGTTGCTGGTGGAACATCTTTCTGCCAAATAGTTCTGTTTGTCGATTTATAGACTGCACCGCGTCTTCAGGTTGCTATATCCGAGAGTGGAACGTCTTCTGAACCTGATGTGTCATCTGATTCGCTCAATCTTTCCTCTTCGTTTACACGGAGTTCTGACTCACGGACTAGGGTCTGCAAGTCTGGCTCTGGCTGAACTTCATCGTCTTCACTTTCAACCACTTCTTCATCTTCAGTATCTAGCTCTCGTAGCCACCTTTCCACTCATGAATCACCCATGACGTAAATCTGTAAAAAAAAACTAAAATAAGAGAAAAAATACATTTAACAGTTTGTCACCAATAAATAAATAATAATAATTTGACATACATACATAAAATATATTATTAATAACAGCAAAAACATTGGAATACATAGTGTTATAAATCGATAATACCTACATCAAAAGTTACATACCTGAATTTGGTACACCAATACACGCGCGGACTACTTTATTAGGCCCGCGCTTTTGGAGCCAAACTGCTTGTGTGTGCGTACGCGCTGGGGTCGTGTGGGGTACCGAGGTTGTGATAAATATACCAGACCAGGATTACCTGGAATCACTACTTTCTAGCGCGCTTAGCCAAAAAGTTATTGCAAAAAGAGTTACCCTGGTCTACTATAGTAGGCCACGCGTGTACTTTAGTGTTAAAGGGATCTGGAGTATGGCCGCGCTGACAAACCTGCCTATATTATTCGTGGCGACGCTGCAGCAGAAAGAGGATGGGGCAGGTGAGTAGTTTGTGTCGTACTCTCTTTGTATGTAATTTTATTGTTTATTTTGCTCACATGTACATGTATACAGCTTAGATATTAATGTTAGCCTAGGTCAATAGTACATGCACCCTGTAGGGCACTGCAAAAGAATTTATATAAAATGGCAAACTGTAAGTTATTATAATTAAAGGTACATATTTTAATGTCAGGTTCATGCATGTCAATTATAAGTAAAATTAAATAATCCTATAGTTAAAATTCAATACAATGTCAAAACCGCAGATTTGATTACATATGGGGTCTAGGGTAGGCAAAATCACATTGGTAAGATAAGGAGTTGAGGTCATTGATCTGAGTTTATGTCACGCAGAGATAAATCGGATAGGAATTCGTTTACAGAGTAATAGCATTTAATGGCAAGCAGGTTTTTGAGCTTTTTAAAGAAAGTTATGTCATTTTCCTCGTCTTTGATTATGTTTGGGTTTGTTATAGATTGTTACTACACCTAACCTATTATTTGGGCTTTTACTGGCTAAGCACAAATTGGTTCTAGGCATTATAAGTTTATCTTTATTCCGTCTATTATATTCTAAATTATCTTCGATTTTGGATTTATATAGATGTCTATTTTTCCTAACAAATACAGCCATTTGGTATAGGTAGATACAAGGTAATGTCAATATTTTCTTGTGTATAATATTTACTAAGTGCGGTCTACAGCTTTGTCTTGGTCCTATATTTACTAAGATACGTAGTAATTTCTTTTGTTTTATAAACAAGTCGCCAAACTCCACGCTATCACCGTATATTATAATGGCATACATAAACCAGTCATAGGCGTTTGCATAGTATGCCGACAGTGCGGTCTCATAGTCGGTATTTCTTTTTATCACACTAAGTGCATATGTGAATTTGGCTAGTTTTTTAGGTTTCTATGTGATTTTTCCAGCTGAGGTGGGTATCTAATGTCACGCCTAATAGGGTAAAATGGTTTGATTCTTCGATACCTAAGATATTTGTTAGGAATTTTAGGTTTTAAATTGAACAATTTTTGTTTTATTGTGATTAAACTGAACCTCTAAGTTGTGGTCTTCGAGCCATTTTTTGGTGGTGTCAAATGTGTTTTTTACGTATGTGTAGTCAATGTCAGCCGTGGTTTTGAACAAAATTGAAATGTCATCAGCAAATAGCATACATTTAGCGTTTATATGATTAGGTAGGTTGTTTATGTATATTAAAAATAGTAAACACCCTAGAACACTTCCCTGGGGTATTGAGTTATTAGTATTTATGTAGTCTGACTCAGTACTATTTATTTCAAAAGTGGCCTTATCGTAGTGTTCCAACTGTACGTATTGTCTCCTATCTTTTAGGTATGATCTAAACCAATCTAGTGCGGTTCCGCGAATTCCTACCTCATCTAGTTTTTTTAGTAGTATTTGGTGACATACTTTGTCGTAGGCTTTAGTCATGTCTAAAAAGATTCCTAACGCGTATTTCTTGTCATTAACGTAGTCATAAATTTCTTGCACGTAGTTTTTAACTGCCAGCGTAGTTGAACATTTCTTTCTAAAGCCGTACTGGTTCGGGTTAAAAACACTATATTTTTCAAGAAAACGGTAAACTCTATTCGACATAGCTTTCTCGTATATTTTTGATACTGTGGGGAGCAGAGCAATAGGTCTATAGTGACTGGGGTTGTCTGCTTTTCCTCCCTTTTTAAGTATGGGCTTTATCTTTGCAATTTTTAGTTTTTCTGGGAACGTTCCCTGGCTAAAAGACTGATTAATGAGGTACGTGATCGGTGTAGAAAGTTCGATATTAAATGTTTTTATAAGTATTGGTGGTATTTCGTCTGTGCCACAGCTGCGCTTGTTTTGCATTAATCTTATAATTTTACTTATTTCTTGCTCTGAAACCGGTTCTAAGAACATTGAGTTAGTTAGATGCAGTCGTTCCGGTTGGCTGCTTGTATGACAAGTTTTATTTCTCGGGTAATTGTGCTTGTTTTGTCCAATTTCCGCAAAAAACTTATTGAAAGTACCTACTACAAGTTTGATCTATGATCTCTTTGTAAGTTTTGGTCTATTTATGAACATAGTTTACGTTCTGCCCTTATTTCACTCTGTAAAAGAAAACATTAGGCTTACTTATACTTGATTCTAACAAAAATTTGCAAGATAATATTTCGCGAACGGGTTTTATAAGCGGTTTTCTCACTACCTAACCTACATTAATTTTGAACGACCTATCCAAAAATTTCATGATGCAGATACCCCGCATCATGGAACGACGAAATAGTATTATTAATATTTTTATAACAGGGACCAAACCACCCCATTATAGACGATATTTTTTATATACTCCCTCGCTACGCTCGGGAGTATATAAAAAGACCGAGTTATAATGGGTGGGTTTGTCCCGCGTAAAAAACGATACTTTTCACTTCAAGAGTGAGAAAATAAAACAATTGAAACTTACCTTCAGTAAATATTCCATGCCGATTTCACTTCTGGACGAATTTGTCGTTAGTCTTTAAATACCATATTTCTCGTGATTTCGACTGCAACAGTAAGAATCATATTGATTATTTTTTTGTCATTCTGTCCCATTTGCATATGAATAAAGTAATTTTAGCTTGATGATCATTCTCAATTAAATAAGCCAAGTTCATCTTCAGTTAAATATGTAGTAGGTAAACAAATATTCCAAAGATTTCGCGCTGATTGCTACCAACTTTTTTGTGTCTTCGTTTCGTTAGTTACTACCTAACTACGCATTCAACCATGGAGGAAGAATCACTAGATAAAACCTCCAACAATGACAAAAAAGCACTTTCAGTTCTACTTTCAAAAATAAATTCAAATTAAATGTATGTTTTTTGTAAACGGAACACCAAAAAGTCGAGTCTTTATGCAAGAGGACGATCGAATGTCTTGTACTGGCTGATGATTTCAAAAATAAATAAAAGAAAAATTACTTTATAACCCTAGAGCTTAAAAACGAATTTCACGTCCGCTAAGCTACGCTGTATTGACATACTTATTGAGCAAGAGAAGTGAAAATAAAATTCTTCTCTTCATTTTTCCTTTTTTACCCAAATAAAATAGTACCTTAATAGTAATATAATATTTTAATTGTTTTATACTACGTAATACATTGTTTATACCAATATCTGAAAATGTTATATTTTTCCTAGCTTCTTTTTAGTTTATTTCCGTTCCATATTATGTATTTTTTTATGATTTGTCGCGGTCCACTTAGTTTTTGTATTTTGGTATGTGTATATTACGTAGCCACCTCGGGCATAACGGTCACCACGGAAGACCAGCACAATTTGCTCTGACATACTCGAAGCATACGCAGTAACCATCTTTGTCACGTATCCAAAAAATTAAATGTTGTGTTTCAGTTGTATTTTTAGTTACAAAATTAATAATAATAATTAAATTTACATCTACATTTTCTAACAATTTTTTTTTCATAATTTTATTCTATTGCGTGATAATAGTAGTTTATGCAACTGTGCATAATGGAGGGCATTACAACACAAGTGTGGGTTTAATAGCATCACACGAGTGATGTAATGCCTTATTATGTACAGTTGCATACACTACTTTATCTACCCAAATATCATAAGGGCTCTATGATGGGTTCAGGAACCATAGGGAAATGACCGGCATTGTTACCAGTGTAATGCAATAAAAAATAAATTGAACACATACAGAAGCAAATTATTTATTATAGTAATGGTAGTTAACATTGACAGTTGTTCTGAGTCACTATGGTCACACTGAACACGAAATGGCAGGATGCATGTATGCATTTTCGACAGAAATAAAGAACTTATTCAACTTATCAGAAAATTTGTCTACTCGTAACTGGAAATAAAAAGCTAACGAACAAATGACAGCTCGAAATGGCGGCGTTTCGAATATCTGTATTTTTTTTAAATCAGACAAACGAACAAAGTCACTATTCTTGTGTCACTAGAGATCAAAATGTCGTGCGATTTATAGTTAGAATGTAGATACTAGTATAGCACACTCACTTGAATTTGACACCTATTCCAAATTTAAACTCTATAACCTACGGTTTTCAGTAGGTTATGAGTTCATTACAGTTCCGTTTATTTCGGTTGGTTGGTAATGCTGGTCATTGCCTATGGTTTTTGAACGCATTAGAGAGGGTTTATGATATTTGGGTAGATAAATATTTATACGCATACCAAATGACAGCTTTTCAGAACATAAAATCTCTATTAAAGCGTGTGGCCATAAAGACAGGGAAACTTTAAGAGTTCCTTAAGTTGAACCTTAAAAAGGGCTCTAAAGAAGTTTTCACTTCAAAACTACTTTATTGTTTCAGAATTTCAGTGTCATGAAAATAGGTATACGACAACTTGGGAGCAAGGCGTCAACGTGGTCCAGTTAATAGCATTTTTTAGTATACCATTCTTCTTCGTGTCACTTGCGTGCTTCGTGCACGATGAGGAGAATTGTAAGTACAAGTCAATATACCCTCGAGTTCTGTACACGAGTCCTGTTTTTTTATAAGTACGCTATCTAAAAACGTCCAATAGATGTCTGTTGTTATGGGATGAAACATTCCTGTCCATACAAAGTAGGTGGTAGTTAACCCTCTCACGTTAAACAGGGCATATTTATTTACTGCGAAAGAGGAAAGAGGGTAAGAATCTCTGCTCGTACTCCTATCGCTCGCCACGTCGCGTGATGGTAGTGCGGCTTGCTTCGGTCGCCACGCTGTAGAAAGGTTTGGGGCATGCCTAAAAAAGCTAGTTACAAATAAACTTCTGAGTGATAACTATTTATGTTATTTATCAAGACTTAACTTTTTTTCTAAAAAGCACCAAAACACCATTTTCGCTGTCAATTTTAAACATAGCTTCCAATGACGTAGCCTCCAAGAATAGGTTGAGCAAGTTTTTTGTATACCCCCTAAATTTTAATATTTTTATGATATGCTATGCGGCATAATAAATACTAACCTACCTACTCGTTGAAAATTGCAACTATCAACCTTTTATTATTCATAAGATACAGCCCGCTGACAAACGGACAGACAATCAATGAAGGTTTAGTAATATGGTCCCCTTTGAGTACGGAATTCTAAAAAATACCTATATCGTTCTTTTGGGAATCCGTTACGCGTCAAAATGATTTTCAAACTCGTGTAGGGGACTCATAATCGTAAAGATATGTTTGGCAGAGTAAATCTAACTTAATCATTTTCTTGACAGTCATTCCACTGAAAATCATAGCCAGATCTGAGGACGCAACGAGTATTGTAAGGCAGCAACAGTCTGAAGCAGGTACTTCCGTGGTAAGTTATATGAAAACTTTAAATGTTTTTTTCTATCCTACGGAAACCGTAGGCGGAAACTGATACATGTGATAAAAATTGCCTATGCCTGATAAAAATTGCGATGCCAAATTTCAGCTCGATCTGTTCAGTAGTTTTGCCGTGAAGAAGCAACAAACATCCTGTACGATGTAAAATGTAGTGTTAATTATTAGGTAGGTATCATAGATGTGTCTGAATTCCTGTTCCTTAACATGTTTTCCCTTTTTATCGACTTCGGGAAGAGGTTCTATATTCGGCTGTATGTATTTTTTTTAAATATTACCAAAGTTACCAGTTTTATTTTTAATCACTACAGTTAGCAGCAAGTTGAATACGTCACATAATTTACAATAGATACGTCACCATCGCCATTTTTCCCTCGTGAAATCATCCCTAAGGAAGAAACCTTGAATATACATTTATTTGTCTTTTAGCCGCAGCTGCCGCCGCCCGCGCCGCCGTCGCAATCGCCATCCAGGAACAAGTGCCTCATCCAACAAAGGCACACCTTTATTGGACCAATCCAATAAAGGTGTTCCTACATGGGCACTTATTCCTATCCTTAGTACTTAAGACGAATAGTAAGGCAAATGACCTTGGGCATTTGGCAGCCGAGCGGGACACCCCCGCGCCATCTATGCAGCAAGGAGTGCATGTTTTCGATTCAAAAAACCGAGCGCGCGCGGTCCTGGAACCTTAGTCGATATACCCTATCCAAATAATACGCTCCACTGCTGTTAGATGGCGCGCACAAGTGTAGTACGTATCACAGAGTAATGGCGAACAGAGAGATCCTTGAGAGAAACAGTTCAAAGGAGTAATTGTATCAAAATATTATATGTGTAGAGAATGGTTAGGCTTAGGATTAAAACATTACTAAACAAAATATCTGTATAATATAATATAAACTGCATAGGTCTAATAGTATTTTAGTAAAACGAATATTATTAAACTAATTTTTGTTAAAGTTTTTATTTATCATCATCATCATCAGCATATACTAGTTAAGTTTTTATGAATATTGATGAATACATTCTGCATGAAAATATAAATTCACTATCTTGTCATTTTTAGGGTTCCGTAACTCAAAAGAAAAAAAGGAACCCGTATACATAGAATCACTTTGTTGACCGTCTGTCAACCCTCTTTTCTCAGAAACGTGTTAAAATTCACATCATTTATTTATTTATCATAATTATAACCAACAACAAAAGAATCAAAATCAAAAATTCTTTATTTCCATAAATACAAAAATGTACACTTAGAAAAGGTCAAATTCTTAAAATAAAACACTGACACGGAAATAAAGTGGTACTTTTGTTTTTTTTTGCGCTTCGGTATGTAGACAAAAAGTAAAGAAGCGACTAAGAAACCTTTAGCCTGTTAGTTGTTATTTTTCGAGTTGGAGCAAAAACCCGTCCCAAGCTTTTTTATCTTCTAAATAATCTGATATTTTGTGGTAAGCCTTTTTGCACAGAAAGGTTTTGACAATTTGTTTGAATTTATTTATTTATAGATTTTGCAACTCACTAGGAGTTTTGTTGTAGAAGCGTATAGGTACATTGCCCTTTAAAAGATACATTAATCTTGTGAAGCCTGGTTGTGGGCACAGCGAGTTTATGTTTATTTCTAGTATTTATATTATAGATATCGCTATTTTTAGGGAAGCTTTTGATATTTTTATGAGTGTACAATAAGTTTTCATAAATATATTGACAGGGGACTGTCATTGTGTTTATTTCTTTGAATTTATCACGTAGGGATTCTCTGGGACCCATATTATAGATTGCACGAACAGCCCTCTTCTGCAGCACAAATACGGTGTTAATATCTGCCGCGTTCCCCCACAGCAGTATACCATAAGACATAATACTGTGAAAGTAGCTGAAATAAACAAGTCTAGATGTGTGTAGAAGTACATAGTTTATAAACAACAGATACCTACAAATTAAGGAACTAGTTTGGTACATAATAATTAAATTAAACTACGATAGATGGGTGTAAAATTAATCCATGGTGCCCGAGGACACCGGACTCATAAGAGTCCGGGTAACAGGAGTTTCCGGTCCTGTAGAAGGAGTAGATCAGATGGTAGGTAGGTTACTAGTAGTAAGGTATACATATTAATAACATATACTGAGGTTCGTAACCTTTTGGAGCCTCGATATAAAATTTATATCGAGAATAGAAGTTTGATTTATAGTATAAATCAAACTTCTAAGTCAACGTAATCAAAAGTTACAGCCGTTTATGTCCTTTTTTTATTTTCCAAGGGTATCACATGCACACAAAACCTATAGGGTACTTCCCGTTGACCTAGAACCATGAAATTTGGCAAGAAGCAAGGTAGCACAAATAAAGGAAAATTCGGAAATTCTTATATTGTTGTCTAATCACAAAAAAACATTATTTTGATTCTCGCCATGGACCAAAACCTATAGGGCTAGAATCATGATATTGGGCTTTTATTTATATAATTAATATAATGTTTAGTTACGGAACCCTCGTTGCGCGAGTCCGAGTCGCACTTGGCGTTTTTATTTTTATTCATCTTTGTTTTCAGCGCTAGGTAAGAGGTTGGTACTTATGACGTGGTAAGTTGATCCGGAACGAAGTAATTTACCGGAACCCTTTCTCTTCATCTTCTTTTACTAACTGAAAAATATAAAGAAATAAATATATTTATTGGCCTAGTAGTAGTGCTTTGCGTGAAAAAAACAGTAAGTAGGAAATTAATATTTCATAGAATATGGTAGGTAAACAATGTAATAATAAGAAAAATACATGACATGGTATCCCCCGATGGGATAGGTACGATTAGAAGAGCTTAGCGTTAAAAATACAGTTCTACAGAACTTCAAGTTACCTACGAGGTGAGCTGGTAGATGGCTGGTCTGGGGAAAAAGAAGTTGCTGAAGCCGTTTTTCTTCTTTTAGGTTCTTTCAGCTGAAAGAAGAATAATTAACAGTAATATTGACCCACAAGCAAAATACAAATAATTAAATAGAACACCCGTAATACCCGATAGGATTGGCAAAACCGTATATGTGCGAAAAATGCAGTGGGTAGGCAACATAATAGAATTTCTAAGGTTTTTATTTATTATAGTACTCTGGGTAATTTCTAAGAAATTAATAAATCCCAAAAATTTACGATCTCGACGGGATTCGAACCCGCACCTTCCCCTTCAGCGCAGGGTTGCTCTTTTTATATAATAGAATATATATAATAGAATTTGGTAAATTTCTTACCGCTTGGACTCTATTGATGTATTGAATGACAATTCACTATCATCAATTGTCACGTTCCATGTTTCCGTGTCCACATTACGACTGCTTTGTGCAACAGAATCCTTGTTAATCTCTATTGCAGATTCAGATATTTGTGGTTGCCTGAAATACAAAATTATATAGGTAGATAAGTACCTAAGTTACATTTATTAGGTAGGTATGTAAAAGTTGTGCGAGTAAAGTTAGTAGGTATTGAGACACGATGCTGGTAGCTAATAGGTACTAGCTAGATCTTTAGTAAAATCCCTATAATACAAATATAATATCCAAGTAACGAACTAAATATTTAGGTACGTAGTAAGAAAAAATTAATGTAATTCATTTGTGACCATTACTAAAGTTTCTCCTCTCGATATGTTCTAACCGATGGCATCATAAATAAAACCGACCAAGTGCGAGTCAGACTCGCGCACGAAGGGTTCCGTACTGTTAATTATAACAATGAGCAAAAAAGTTACGTTTTTTGTATGGCTCCCATACAAAAAACGTAACTTTTTTGCTCCTTAAATATATATTTTATTCTGTTTTTTAGTATTTGTTTTTATAGCGGCAACAGAAATACTGAAAGACAGAGTCTGTGAAAATTTCAATTGTCTAACTATCACGGTTCATGAGATACAGCCTGGTGACAGACGGATAGACGGACAGCGGAGTCTTAGTAATAGGGTCACGTTTTACCCTTTGGGTACGGACCCCTAAAATTGACGTGTTAATTGGGATGCGAAAATCGTAACTTGAATGAGTAAAAATCAAGAGTTAGGTACTACACAGTATTGGCTAGGTACCAACCTATGTAGTAAAGGAATAAAAGGAATTTACATAGGTAAGTTTCTGTAACGGCACTACTCTACTCCATGCATCGATGCATCGATATTAGATTATGCCTGAGAACTTGACTAGGAAGACTAAACAATTATTTATTACAGGTATAGCATAGTACAAGATAGGTTACTTACTCAACAGCATCACCCATTTGCCGAACTTGTGCTTTTAAAGCATTTGCATGACGTGATCTACATTTTCGCAACCACTTCGATGGAACTCGACGTTTCTGTCCACGTTTATTTGCCATAATATAATTATAAGACTAAAACACAACTCCAGAAGAAATATTCGATACAAAAAATAACACTGCATTTTAGAAATTATGTACCTATACTTTTATTTTTGAAACTGCTTGAGTGAGACTCACGCGCGCGATCATACAATACACATAACATAGGTACTAAAGCAAGATCTGGCAACGTCGCTCATAGTGCGAGCCGGCGGCATGTACGAGAGCTTGCAACGTCGCGTTTTCTCCTAGCGCGCGCCGCGCGCCCCGTGTCGCGCGCGAGCTCGCGCCCTCGCTCGGTCAGTTGTTGGTACTACAACATTGCCTGATCATATTTTGCGAGCAAACGTTTGTGGGAGAGTGATGTTTTAATAGGCGCAAATAGTTTTTACGTTAAAACTCCTTATTTTGACTTCATTTGAAAACAAATGGACCGGGAATAGAAGCGTACGAGCTATAGAAATAACTATACTGAGTTTGGTAGTAAACGAATAAGACACACCGTCAAAAAGTGTGCTCAATTACCTGAAGATATTGTTACTTCAACCTTGTTCTGAGTGCTAACTATAACTACCGGCAAGCATTTGGAACCGGCACTAGATACTTTAAGATATGTGTTACCGGATATATAAATTTCAAACGTTCACGATCTATATTTTCGTCACAAACATTGTCCAAAAAGACGTCGTTTTCGTCTTTTACCCTTACAATTCAATCGAAACCTGCCAACCTAGGTACATCGTTCCGTCGAGTTTCAAATTAACGACTAAGCATACCGAACTCGAGTTTGTTTTGGAGGAATGCTCGAGGCACCTTCAGACGAGTTTGAGTGAAGGAAGAGTTGAAGAATTGTCTAAAGATATGGGGGTATGAGTCGATAATCCTCACTCAAATCGTAGTTGAAGTATATCTTCAGAGCCCCTTTTACATAGCGTATTTTTTTATTTTTAGCCAGTTTACAGCTTCTTTTGTATTGTCTTTGTTCTTATTTTTCATTAGTAGAGTACTTAGCTTTTTTAGGTCTAACATCTCGTTGTATTTAAATTATTTTACTTTGTAGTTATCCACCTCAGTTTTTTTTCGTTTCTTCTGTTTTTATAATTTTTGGTTGTCTTTTTTCTGGCACACTTAAAAACATTTTTCCACTCTGATACACTATTGATTGATAAATTCTTGGAGGCATTTTCAATGGCCGCATGCATATAGTCAACCTCCACGTGGGAATGCCCTCTTTCCAAGAATTTTTGTTTCTTCGG
Organism: Eupithecia exiguata; assembly: GCA_947086465.1. Taxonomy (NCBI): domain Eukaryota; kingdom Metazoa; phylum Arthropoda; class Insecta; order Lepidoptera; family Geometridae; genus Eupithecia; species Eupithecia exiguata. The sequence goes on from OX352244.1 coordinate 10,253,377, forward strand.
ACATCAATCGAAGACCATTGTTTATTTCAAGACATAAATCACACGAGATCAACTCACTATGCGAGAGTGATAGTGCCAGGTGTCATCTATCCCCCCATGCAGGCATTATAGTCCCTGATAACGATCGGCTTTCCTCGGATACTGCAATCCCATGGTATGTCGAGATCATAGCCACTTTATTTTGACTCCGCCATACCATGATATCTCCAGATGTGCACTCGGAGACTTGGCCCATCCTCATGTCGGACTTCTTGAGGTTCACGATTTGGTCGGGAACAAACTGCCGGTTTGTTCTCAATGTCCCTGCGCTGTCGAATCCCCTCGTCTTCAGGATGCGGGCCAGGGCTGGTGAGTTGTAGAAGTTATCCATCCATACCGTATGGCCGCGGTTGTTTAGCCCCTGTAGCAACCGCAGTACCAAGTTCGATATACTGCCGGAGATGATATCTTCTGATGTAGACTCACTGCCCGAGTAGATTTCGAACCTCCACAGATATCACACCGGCTGAGAGCTCTCCCACGACGACTGGCGAAGACGTCCAAGCTGCAGCACGTGATGGGGACGGCTGTGTACAACCGCATTCCAACTTCTATTACCAGCGCACAATCCACTCTGTCTTTTAAGTATAAGTTGAAGACGTGGCTGATAACTCAATGTATTTATGATGTTAATGATTTTATGATTTTGAAATGTGTTTGACCATGATGTTTTTAAGTTTAAATTGATTTATTTCTATTTCTATTTAATAATTTATGTAATAATTACATATCTCATAAATAAGTGACCTGTAACATGTTTAAGTTATCAATAAAGAACTATGAACTACTATCCGGAACGACTATCACAGACCTCGTAGGTCTTAATGCCGACACTTGCGGCCTTGTTCCGGATATACTGCTTAATGCCCAACCACCCCTTCCATTGGGTCAGGGATTCATCAAGCGCAATATTTAGCCCCAAGCTGTACAAAGCTTGGAACTTATTATTTAAATGGTCTACTATGGGCCGGATTTTTAGGATTTTGGCTTCGGAACGAGTGAGATTTGGAGGAGTGGCGGAGTTGTCAGTAAAGTGGAGGCATTTGGACAGCAGCTGAACCCATTCTGACAACTGTACTCCACTGGCTTATAATGTCTAAGTAGTCTTCAGGTCGCACTATAGTTTCTCGTTTTCGAATTCTTTCTCAATGTGGGCAAACACTCGATCTGGAGGGATGAAAGAATGCCCTACAACAGGGAATACAAGTTCCAGAGTTTTCACATTGCTAGGTGCAGATTCTACTAACCATTTGGAGCACATTGCTAACATAATTGAATTTTTGTGCTGCCCTCCGCATCCATCTGCTATTAATCTTACTGTTTGAATTCCAGTCAAGTCAGTGTTCATAAGTCTGTGATATACAATTGACGATATCTCATTTGCACCTTTGTTATACTCGTTTTCCGTCCAGCAGTATGCAAAAACGTTGTTTTGTGTAAGTTGGGACTTAGAGCTCCCTTCAACGACTGTGCAGTTATACAAATATAACTGTCGGGAGTAATAAGTGCTCTGGTCAGGTATCTTCGGCAAGGGCATATTTTTCTCGCAATCAAATGACAGAGTTTTTAAATCTGGACTTTCCTCCTTCACCAATGCAAAAAATGCTTTTGCCTTGAGGCTGTGTACTCTTTTTTCGATTAGAAGTGCCTGCCGCTTTGTTGGATCTGTCTCTAATTAAATTTTTTCGAGAAGTTGTAGACATGTTGAACAGACATCAGTTCTGGGACTTCCAAATCCGAGCGAATAGTTTCTGTTGAAAACTCGTCTAAAAAACCCACGTTTAACTTTTAAACCTTCTTCTGTTTGTTGGGCATTGTATTGTTTGACCATTTTGTTTATGCTCAGTTCAGCTGCCAGGTAATGTCTTTGAGATTTTCCGCGACAATAATGTGCTTCATCTACGTGAAATAAGTTGATAAAAGTCATGACTGCTTCCTTTTTACGCGTAAATAAGTGCGATTTATGATCTCCTCTTTTTTCCTTTACCGGCTCTCCTGTTTCTAAAAACTTCCTCATAACGTACTGAATTCTATGTTTTGTTATCTCCAGAATTTTCAGAAAGGCTTTTTGACATACCCGTACACGGGTCTTCGTTGATTTACTGTATATAGTAAATTTAGTTTGAAATTGTTTTTCGGTGTGTTTCTTATTTTTTGGTCTTTTTCTTTTCGTGGGTTCTGCATGGCAGCACTTGAGCAAGAATGCATCTTGGGTTTCCTTGTCTTTATATTTATAAAATGATTCGTGAAAAGATTGCAAATCACGCAAAGTTAAAGTGTCGCACTGATAAGCGTTTTTATTGTGTTAACAGTTCGGATTCGTTGGTAAAGTTCGGATTCCGAGGAGAGTAACTGAAACAAAATAAGATGAGAATCCGTTAACCTTAACTACAAAACATTTTTACAATAAAATAAATTACCTGTTTAAATAAAATAAAAACTAAAAAAAACCCCTAATATGATCCAGTTAATACTAAAAATTTGCATCCACCCCGCGGTTCCGCTCGCGTGGTAGGTACCTACCCAGACAAAAAGTACCTAGCCTATGTATTATTCCAGGTCATAATAAGTGTGTTCCAATGTTCTGCCAAATCTGTTCAGCTGTTACGGAGATGATAGCGCAGAAACATACTAACTCAAGTCCGGATTTAAAAGTAAAGTATCAAAATGGTATAATCAGTGCTTACTTACCGGGCTGTTTTTGCCAAATTTTTCTTCCACTTTTCTGGCTCAGCCTTACGTTTTCTCGTGTGTGTACAGGGAGACGCTGTCTGCTCCATCATATAATATGCATATACTTATTTTTAAGATAACTAGCGTAAAACAGTTCAAATCTTATGAAAACCACAACACAATGCACAACAAGACCGTCCGCGTCACCATACAAACAATACAATACAAAAATGGCGTTTACATGCTGTGCTCTGATTGGCTGCCTTGGAGATTGCCAACACTGAAACGCATGTCAATGGAGATTGCCGTGTTTGTATTGGAATCATAATTTTAGCAGCATATTTGAATGGGACATTGCCGACTTAGTTGAGTTAATGTGTTTTTATTATAATTATATACCACAGATAAAAAATACTGCATTTATAGTTCAATTTTGACATTTTGTGGAGATTGCCAGGTTTGTTTTTATATGCCTCATTTATTGTCCTATCTTGGACAATATTTTTATTATTTTGAAAGAGTACAAAATATGGCATGTAGGAAATAAGTCCCCAAGTCGTAAACGATTATTTGTTGAAATAAACCGTTTTTCAAAGTGTTTATTACAAACAAACACTTTGTTTAGCAAATTGTCCATCCTTGCAAGCTTTTCACAATTGATACATCTCAGCCACTGATCTCGTACCACCTTATTCATAGGAAATCTATGTAATTTAACGTCCTGTCGTTGGCTATCACATTTAGGAACACAACACTTGCGAAACATTTTGTTTAGTTGAGTAGCGTTATGGTTATGACTGAATAAGCGGAGTAAAATGTGCGGAAATTAATCGACGCGAGCACTGAACATCAACACAATGAACAGTAATGGCCGTTTTTTATAAAATGGCTGCTGCTTGTTTTAACGGGGGTGAGGGAGGCGCTACACGTCATCTTCTAAACTTGCATCACAGATTAAACATGATTTCGTAGAGCTAGTGATTTTATTAGGATGATTACTGGGCGTGGGCGTGATCGAGCGAATGGCGCAAATGACAAGGTCCGACTTAGACATTATTTTTTTTAGAAATCTTCTTCTGAACTAGCTTGGCTTCTAGGCATGGAATGGCAACCCGTGTTTTTTAGACCCAGTGGAGCAAGTTTAGGTGGCATAGACAAAACATAGAAGTTTAATTTTTTTTTACCGACCCTAGTCTGTCCTTCCAAATCTCGGTGTCTTGCCACCCGAGTGTCGGCGCAGCGCCACTCTAGAAGCACAGCAACACAGCAACTGGTGCCCCCAGCTTCTGCCACTGTTGCTTGTAATTCTTCAATTGCCCCCTCTGAAAGTTATGTCAATATTTACGTCGTTGATGACGTTGCTCCTTCTTATCGACTCTTTTTGGTTTGCTACTAAATTGCTTCAGCTTCTGAGTAACTGCTTGTGATGGACGAGTGTGCCATCCTGGGTTCTTTGGCCTTTGCGTGCGGGAAGCAACGGGCAGGCTAGTTTTATTAGATTGCTGAAAGGAATTCCTTTCTTTATCCGGAACTTTTCCGAAGCGAGAGGGAAAAACCCGAGATGCACCACCGTTGTCCCTCATAAAGCTAGACAACTTATCTTCCTGGAACAGATGCGTATCTGACGGTGATATACTTTGCAATACCGACATTAGAGCGTTACTTTTGGTTTTAAAGCTTTTCCGTCTCATCTCGATCGTCTCAGTCCGATGAGCACAAACGTACTGCAACAAATCGTCCGACGTTGCCCTAAACTCCGAGCCCTCTGACAATAACTTCTTCAAGTCTGCAGCGGCTGCCGGAAACAACGCCGCAATCTTTCTGAGCTCTTCGGCCAGCGCTTTCCTTTGACAGAGGAGGCCATGGACAATCGTGCCCAAAACTCCATCTTGCTTGCTGAGAAGTCCTGAGGTTTGTATTCCGAGTTCACTTAGATAGATAGATAGATAGACAATTCTTTATTACATAAACCTAAACATACAGTAGGTACATTATAAAACATAAGCTTAAGAAAGGCAATGGAATTGGCGGCCTTATCGCTCAAAGCGATTTCTTCCAGGCAACCAAGGTGTACGGAGAAAATCATAGGATGGCGGTACTTAACTCGGCGTTTACCTTTAAGGTGCTGAAGACCGGCGATGCGTGCAGTCTCTTCACCACCTCTTTGTACCTAATGCGGTTCCATGCTTCCGATCCAAATCTTTGTGTCACCCGCAAATTGTTTTCAACAGGCATCATGTTCCGCTTGATCAAGCATATATTATGAAGCACAGCAAGGGCCAGTATATTTTCAATCAAATCATTTATTTGCTAACATTTGTCACAAAGATGTAGGTTATCGTGTGGTATTTTCTTTAGTGTGATCATTGGTAAACAATGAAGTATGCTGCGCCACCGAGTCTTCAATAATCCAAATACCCGCTCAATTGATATCCGTGCTGATCAGAGACAAAATTTATAATTTTTCTGCCTCGGGCTCAGATGCTCGTTATTTTTAAACGGGACCATGAGGTTCCTGTGAATCCCATAAGAAGGATCACCAATAATGTATGTGTCTCCTTCAAAATAGGTCTCTGGGTTCTGTAGGTATTCTTGTACTGGTGATAATCTAAAAACTCGCGCATCGTGTACACTTCCTGCATAACTGGCAACACACTGGTGAATATCATGTCTCGAGTGCAAACAGCTTGTACTTGGATGGAGTGTGTATCTTTTCTATTAAAATAAACCCAAACTCTATAGCTTCCTCCAGCTCTGCCCTGCGCCGGAGCTTATATGGAATCTATACCTTTACTCAACGCTCTATAGTGTTGAGTTCGGGTATACCATAAAAATATGTACCGCCTTGTTGAGGATTTTAAAATATACCTGACTGCAACATTCGTTTTGGGTATACTTTAAAATTATGAACCGTCGTGTTAAGGATTTCAAAATATACCCGACCGCAACATCCGTTCGGGGTAGGTATCAGATAAAGGGACGTGTATTTTTTAGGTTAGGGATTGAGGTAAATTATACGAAAACAAAAGAGGATAAAAAACGTTTATTTGTTACTATAAAAATAAGTAGGTAATTATAAAATTAAAAGTTATAATTTAGCGCGCATTATGGACATTCATTTTAACATTCTGGCCTAAGTTATGCTTTCGTTTAGTTCTGCGTTCTGTGTTGGACGGCCGCCCAGCTTGAATCCTAGACTTGGTCTTTCCTATTCCTCTGTCTTTACGTCTGCTCAGCGCTGTGCTTTGAACTTTAATTTTCCTTGGTACACGCCTTGTTTTTATCTGATTTAAAATAAAGTTTTGTCCTTGCTCTGATGTATTGATTTTTTTAATTATATTTGTGAATTTTCCTAGTGCTCTTAGATTGTGCACAGTGGGGTTTGTTTCAAATAACTGTGTGAAGCGTTGTACTTCAGTCTGAAACTCTGCGAGTGCATTTTTATATTGGTGCGGGAATTCTACAGCAACCTGTTGCTTGTAAGACGAAGAATTGGCCACATCCTGTATCGGCTCTTGTGTATCGGAGGAAGAGCACTGTGATACTACCTGTATCAGCTCTTGTGTATTAGAGGAAGAGCACTGCGGTCCTATCGAGTCCAAATCATTGTTCGGTGTTTGATCCAAATCTAGCATATTCATGTAGAAATTTTCATTAATCTCATCCCCTGTCGCAATTCTTGCGAGTGACATTCTATCTTGAATGGACAGCCGAAGAGAATTGGGAAATATAACTACAAAGTTTTGCTCAATGCTACACAGGTGCTTGCAAAATTTTCCACATTTTCCAGCGTCACAGTCGCAAACGGCTAAATCGGCTCTCACAGTGTAAAAAGTATTTGGGCTTGTCTCTGATTCCACACTGTACTCATTATCGTTGACTTTAGATATATTTTTAATATTTAGAGAAGTCTTCATGAACATTGCATATATCGATACCGGAAATTTCATTTGTCGTAAAGGACAAAACACGACTTTTCAAAAGAGCCAAAAAACAAAAAAAAAAGTTTTTGGCTTATAACTTTTTTTAACAAAGTAACATATTAATGGTGTCAAAGGGTACCCTAACTATTTTTTCGTGTTCTAGTCATTTAAATAAACAATATAAACATAACATTATAAATAACGAAAATGAGTGTCCTTTACGACCCATAAAAATAGACCTGAATGTCATTTACCTATGACCACGAAAAATTGGTTGTGATAAAATCAGATGTGTATTAAAGGACTAATCTTCATCATCAATGGGTAGTACTTATCAATTAAATCAAAGATTATGGGGGTAAAAGGAACAAAGAAACTAAATATCTAGTTAAGAAATATGTACCTACCTACAATAGGGGTTTCTTGAGGCAGCAAAACTGGATGAAATACAACATGTGTTACTATTTTCTATTTATTAATCAAAAAATTTCAATACAAAGAACTATAATGTCAGACAATTGACATTCTTATCACTATCACTATTAATTATTGTATTGTCTATCACTATTAATTATGGTTTTCTAATCTTAAAGACCTAATCAATTATGTCGTTTAATAAAGACACTCCTTCTGAAACTGATGTGGATGACTATAAGTCTTAATCAATGTCGTTATTGTCTTCTTCGTCAGTTTCAGGAAGACTGCCTTTAACAGTTCCTAAAGCCGGTAGATCTAAATACTCCTTATGGAAACGCTTTGGTATAGTACCATTCATACACAAACGCTTTAAATCATTGTATTTAGCGACTGGTATACAGTTAGGTTTGTCATAAAGTGATGGTAAACGAGAAGTATCTTGTACTGTGTCGGCACATGTTAGATCTTGGTTTTGTCTTTTTGTTTTTTTTCCTTTGCCTTTTCCTTTTGATCCTCTTCCTTTAAATTCATCATACAATATCACTACTTGAGCATCTTCGTTTTCGTTCATTGAATGTTTTACTTCCATACTTTTAACGTTTTTTTTCTTAAACGTAACAATGCGCATTGCTTTCAGCTGTATTTGCTTTTGAGAAGTATTCGTAAATTTTTCAGCCACCAAACTGTTCCAATCGATAAAATCAGAGTACTCCAAAACATTGATTTTGTATGGTTCAGGACGTTTTCTTGCAGATTCCATGTAAGTTGGCCATTGACTCGGACTCCAAACGATAATTCGCCTAACCTCGCGTTCTATGACCGCATGCATTGAATCGACGGGCATATTCGTCGTATCCTACGAATAAGGTCACTATTGCAAAACACCAACTTTACAGGAGACGGTTTTTTCTAATTATTTCGAAAAGTTTCTATTAAGCGAGTATGTTTTTTTTTAATAAAGCGTTTTATTATATTTTTCGCTAAATTATCATGTAAGTTTCATGAATAAAAAAAACCGTTTTCCCTAGTTTTTGTCGCTTAGCACCTTGTTCCGCGTGCAAGTTTCAAATCGATGCTATTCTAAACGCCATTGTGACCCTTTTCCACGAAGATTCGCTACACGACGTCAAACTAAGAAGGTAACAATCGTCTTTATAACCTTATTCGACGAAATAATAAGGACAATTACAAACTTAAGAGGGTTACATTTTACTTTCCTTCCAGAATTTCGTTTGGTATTTTGATAATTTTCGGGTTCGATTCCCAATTCGGGACAAATCACAACTACTACAGCTGACTTATCAAAGTTCTTTAACTAAATGGCTCAAAATCATTCGAAAGCTTAAAACGAGTTTTTATGAAACTGTAGGATTGCTGACATACCTACTACGAAAAGTAGTACTTTCGTAAGCTAGGCAAAACTCATTCTAGATTGTTTTTTTTTTAAATAAATTAATGAGACTTATACGTTATAATTCCTTTCATATGAAAAAGGTAATTCAGCATAAAACTTTTAAATCGCTTTTGAACCGCTGTTCCGTGATCATGCGCATAAAATTGTCTCGAAATATTGGAAAACTCATAGATTAAATCATGGTAAATAACCCGTTTTAAATGACTAATTCAGTGCAGTGCAAATAAATGTAATGTTTTATTTGTCCTTTTAACATTCGCATTACATTCGCGTACATTGTTGCGAATGCGAATGCGAGTACTTATTTTCCACACTGGCGTTTAGCTGTGAAGGCCATTTATTGGCTTTTTTGTTGTTAGTTTCTTCTAACCTATTTTGTATTTATATAAAATGTAGGCCTATATAAAAGATATGTTCATATTGTCCTATTGTATTAAGTATATAATTCATCTAGTACCCATAACACAAGCTCTGCTTAGCTTGGGGCTAGATGATGCTGTGTGGATTATTATTATTAATCCATCCTCTCTCGGCCGTAACCCGATGAAAGAACATGTCAATGAGCCTGGAGCCTATTATAGATTAGAAAATACATATGTTTTGGTGTTTTATAGTGTATTTCATAATGATAAAGTCTCTACATAATTGACCGAGCGAGCGAAGTGAGCGAAGCGCCTCTGCATAGTTGATGCAGAGGCGACAGCACCCAACTAGCATAAGTATGGGTGCTGTCAGAATGTACGTAATCTTCTACAGGTCGTATTTTACGACCGATCTGGACGAAACTATTACTAACTACTAAACTTGGTGTACCTACAGATTTTACAATTTTATAGATTTTTTTAGTCGTCGGGGTTTTTTGATGAAAGGCTTGTTTCCTCCAAAAAGGACAAAAAGGGGGCTACCGAACATCTCCGCGTTAAGACATCTGATTTCGATGATTATTTTTTTAATTGAAAGGTTTTTTTTTTAATTTTTATTTCTTCTCGTATAAAATGGTAAAGATCTACTGATGATTTTGCCATGACGAGAAAAATAGCTCTGCAAAATGCAACAGTAAGCATTAGAATTTAGAGCATTTACCGTACAGCGCCGCCTATTAGAACATCTTTGTAACACTTCGAGAGTAGGACGTAGGAACTAAGTAATAGCCCGGCCAAATGTTTCGTCTTCGTATGTTTGCAGATTTATGAGATTTTATTTAAATTATTATTATTTTATTTAAATTTAATTTTTTTTTAGTAGACCACAAACTAATAAACTAGACACGGCGTCCATAAGCACTTAAGTCATTTTTTTCTCGAAATGCTAAAAACTGACAGGGCTTTGCTTTTTGTATAATCCTTCGACGGCAATAAGCAACTAAGTCACAGGGCTTCAATTCGCGAGCCGGTAGTAATACGCACCAAACAACTTATGTTTTTGGAACACTTCTAGTGCCGGACCGTAAGCACTTAAGTCGACTTAAGTACTTTTGTTCGTTATAGTTTTATTATTGTTTTTGACTTCAGCTATCTGACTTAAGTTGTTTCACCCACAAGATTCTCGACCTACCCTTTATTTTTTGTGAAAATGCATTATGGCCATTAGAAATTCCAGGATTTTAAGAAGTGAAGTGCCTTCGTGAAGATTTTGTTTTGAGCCACCATTATAAATAATTCTGACCCATGCTGTGGTTGTGTTGTGCAATTAGTGATAATGTTATAAGTTACTATGGAATCGAGAGGGAGAAAAATACTAAACCTTGTTATAAATACAAAAAATACAACTACTGGTACGTATTATCATTTTTTTTTAAATAAATACTTACATTTTAATTTAGCATTTGTTATTTAGTCTAATGTAAAAATAGGAGTAACATTTTATGAAAATTTTTGAATGATAAATTTACTAAATACCTAATTGATTTATTTAGAGACCATTATTATTTTTCAAATTTTTTATGCGAATAACATAGCTCTGTATTATTTTAGGTGACCATAGTACAACTACTACTGTGCAACCAAGTACATCTGGGACGCAGAAACCAACAACTTCTGTCGAGCCACAAAACGAACAGTCTGACGTTGACCACGTGACAATAATTCAAAAATCATCAACCAGCCCTAGTCTGCTCACAGAAGATACCGCTGTTTATAGTGATCAAAGTGTTTTTATTGATCCTGAACCAAGCACATCAGGAACTCAAACACATACAGCTCCTGATGAAACACCCAGTGACTTTTCTAGTGATGACTCTGTGGCTGACCCAACATACTCTGTGCCTGACCCTACACGCACTGAACCAAGTCCCAACCTATCTGCAGAAGATGAAGAACTGCCACAATCTCTACCTCAACAATCAGTACATAGCCGAAAAAGAAAACGAGAAAGTAAATTGAAGCGCAATCTTGGTCTTTCGTATGTGACGGCTTCTGGGAAAAATGTAGAAGAACGCAAAATGCAGGAACTACCTAATTGTCGAAATAAATGCCGAGAAAAGATAAGTAATGAACAACGTGCTGTAATTCATAAGGAATTTTGGAATCTTGGGTCATATGATTTGAGAGCAGCTTTCGTTTCATCTCTAATCACCATCCAGGAAAAACAAACAGAACGACATCGTGTCGAGGATCCTGAACGGCAAAAATTTAGACAATGTACCTACAGGTATCATTTAGACAATAACAGTGAAAAAATATCCGTATGTCAAGGTTGCTTTTTAAAAACCTTGGCGATAACGGATAATTTTGTTAAACTGATAGGTTTAAAGAAACGCAGCACTTCCAGTGGAATAATTCAACCAGATAAACGTGGAAAGAAAACTCCAGCAAATAAACATTCAGATCTAAAGATTCTTGAAGTGATTAACCATATTAATTCCTTCCCGTTATACGAGAGCCACTACACAAGACGAAAAAGTAGCCGAAAGTATTTACCATCACACTTAACAATTTCAATCATGTATTCTTTATATAAAACGTCTCATGAAAACCCCGTCAGTGACAAAATTTACCGAAGAGAGTTTCATAAATTAAAGTTGAGTTTTAAAAAGCCAAAAGTTGACACTTGCCACCACTGTGACATCATTAAAATGAAGATAAGTGTCGCCAACGACGAAACTGCAAAATTAACCCTTGAGGCGGAACGTGAGTCACATTTGCTTGCAGCTGATATGGCTTATAATGAAAAAAAGTCTGACAAAATGACTGCATCAATAGACAAAACCATTAAGTGCCTTTCTTTTGATCTCCAACAGTGTCTACCTACTCCAGCTTTAGAGTCATCCGTAGCTTTTTATAAAAGGCAGCTTTGGACATTTAATCTTACTGTGCACGACAATGCAACGGGATTGTCTACACATTACATGTGGCATGAGGGAATCTCGGGTCGAGGTGCTAATCAAATAGCATCTTGTTTATTCATCCACCTCAAAGAACTGCCTCAGGACATTTCTGAAGTTATTTTGTACTCCGATACATGTGGAGGTCAAAACAAGAATACCCACGTAGCCGCAATGTTTACATACCTGATGACACTGAAACCCTCCTTAAAAAAAATTAATCACAAATTTATGGTACCAGGCCACACTCACATGGAAGTGGATTTAGATCATGCCATCATTGAGAAAAAAAAGAAAAAATCTGCTATTCAAGTATATCACCCGCATGACTGGATGCAGTTAGTAAGGTCGAGCAGTAAAAAGTTTACCGTGCACGAAATGCAACAAGCGGAGTTCATGGACTTTGCGAGTTTGCTAAAAGGGCCACTAGTAGCCCGAAAAAAAGACACTTCAAACAATGTTTTTAAATGGCATGATGTGAAGTGGCTGTGCTACGAGGCGGACTTTGGAGTAATAAAATATAAAAACTCACTTTCCAGAGATGAAGATTTTAAAGCCATTAACTTCAGAAGGAGCACACGAACCGGCACCATAAATTTGACTGTTTCACCGATAACAAACAACCCAGTGCCAATAAGTATGGAAAAAAAACGAGACATAATTTCGCTATTACCTCTCGTTCCGGAATGTTTCCACCATTTTTACAAAAATTTAGCAACCGCTGCAGATGCTAGGAACGTCGACCCTGATTTGCAAAGCTCTGAAGATAGTGATTAATTTTTTTATGGATTTGTTTTTGTTGATTAATGTTTAACGCATTTGTATACATGCTCAGTTATTAAAAAATTTAGTAGGTATAATGACTTACTTATATTGTAGTTTTGTAGTAGGTAAGGCGTATGACTTATTATATTTTGAGATCATTATGTGATATGACTTACGTGTTAGAAACACGTAAGTCATGTCTCATTACCTATTTATAAGCGGTCAAACAAACTTAAGTCAGATTTTATTATGTACTAATAAACATAGAGTAACTAGTTTAGTTTGGTGTATAGCTAATTACTAAGTGACTAATAAAAAATAATAATAAATACCATCTCAGTAGTTTTTTTTTATACCAGACATTAAAAACATCGGCCTGTAAACTTTTCAAGATACTCGATTATTGACTTAAGTGCTTGTGGCTTCTGGCACCGGTATTAGCATTAGGATATTTGATTATTTAATTGTCAGTCAAACTACGGCATAAGTAAATAAAAAGGTTAGTCCATAATAAAATTAAGAATTCTGAAATAATTATTATTTCAGAATTCTTAATTTTATTATGAATTTAATTCTGAAATAATTATTATTTCAGAATTCTTAATTTTATTATGGACTAACCTTTTTATTTACTTATGCCGTAGTTTGACTGACAATTAAATAATCAAATATCCTAATGCTAATACCGGTGCCATTTTTTGTCATAATTGGTTTTGTTTAGGAAGAAGTTTTAGTTATCGATTTTGTTATTGTTGCTCAACATTTTGTATTATGTTACAGACTACTCAGGCGTCTAAATGATATAATTTTTGGAATTAGACAATTAATTGTTGAAAAAAAGTAAAAAACATAAATAAATACAATAAAGAAATAAATTCAGTTAAATATAAATAAAGTATATTTATTATATGAGTATATTTTCATATAATGTATAAATAAAGTAAATTAATACATATAAATAAATAATATAATCAGATATAAATAAATGATGCTGTTGATAATTTTTCTGCAAGTAAAAATGACAAAACAAAATGTATTGGTAAAAGCAGAAACTAATAAATCCATAAAAAATTACATAAAACTGACTCATTTGGTAATTTCTTGAGCGTACATACATACCTATCTATGTATATAATTAGAGATTGTTGTTTATTATTACAAGTTGATCAGGCTGCAAGATCAGTTCCTCTTGTGAAGCTGGACGTGTGTATGTAGCCCATGTCAATTGAAGGCCCAGGGCAAAAGTTTTCTTCATTGCTCTGAAAATAAGTATGTAGGTAATTAATAAAATCAGGTTTTAAACAGAGGCTCTTATATCAATCTAAAAACTAGGTATTCTATTATCTATTCTAATAATCTAATAGATAGATCCATTCATCTATAATAGAGATGTAACGAATACTTGCATTCGCATTGGCGAACATTTGCAAGATTTTCAATACTCGCATTCGTATTCGCAAGAATGCACGCGAATGTAATGCGAATGTATGAGAACAAATGGAACATTATATTTATTAGTAACTGCACTGAATTATCTTTGTCATTTAAAACGGGATGTTTACTACGAATAAATAATAATAATTTATCCCTAAGTTTTCCAATATTTTGACACAGTTTTACGGATCAACCACTTTTAATGACCTGTGTTAATAACCATATTTCAACTTTAAATAGGTAAGTACTTACATTTTACTTTTCTTTTCGCGCAGGGGCATCTTTCGTAGACACTAATTTATATACCTTAGTATTTGCCTCGTTTTAGTTTCTCAGTTTACAACGTAAAACGACTCGCCGCGCGCCGCACGCGCGCCTTTTCGCCCGCGGTAAACGAGTACTGTGGAGCGTGTAACCATATTCGGCGAAAAATACCCATGTCGGTTGCGATTCGCACATGAAAAAAAGTCCCAAAGCTTTTTGTTACCTTTTTCGTCGGGCTAAATGCATCAGTGCAATTGTAACCAAATTTTAAAACCCTAATAACTTTTTTATATTCATTAATTATTTAGTTTTTTCGAAATGATATGATGTAAATGATAATGGAGATTCCAAAAATGCAATAAAAATAAAATAATTATTTGTACCACTTCTATGTTTTTAGCGTTCTGTAAAAAGTGGTGTAGAGCTGTGAGAACTATCTTGTTTTTGTTTTGCCCGTAAGGAACATTATTTCTTCTACTATAAGTCTTAAAGTTGATTGGTTAAGTCGAGTAAGTGAGGTATATGTTACGTACGATTTTTGATATTTATTATATGGTACCTAAATCGGATTTTTTCGAACCCTGCTTTTTACCTACTTTTTTGTAATTTCTTTCATCATGTTTACCTACTTATCGTTTTACACTAAATCAAGCACTAACCTATAGACCAGCTAGAATCAAGGTAGGTATATTATATACGTCGACTTACTGTAGGTATGATTTATTATTCTGTGCTATTACTACGTAGGTAAGCACATTCTCTGCAAGAAATCCTTTCAAATAATATTTTGAACATGAGGTACCTACTTAGGTAGGTGCCCACATTCTCCGACCAGCTTGCAGCAGCAGCATCTACCTGGTATTATAAATGTGAAAGTTTGTTACCCAACTCTTCACGCCAAAACTGGTACAGCGCGGATCGGCCTGGAATTTTGCATAAATATAGTTTCAGAGACATTGGTTACTTTTTATGCCGGTAAACCGCGTGCAAAGCCGCGGGCTGCAGCTGGTACAGCCATAAACTATAATCTGATTATTATTGTTTTAGAACACCGTCCTGGTCTCAACTGAACCGGCTGTATCTACTACGTCATGAATCATGATCCTGCTACTAGGTATTACTGTTATTCATTATTTTCGTAACATAAATGAACACGAATAAGTATACCTAATTATTATTAATATTGTTACAGGAAGAAGTCCTGGTTTCAACTGAATCGTTTACCTACAAAGTCGTTTACCTACAAAGTCATGGTTCTATTAATAATATGCATAAAATAGGTATTTACCATAAACTATACATAATTATTGTTAGTAACTAGGTACTACGTCACGCATAATCCTAGTACTAGGTAGGTACTTACAGTTCAGTTATTTTAATTCATAATTTTTGTAACGTAAATTAATAAGAATATACCATAAACTATACCTAATTATTATTGTTATAGGAAACAGTCCCGGTCTCAACTGAACCGTCTCTAACTATCTACTACGTCGTCGTGATCCTGCTACAGTTTATTTTAATTCATTGTTTTCATAACATAAATTAATGCGAATATACTATAGACGATACCAAATTATTATTGTTGTAGGAAACAGACTTGGTCTCAACAGAAAAGTCTATACAACCAACCTTTGTTCATATACATCTTAAAATAATGAATTGGTATAGGCAATCTATATACATACATTGTTAATTGGGTTGAGACCCTTTGAGTGTTGGTTGATAAAGGTATCAACCAACACTCAAAAATGAGAAATTTGAGGATTGAGGTATAAAATTTGTTTCTACATCTAAGTACCTACCTACTTACTACGTCATAAACCAAATCAAGCTAAGTCATATGTTAAAGGCGGTCAAAACGACAGGAAGAAAAAGCCTTATATCAATTGATATTCAGAAAGCTGTAATTTCTAAATATAAAGAATTTTTTTCTTAATCTATTCCACCACGTAGCCATGACATTTATAAAAAGATTCAGGAGGAGTTGATTATAGAATGCGGCGTTGAAGCTCAGAAGAACAATCTAATAGAACTGCCCTAAGCATGTACTTTTCCTGGATACCTAAGTAAACAAATCGGTTGACAAACATGGCGGATTAGGGATGTTCACTTGTTCGTCTAGTCGATAACATTATATCGATGGACGAGCTTGTCTTTTTAATCGACATCAAAAAAGGAAAGGTTCTATGTTCAACTGTATATTTTTTTGTATGTGCACCGATTTCTCCATCGATGAGGGCTACCGTTTTTGCTCACCAGTTGGCGCCACTGTAAAGTAAGGTCAGAAGAAACTTTACTAATAGGCGACGGGAAAATATATTTACATTTATATCATACTAGCGACCCGCCCCGGCTTCGCACGGAAACCTCTAAAATTGTCAGTGTTCCCCTACTATATTATGCATGTATTATACATATAAACCTTCCTCTTGAATCACTCTATTTAAAAAAACTGCATCAAAATCTGTTACGTAGTTTTAAAGATATGCATACATAGGGAAGGACAGACAGACAGACAGCGGGAAGCGACTTTGTTTTATACTATGTTATGAAGAGCGCATTTCTGAGGTGGTCCCATTGAACCAAGTCAGGATCTGATGGAGGAATCCCGGAGAAATCGAAGGAAACTCTCATTTTAGGAATCAGAGCTGGATCCGAGGGTTTAACGGAGGTGAAACAGGAGCAGAACACGTTTTAATTGGAAGGCAGATGTATTAAGGGCAACTATCATTTTTATTTATTTATTTAATTAAAACGGTAAATGATGATCATAAACAACACAACACAGTACATTTTTATAAAATCATTTATTTACAAAGATATAATTTAAAAAATGGTTGTCTCTAAAGTCGGCTTAGGGAAGATAATTTTACGTGATAACGTCATTTACTACCGTCTTAAAACATATATCACCTCCATTAAAAATATGCAATTGAGAACACTACAAATACAAAAACTATTTTACGCAGCGAACCAATAGGTCCCGTCTCAGCATAATGTTGCTCTACAAGAAGTAGAGCAATCTTCAGTGCTTCGGTCGTCATGACAACGCAGTCTATTGACATGACACTTTTTTGAACATGCTACCCATGTTCATCGATTTAATAGACGTTATCACGTCAAAAAACAATCATACTTTTTCTAAAAAACGTAAGGTAAGGTACCAGATAAGAAAATTACAAATGTTATTCATTGCGAAATAAAATAATCTTATTTAAATAGTTCCTAAAAGAAATTTTTTCTGTTGTCTTTTTACCGAAATATCTGAATCTTATGTCAAGGTAAGTTTTTACAACTGATTTAATTAATAAAAGTTGATGCTTTGAATCATGTTCGCTGGAGTCGGAAGAGAATATTTTCGAACATTCTTCAATGTTCTCTATTAGGAACGAATTTATGTGGAGATAATATTTTTCAGTGTTAATTTTCCTGAAATTATTTTTTAGTATCTTCTCGGTTTTCAGACAAATGTTCTCTAGTTCTTTCGAAGGATAAATAAGGCCCCCGTGTGTTTTGTATGTAATTAATGATTTTGAATAAATTTGAGAGTCTCCACGCAACAAGGACTCACAGACTGAACATTTTAAATTTCGTGACAGTTTTCTTGCAACAAACCCTGCAATATATGTGACTACAGACTCAGCATATTTTGAGATGTTGCTGTTGAGACAGTCTAAATATTCATCAAATAACTCGCTGTCGTCCTCTTCAACCTCTACAAACGATTTTCTTTCTGTGAGGTCATTTATGGTGCGAACTGGATCTGTAGTGCTAGAGCAGTTTAAAATATTTATCTGCTCTAACGGTATGCAGTTTCCAACCCCACTATCACGTATCTCAGCACGTATTAAGAGCCGCTTAAATGCGGCTCTGAATTGCACAGCGTTCGGATTGTTGTTAAAGCCTCCGCGGGCTCTGATTGCCGAAAAAAACAACTCGATATGGTCTTGGCTGAATTTATAAATCGGTAAGTACACAAGGATGGGATTTTCAAGTACTAACTTCATAAATAATTGTAAGGCACTTTTCATATCGACGATTAGGCCGATGAAACCGGTCTTCCTCTGGGACATCACCAATGTTCCATCGGAAAATCTTAATGTACTGATGTACTTTTCAGCTTTTTCAAAAAGCGCTTCCACAAGTCCAAAGTTATTGGAGCAAATAGCTTTTTTCCACCCTGGAGGTCTCACCGAATAGCTGTTCAGCACATCAAATACATTGTTCAGAATCCTGATAAAAAGTATGGTTCCGTCACAATCTTCGAAACCTTCGATTTTTAACTCTTTGCTGCAATATTCAAGCGCGTCGGCAACTGACTCGCTTAGCAATTGCGTCGCTAAACGGACCTTCATTTTTTGTTTGTTGAAAAACACATGAGCTTTCGTTACTTTAGTGGCGAGATGTAAGCCTTCGTTCTCTTGTAATTCGACAAGTTTTACTAATAAATTGTAATCAATTTTTGCTCCAAACGAGTCATACAAAACCTTTTTATCTCCAAACGTATTTCTAACTAGTTTTAGCGCATGACAGGGGTCGATAAATGCATATATTTTATGATCCTCGAAACAAAAGAAGGTCTCATTCATTTGCATGAGATTGCATCCCATGTATTGAAGCATGGAAAAATTTGATGCAGGCCCATCACACGTCACGCTGACAACATTAACACCTACCTCAAAACATTTGTGTAAACATGAAAGCAACAGCCCAGCCTTTTGTTCACCACTTAAACTAGTGATGAGAAAATATGCTATGGGCAGTTTCCATTTTCCGTTAACACAGTTAAGTAGAAATACCAAACTTTGGCTTGCCACTTCAACACTGTCACTATCGACATCAGACCCGATATTTACTCGACCGTAGTATTGCTTTGACTGTGGATCCCAAACAAGGGATTTTCTGATGGATATTTCATCTAACACGAGAGCACAGATGACAGGTTCTTTACTTGCTTTAACCTTGGCTTCAAGGGTACAAAAGGCTTCTTGGCAAAGTCCAGGTGCTGCATCAACATTTTGGTACCACTTGCTGAGGGTACGTGGATGCGGAAGGCAGGACTCATACGTTCTTCGGATGAACTCATAAGCCTTTGGCGAATAAAAATTCAGGGTCAGAGCAAACTTTCTGATTTCTTCCGAGTACTGTTTTGGCAAAGGCAACCCTTTACATTTTAAAATCTGCCTCTGTAAAAAATCTTTTGACCCAGTACATTGTCGTAATAATATGGATGTCTCCATATTTATTAAATTCTTCTCCTTCAATTCAATTATGATGTTTTTGAAGGTGTCAAGTTTTAATTTTTGTTGGCGGACCACTTCATTTAAACATTTAATTTTCTTTTTCTGTTTCTCTACTATTTCTTCAAATTTTTTTAATTCTTGGAGAGCGGAAGCCTGGAATATTAAAAAGATTTTGATTATTGATAAATAACAGCACTCTTTATTAGACACATGAAACAATCACAGCATGAATGACATACTAATCAAGTTAAACAAACAAAAAAAAACTCATGAATTTTCATTTCTTTTAAGTTGTTCAAAATTCTACAACACAAACCAAAATTATTTCATCTTGAATCTTTATTCAAGAACTGCCCTAACCAATTCAAGATTCTTTCGATCCTGTGGATGTGAATAACCTGAGCATGATGGTTGATCACTTGTGTTTGCTCTGTCATTTAATGCAAATTGGGATGTATGGTCCGTCTGAAAGAGAAAAAAATAGAACCTAGAGAGAAAAAAAAGAATGCGAGGTTGCATAGAATTTCATAATTATAAAGAATTCGAATGCGGCGACTGCGGAGCGTGCGGCGCGGCACAAATGTGCGTTCACCCTTATTCATTAAAATCTTTTTTGACTTGACAGTTAAGAATTAAAGTAGTTATATTTAAAATACAACCAAGCTAAGCAACCAAGTACCTAATTGTGACATTGCATGCCAAGACAATCAGTAGCTAGGTATAGAGTTCCTACCTATTATTATAACATTCATAGAAAAATGTTCTCGGTCGAAGAATTTCGAGCGTGGAAAAGAGAATATGAAGAAGAAAGGGCAAGAAAAAGTAAGTACAAGTAGTAGTACATACTACAATTGTGTAGAATCTGTAAGAATCTACTAAACATCGAAAAACTTTGATTGCTACAGAAGAAGAAGAAAGAAAAAAGGAGAAGCCACTGCAGCAAAATGCGTGCTGTGGAGCCTACGAGAAATGTATACTTTGTGTTCTAATCTCTACTATTACGAGTACTGTTTGAGCGGTACATGTATGATTTGACTTAAATTAAATTTTAATTTCTAGATCCTCAATTTGACAAGAGGTTGCAAATGTGTTGCAAAATAAAAGAATTATTAGAAGATGTTCAAGAGGAGAAACTGGAACATGTATATGACCAAGTATTGGACGTGATAAAGTCATCTAAATAATAAGCAGGGTTCGAAATAATCAAAATAATTACGCTTCTTGATAATTATCGGATATTTATCAGATAATTGTCATCAGTGTAAAAAATTGATTTGTTATATTGTTTCATAACAGTTGCACAATAATTTGGGCAATTCAAACAAAAAAAAACATTTTTTCATTTAAATTTGTCTTTAAAATCCAACACGAATTAACATTAATTAAAAGTTCTACCTTACGAGTAATTATTTGATAGTTTTGAAAAAACTTAAAACCGAATTCAAGTTTTCTCATGTCAGAACTGGACCAAGTGCCAACCATAACAACCAAATTTTAAAATTTAATAACTCTGAATTCCTACGCGTTACGCATTTGATATTTTACAGGCAGGTTAACATAACACTAATTAACACTGTGTGTGAAAATAAAGTGCAAATACCTCAAGAGAGCTGCACAAAAAATAAAATAAAAATTACCAAAAAAATTACATTGCTTTCTTTATTACGACCTCACGACCTTTACGACGACCTCTGTGGCGCGGTGGGCGAAGGTCCGCCTGCGACGCAGAAGGTTGCGGGTTCGATTCTCGCCTCGGGACAAATGTGTGTACGATCTGCAGACATTTGTTCAGGGTGTTCTGGTCGTTTTCTATGTATAATAAAAAAATATCTATCTATCTATTGTATTATATTATATATATCAGTTATCTAATACCCGTAACACAAGCTCTGCTTAGCTTGGGGCTAGATAAAGCTGTGTGAATTGTCCAGCAATATTTATCTATATTTATTTATTTATTTATTGGTCACCTAGAAATAAATTATATGTTTCCAAAAATAGCAGTTAGTTAATTTTATAGCATGCTATAATTAAAACGTAAAACCTTAGCCCACATTTATAGTCAGAGCATTTCTTAAGGTTTTCTATGAAAACCATAGAAAAAAAAACATAGCTCCAGTTCTAAACTGAATTAACTTCTGGGAGTTCTATTCTATCATTTAAAATAGCTTTAAGTTTCAATTAGTAAAATAAAAAAGTGATGTCCGATTTTAGAGTAATTTTTCATACTGTGTCATGCATGGTACAAACAAACATAGTCTATGTTACTCGGGGATAGTGTAGGTTCTAACAATGAAAGAATTTTCAAAATTGTCCCAGTAGTTTCGGAGATTACTCCTTGTGAACAATCATATCGTTTCTCTTTATAATTATTAATTATAGAAAAAGATCTTAATAGCATAGGTAATATAATAAAAGCTAAAAAATTATTTGGTAGGTACCAATCATCACACTGCACCACTTGTCTCGCCACTCTAGAGCATTTGATCAGACAAAAAAAAACGTAAAGCATGGTAATCAGATCAATCTGTCAACAGTAAGGAGGTAAAATTTTAATTACTGCTTTGGACTCAAAAAACAAACAGGAAGAGCTAAAAAACAGTTTAATAAAAAGATAGATAAATTTCTTACCTTTGCAAATAGTGTTGGGATGGCATCATCTCTCAATCTAATTATATTAAGAGTTTTATTGAATGCACTCTCTTCAAAGTGCAATGAGCACACATGAATGTCTTGAGTTCCTGGCTGGATATTTTCTAAGCCAATATTTTCTAACCATTCCCTTCGCCGGTATTCGTTTCTTGGTAAACTAAAACAAAAAAAAAACGTAACTTAGTAAGGTCAACACGGGGAGGTGTGTAATATTTTTGTCAAAGTTTATTTTGAACCCAAAAATGGTTTTCTAATGGTTTTCTTAATAAAAAAGTCGTCTACACTTGCCCCCTAGTTACACTTACCCATACTGACCTTACCTAATTTATCGATAACGTTCGATGTTCGACGATGTTCGACACTAGCACCGGTTTTTATGTCTTCGATGTGAATGAAATATTGAGAATATTGCGGGTTTCTACAGCTCACAGTAAAGATGATTCAAAATAATAGGTTTTTATACACTTTATATCAAATACACTATACAATAGACATCAGTTTAACGAAATGTAAGCCACTTACCGGTGAAAGGTTAGATTCGGCCTGTTTTTGCTTTGGCATAGGCCACAGCCTGCTACAGAACACTTCATGGTACCTCTTCTATATGATTTTCAATTTTTATCACAGTTTTGCTCAATAAATAAGTCGAAAACACGGGGAAAACATAAAAATCTCACAATGACATCTCCTCACATGTAAACAAAACCGTTGAGTAAAATGGCGTCCGTGACAGCAAAAGTACATCGAAACCAAGAAGAAGGCGCTGATAAAAAGAGTGTGTATGCTTTTTCCTAACGTGAAACCACTGATGTGAGAAAGAGACTGGTAGTCCATTATTGCTTCCGTGTCAAATTGAACAATTACGGCAGTTCCATTAGATTGTTCTTCTGAGCGTTGAAGTTAGTGTAAAAAGTTTACAGATGTCAATCAAAAGAAATGCAATGTTTTTTTCGGTGGAAATGTGTTTAATTCATCTAATGATACTAATGACGATGATGGTGATGATGATTTTTCGATTCCTTTACATAACTGTGCTGATTCGGATTGCTCTACTTTGAAAATTGAGTTTGTTATGGATATCCATGAATATCAAAATATCGTACCTATTAACCACAAGCTACCGAAAAATTCTTGGAGTAACTTTTTACAGGATCAAATATTTAACAAAACTGATTTAAAATGCACTATTGCATTCAAGAGTAATTATGCGCCAACGAATTTGACTGAAAATGTAACTAAATGTAAAGGGACATGTTCGCAATGCATTGCGAACATGTCCCTTTACATTTGTGTTTAAGATAGTCAGAAGGTTCTTAACAACTCTTAAACGTGGAACGTAAGATAGGCTTTTGAACTGTTTTTGTAAAATTATTAAAATATTTATACCTTAAGCGCAGGATTTTTTTTTAAATTTTATCCGGAGATAATACTGCAAATTTCAAAAAAATATTTCTCTTTAATTAGACACATTTAGCAATT
Organism: Eupithecia exiguata; assembly: GCA_947086465.1. Classification (NCBI taxonomy): domain Eukaryota; kingdom Metazoa; phylum Arthropoda; class Insecta; order Lepidoptera; family Geometridae; genus Eupithecia; species Eupithecia exiguata. The sequence goes on from OX352244.1 coordinate 10,277,005, forward strand.
GGCTATTCTACTCTAACATTTGAAATCATAAGGTCTATCGGTTTTTGCCAAAAAAAGCCGATGTCTGAAAAATGGTCTCCATAATACACAGTGCAATGTAAGGCTGATCTTCTCCTTTAGACTTTAGCTCCGATTACAGAATTTTTTTCTAGAGTAACTTGTTATGTCAGTAACTTTCAAACCGATTTTGTTCACGACTCCCAAGTGAAAACTAAATTAACTACTGTAGGGCTAGCACAGGGATTTCATTTCTACTCTACCGTAGAGTAGACAAGACAGTTTCTTGTCTTCGCAATCTTTCGATTCCCCGAACACGGGGTTTCTCGAAACAAAGCCTAGAAAACTTTTTTCCTTTTCTTCGAAGACAAGCTCTTTCTATAGCAACGGGAACAAAATCACAGATAAGTTATAAAATAGTGTAAAAAGCTCGTTCTTTGCGTTTCATTACCCACAAAATATCAACACGAAACAAGAAATACAGTATAAACGTGAAACGAAACGTTTTACATTTGACGTTCTAATTACTTTACGTCACATCATTGCATATGTCAATGTCAATAACCATGAACTCCCGCGCGAAAATTGAATTTTTCTGTCGGGATTTTACACCGAATTGTATCGACAAGTCGCAGAGCCATTATTATCAAGAATTGAATAGACTTTTTCACCAGCGCAATGGCGAGCTCGGTAAACATGGTAACTATTAATAAGTGTAGAAAAAAGTGAGTCCAAGTATCGTATTTTTAGCTATGAACCTTAAGACAAAGAAGTTTCAGCAGTCTTGTCAACGCTTAGAACCTATTTAAAATAAAGATGTCACTCGATACACGTACTAACAATTACGTTTCTACAGTTTACGAAGCAATCCCGAACAGATAAAATACTTGGTGGATTATATGTCCACCCACAACATGTTCGCCCTTGGGGAATTTACTGGGCCACTGGGACGTCGAGCCCACAATGAAGAATGGGTGCGTCTTCAAGGCGCACTCAAGGAGTTAGGGCCCGACAAGACTGTGGAGCAGTGGAAAAATGTATGTACTATTATTATAAGTTCCCTAACCATTTCAAGGCTTCACTAAATTATTTCATCCATAAGTACTATATTTGATAGCTATCTCATATAATGGTAAAGACCGTTACGGGGCAGTGGTCCAACTGCTCTGTCCAATTAGTTGGACTACGGGCCTTTACTAGGGGTCGTGGTCCAACTATCTTTGCAGTTGGACCACGGCACCATAGTAGAGTTCCCAGGTCCAATTAAAACAATTTCAAATAATACAACTGCAATTATTGTAACCACAGCACCTTTTTAATTAAATAATTAGTTTTACAACGGAGTGAGAGTGGCTCAGATATGATCTAAAGAGGTTTGATAATAAGTACTGGCTGTTATCAAATTGCATTAAATAATACATTCGACTTGACATTGTCATCATTGACTAATCAATCAAAAACCAGATCCTTGTCCTATCCTTACAGTATACTTATATAATAAAATAATCCCTATTCACAAATCTAAATAAAAATGGATGAAGACGTGTCGCTTGCGAATATTTACGTCGAAAGAAAAGGTGGAAAAGTACTGTTACGAGAAGGCTACGAATATTATAAAGTTCGAGAATATAAAAATGGAAATGCTTACTGGAGATGTTCGAACAAAAAGAAAAAACGTTGTAGTGGATCGGTTACCATTAGCGTGCGTATTAACCATTTCATTATTTATACGATTTCTTATTTCCCATGACCATTTTATTATTATTCTATTAATATTATTTATTCTTTCGTTATCTAATTAAAGCTTTTTTGTATGAATTTTTAGCAAAAAGAGAAAATAGTGAAACATTCGGTTCATTCCGAAAATTGCTGTGCAAATATAATTGGGAATACGATTTCTATGTCAATGGACAACTTAAAAAAGCAAGTACAAGTTTCTGATGAGCCTATCCCAAAATTATATAATGAGACTTTAGCTAAATACAAAAACTCTACTTATGACATACTAACTGCATTTCCATCGTATTCAAATGTGAAGCATGGTCTTTATAATACAAGAAACCTATCACTGGGTATTTCCAAAACAGTATTTAAAAATTTGGAAGAAGTGGAAGTACCTTTAAAATTTGTGGACTTCTTATTGGCTGATTATAATTTTGAAGGAACACGTGTAATAGTATTTTGTTCTTTAAGAGCAAGAAATATGATGGGCCAATTAAAAGAGTTTTTTGTAGACGGAACATTTCGCTGCTGCCCCGCACCATTCATACAATTACTAAGCATATTTGGTGAAAATGGAAGCACAAGTGAAACAACTAACGTTGTGCCCCTACTTTATGCTTTGCTGAGTGACAAAAAGCAATCTACGTATTTTGCTTTATTTGAAATCTTACGATCACAGTTGAAATGGGATCCACGAAAAATTCATTGTGACTTTGAAATATCTCTTCTTAACAGTATTAAACAATTTTGTACTACTATTACAATTGTGGGCTGTTACTATCATTGGTCGCAATGTATCTGGAGGAAGGCAAAGTCATTGGGTCTCTCAAAAACTAAATCAAAAAAAGACAAGCGAATTGTGTCGCTGTGCTCAGTGTTACCACTTTTGCCGGCTGAAAAAATATTAGAAGGATGGAATTACATAAAATATGAAATAAATGATGGATCTAACAAATTGATTGAGTATATCGAGCATTATTGGATAAAAAAAGATTTTGCCAATTTTTCACAATTGGTAAGCGTGTTTAATGAGAGACATCGAACCAATAACGTTTTAGAAGGTTCGCATGCAAAACTAAGTAGATGCATAAATGCGAAAAATAAAACCTTACTGCGACTTTTGAATGTTTTAGAGAAGTTCTCAACATTATCAATATGTGACCAGACAAGACGTAAAAGGCGTAAGATTCAAATTGAGAACGACGACTATATAAGAGAAATACAACTTCAAATGATCACAGGTGAAATAACTATAGGCCATGCTTTAGAAAAATTACGGTGATATATTATTATTACCTAAAAACATTTGTTGTTCCAGTTTTGTTTTGTTATTTTTTTAAGAGAAAAGGACATTTAAGTTCTGTTTCAAAAACGTTGTAAAACTAATTATTTAATTAAAAAGGTGCTGTGGTTACAATAATTGCAGTTGTATTATTTGAAATTGTTTTAATTGGACCTGGGAACTCTACTATGGTGCCGTGGTCCAACTGCAAAGATAGTTGGACCACGACCCCTAGTAAAGGCCCGTAGTCCAACTAATTGGACAGAGCAGTTGGACCACTGCCCCGTAACGGTAAAGACACCTATGTCTTACTAGATTCCTGGCCTACCAGAAGCTAGTAAGTTGTTCACATTGGCTGCCTTATGATTTCTACCATTGAAATTTTCAGACCTGGAGGGACCTAAAGAAAAAAGCCCGGATAGATGGTGCTCGGCACAACCAAGCTATTAATAAAACTGGCAACAAACCTGATTATATACCTACCACCAGTGCCGAGCACCAGCAGAAAAATTATCAACATCATAGGCACTGAGTGCCTATGGTATTGCCCAAAGCAGTGAAACGGGACTGGGTGAGGTACCTACTTTCTAACAATTTAATTAACTACTAGTTCTGTCCATGGTTTTGATTCTAGGATAAAAATTATTCCAACAAGTAAACCATAAAATAATTATTAGTTATTTGAAAACATTTTTAGGATTATTACCATTTCTAACTAATTTAAACATAAATTATGGAATAAAAAGTAGCCTAAAAGTACACTTGTTTTATTGTTCTATGTAATTAGGTACCATGTTATACTCTTAATAAACATGTTAGTAAAAAGACAGTTTTTTACTAACATATATAATGTGTAGTTACTTGGAAGTAGCATTTGTTAGGATTAGTAGTTGGATAGTTGAACATTATAGTGAGTGTTTCATGTATATTAATTATTTAAACTCTTTCAGTTTCCTGCTGATGTGATTGTGGTAGAAGATTATTCTCCACTCATAATACACCCAGGTACAATAGCCCTACCACATCACAGCCCATCCAGCCACAGCACATTCCGGCCACCACACCACAGCCCGCCACCACATCACAGCCCACCACCACATCACAGCCCACCACCACATCACAGCCCACTTCTAGACTCCCCAAACGTAACTCCACAACTCCCCTCCCAGACTCCCGACACCAGACGCAGGCCACCAAAATCGGTCAAAAATGAGTTTCTGGCCTCTGATGAGAGCACCAGAAGTGTTTTGAAAGTAAGTTATTTTGAAAAATATGTATGGTATTGTAATTTAAGTTTTTACATAAACTTATGTGTAAGTATCTTGTTTCAGGAAATAAATAACAACCTTATAAAACGAAATGCACTGGAGGAAATAAAAGTGAGGAGAAAAAATACAGAAAGGTAGTTATAATTATAAACAGAAAACAAAGCACTATAGAAATCGTAAAAAAAATTATACAACTTGTAAAAAAATTGTGATAAAAAATTATGCAGGCATTCTTTATCCCCCGTACCCGTACCTGAAAATTAAGGTTAATACTTAATTATTGTTACAGATTGCGCAAATACCGGCAACTTTCTAGGAGTCATCTTGGGAACTAAAAAATCATCATCATCATCATTACCCTATGCGTCCTACACTATGTTTGCCGTTTACTAAACAATCACCAATAATAAAAAATTACGATTACATAACTGCATTTCACTGTCAATGAAGAAATAGGTACCTAGTTACTGAAATAGTCCCTCACTATTCTCTGTCTTTTGCCTCGTGCCAGAGACAAACTGTTGTGTGGATCATGGGGATCTACTCTCCTTTCAGCCTCTAAGTCGGGCAACAGCTCCATTGGTACCCTGAAAAAATATGTTCAGTACATTGATAAAAATAATGCAAGTCTGTTTCATAACCAATTCTGATTTGTTTATTTAATTAAACTGGGTATACTAATATGTACAAAAAAAAATATGCTGGGTCTAGGAGACTAAGATATAATAAAGTATCATTGAGAATTTACCGGTAGTGTTTCATGATATTGTATAGTGTACAACTGGCATATATCAATGCTGAAGCCTTCTCAGGATAATAGTGAAGGCTGCGATCTATACCGAGTGACCGGAAAGCACCTTTAAGGTATCCATTCGTTCTCTCTACTACATTTCTAGTTTGGCAATGCCACTTTGTGTACTTATCTTCAGGGGTTCCTGCCCGAGCATCTAAAATTGGTGTCATCAGCCATGGTTCAAGGGCGTATCCAGAATCTCCTGAAAAACAATGATTTAGTTTTATATTAACACATAAAAGTACTTGTATGTAAATATTATGAGTAGGTGGATTAGAAAACAGAAGCAGCTTTTACACCTACTTACCCAGAAGGTGGTAATCACCAATCCTGGCGGTGTGCAGTCTGCGCAACTCTGTTTTAATAACAGAGTTATTAAAAATAAATTGGTCATGCACACGGCCTGGGTAGTTGGCATTGACATTGAGGATCCGGCACTCTGCATCTGCAATCTGTGCAAGTAGGCAGTCATTTAAATATGGGGAATATTATTTTAAATATATCTAGAACATTATTTACCTACTAGGTAGGTACATACCAGCTGTACATTGATAGATGTGAATCCGTGGCGATTCTTGTATTGTATCTGGCCAGGCGTAGGTGGCGGGAACAATTTCACATGTGTGCAGTCAATGCAACCCAAGATATTGGGTAACCTAAATTTTTCACTAAAATTTCCCGCCACCTGTTGTCGGCCAGCTTCCGTGTTGGGGAAAGTAATCCATTTAGGCTTGAGTCTGAAATGTTAGGTATAAGGTACTTATTTATATATATTAGTAGATACATATACAGGTAGGTAGGTATATCGTTGACATGTAAAGGTAGGAACATAATATTACTTACTTGCTGTTTACAGCTCTAACAAATTGTTCCAGAAATTTGCTAACAGTGGTTTGGCCAATACTACCTAATATTTTGTTCCTGGCCAACACCTCTCTGGTAATGGCTAATAATGGCATGTGTAGGTACTTTAGTATTAGTTTACCTTTACTATAGGTGGGTAGCCTTGGATTGTGTGAGGAGACAGCTCTTCTTGCAGTTCTTGGCACAAATATTGTACCATCTCCTTCGTCACGAAAAAATTGCGCCGAAACTCGGCCTCTGGCAAATCGAGAGCTGCCGTGAGCTCTCGAACTGCGTTTCTTTCCATTACGGTTATTTTTCTCCTCGTAGTGGCTGAGAAGCCAATTCCTACCCCCATTCATTTTAGCTTTATAAATATACCTAGGCACTTCTGTCACGATAGAAAAGAAACGCTTTTCTAGGTCTCGAGAGGTGTAGAGAATCTTAGAAGAAATGTTTCTATACCCAAATGTCAAAAATAGAGTATATTGATGGGCCATGTTCGCTACTGGTAGACTCATCTCTAGGGTAGACTAGAAATCATTTCTATCCCCTCATTCTTTCGAACGCCATGCTCCCGATCGAAGAAAAGTTTCTACTCTCTACACCTAAATGTCAATTTTATGTCATTTTGAGTCTATTCTACCTCGACAAGAAACCCTGTGCTAGGCCCGCTGGACGAGTGCTAAAATTAAAACAAATGTTAAAACACGAAAAAGCTTTAAAAGTGAGGACCAATTTAGGAAACCAAGTCATAAATATTAATAATCCAATAGAACCTCCAACTTTACCCAAATTGTCAAATTTAAGAAAAATGCGACATGACGTCAAAATCGCTTTTCATTTCGACAAAAATCCTATAATTTCTATATATGCGATGGCTAATAGTGCCCCATACGATTCCTATATCAGAAAGTTTAGTCTCATACCTTTCTTTTTGTATTTCTGGACACAAGAACAAAGCCAATTCTACGACAAAGTATTGAACAACACTTATAAAATTTTGTCCATCGATGCAACGGGCTCAATTTTTCAAAAAATTGCCCCTCCTGCTGTAAATGAGCAAATAAAATCGAAACCACCTAAACATATTTTTTTGTATGCTCTAATGGCATATACAATAAATAAAAGTGTCCCGTGGGACGAACAAGTTCCTTTAGATATTGGCAGGCTATGGTTAGCTTATATCAATGACATATCTAGCATACAAGGCTTACACATTCCTAGGCATAGTTTATGTAGGTCTCCTACTCAAATAGAGTTGCATTGCTTTTGTGATTCTTCACAAACAGCCTACTCAGCATGTATTTATTTAAAATCGACTAATGATCAAGGCAGTATTGAAGTGCATCTTCTATGTGCTAAGGCTAGGGTTGTTCCCATCAAGCCAACCACAATTCCAAGACTGGAACTGATTGCATGTGTTTTAGGTCCGAAACTCGCGGGCGCCGTAGGTCGCGCACTGCGATGTATAATTACTCGTAAGGTTTATTGGACTGACTCATCCATTGCACTAGCCTGGATAGGCATGAGGTATGATAAGCTCAAGACCTTTGTAGCGAATAGGGTTAGTACAATCCGAGAGTTAACTGATATTTCTGAATGGCGTCACGTCCCTACAGAATTAAATCCAGCCGATTTAGGCTCACGTGGTGTAAGCCCTAAAAACATAGAAAATTTAGACTTGTGGTGGAAAGGTCCCCCGTTCTTGAGCCAGGTTGATAGTACATGGCCAACATTTAACCAGTCGCACTGCGAAGAAGAGTTACCTGAAATAAAAATAAATATTACTGATGTACAAAATATAGATAGGAATCATTTCATAAATTTTGATCGTTTTTCTAAATTAACCAAACTTAAACGCTGAGTCGCATACTTGCTAAGATTTATACATAATTGTAGGCATCCTAGTGATAAAAATAAAGGTAACTTGCAGCCTCAGGAACTTATAGCTTCTTTTCAAGTATTGGTCAAAATAGCACAGGAAGAATGTTTTCCTGTCGAACTCGCTACTCTTCGTGGCAACAAAGCTCTTAGTTCCAAAAACCCACTGCTATCACTCTCTCCTTATCTCGACGTTGATGGTGTGTTAAGAGTAGGTGGACGCTTAGAAAATTCATGCTACGCTTTCGATAAGCGTCATCCAATCTTGTTACATGCAAAACACAAACTTACCAAGCTCGTCTTCAGATATGAACACCTGCGTCACCTTCATGCTGGTCCACAACTTCTTTTAGTTTCCGTGAGAGAATACTTGTGGCCCATAGCAGGTAGAGATCTAGCACGCACCACTTCACGTCAGTGCGTCACTTGTAGAAGGGCTAGTGGTAAAACTCTTACTCCCATAATGGGATCGCTCCCTCATCAGCGCACAAACCCAGGGTTCCCGTTTAATAGCACTGCCGTCGACTTCGCAGGCCCGTTTTTAATAACTGATAGGAAGGGTAGAGGGTGTAAAATCACCAAATGCTATTTGTGTATATTTGTTTGTTTACGGTTCAAGTGTGTGCATTTAGAGGCCGTAAGTGAACTTTCCACTGATTCATTCTTATCCTCCTTGCGTAGATTCATGGCTCGCAGAGGGAAACCATTAGAAATCTTTTGCGATAATGGCAGAAATTTTGTAGGTGCTGCCAATGAAATAGGTAGATTTCTAGAATCGTCAAAACAGGAAATAATTTCATTCGAAGAAGGCACAAGGTTCATTTTTCAGCCTGCCTACTCACCTAATTTTAATGGATTAGTAGAAGCAAGTGTAAAGTCAGCTAAGTTTCATCTAAAACGTATTCTGGGAGAGTCTCATTTAACTTTTGAGGAGCTTGCAACTTTATTCGCCCAAATTGAGGCTATTCTTAATAGTAGACCCTTGTCTCCTTTATCCTCAAGTCCCGATGACCTTAATCCTCTCACCCCAGGGCACTTCCTGATTGAACGCCCACTGATGGCTTTACCTTCTCCGGATATAACAGAATATAATACTAACCGGCTTGATCGATTCCAGCGAATAGCAACAACTTCGCCAACACTTTTGGAGACGATGGCAACTGGAGTATATCTCGGAGCTGCAGCAGAGGCATAAATGGCGCGTTCCTGCACGACCACTTCAAGATGGAGAATTAGTGCTGCTCAAGGAGGAAAATGTTCCGCCCATGCGTTGGAAGCTGGGCCGCATAATATCACTGTTCCCAGGAAAGGATGGAGTGATAAGAGTAGCTGAAGTAAGGACAAGGACAGGAACGTCTCGACGCAGCACCCAGACGCTTTGCCCCCTTCTGGATCCTGACGGAATGGACATGTTGGAGTCTTCCAAGGCCCCCCAGGATGTACCGGCGCTATAAGCCATACCATTGACAGTGACAGTTTTGACACATAACCTAAAAAACTGATTTGTACTCCCACTTACTCATTTATTGCCGCCTTACGCACTTACCTTTTCACACATTTGTATTTGATTATTTGATTAATTATATAGAAGACTAAACTCAAAAGGTCTATACATTTCCTCCACCCTACCTACCTCAAGATAGGGTCAGGACAGAACAACAGGTAAAATAAAAAATAAATTATATTATCTACTAAATCTTTATTAACAAAGAAAATTACAATCAATAAATAGAAATAAATTAAAACTAAAGTCGTATATTATCTACTAAATTTTATCTATTTACCTAGAATTTTCACTGTTTTCACTGTAGATACCAAATTGTCATTTTAATTACGTATCCTAAATCCTTCCTCAAGTATTGGGTGTTATTTTTTAATTTTACTGTATGACTATCTGTCAGGTGAATGGCGAACAATTAACAAATGTTGATTATTCACCATTCGTCTGATAAATAGTCGCATAGAAATTTAAAAAGCATCTTACAAATTATTGAATTAAGCGCCTATTTAATTTGAAACTCCCGCCAAACGCCAGTTACCGTGGGCTTAAGATAGGGGCGCTAGAGTGCTCTAGTGTTGGCATTTTTCCTGTATGGAGTCTTACTTCTTTCCGTTAGGATATATTGTTCTGTGGTCGTGAGATGCTGCTATGTTGTTACGTTTTTTTTGCGGTGACGATATAGCCACTGTTCAGAACCTGTATGAACTTGTACACGGCGCGAAGCGACGGACCGCACGACACGACATGACAGTCGTTGACACTTGACAGTTCAGTTTGTTTGTTTTCAACAAAATGGAAAAATTTAAATACGATATTTTTACTCTTATCGAGGCTGTAGAAAATAAACCCTGTTGTTGAGAATTTCAATATTAATTTAAATTACGCGCGCTATGTACATCTTTAGGTCAATGAACTTCTGTCATTAACAGTTTGGATTAGCCGCCATATTGTTTGCTTTTTTTTTCTCTGCCTGTAAACCAAGGTGAATACACGTGATTGTTCAAATTAAATCTTTTATTCAAATAAGCTAGGTAGAATACCCAGTCCCGAACATGGTCCTCATCTACGCCGGATACAAATACCATGTAGTAAACATATAACACAAAGGATTGGAGCGGATAGCGCAAATTACATTTGCCGGGAATTGCGCATCAAGTCGTCGTGTCATCACACAAATTTTTGTACTGTTTTCACAAATTAAGTCTACTTAAAAACTCATTGTCTTCGTCTGTTATAGTAAAGTTTAATTCACAGGCAAGGTTGCAGATCTAAATAATTGTTATTGCAGTTCAAAAATTGTTTGGTTTGGTGGAAAGAGCCCAAGTTATACACCTATACATTGTTTACAAAATCTTTACATTGTACCTATTAAGCAACAGGCAATTGATAAACTCCACAATAGTACTACTATAAGTTTAAATAAGTGCCTATATAAACATAGATATTGTCTAAATTCCAGGACTAGCACCGTCTCCCAATATGACCGAAGAAAAGGACTTGAATAAAAGCGTGGAAGTTATAAAGGTCGTATCACTACCTTTTCTAATTACCATATCATATCACTGCCTTTTCTAATTACCTGAGCAGTTTGGAAGTCTCCTCGCTGACTGCGGCTCAGGCCAGGGAGTTACAATTGCGTACTGGTAAGGTAGAACTTTTATATGACCAATATGATGAGGTGCAAGTTAGGATTGAATGTCTAAATGAAAACAGTGAACTACAATCGGAAGAGCGAACAGAGTTTGACAAACAATATTATAGTATATATATATTATATATATATATTGTTATTATATATAATATATATATATAATAACAATATATAAATAAAGCTCAAAACAAATTAGAATATGCATCCAGTGCCCGTTCTAACAACAAACTTGTTAAGTTGCCCACTATCCAATTGCCAAAATTTGGAGGTTCATATGAAAACTGGTTCGAGTTCCACGATACTTTCTCAAGCTTAATAGATAACAACGATCACATAGATGATATTAACAAATTTCATTACTTGAGAGCATCATTGGAAGGCTCTGCTGCTGTAGTTATTCAATCCATTGAGTTTTCCGCAAGTAATTATTCCATTGCATGGAATCTTCTCTGCGATAGGTTTAATAACAAACGGTTGTTAATCCAAAATCATGCGTCTGCATTGTTCGACATTGAACCTATCACAAAGGAGTCCTCCGTTATTCTTAAGCGTCTGATTGATCAACTGAATAAGAACTTGCGTTCTTTGGAATCATTGGGTGAGCCTGTCCAGCAGTGGGACACTTTTAATTTTCATGGTAACAAATAAATTAGATACCACTATCTTCCTTCAGGGAGTGGGAAGAGCACAAGGGTACCTTATCAAAGGATAAGCCCATAAGCCTGGATGCGTTCCTTATGTTTTGGCGTACCTAATCGTGCAGATGAATCCTGTAGCCATTGAAACAAAAACTACGTATGTTTATTAACCTTCCTATACCCGCGCGTTGGTCTATTAGACCGACAAATTACTTATCCGTGTTTTTTTGACGCCAGGACAACTCTAGCGCTGCAGCGCTGGGAGCTTCCTAGTAGCTGCATGATTCGTTGCCAACTTCAATGCAGTGCGGCACGAGCGTTGGTGCGGATAGCGCGTGTCGCAGTACACGGCGTCGATCGGTGCGTGGGACCGACGCGAGTATAGGGTTAGTATAGGGTGTTACAATTTTGGGTAAGTGATCGGTTTTATTATTCATATAATTATAGGTTTGTTTTTATTAGAGTTGTATGTCAACTATATACAGGGTGTAACTTGAGGGGTGGATCATCGGTGGCTGGGGGGTGGGGGACCTCAGTACCTACCGATTTAACCCCCATGTATGTTCAGCGATATTCAGTGGTTCAAAAGTTATTCGGATTTTGGTAAAAATTTTGTCAAAATCAGATTTCAGCCTAAATTTCGCAATTGGAGCCAAAATATTAGGTCTACGAGCATGTCGTAGACCTAATATTTTGGCTCCAATTGCTTTTTTTTTTTTTTTTAAACAAGATTGATGGTTGTTATTTATTATCCCTGAACCATTCTTCTTCAGTCTTAGAGAGTCTTAGATACATAAAAAAACCAAATATGAAACTTATAGCTAAATTTCTTTTCAAAATTTAATATTTACACAAGCTTTCTATGGTTATAAAAAAATATTTCACATTTTATTTTTTTCTGCAACCTATCTTAAAAACAACTGGCTTTCATGAAGAATAAACCCTGAAAATTTCATTTGGCTAGTACGAGGGCATCATATTGAAAAATGTACTTAAATAGTCTAAGTGCGTCAAGGAAAGGATAGCTAAAATACTCTTATCTCTGTTCTTCATTCACCAAGCAAGCTCGTTCGCCCGCCAAGAAGTTCCGGGTACGTAACAAAGCTATTTTTAAATTTTGAATTTGAATTTAGGAATGAAGACTGCGTTATTGCTCACCGCTGTGATTGGCTAGTTAGTTAGTATAGTATTTTTAAATTTGATTTTTTTCGAACGAGAACTGCGTCTTTTATACTTTCTTTTCATTGTGATTTGAATTGTTGTTGCTGTTATTGTAATTTATTTGTTTATTAGACTTAAGGTGCACGTCTTATTCTCCAAAAGACTATGCAGAAATGCACTACTGTTACGGCGCAGCCCAAGGAAATGCTCGAATGGCTGCTAGAATATTGCGTGAGCAGTCGATAAGAAGAGGTGGCGCACAACCCGAGGTATACCCTGACTACCGGGTTTTTTTACGTGTCCATAACGCGTTCATGGAAGGTCGCATACCAGGTACTTTTCGGCCCGAAGGCGCACCGAGAATCGACCCAGATAGAATCGAAGAAGTCTTGGAAGAAGTGCGAAGTGATTCGTCGACAAGCACCAGAGCAATTGGCCGTCGTACAGGCCTATCTCACATGTCTGTGCATAGAATTTTGCGAGCTGAGGGCATGCACCCATACCATGTGAAAAAAGTGCAAGATTTACTACCCGCGGACTATCCACGCCGAGTCGCCTTTTGTCGCCTTTTGACATGATAACCAGATTCGACGCAGATGAGATTTTTTTTGACAACATCATGTGGACTGATGAGTCAACCTTTAGCAGGAGTGGAATATTTAATATGCACAATTAACCCTCCTGGAGAATTGAAAACCCACATGAGATTCGCCGCCATAATTTTCAGCATCAGTTCAGTGTTAATTTATGGACAGGAGTATTGAACAAACAGCTGATCGGACCATTTGAGTTACCAGCTAGATTAAACGGTGACGCGTATTTGCAATTTCTGCATAATAACTTGCCTGATATGTTGGAAGAAGTTAACTTGGCTTTACGGAGACGAATTTACTTTCAATGCGACGGAGCGCCGTGTCACTTCGCAAGGAACGTAAAAGAATATTTAAATGAACATTTTCCAGGTAGATGGATAGGTCGTGGGGGGCCAATAGCCTGGCCCCCAAGGTCGCCAGACCTAAACCCTGTAGATTTTTTCATCTGGGGATTTTAAAAGAGTTGGTGTATAAAAGCCAATACACATCCATTGAGCAATTACGGTTAAAACTAAACCAGGCCCAAATGAAGATTAGGGAAAAAGAAGACTCATTCCACAGGCTCAAGAGAAATTTCATAAAAAGATGTAGGCATTGTATCGCGAATAATGGAGCTCATTTTGAACATTTAATGTAAATGAACGTAGTCAGTATAAAAAATAATATTTTTAACAGTGCATTTTATTTCTCTCATTCCTGCTTTTTCGTTTAGTTATTTTTACTAATTACTTACTCTATTAGCTTGGAAACATTTTATTTCCAATTATTTTGTCGACTTTAATATAAAATAAAATATCGCTTTTTGGTACTTGGACTATTGAAGTACATTTTTCAACATGATGCCCTTGTACTAGCCAAATTAAATTTTCAGGGTTTATTCTTCATAAAAGCCAGTTGTTTTTAAAATAGGTTGCAGAAAAAAAAATGTTTGAAATATATTTTTTAGAACCATAGAAAGTTTATGTAAATATTAAATTCTGAAAAGAAATTTCGCTATAGGTTTATGAATCTAAGACTAAAAATGGTTTAGGGGTATTATACAGCAACTATCAATCTTGTTTTAAAAAAAAGTTCACGTTCGCAGACCTAATATTTTGGCTGCTATTGCGAAATTTAGGGTGAAATCTGATTTTCACAAAAATTTTACCAAAGTCCAAATAACTTTGAACCACTGAATATCGCTGAACATACATGGGGGGTTAAATCGATAAGTACTGAGGTCCCCCATCCCCCAGCCACCGATGATCCACTCCTCAAGTTACACCCTGTATATGGTATATAAATACTAAAAACATATAAAATATGTTTTTAGTCTTTCTAGCGGAAAGATCCGGTAACTTAGAGGTGTCTCGTCCCTGGTAACTGTGCAAAAGGGTATAGAACGACTCAGGATGGCAACACTTTCGTTTTTTTAATTTTTACGGTTCCTTGAAACATCTCTTTAGATAATTTTTTGTAGTCTATGGTTTTTTATTCACGATTCTGTGGACTCGTTCAGGGGCTTTCACTTTTCTCTAACCCTTCGAGCTGAGCGCTCCTTACATTTTTGATTTTTGTTTTGCAAGATGATTTAATTGAAACATCTTTAAAATATCGGCGGAGTTTCGCGCGGGAGTCGTGGCCGTTCTTTTATTTGGCATCAAGGAGACTGGATCATTAAATCCAATTCCGGTCCTGCAATGCGTAGCGCCACGACCAACCCGTCGCGCAGGATGCTGACTAATCTCATTTAGAGGTAGGGTGGGTGTACCAGTCCCAAACCAGGTACCAGTGGTTGACCTCTCGCATACTAAATTGAATAAATTAAGGAATGGCGGGCATTTTTGAAGAATTCAATTGTTTCGCTATGTTGCATAGACTTTTACCAACCTATCGAACATAACTTTTGCGAAAATAAACAAAACATATCGTTAGCTTGCTCGTTTTATACGGTCAGTGTCTCGTTCACTTGCCTTCCGGCCGCCATCACAGTAAGGAATGCACGTCGACATGGTAAGTTAAATCTTTTAAAATCACTATTATTTCCTTACTTTCTGTCATCAAGTTATATGATTTTGAAAATTTTGTGATCATTTGAGTGATATATCCTATTACTTTAAATAATAAATAGCTTTTTCAAGTATTTTTAAAGGTGGTTAACTACTGGAACACCCCTTGTACTGGGTTCCTATTGTTGACCAACTGGTTTGCAAATGGTTCTCTTTGGTCTTTTTTTTCATCCCAAGCTTTTGTTTGACAATTTAGAGTTTTAGGGCCGTCATTAAAATTATTTTACGCTGTGTGACCCAGTAGTTGACCACTGGTTTGTTATTGGTACACACTAGTGTTCCTATGGATGACCAGATTCGAGGTTTAACTTTGTTTCTTGTTGTTTTAGATGTAAGATGCCATCCAAAAAGCTGTTTTTCAAATATTCAGAAGACGATCTGCTGAAGCGTCTCGAAGAAATTAATGGAGGCGCTAAAATAAGGCCAACATGTCGAAAATATTATATCCCTCACTCGACTGTTATAAATAAACTAAAAATGAGACATCCTGTACCGCGGAAAATGGGACCACCCACTATCTTCTTGACCCCACAAGAGGTGGATTCACACTAACGTTAAAAAGGGAATCCCCATTACTAAGGAACGTTTATTAGAAACAGTTAGCCAAATACTACAAGAGGACGGTCGGAAAAATCCTTTTAAAAGTGGGATTCCCGGACGAAAGTGGTTTAATAGCTTTCTTGAATGAAAGTCAATTTGATTAAAAAAATAGTGTTATTTTTTCAATTAGCTTCCTTTTTCCTTCATTAGTTTTCAGTGGTCAACTATTGGTGCAAATGTGGTCATTTATTGGATCGCACCGGTCAAACGTAGGTACATTCCCGTTTTTGCTATTGTTTATGAAATTTAAAAAAAATTAAATATTTAGATTAAAAGATATACTAATATTGGAGCGTTAATAAACAATTAATAACTTTACATATACATTTCTACGTCAAAACTACAAAATAGCAGTACAGAGCATTTCAAAGTCAAAATTTGTCCTAACTGGTTTGGGACTGGTACCCATCCTATTTTTCCTTGTAATTTTTTATTATAACTTACTTTCACGGTAATTCAATATCACATTTTGGTAAACACCTATTTTTCTCTAATCTTTTCCAGGACAGTCAACAGACCGATCCAGCAGCTTGCTTTGACCACTACGACGGCCGTTGTGCAGTCGAGTTCTAGCGTCTTGAACGAGCGGGTTTTTTTCTTCATACAATTTCGCCCGGCATACGGTCCAGGGCTGCTACTCTCTTTCTTCGAAACGAAGTTTCGCAAACGAACGAATTTTAAACGAAGGTTCGATATTGAACCTACTCTTGTTCGTTTTCGGATACGCACACGAAGTTCGGATCCATAGACAATTTTCGTGAATGAAGTTGAACGAATGATATGTGTATGACGTAATTCAGCCGAGGCACTATAAAGCACCCATTATTATCCGACTAATTCTAAGGTCCAATTGTGCCAAAACTTCGAGTTAAATAAATAACTCGAGGTTTGCTAACTCAGGGTTAGATTTTTAAATTTTCGACTCGCTGTTTTTATTGCACCAATAGAAATTAGCCCCGAGTCTAATAATCCGAGGTTATGGTCATGTTCATTCAGTCTTTTTACATCCGGCCAAATATAGTAGGACGAATGCTGAATGATTTGAGTGTACTGCTATCTTTCGCTCCACAGTACTTTGAATAAGTCTATCACTTTCTGTTAAATTTGAAATGACACGTGGTTCTTGGTCGCATTTTAATTTGAATCTTGCCTGTTCTGTTCTGTTTGTTTGTACTGTCGTTTTCATTGTTACTGCGTGTGGTGTTTTATTTTACGGAAAAATGGATAGAAACCTCGGTTACGCGGTTCAAATTTCACACATAGTGACAATTTGCTACTGTGCGACGCAGTAGCGAAATACAAACACAGAAAATAAAAGAACCAACCAATAAAGGTGAATAAAAGTAAAGGAAAATAAAGGTGCCAACCTCCTACAGAAACAAAAAGCCTGGTTGGAAGTGAAAAAATAAAACAAAAGTTAAATATTCTTTTTGGACAAACCCAACCAACACAATATAACCTAAAATGTCTCAATTCTGTCATTTTTGACATTACTGACCCTGAGTTAGTTGACTTAACCCGCCCACATCAGCAGGTTAAAAATTAAAAGTTTAACTCAAGGTTAACCCCTAACTCCTGGTGGTACAAGACATAATCATAATTTAACTCCAGGGTTGTATCTAACTCTGAGTTAACCGTGTTAACCTAGTCTGGCGCAAGTGGGGCTAAGAGTACGATTCATACACTCAATTGGGTAGTAACATATGGCAACCAAAAATATCCGTATTACATATTGTTGTGGCCCCGCATTTCAACACTTTTTGTTTGCATTCTTTGTTTCGATAAAAACACATAGTTTGATATAGATTATGTTTCTCAAGTGTTGTTATCAAGTGCTTTTTTTCATCGCAAACGCGATACACATTCCATGGGAAAGTTTCATGTTGCAGTATGCATTGCGCTTTTCGACAAGTTGTTCGTATTGGATTTTAAATCTTTGTAAGTATGTTAACATTTTAATTAAATTTTAATTGAGTTTTTACTGAAAACATGACTTCATTTCATAATAATACCACTCTACAGGGTTATTGGTAATTAGACCGGATCCTTTTAGGGGGTGATGGGGGAGGCCATTTGCAACTATTTTGACCCTATATCGTATTATGCAAAAGTTAACCATTTTTGAGATATTCGCAAATTCTTAATTTTTTGGGAAAACCCCGATTTACGTCTTCAAAATTAAATTAAAAAAAAAGTGATCATCCAATTCAAATTTTAGTGACTGATTTAGATAGCCTGAAGTCTAATTATTAATAACCACTAACACAATCGTATGAATCTGTACCCATATGGAAGCTAAAGGACATGTTTATAAAAACAAAGTTTATTTTTTTTGTAAAGTCCTTACAAAACCCCCATTTAAAAAAAAATACTCCAGTGAATTTGGTCGGCATGTTATTTAAAAAACATCTACACATCTTTAGCTATCCAAAGAGGTATAAATCAATGCACTTTGTAACACAATTGCAGAAAAATACGGGTAAATGTAATGTATTACTACACCTACGAGGAAAAACATCTTGAATCTTCAAAACCGCTGGAGTAAATTCAAATTGAAAAATTTAAGAAACGAAGTTTTTGGCCTTCTTAGTGAGGTACCATTAGCAACACGCCAAGGTATGATTTACCAAAATGATGGCTGCCCCGCTCACTACAGGACTAGTGTGCGTCAATGGTTCAATCAGCATTTTCCGAACCGATGGATTGGTAGAGGATTCCATGGCCAGCAAGGAGTCCCGACCTTACCCCATGTGATTATTATGTTTGGGGTCATATGAAGAGCCTAGTCTATGACGATTTGACGTCACCTATCTCATCGGTGGATGAATTAAGACGCCGAATAATAAGAGCTGCCGAAAAAATGAAAATAAATTTGACAACAAGGGTTGTTAAAACTGAGTTACGCCATCGTATGCGGCTTTGCATACGGAATAGAGGTGGACATTTTGAAAACGAATTGTAAATTAAAATTTGTAAATTGTAAATTAAATAGTAAATTGTTTTGATAGTAATACATTTTTTGTTTGTTTTACAAAATTCATAGTTTGATTTATTGGAAGTTACTACCTGCTTATGGTTTATCCATATTTTTTCTGCAATTATGTTACAAAGTGCATTGATTTATACCTCTTTGGATAGCTAAAGATGTGTAGATGTTTTTTAAATAACATGCCGATCAAATTCACTGGAGTATTTTTTTGTTAAATGGGGTTTTTGTTAGGACTTTACAAAAAAAATAAACTTTGTTTTTATAAACATGTCCTTTAGCTTCCATATGGGTACAGATTCATACGATTGTGTTAGTGGTTATTAATAATTAGACTTCAGGCTATCTAAATCAGTCACTAAAATTTGAATTGGATGATCACTTTTTTTTTAATTTAATTTTGAAGACGTAAATCGGGGTTTTCCCAAAAAATTAAGAATTTGCGAATATCTCAAAAATGGTTAACTTTTGCATAATACGATATAGGGTCAAAATAGTTGCAAATGGCCTCCCCCATCACCCCCTAAAAGGATCCGGTCTAATTACCAATAACCCTGTATATTTATCACGTTAATATTTTGCAGGTATGGTTTGATAGAAAACATAAAAAGGCTGCTGCTGAATCTCGGAGGTCGGATTCTGCGACTGGTGGTGGACCAGCGACAGCACCCCAACTCCCAGCATGGGAGTTGAAAGTGCTGTCTATAATGGTTTTGGTGAACGCCAAACTGGAGCCAGCATTCCCGAGGTAACTAAACATTCAATCGCAATTTATTTGTTTTGTTTGTTGTGTTCATAATATATTTTTCTCAAGTATATTAGTTGTTGAGAAAAATATTAAGTATAATAAAAAGACTCTTTTAATAGGTCATTTAGAGACCACTTTGAAGTATTTCTAAAACTTAAACTATTGTATTAGGTATGTAATAAATCAAATATATTTTCAGAACCGTGAACCAACCCCGGTACCTCCAGTCAGTCTGAGATTAGATTATATGTCGATGAACCAGCCTCCGAACCAATAAGTGTCTCACAGACTATAAGTCATGGATTTTCCTGAGCAAGTTGTGGAGTTTGTCGAGCCCAGCCAGGATGGTATACGGCCCATACAGCCATCCAGAATCTACAAGTCAACCGGTGTCACAAGAATTCATGACTAGATGCTGCAAGTGTTTTTTTTATAAATGAAACCCTATTTCCCTTGGTCATGCCATAATAACTTGAGAATGGCTTTACCAATTTGGTTGATTTCTTTTTTGTTGTGTTTGTAACTATCAGCAGAAGATTTCAATGCAAGAAAATCTTTTACCTGGCTGAACTACTAGTATGATATAATATAACATTATTTGGAGTGTAATAATTAGATGAACTATGCGTATACTTAGACATATAAATAATACTTAAATCGAAAAAACTACACACCATTTAGATAAGAATATTAAACCCATACCAAGTGTCTTGGCATTTTGTGAATTGGAATTATCTTTTACAGGCTCTCAACCAACACGACGCCGCGACGTAGGAGACAATCTGCTGCTGGCACTGATGATTGTTTCATATTGAAGAGCAGGGATTAGAAATTAATAGAGTAAGGAACATAGATAAAAGTAAATCCTGTATTGGCCTTATGTCTAGTGAATAAGTTTGTCAATTTTAGTTGTTAAGGGCTGTGGATTTTGTTTTATAAATAAATAAATAAACACCGAGTTGGCAGGCATCAGGGCTGCCCTACTGAGTTGGCAGGCATCAGGGCTGCCCTACTAGAGCGTGTGGGCTTGTTAGAGAATATTTAAATAGATAAAGTAAAATTGTTTTAGTTAAGTATGTAAGTAGGTTTAAAATAAAAATAATTGTGTTCCTTATGACTTATTTATTTATTTTAAGTACCTATTCCTTTCCAACATCTCCACCAACCTAGGTCTTGCTCTTCGACCTTGAGAGGCAGTAGTCCCAGGTTCAATCCCATGACGTCTCTCGTTTGGAGGTAGTAGAGGTACCTACTATCTCCGGCACAACTCTTTAAATAATTCCCGACTCAGTCTATAATTCCTTGCAAACTCTCGGTCTAGAATATAATAGATATTGAGTTGATTGCGCAGGCGGCGACAGTTTCTTCTACGCTCCAGACGTTCATCACGAAGAGCAGCCTCAATTAAAATTAATTTTCCATCCATTTCAGTCAATTTTCTTTAAAAAATCACAAAAACGAAAATCAAAAGGTTTCGTCGATTTGAGGTTAAAACTCCGAACAAAGATCCGTCAAATTCAAATGTTCGTTCGGAGCTTTCGTGAATTAGAGATAGGTTTAGAAAATTTAAATGTCAAACAATTTTCGTTCGAACGAAGTTTCGAAACGAAATGAAACCGGAGTAGGAAATACGCGAACTTTCGATCGAAACTTCGTTTTTCGACGAAAGAGAGTAGACCTCGTATAAAACTTTTATTTACTAAATCTCGGAGGAGCTCGTCGGTTATCTACGTTATTCGAACGGTTTCTCCCTCGTTTCAGTCTGTTAGGCAGGTTATACCCATATTTTGTTACTTCGGGTCACACAATTTTTTTGGATTCACTAAACCTTCGTTATTTGAGGGTTACATCTTCCATCCTTTTTGGTGGAGACACACTCCCTCACAACTTTACACTTCATTAGGGCTTTTGCTCGCCAATTTACTACGAATTTTCAACTTAAAACAGCAATTTTTGCCGTTCCGAGGAGCGGAGAAAAACCTTTTTTTGAACAAACTTATCTTTTATTAGGGATGCAATGGTACATTAGGGTCTAGCTTTAAGCTGCCTGTGTTCTAGGCCAGCCTTGTAACGCCTGTTGTTTACCTAATTTAAGTAAATATTAATATTTGGTTTGCCCGAATAATAATGAATATAAATGTTTTTATCTGAGACACAGAATAAATAATAGTAGCACTACAGGAGATTATGTATATACATACAGATTATTAATCTACAGTACAGAAGATTGGATGTGATGCAGGCATGGTGGCTTTTTAAACAGTTGCAGTTTTTAGTTTCCAAATGACAGTTGTAGGTACAAACACCAACACAGTTAACTGACCACCTGTATTGATATAGGGTCAACCAGGATAATTGTAAACAGGGGTGATTGGTAACACTCGTCGTATTTCATGTTTATTACCAATAACACAAGTTTACTTGCTAAGCTGGGGCTAGATGATGGTGTGTGTATTGTCCAGCATTATAAAAATATTTATTAATTGAAAAATAAAGGTAATTAGGTACCTACGTAACTGTCTTATTTAATGATTTATCTACCTGTAGACTAGGTTAATAGTAATAATTTTGGATGTGATACATACCTACCTACCTACCTACCTAAGGGGCTCCTTAAACACGTAGGTTTTTTTTTTTTTGTGTTCCTATCTGATTATTTTCAGTGGATCTACAAACTTTAGTAACAACGCTCAGTGGAACGATGGATGATGTGAAGGCAGCAACTGCATCACAATCAGATCATGACCCCTCACCTTCACTTGAGGCACCAACGATTCTCCCGTCCAGCGCTCCAGGCTCCAGTGGGGGACTGACCTTGCAGAACTCCGATGATGTAGCAGCAGGTTCTAGTGTGGCAGGTAGCAGTGCACCGCAACCATTGCAGTTTGTGGAGAGCAGCAAGGGTGGAAGAATCCTGTTAAGGGCGGGCTACAGGTACCGCAAAAATAGACAAAATAAAAACAATACGAGTATATGGATATGCACAGCCGGCATTTGTAAAGCGTCGGTAACGTTAGATGCGCAATTATCACGAGTCCTTCGTGAATCTGGACACGCTTGTTTACCAGATGTTCGAGGCGAGGGCTTTAAATTAGCCCTTGACAAATGTCGAAAGCGCGTCCGTACAGATTCGTTGCCGATACCTAGCATTTACTAACATGAGACAAAAAAACTAAAGACTGAGGAATTTGTTGAAGACATCCCTTCTTTTGCGAAAATTAAACATCAGCTATACGCGAGTCGCAACAAATTCCACAAAGTCAAGAACGCTAGTGTCTTCGTCAAGCTGCAGGACATCGAGATCGTGGAGTCTGTGCGGAAGGACTTTTTGTTAGTCGATGATGGTCAGGAAGAGAAGATTTTGGGTTTTGTTTCGCAAAAGGGCCGTGAAGCTCTTGAGCGCGTAAGTCACTTCCTGGATTGTCGTCTACAATAGACTACCGGAAAATTTAAAAAATGCCGCATCCACGCAATCATTCAAAAACAAGCTTAAAAATTGGTTGATCGAGCAATCACCCTATAGCTTTGAAGAATTCATTAAAGGATAATTTAGGGATTTTATTTATTTAATGAGTAATTTAATTTAATGACAAGTATTTAATTTCAATTGAATGTTTTGGTATTTATTATTATTGACTTTTATTATTAACTTTTGTACAAGCTGTCGCATAAGTACATGCAGTAGGTATATTTTAAGTCGAACATTTCATGTAAATTTAGCTTAGCTTGCATTGACCGCAATTAGCGATTACTGTGGAAACAATAAATTCAGTGTTCTACCATCACTCAACGGGTTCGGTTATTTTAATCTCTTCGGAGTTTTTACCACCCTCAGCTAGCTAGCATCCCTTAGCGTTTTACCCCAGCTTAGCTTATTGATTGCAACCCAATCAACTTTTGTAAAAATACTATGATTGTGTACTGAGACTGTACCTAAATTTATAAACTTTTGACGTGTATGTTTTATACCAATAAATGAGTATGAGTATGATTGATGAAATGTAAACCTTTACGTGAGAACTTTAACAACTTGAAACAAATTGTAGTCATATAAGCGCAAACTTACTTCGTAAACATAGCTTGCGGCGGCTTATTTTTTATCTGTGGGTGACATGGCTGAGCGCGGATTTCTTTGAAGCGGATATTTTTTGCTGACTTCAGGTATTCTTCAATTCAAGAAAATCTTATAAAGTCATTCGAAATCGTCTTGTCACAATGCAAGCTGATACACCTAACAAAGTAAGTGCCTTTTTTAGCGATGTGCCTTGATTTGTTATCTCACAAAGTTCTCTACTAAGTTTCAAAGAAAATGCTACAAATTTTCAGAAAACCAAAGGTCTATCACTTGAGCAACGGCTCAAAATGCTGACTTTATGAAGGCCAATGTGGACCTCGCCCGCGGGTGAATGACGGGCCCCGACGCCGCTCGACAAAGAAATGTAAAACTGCAAGAGTTGGCAGATTTACTCAATTCATGTGGGTCGGGTAGGTACTTGCAAAAGCCCCAAGAAGTGGCAAAAGGTAAGATCTTATCATATTACTTTTGTTCAGTCAGAACAAGTTCCACTTCGGTGCTGTAGTATATGTAATTAATTATGTACAAATTACAGAGCTGGCAAGATTGGCGATGTGATACGAAGGCAAAGGCAAGCAGGCAAAGAATATGCTCTATCTAAAATAATTTGTTGACTATATAAGAATAACCTAAAAATAACAAATAAAAATATCCAAATAAAGATTTTTGGTGGGTTAAAAGACACTAAATAATCTTCATTCACTTACTAGCTTAACAAAGAAATACGAGATTTTCTCTAAATCACATCAGTTTGTAACAAATTATAACTCGGTTGTAATTCCGGCAAGCAATTACCACTCGGAATAATTACGTGAAAAGATTGTTCGATTTCGAATCGAAATGTCAAACTTTTCCGTGTTCGGTTATTGTGAATCGCATAATTAGAAATTGAACTCGGAATCGGGCCGCAACCGAGTGAAAACGTTACCGAGTGAGGTCGTGAATAGCCCTACAAATGTCGATCAACAAATCGAAGAATGATTGGGGTGTGAAGATTCTAGTGGTTCGGAAGCTGATGATTTAGGAGAAAACTATGTTCCAGAACAAATTGACCAGAACTCAGACACTGAAGGAAGCGCATCTGATAATGAGGAGCTTGAACCACAGCCAGATCAAGAAAATCCAATTTCAAGCAGCGATACTGATGATGACGAACAGCCTTTGTCAAGAATGGCTAGTTGTTTCTATGGAAAAAACCGATACAAGTGGGCAAAACAGCCACCAAACAGGGCTGTTAGAACCGCTCAGCATAATATAATAGTTCGCGCACGTGAGTCAAGACTAATTGATAGTGACGAAAAGGATCCTTTTTCTCTGTGGAATAAAATCATGAGCCCCGACATTCTAGAAGAGATTCTACAGTGGACTAATGCTAAACTTCACCAATTTAGAGCCAAATACAGCCGAGAAAATCGCCCTGAACTACAAGATATTGATATGACTGAATTTCATGCGTTTCTTGGTATTCTAATGTACACCGCGGTGTTCAAGTCAAACCACGAAAACATTGAATACATATTTGCAACAGATGGAACCGGAAGAGACATTTTCAGATGCGTTATGACCAAAAAAAGATTTTTGAATGTGCTATCGTGTTAACGTTTTGATAATGGGCTTGACAGAGAAGAAAGAAGACAAAACGATAAACTAGCCGCGATTTCAAACATATTTGGGATGTACAATTCTGTTTTTAATTGTTTCCTTCGTTCCATGCCCAATATCCACTTAAAAGTCATAATGTTTGAGAATTTATAAAACAATCAGTTCACAATATTTATATAAAGTTTGATTGGAACCACCAATCGACATCCGAATTGGCTGAAAAAATGGGCCTTACTCTAAAACGGCCATCTAAAAGAAGGCAAAGAGAACTAACATTTTATTTTTTCGAAATCAATGCTTGTTACAATAATGTTAAGTTGTGGCCACTGTTAAACTTATAAATACGAACAAGGTTGTTTGGTAAAATTTGATTAATTAAATACTCTGAGAACGCATTTAAACAAGACGCATTTGAACAACAGTTACATTTGAACAACAGTTACAAACCTCTGTGGTTTTTTGGGTGTTATTATTATTATTTTGTAATACCTAACCTTTAAGTTGATCAATAAATAAAAATAAAAAAAATAGGATGCACGTAATAAGTAAAGTCACACATAGTAACATTGTTGCATCAGACTCATCGTTGCCAGTATCACGTCAAACTTATATATCAACACGTCCAACACACATTGAGAGTCTTGACGTTCGTGTTATTAGCTAACCTATTAACCCTACCATCGATCACTATGACGTCAGGAGTAATAACTAGCCTGATGAAGAATCTCATAAGTAGTATTCAAACAATCCTATCGAAGAAAATTGTGAAATTGACGATACATTGAACGCGGCGTTAAGCAACAAACATTTATTAGCATCTAAAGCTGGATTGATGGTTATTATTTCTTAGCTGACCCGATAGTATTGTTGTGCATTATTTTTTAACTTTTGGCAGGGGACCAGTGTCTCCAGATGCACTGTAATTACAGTAGATTTACTGTAATTCTACTATTTTCACTGTACACTGTATTATGTGAATACAGTGTATGAAAGACACTGTAATTTCAAGTTTCTAAGAAGTTCTTAGTAAAAATAAAAAAAACTATCTAAATGGATGAAACGAAACGTTATAGTTTAGTGCTAGTCTATGATTCAGAGGCGGGCGGCGGTGGTGCGGGCGGTGGCGGGTTGATTTGATACCTACGCGGGAAGGGGAATTCCCTGACGAACTATCGAGTTATTATGCAGACAAGTTACGTAGACAGGTTTTACTATCGTTATGGGTTTAAATAACAGGCGTTTACATTTAGCAAGGTACCTACATTGTGTCTATTACTTCCTACTTAGTGCGCTAGACAAAAGTTGGTTTCTTTTGTTTTGTTGGGTTCAAGGACTGATTGTATAATCTAAGGATTAACTGTCCAAAAAGTACTATTATGATGTCGAAAACAAGTTCGGAAAGTGATGCAGATGGACCATCAACACCGAAAAAAGTTAAAAAAAGACAATATAAACAAAAGTTTAGAGACGAGTGGTTATTAGACATTGAACTTAAAAAGTGGTTAAAACGTGATTCCAAGGATCCATATCGTGCCGTTTGTGTGTGGTGTAATACGTCAATGCTGGCTGACAAAGGAGCGATCACAAGACATGGGGAAGGTAGTAAGCACTTGAATCGAAAAAAAGCTTCTTCGCAAACATCAGTTGCTTCTGTTTTTCAAACAAAAGCGGCTCAATCTTTGCAAGACAATACAAAAGCAGCTGAAATAAAATTAGCAGCTTTTATTGCAGAGCACAAAATTTCACACCAAACAATGGACCACCTCGTTAAATTACTACCTAATATATTTACAGACTCTGAAATCGCAAAGAATTTAAAAATGAAACACACAAAACTTCAAGCCGTCGTAAATAATGTCATAGGAGTAACAGAAAACAAGACTTAAGTATGGATTTAAAAAATCAAAAATTTTCAGTTATGGTTGACGAGAGCACAGATATCGCAACGGTGAAGACAATGTGTGTTGTAGTGAGATATTATTGCAAACAACAAGGTCGCATTGTGAGTAGGTTTTGGGATCTTATTCAGATCTTTGGAGATGACAATACGGACCATAGCTCTACAGCTGAACACCTATACAATGTGATTATTAAATCATTTCACGACCACTCAATTCCCATTGAAAATATTATTGGGTTCGGCTCTGATGGCTGCAACACTATGATGGGGTGTAATAATTCTGTGTCCAGCAGATTTAGAATAACGTGCCCAGGCATTATTATCATAAAATGCGTATGCCACTCACTACATTTGTGCGCTAGCGACGCATGCAAACAATTGCCGCCACAATGTGAGAAATTGACACGCGATATTTATAACTATTTTGGCTCCAGTAGTAAAAGACAGTCAGAACTTAAAGAGTTCCAAACATTTGCTGATGTTGATATTCATAAAATGCTACGGCCATCGCAAACTCGATGGTTGTCCTTATCAGCTGTTGTGGACAGAATGATCGAGCAATGGAATGTGTTGACACTTTATTTTAATGCAAAATGGTTGGAAGACAACACATGTCATGAAATACACAAAAATTTTAATGATCCTATAATGAAGGCGTATTTTTATTTTTTAAATTGGATGCTGCCGAAATTCACAAACGTCAATACATTTTTCTAAAGCGAAACTCCCGTGGTAACTCTTGTACATGGGAAAATGAATGAGCTCTACACTGAATTGCTTACAACTTACATGAAACCAACATATATAAAAACAATGGACTTGGACAAAATCAACCCCACAGATGAAAGTAATTTCAAAAGCATAGACGAGATTTACCTTGGCTTGGGTGTTAACAAACAGCTTTCATCCAACGAGATTGACTTTGAGATTGATTTCCAGACAGTCCCCTCAGGGGACTGTCTGAAAATTCTAGAGACAAAGTTTACAGGACTTAACTAAATAAATAAAATACGTAAGTACAATCACCTCCATGCAAAAAACGAAGAACTGATGGTAATTTAATTATACTTGGCTTTAAGATCGAGATAAACATTTAAAACATTACACTTATTAGATTCTTCAATTATGAGCAGACATTATTATTATTGATTGGTTTACATTTCAGAAACGACTAATTTGGCAACAATTAGAACACCTCCAAGCAAAAATTATTAATTTATTTTTATTTTTATTTAATTATTTATTTTAAGATCAAGGAAAACATCTAAGACAATTTAATATGATTATTCGAGTGAGAGATCAATAAAATTACAATCTAATAGGTAATAGAAACAAATTATCATAATAAGAATATTCCTCTTTTGTGTTCACAGAGAACATTAAACTGCTGCCCCATGTTGGAGTCAAACGCATCAATCCAAAGATCTTATCTCCAAAATGCAAACAACTCTATCGAAGATTCGCGGAAATTCGCGGGTACCTAAAACTATGTCAGTTGTTCATAGTATCGCACTTAAAAAATATAAATCTCGAATAAAAAAACCAGTTAAATCTGTAATAAAGTAAATCATAGTTTATTATTTTTAACTAATTACTTGATTACTGCCTTACTGGTAATAATTAATTAATATAAATAAATTGTAGGAAGTAGAATCTTTTACGTAACATGATCGATATTTTGATTATTTAAAAATGTTATGTTTTATGTACCTACTTAAAACTTTTCCATTTCCGTGACTGAAAAAAAATCTGCTTATTTATTATGTTTGGTAGGTGAACATAATGTTGTCCACATTTGGTGAAGGCATTTTGTTGTTGCTTCAGAATCATCGTTGCCAGTCAAATTTATATATCAACACGTCCAACACACGTTGAGAGCCTTGACGTTCGTGTTATTAGCTAACCTATTAACCCACCCATCGATCACTATGATGTCAGGAGTAATAACTAGCCTGATGAAGAATCTCATAAGTAGTATTCAAACAATCCTATCGAAGAAAATAGTGAAATTGACGATACATTGAACGCGGCGTTAAGCAACAAACATTTATTAGCATCTAAAGATGGATTGATGGTTATTATTTCTTTGCTGACCCGTTAGTATCAAGGGGATCTGTAAAAACTATTTGTAAAATCAGTGATCACGTATGTCGCGAGTTAAATATAGCTTGTTTGTCCAAAATAAAACCGGCCAAGTGCGAGTCGGACTCGTGCACGAAGGGTTCCGTACCATTATCTATTAAAACGGCAAAAAAATCACGTTTGTTGTATGGGAGCCCCCTTAAACATTTATTTTATTCTGTTTTTTAGTATTTGTTGTCATAGCGGCAACAGAAATACATCATCTGTGAAAATTTCAACTGTCTAACTATCACGGTTCATGAGATACAGCCTGATGACAGACGGACAGCGAAGTCTTAGTAATAGGGTCCCGTTTTTACCCTTTCTGTACGGAACCCTAAAAACGAGAATCAAAACTAGATGGAAGTATGTTGAATATAATATAACTCAATCAGTTCAGGGTTTCTCCAGTGATTAGGATTATAAATGGAATAAAAATTTCAGACTTAGGAGCGTATACAGGCTGGCACATTTAGATTGGTAAGTATGGGAAAGTCTGAAACTATGAACTAAGACATACGAAGATCTCTTCTTAGGAACCATGTCATCGATTTTAGTAACAAGAAAAACTGCATTCATACGTTTAAAAAAAACTTGTACTCAGCTCGGGAATCGAACCCGGACGTTTTTATTTTAGTAAGTTTTCGAAATTACCACCATTTTTTCAATACACTATTCAACACTAACCGCTGCTGTATCCTCACTCCCAATAATTAATAATAAGGAAGATGTAACAAAACAGCTTATTTCGGCAATTTAACTGTATGAATCAAAAAGAGAGAGAGAATTTAAACCCCTGAATCGGAACCCTTTGTGCAATTTGTACTAAAAACCAGATTATCGGAAAGTGCCGTTTTAAGATTATCACAGAAATATGACACCGTTACATTGCTTGTTGATTATGCGCAAACATTTGTCAACCAAAACATCTTTTACAGCCCTACAACAGAGGCTATTAGGGTGTACACAAAATCAAATTAAATCGGCCAAGTGCGAGTCAGACTCGCGCACGAACCCTTCGTACGTCCGTACCATTATCTATAAAAGCGGCAAAAAAACACGTTAAGGGGGCTCCGATTTTTTAGTATTTGTTGTGATAGCAACAGAAATACATCATGTGTGAAAATTTTAACTGTCTAATTATCACGGTTCATTAGATACAGCCTGATGACAGACGGACAGCGAAGTCTTAGTAATAGGGTCCCGTTTTTACCCTTTGGGTACGGAACCCTAAAAAGTATTGACGAATACGGTAAGGAAGTTGAAGAATTATTTGTTGGGCAATTTTGAAACCACTAAACGAAAAGTCAGCTGTAAGGCGGTTTGCAGAACAGTCAGCTCAGTAAATCGCAACTAGGAGTTACGAGAGATTGAAGGATACAATACGTGGAGCCAAGGATAAGCAAATTGTCACGACAACATCGGAAGGCAGTGTCATGAAATTTCAGCGAGGCAAGTCTTTCAATAATTCTTACAGCTATAGAACAATCGCGGTTCGAGGCGTTTATTGTACCTACTTGTACCGTGGTCAGAATAACAGTCAGCTTTGTTACCCTACTCGTAGGAACAACCGCGGTACATGACAAGCGACGAGAATGAATTACGCGTCGAGAGGTGGGTTCTATAATAATAATCACGGCTATAGAGGTCATAACAATTATTATAATTACACGTTTATTTAGAACATAAGCCTCCTTCAAATATTCCCATGCCGAACAGTCCTGTGCTGCCTCCATCACTCATTAATTCAGGGTGTGGGGCCTTCTTACCCTCAACCATCTATGTTATTACTACTCTCGCCTAATTTATTCGTTCAAACTGTCCAGAGGTCTAATTCCACTACTTTTAAAACCAAGGCCACAGTGGCGCCTTCCGATTATAATGACTACGAAGACTTTTGTTTATATTGTGTACTTTATTTCGAAATATAGTACTCACCTTTGTTCACTGTAAAACAGGGAAGCTAAAGCACGCAAACTCTTCCAGTTAGAATGCGACTTGCATGCTCCGACGCGTGTTGTGCGCGTGCAAATACTTGTTTTGTCTATTTAGAAAACATGCAATGGTAGATGCCATATTCCATATGGCATAGGAATCTTCCGATCCAGTCGTATCTAATACACGGCTGAGCAGGCAAAAAAAAAAAAACAATATTCTACCACGTCCTTAAATTAGTGGAAGCACAAGCCAATTCTGAGTATCACGTGATATTTTATCGAGTGATACGCAGTATCACGGGATAAAATATCAAGTGATAAGTATCGAGCCTCCGATAAAATATCGAGTTCCGACAAAAACTGCATTCTCGTGCACTCTGCGATATTTCTACCATAGACGATTTGATTTCATTTTGTCTTGTCATTACAAAATTGGATGTCAACGTTTCTTACTATACGAATGTCAATGTCTGGTTTGTTTTTCGTCAGTAATGCCAACTTAGTTAATCTATACCTGAATCTAGGAATTTTAGCAACAATTGTAAAATAAACTTGAAATTGAAACTGTATAATATGTATGTTAATTGCTGCAACTTTTTATTGGAAGCTAGCTAATTTGAAATGTCGTTTGTCAAAGACATACTTACGGTTATAATCACTGACGGTAGACTTCTCTGCTGTGTCGGGAGTCGGGATAGTCTTGCGCAGTGGGCGAAAGTAATCTAGTCAGCAAGCAACACCGTTTGTTTACATTATTTATTTTCGTTCGGTCGGGCGCCCGCGCTTATTTAATATCTCTTTGCGCCAAAAGTACATAATAAACTTATAAATCTGTAACGCCAAAGAAAATATGGAATTTATACCACCTCTGACCCCAGAAACTATACTAAAAGTAAAAAGAAAGCCTTATCCAAGTGCCGACCAGAAAAATCTGCTGCTGAGATCGTTAGAGGAAGACGCAGAGCTCCGAAGGGGGAAGTTTTCCGCAACTTTTACATATAAAGAATCTGAGGCCAGATGGATCAGAATAGCGGAGGAGCTAAACAAAATGCCCGGAGCAACAAAAGAGTACAAAGAATGGCGAAAAGTAAGTTGAACCGAACGGGTGGCAAAACCCAATAGCTATACAAATATTTAGCCCAATATTTCTCGCGCAGACACCACAAACCCAGCTCCACTAGTGTTACCACATATGTTTATACATAAGTATCACAATAAATATGAATACTTAGCTTCTTGCTAGTTCTAAGATGAAGGGCGCATTGACCAGCAATGTTCATTTTTTATGTTTTCAGATATGGCAAGACATGAAGTCAAAAGTAAAACAGAAGGATGTCAGGAGGTCTACGTCTCTGACCGGTGGCGGACCACCTCTACCTCCACTATCAGAAGAGGAAGAGCAAGTTCTCCTTACCTTGAGCGAGGCCACTCGAATGGGTCACACTGACTCCCAAGAGTCATCAGTAGTTTTCGGTATGTTTTGTTCTTTTACCAAATCTAAATTGTATGTTTATTTATACTAAGGCAGTAGTAGTATAATACCATACTTTTAATTTTATCCTTTGTCCATTAAATATTAAGACTACAGAATGAATGAAGTATGGATATTTTTTGTTTCAGATGACCATTCCTATCATACTGTTGGCCCTAGTATTAACGAATCAGAAACTCAAAACAATCAAGCAAATTCCTCAGTACCTGCATACCAGCAAGATTTGACTACATCGCGAACAGTAACTGCATCTCGAAAGGTACCTACACCAAGACGTATGAGGTCCTCCACTTCACCAAGGCTGCTGAAGAGCCTCAATGTTGCAGAGACACTCACCAAGTGCTTAAATGAGAAAAATAGAATAAAAAAAGACTATTGCTAATTGTATATCTGAAATGAAAAAGCAAACTGCAGCATCCATGGAACATGCTCGTGCTGCAACCATTCAGGCAGAGGCTCTGGCACAAATAGCAAGGTGTAGGTCAAGTAAATAACATCCAAGAAACTTAACAATAGCTACAAATAAACAGTTTTCAAGTGTTGCTGCCACTTTGAGGGTCTTCAGAACTTGTCTTGGTGTAGGTATCTTTTGGTGATGCTGGTAGATACTTAGCATTATTTTTAATGCTAAGTCCCTAACCTTTAATTAAATTTTACCTTAATTAAAAGTAGGTATGTCTGCATAAAGCAGATACTTTTTGAGATGTAGATATGAATAGCATGCTATCCTGCTGTTATTTTTAGTCATTATTTACATAACTATAAGTAATAATTATGAAGATTTAAATTTTTACTTTTGATTCCTGTGCACAACTTAGTCTTCTTTGTAACAAATGTGTTACAAACATTATTGAGACTGATAATGCTAATGTGATTTGAAGAATATAACTAATGTTTAATTTTTTGTGTTGTTGATTTAGAAATGTTGTTGTCTGTGAATTTGATTCTGACTGTACCAAATGATAAGTCTGATAATTATACTGTAACCTAATATTCATAAAAAAATTGTTGTTGATTTATACTTAAAGATAAGTACTGCTGTTGTTAATTTGAGTGATCGAACCAAATGATTAAAAATAATAATTCTATTGTGATATAGGGAGTCATGATTGTACCAAATGATTAGGATTATGCTATTGTGATTTTAAGTAACCTTGTTTTGAATAAGTATATTTTATTTAAAGTGATGTTATGTACTACTCTGTGTAAAAAGAATCGGGAATATGTCAATAAAAAGACCCGCGTAAAAGAGGTCGTTCTAATTTTTTTACTGCATGTTGGTAGCACTGTACTGATTTAGCGCGCAAAATTTGAGCGGGATCTGTCATTTAATTTGTTTTAAACTACACTTTTTGTTGGTCATCGTTTTGAGTTCTCGGCGATTTTTACAATGGAAAATATTGTTGAACAAAGAGTGTGCCTTAAATTTTGTGTTTCGAATGATATTTCATGTGGTGAATCACTAAAAATGTTGCGAAATACCTACGGCGAATCGTGTATATCGAAAACAAGGGCTTATGAATGGTATAAGGCTTTTAAAGAAGGCCGAGAAGTAGTAGTAGACTTGCCTCGTTCTGGTAGACCTTCAACCGCTACGACTAAAGAAAACATCGACAAAATCAAGAAGTTAGTACTCGAAAATCGACGTATGAGTCTGAGAGAGTTGGCGAGTGAGGTGAACATATCTTTTAAGTCCGTCCACAACATTCTCATTGACATTTTAGGCATGAAACGCGTCGCCGCTCGACTAGTTCCAAAAGAGCTAAATTTTGTTCAAAAAGCGCAGCGAAAGCATGTCGCTGAAGACATGGTTTCCCGAGTTTCGATGGATCCAACCTTTATGAAACGCATAATAACTGGCGACGAGACATGGGTTTATGAGTACGACATGCAAACAAGCCAACAATCTTCAGAATGGCGTCTCGAAAACGAGCCGAAACCCAAAAAACCGCGGCAAAGTCGCTCCAAAATCAAGGTGATGCTGACAGTTTTTTTTGACTACCGTGGTGTGGTTCACTCCGAATTCCTTCCAAAGGGAGAAACAGTGAATAAAGAATATTATTTAGGCGTGATGAAGCGTTTGCGTGAGAGTATCCGCCGAAAACGTCCAGATTTGTGGCAACACAACTCATGGATGCTGCACCATGATAATGCACCATCGCACACAGCCATTATAGTGAAAGAGTTTTTAGCGAAAAATTCAACAAAAGTTCTCGACCAAGCACCGTATTCACCTGATATGGCTCCGTCTGACTTTTTTTTATTTCCCAAGTTAAAATTACCACTTCGAGGAAAACGTTTTGAGTCGATAGAAGCCATAAAAGAAAATTCGCTGAATGAGCTAAAGGCCATACCGCAAATAGCCTATGAAAAATGTATGGAAGACTGGGTGAAGCGTTGGAGGTGTTGTATTGCAAGCGATGGGGCCTACTTTGAAGGCGATAAAATAAATTTAGATGAATAATTTGTATTTTTTGTTTTATTGACAAATTCCCGATATTTAGTACACAGAATGTATATAATAATACAAATATAAAAATAGTTTAATATGGTTATAAATGTATTGTTTATGGTTAGCTAAAGGTTTTATAAGTATAACTTTGTATTTGATAAAAAGGTACCTAGAAATAATTAAAATATGTAGTAGGTAAATAAAAAGTTATAATCGTTACACAGAATTGTTTTTGTTTCAAGTTACACAATCATTTATCACAATAAATTGCATGATTGGTAAACCCACAAAGATAAGGTATTCTATTTTGTTATGGAAACAGATTAAAATCTGAAGTAGTTGTTTACAATGTTGGCCTGCTTCAATCTGCCACTTTGCAGACTTGCATTGGCTCTGCGACCAACATCATTGGTGGAGTACGACAACCGCGGCATCATGCCCAGCTGGTCTTGGTCATCAACCATTTCTGGTTCTTCGATGTTGTTTATGATGCACATGTTGTGCAATACTGTGCACGCATTTATAATTTTCGTAGCTTTGTTTGGCGTATAATGGAGAACCCTAAAAAACAAAATTAAAAGGTAACATATGATTTTCTAGAGTCAAAAGATATTGAAAAACTTAATCAACAGACCTATCTTTTAGAAGACAGCGAAATCTGGACTTTAACACACCATTGCATCTTTCAATAGTGGCTCTTGTTTTCTTAAAAGCCACATTATATTTTTCTTCAGCACTACCTACTTCTGGAGCCGACATTGGTGTTAGGCACCATGGCCGTAGGGCATAGCCGCTATCACCTAAAATAGAGATGTAATTAATCATAAAATTTTTTGCTTCAATAATTTTATTATGATAATCTTTATTCATACCAATTACCCTTAATAAAATGAGGGGAAATTATTTCCCACTTCGTCCGGCTTAGCAAATTCGTTTTTTTTTTAAATGACGACTTAGCCGTGCCAACCATAGAGAAAAATAATCTTGGATATATTTTTTACTGATTAATGGCAACATTTGTCAAGAAGTTGATAATCTGACGTCGTATGTCAAAGCCGAACTCACAATTTGTGATTTTTCCGCGAAAATACTTGCTGTGTTACGAATTTTAGAAAGTTTTTTGAAAAAAAAAATCTGGTAAGTGAGTACACGTTATAATAAACTAAACTAGACTTATTTTTCGAACGTTTAGCTGAAAAAGAACCGTGAAAACAATTAGGTTTCTTGGAGAATTTTCATCTTGAATTAGTGGGAAATAATTTCCCTTTGTCTGTCCCTGTCTTCAAAAAAACTTTAACTATATAAAAAATGTGCGTCAGTTCATTGAACAGAATATGTTTACTATTTTAGTTCCTTTTTGATTTATATTATTTTATATCCCTAGCAACTTTGAAAAATGAATGCCAAAAAGAAGCCAAAAGTACTTACCAAGAAGAATCTCGAAGAAGCTGTCGATAACTTGGCTGATATATCCGATTTATCTGGATCTGATTCTGAAGACGACACTTGCTATGCCAATAGTGTTAACTCTATTCCCGATACCTACTTGAATCAACCCGACGATTACGTGATAGAACAGCGTCTTGAAGAAATTTTTGGCGTGGGAGATGATTATAATGATGTGAATATACAAGATGAACCCGTTATACAGACTACAGAATCATTATTGTCAGTTTTAAATCATCAATTTGACAACACAAATAACACCGCTGGCATTACCACATCAGATTATTTAAATTTCGACCAAGATACTTATAATAGCGAATTCGAAGTACAAGAAAATGAAAATCAAGGCAGTCCTCAGGCAGTATATCTTGAAATTCCGCAAGAAGATGTTGTATCTCCTATTGTTTTTTTTGTTTTTTCCAAAGTTCTTTATTAAACATAAATTTTTACAAACTTAGATTAAAACTAAACACTGCTTAGAACCTAACTAATAGAAAAATTATAATTAACTCAACAGGCTACGGGGCGCCTTTAAAAGTTTTTTGATAAAATATATATTTATGATAACTAACACTTATTAAATCATTAAATAATAAAACTATATAAAATTTAAAGCAGAATTTTCATTTAAAAAAAAATTACGGTCGTATGAGCACTTTGTATAGCGCGCATTTTTTTTTGTATCTCCTATTAGTGCACCAATTGAACAAGAAGCTACAATTGCCAGATTAGACAACTATTTTCTAGATAACAATCCAATAGACGACTTTTTGGAAGATGATCAACAAGATCACAATGTGGTACTTAGGGATCGCTCTCAACCAAGAGAATGGAAAACAGTAGACTTAGCCCATGATGTTCCTATCTTTGAAAAGCTATTTCAACCCATGGTAAGAGACACTCACAAAACTACACCACTGACTGTTTTCGAGAGGTTTTTTCCTGATAAAGTAATTCTGATAATAGTGGAACAAACAAATAGATACGCTCGTCAAAAAAATAGCCATAATTGGATACCTGTTATTGAACAAGATATTAAGGCGTATTTAGGAGTTCTTGTGCTGATGGGCTTAAATCCTCTCCCAGACATGGAGTTATATTGGTCAACAGACCCATTTTACTTTAACAATGAAATCGCCCATGCTTTTCCGCTCGTAAGATTTAAAAAAATTACGGAAAACTTACATTTGAATGATAATTCAATGGAACCACCAAGAGGGTCTTCGGAGTACGATAAATTGTACAAAGTGAGACCTCTGATTACAGAACTGAATAACGTATATCAGAATGAAGCCCACAACTCAGCTGTGCAATCGATTGACGAAAGTATGGTGAAATTTAAGGGCCGTAGTTCATTAAAGCAATATATGCCCAAAAAGCCTATTAAGAGAGGTTTTAAAGTTTGGGCCAGGTGCGATGCAAAAACCGGATATTTATATCAATTTGATATATATACTGGAAAAGGCGCCAATATTGAGAATGAAGGACTTGGCTATAATGTGGTGATGAAGCTCTGCAATAATGTACCTAGTAATACCCTAATAGCCTTTGATAATTTCTTTACCAGCTGCAACCTTTTGGAAGACCTGTATGAAAAGAAAATTTATAGCGTAGGAACAGTTAGAAGTAACAGAAAAGATCTCCCTGATATGATAAAGAAAAAACAACCGAAAGCATTGAGACTAGAAAAACACAACTTTGCAGCTGTCACAGCAGAGCCAATCACAGCCGTCAAGTGGTTTGATACCAAAGAAGTAGCAGTACTCTCCACAGCACATCAGCCACGAGATGTTATGTTCGTGAAAAGTACGCAAAAGGATGACTCTAGAAGAGAAATTCTTTGTCCAAAAGCAATTGCTACTTATACTCTTAGTATGGGTGGCGTTGATTTGTTCGACCATTTCAGGTCTTCGTACCCAATTAGCCGCAAATCAAGAAAATTTTGGATGAGACTTCTGTTCTTCTTGTTTGATGCGTCAATCATAAACGCATTTATTACCTACAACTACACACATGTTGCAACGTTGCATGGACATCGTGATTTCAGGTTGCGCTTAGCACGTGCACTTATAGACAATTACACTACTCGGAAAATACAAGCAAGACAACAAGGAACAGTTTTTAAAAACAAGAAAGGCGGTGTCTTCGGTGTTCCGGATGAAATTCGTTTATTGAATGTGGGCATACACTTGCCAGATGAAATCAGCACTTACAAAAGGTGTAGATTCTGCAGTACAAAGAAGAGAGAACAAAGGACCAAAATAGAATGCACTAGGTACGTGTAAAGTACCTCTGTGTGCTAAAAATTGTTTCAAAGAATTTCACACGAGTTCATCTCAATAATTGAAATAGGTACCTTCACTCGCTATGTCATAGAGATCGTCTAATTTTCGTCATAGAGATTTTCATAATTAAGTTTTTTATTATTAGGTATTTGTATTTTTGTATTTTTCTCATTAAACCCATTGTAACCCTAACATTATTGTTTAATTTTGCAATTTCATGTTGGAATTTTTAATTTTATATTTAGTATTCATAAAATATAAAACAAAGCAGGGTGAGGAGCTAGTATAAAAACAGTGCTAAAATTCTTGAAAAACTCGTAACCTATGCCGGATAATGGGAAATAACTTCCCACTTGGTGATATTTTGCAATGCCGTTATGAACAAGGGGAAACCATTTCCCACCGCAAAACCCCCCTTTTCCAAGTTTTTATCATAAGATTTGAAATCTACTCGCAAAATTCACCTAAGAACCGATCTCAGTTTTTATTTATCTCACAAAAAGTATTCCATTTGATTAAGGGTTAAATGGTAGTTTGTGTGCCCTTGGTTGTATAGGGATTCCATAAATGTTCGCACATTAGAACTATTCCAAATATGCGAATCATGTGTGCTTCCTGGGAATAGGCTGTTTACGTTTATTATTTTTAGGTTTGCATCACAAATCTGAAAGTAAAACAGTTTTGGTCACTTTAAATAAAATAACAACTAAGAAATATTGACACTCTATAGCTATGTCCACACTGTGCCCTTTTTTGTTCATCAAAGGCATGCGTCATAACCATAACGCAGTCAACAAGCGCAAGTCGGGCATGCCCTTGACGCATGCGCAATGACAGTTGAAAGCGTAGCGCGCGCTGTGATACACGTCCTTCCGCGTCGGATGGATTTCTGTTCCACAAAGCGTTCAACAACCAAGATGGCGGACGAAATTACATTGAATTTTATTGAAGATTACCGAAATTTTCCACAGCTCTGGGATCCAAATAACAAACTTTATACAAATAAAGTAAAGAGGAACGACGGTTTACAAGTTTTGTCTACTAAATATAACATGGACATCGATGGTGTTAAAAAAAAGATAAAAAGTCTACGCTCATATTTTTCCAAAGAGCATCAGAAAGTTATGAAGAAAAAGAGTGGCTCTGGATCCGATGAGATATACGTTTCACCGTGGTTTGCCTATAAACATCTGTTGTTCACTGCTGACTCTGTGACGCCGAGGGAAAGTAGAGAAACTAGTACTGAGGAAGAAAAGGTATTTTTAAACGCATATTTGTTGAAATTAATTTATTACCTTCTTCCACAAAATAAATTTTATAAGTATTTGCTTTGAAACGGTATTGCTCCAATATCTGACATGAAATAGTTCATAAATTCCTCTTGTATTTGGTTCGATGTATTAGATGGCCTACGAGGAATTCTTTGAAGTGCCCTGTAACCACTGTCATCTGCAGTTATTGCTCTCCACGACCCGGGAATAATTTCTCCAGTGCGTACATCCTCATAATCAAAACAACCTGGAGAGCAGTAATGACGGGATGGATCTGTTTGCAATCGTAGAAAATTGTGGATGTAAACACAACTCAAAACAATATCAATTACAGTACTGTCGACTTTTAATTCAATTGGCTTACGAAATATTCTAAATACAGATGCAAGCAGCCCAAATGCATTTTCAACCATCCGTCTTGCCCTTGATAACCTATAATTATACACTCTTTTTGGAGACCCCACATTTAAATCTGTTGAGGTTGAGAAGCAAGGAACACCGTGAAATTAATTCAAACAAAACAAGCAGAGATTCTAGAAAGTGAGCGACAGAGAGATATGAATGATGTTCCTTTTTCACTCTTCGATAATACGAACGAGTGCCCGGGACCACTCGTTGCATATCGAGCAACTTATCGAAAAAAGCCCTCGATAAGTATCGAATTGCAGATGTTGAGAATACGCTTGTTTGATTCGAAGCAATCACTCGATATTTTGACAGTTCTTGCCATATTTATCGAGTAGATATATTGCGAGAATTGCCTTCCAGTAAATGCTTTTAAGGAAACTTTATTAGAACAATTTAAGAAATAAATTAAAGATAACATCTACTAACCCCAACTTATTGTGAAAATAGGAACTAGCACATAAGGTGATAAAGAAATAGCATGATCCAAGGCATTTGTTTAATTGAATATCTCAAACAATAAGTTTACTTTCTGTAGGCCGGGAAACTTTCCTCCAAAACCTTCAGGGACATAGTTCCAGTAAAAGGGTACAACTATCTACCACAATAAATACTTCCCTGGAGCTGGAGGAGGAAAGGATTCAAAACTTACAGTGGCGCCCAATTATATTGGTGGGTTTATCAACAATTTTTAGAGGAAATTCATGGGATTATTCGGCCAATAATAGAAGCATATTGAATGCTGACCAATATCTCATAAATTTCATTTTTTTTAATTTTTTGCCAATCGCGTGTGTTGCATTTTCTTTGTGTGTATATAAATATAGTGTTGTTGTGTTTTATTTTAAATTTAAGTTTGATTTTTTTTTGTGTGTATAACCTCAAAAGTATAAACCAATGTTATTTTGAATTGGTGAATGTTTAGGGTTTTTACAAATTAAAACTTAAATTGATATGAATATTTAGGTATCCTTCATTTTGTAGCTAGTGCAGAGTACACGGGTTTACTTGTTTTTTGAAAGAGGTTAGCATTTTGGCTTCCTAACACTTGTATTTCTTGGATAAATAGATAAACATTTGATTTTCTATTTAGTGTGAGCACTTAGCTATCTTTTATACACAACAACATTTTGATAAATACTACATTTCAACTACAAGGTCTAAAACTGAGTGTTGTAAATAGTAAAAGTATTTTATAGAAATAATAGTTATTTAACTAGTATTTTCCTTTGAAATTGTAATTTTGTCACATACTACTAAAGTAGTAAAATATAAAAATATGTACATATCTTTCCGAAGCTAAGTCAAACGCTACTTGCGATCTGTGTTTAGCTAAACCCACCGAAATGAACAATTTAGATAGAGTTACACTAAGGCCTGTATCCTCTGATGTATTAGAATTTGGGTTATCAACATTACATGCTCGTATCAATTGTATGGAATGCCTTCTCCATATATCATACCGACTTGATTTTAAAAAGTGGGCTGCGAAAGGAAATGAGCACAAAGAAATGTTGGAAAAAAGAAAAAAAAAATATCCAGGACAGTTTCAAAAACGAGCTCAATCTTTTAATCGATATTGTAAAACAAGGATCTGGAACCACAAATGATGGAAACACAGCAAGAAGATTTTTTGAGTTTCCAGACAAAAACATCCATTTTTTTGGTTGGCAGTACTGACTATGTCTGCCTTCTTTTCCCGAAAACTGCGTGCACTTGTTGTTGCTACGAAAGCCGGAAAAAAATCCAGAAAACAGGCTTCTGAATAACCAAAAAAGTAGGACCTGTAAAACTTCGATGCTGCACGCGTGAGTATTACTTTCGGAATATTCATTAATTGCTTAGGTGATAGTATGATTTCCAATAACTAACCTCGCTTCTGTATTCATTGTCGACAACCACCATTTTGTTTTCCAGAATGAGTTTTTTGTGATGGGGCTACTTTGATAGATTATGTGAGGTGACATTGATAGTTATCAAATTCCCCCCAAAAAAACTCGTTTAAGTTACCTACATAAAAACTTATTGATTATCAAAGTGACCCCTTTTGTATATTTTGTAGGTTCAAAGATGGTGCGCCAGTATAAAAAAAGACCGGGTGCTCGCAACTATAAAAATTACACTG
Organism: Eupithecia exiguata; assembly: GCA_947086465.1. Taxonomy (NCBI): domain Eukaryota; kingdom Metazoa; phylum Arthropoda; class Insecta; order Lepidoptera; family Geometridae; genus Eupithecia; species Eupithecia exiguata. Next base: position 10,319,831 of record OX352244.1, read on the forward strand.
ATGAGTCTCTAGAGGAGGCGTTGCAGAAAGTGGTGGACGGTATTTTAAGCATAAATGCGGCGGCCTTGGAGTACCATATTCCATTTGGTACCTTATATAATAAATATAAAGGTTTGCATGGATCAACTGTGGGTGGGCAAACAGTTTTCTCCTACGGAGAAGATATTGCAATTTTGAAATCCGCAGCCACTTGTGCTGATAGGGGCTTTCCGCTGACTACACTAGATCTACGAATGTTTGCTAAATCATATTTAGACAAGCAAGGAAAAGTGATCACAAGGTTCCCGAATAACTTGCCAGGAATTGAGTGGGCGATCAGCCTGTTAAAGCGACATAAAACTGGATTTGGGCAACGAGTGGCAACTAATATCAAGAGGGCCCGAGCAGAAGTTGACCACGAGTCTATAAACCGATATTTTGACAACCTTCAACGGGAAGTAGTTGGTGTAACAAGGCACCGCCGTCGATGTGTAGGAATGGCCACTGCCATAGCACGAGGTGCTACAGGCCGTGGTGCCGAGAGCGACGAACGTGTGTGCCGTAGAAGTCTTTTTGTAAGTAGATATAGATTCCCATCTTTAGTTTATTTTCATTATAACATAAACCAATTTAGGTAGGGGGGGGGGGGCAGAATGCTGGCGGAATTGCCACGTTAAATGGCAATTCTAAAAGACGTAGAGTTTCCACTAGGTATGTACATTTTAATCATATATTGTATTAAAAGTTTCTTTTTCAGGCTAGTGCTGACATTATAATTGGCAACATTTGCATGCCATTGACCATATTTGAACATTTGAACAAATGGGCATATTTAATTATGGGACTGTGATGTGCAAGATTATCTCGTTCGTTCAAAGTGCGTATCTTATTTTATCTGTGTTTTTTTGTAAAGGTAATTTTTTTTCTCGTGTCGATACAATAATATTAATAATAGTAAAAAAAAAATTTAAAAAAATTAGTCGATATAATAATACGCAATCGCCCACCCTATAAGATCCAGGCGATGGAAAAGCAAATCCCACGCTGCAAAAATCATTAAAGGGATCTGGAGTATGGCCGCGCTGACAAACCTGCCTACAAAAGTACAAAGACAAACCTGGGTACAAAAGTTCATACAAAATTAAAGATTAACAAGTTTTTAAGAGTCTTAAGGTCCAGCCGTCACCCAATCCTGTCCCCTTGGGTAACGCCGTTTGTCCACCGCTAAGTCAACAAAACGTCAACCTTGGTCAACCCTTCGGTATCAATGGTAAAAGCACGTAAATGTTTGTACCGCTACTTCGTCGCCGTCATCTCATTATCGTCGACGTTTCGTTGACGTAGCGGTACAAACGGCGTAAGGAAAATAAAAAATAAATAAAAAAACATTTATTCAGAACATTTTACATAAGGATCATTGATGCTTATTGAAACGATAACACTACCGAGGCTTAAAAAAGTGTGTGGTAGTGACAACGCCCAACTCTTAGATTCCTGAATAACACAAAAATACTAATTAGTAGCTAATATTAAGCTACTTATTTATTAATCTACTAATGGTTTATATTGCTGGCTATTACAAATTCACATAGTAGGTACTAAAGTTTCCACACTTACATTGAAGATTCTAGTTACATTAAAGTTTCTAATTCGTGTGTTGGCGTCTGTGTGCGTGAGTGTGTGAGAGTGTATGTGTGTGTGTTTGAGGTCTTGCGAGGCACCAGTCTCTTAAGAGTGTGGGCAACATAAGACCCAGCGTGTAGTTTTATAGTCATGACTGTGTGTGTTTGTGTGTGTGTGTTTGTGTGTGTGTGTTTGTGTGTGAGTGTGTGTATGTGTGTGTGTGATTGTGTCGATACTCCCGAAGCACCAGTCTCTTGAGAGTTTGGGCAACAGGTGTGTCAGTGTGTGGTTCTGTGTGCGTATCTGTCTGTATGAGTGGTTGTGTCAATGCTGGTGAGTGTGTCAGACTGCACAAACTTGAATTAATTGTTGCGTTTAATACCCAAAGCAACAGAAGAAAAGTAGAATGAGATAGTAGTATTATTTTATTTTAAGGTAACGAGGAGGTTCTCGGTTTCCTCGTAAGTCAGAGATAGGAGCCAAGTAGAACATTCAATTTTGACTCGATGAACATTACATACAAAAAACAAGCTTCCGAACATAGAACCTCCTTTTTTTGAAAATGGTTAAAATTGCTTTACTGATAGTGTGTTTTGTTTCAGAAGTGTGCGTCACTGCCGAGTTATGGACTCTAGTCGCCATTTCTATCGAGCGATAATACGCAATCGCCCACCCTATAAGATCCAGGCGATGGAAAAGCAATTTTTTATTATACCATTCTTCTTCGTGTCACTTGCGTGCTTTTTGATTTGCCGCAAACTTTGGCGAAGGATGCACGAGTCCTGTTTTTTTATAAGTAGGTACGCTATCTAAAAACGTCCAATAGATGTCTGTTGTTATGGGATGAAACATTCCTGTCCATACAAAGTAGGTGGTAGTTAACCCTCTCACGTTAAACAGGGCATATTTATTTACTGCGAAAGAGGAAAGAGGGTAAGAATCTCTGCTCGTACTCCTATCGCTCGCCACGTCGCGTGATGGCAGTGCGGCTTGCTTCGGTCGCCAAGCTGTAGAAAGGTTTGGGGCATGCCTAAAAAAGCTAGTTACAAATAAACTTCTGAGTGACAACTATTTATGTTATTTATCAAGACTTAACTTTTTTTCTAAAAAGCACCAAAACACCCTTTTCGCTGTCAATTTTAAACATAGCTTCCAATGACGTAGCCTCCAAGAATAGGTTGAGCAAGTTTTTTGTATACCCCCTAAATTTTAATATTTTTATGATATGCTAAGCGGCATAATAAATACTAACCTACCTACTCGTTGAAAATTGCAACTGCCAACCTTTTATTATTCATAAGATACAGCCCGCTGACAAACGGACAGACAATCAATGAAGGTTTAGTAATATGGTCCCGTTGGTACCCTTTGAGTACGGAATTCTAAAAAATACCTATATCGTTCTTTTGGGAATCCGTTACGCGTCAAAATGATTTTCAAACTCGTGTAGGGGACTCATAATCGTAAAGATATGTTTGGCAGAGTAAATCTAACTTAATCATTTTCTTGACAGTCATTCCACTGAAAATCATAGCAAGATCTGAGGACGCAACGAGTATTGTAAGGCAGCAACAGTCTGAAGCAGGTACTTCCGTGGTGTAAATCTAACTTAATCATTTTCTTGACAGTCATTCCACTGAAAATCATAACAAGATCTGAGGACGCAACGAGTATTGTTAGGCAGCAACAGTCTGAAGCAGGTACTTCCGTGGTGTAAATCTAACTTAATCATTTTCTTGACAGTCATTCCACTGAAAATCATAACAAGATCTGAGGACGCAACGAGTATTGTAAGGCAGCAACAGTCTGAAGCAGGTACTTCCGTGGTAAGTTATATGAAAACTTTAAATGTTTTTTTTCTATCCTACGGAAACCGTAGGCGGAAACTGATACATGTGATAAAAATTGCGATGCCAAATTTCAGCTCGATCTGTTCAGTAGTTTTGCCGTGAAGAAGCAACAAACATCCTGTACGATGTAAAATGTAGTGTTAATTATTAGTGAGGTATCATAGATGTGTCTGAATTCTTGTTCCTTAACATGTTTTCCCTTTTTATCGACGTCGGGAAGAGGTTCTATATTCGGCTGTATGTATTTTTTTTCAGCACAGTTAGCAGCAAGTTGAATAAGTCACATAATTTACAATAGATACGTCACCATCGCCATTTTTCCCTCGTGAAATCATCCGTAAGGAAGAAACCTTGAATATACATTTATTTGTCTTTTAGCCGCAGCTGCCGCCGCCCGCGCCGCCGCCGTCGCAATCGCCATCCAGGAACAAGTGCCTCATCCAACAAAGTCACACCTTTATTGGACCAATCCAATAAAGGTGTTCCTACAGGTACTTCGGTACCTGTAGGAAATGGGCACTTATTCCTATCCTTAGTACTTAACACAAGTAATCGAAATCTGCCAACCTAGGTACATCGTTCCGTCGAGTTTGTAACCAGTGCCTACAACTTTAATTTTAGCAATTATTTTGACTTACTACTAAAAAATAAAGGTGAACAATGCGTCGTGCCTACATCGTTCCGTTGAGTTCGTAAGTAGTGCCTATAACTTTTGTGTTAGCAATTATTTTGAATTGCTACTAAAAAATAAAGGTGCACAATGCGGTTTCGTGCTAGATGATACCATGTGAAGAAAGGTACATTGCACAACAGGTTTACATAGTAGGTATGTACCTAGAACAGAAATGGAACACATTGCCAGTCTCAATAAGACGTGCAAAGTCATTATCAATATTCGAGAGTATGGTAAAGGAACATTATTTGTCATGTTGTCACTG